>CM038681.1:573151503-573751503 GCA_021605205.1 Aegilops longissima
TGTTTTCAAATATAGAGGTGGTAATGTTAGAGTCATGCTAGTGGGTAATTATGAAATTGAGAAATACTTGTGTTGAAGTTGGCAAGTCCCGTAGCATGCACGTATGGTAAAAGTTATGTGACAAATTTGTTGCATGAGGTGCTCTTTTAATTGTCTTCCTTATGAGTGGAGGTCGGGATCGCGCGATGGTTAACTCGTACCAACCCTTCCCATAGGAGCATGCGTATTAGTACTTTGCTTCGAGGGCAAGTAGACTTTTGCAATAAGTATATTAGTTCTTTATGACTAATATGAGTCCATGGATATACGCACACTCACCCTTCCACTTTGCTAGCCTCTATTATAGCGCACAACTTTCGCCGGTATCATGCACCCATTATTTACCTTCCTCAAAACAGCCACCATACCTACCTATCATGGCATTTCCATAGCCATTCCGACATATATTGCCATGCCACTTTCCACCGTTCCGTTATTATGACACGCTCCATCATTGTCATATTGCTCTCTGCATGATCATGTAGTTGACATTGTATTTGTGGCAAGGCCACCCTCATAATTTTCATACATGTCACTCTTGATTCATTGCATATCTCGGTACACCGCCAGAGGCATTCATATAGATTCATATTTTGTTCTAAGTGTTGAATTGTAATTCTCAAGTTGTAAATTAATAAAAGTGTGATGATCTTCATTATTAGAGCATTGTTCCAAGTGAGGAAAGGATGATGAAGACTATAATTCCCCCACAAGTCGGGATGAGACTTCGGACTAAAAGAAAGAAAAAAAGGAGAAAAGAAAAAAAAGAGGCCAAAGAGCCCACCAAATAAAAAAAAGGCCGAAAAAATAGAAAGGCCAAATAAAAAAATAAAAAAATGAGAGAAAAAGAGAGAACGGACAATGCTACTATCTCTTTTCCACACTTGTGCTTCGAAATAGCACCATGATCTTCATGATAGAGAGTCTCTTATGTTGTCACTTTCATATACTAAGTGGGAATTTTTCATTATAGAACTTATCTTGTATATTCCAATGATGGACCTCCTCAAAATTCCCTAGGTCTTCGTGAGCAAGCGAGTTGGATGCACACCCACTTAGTTTCTTTTGTTGAGCTTTCATACATTTATAGCTCTAGTGCATCCTTTGCATGGCAATCCCTACTCACTCACATTGATATCTATTGATGGGCATCTCGATAGCCCATTGATACGCCTAATTGATGTGAGACTATCTTCTCCCATTTTTGTCCTCACAACCACCACCATAGTGCTATGTCCATGGCTTGCGCTCATATATTGCGTAAGATTTGAAAGAGCTGAAGCACGTTAAAATGTATGAACCAATTGCTTGGCTGAAACCGGGGTTGTGCATGACGGGAGTATTTTGTGTAATGAAAATGAAGCATGGCCTAACTATATGATTTTGTAGGGATAAGCTTGCTTTGGCTATGCTATTTTCATAGGACATGATTATTTGTTAGTATGCTTCGAAGCATTACTATTTTTTATGTTTTATAAGCTTTTATCTTGAATCATTTGGATCTGAACAATAATGCCACAATAAAGAAAATTACATTAAGAATTATGCTAGGTAGCATTCCACATAAAAAATTATGTTTTTATCATTTACCTACTCGAGGACGAGCAGGAATTAAGCTTGGGGATGCTTGATACGTCTCCAACGTATCTATAATTTTTGATTGTTCCATGCTATTATATTACCCGTTTTGGATGTTTATGGGCTTTACTTTACACATTTATATCATTTTTGGGACTAACCTACTAACCGGAGGACCAGCCCATATTGTTGTTTATTTGCCTATTTCAGTATTTCGAAGAAAAGGAATATCAAACGGAGTCCAAACGGAATGAAACCTTCGGGAGCTTGATTTTTGGAACGAACGTGATCCATAGGACTTGGAGTGCAAGTCAAGAAGCAGTCGAGGCGGCCACGAGGGTGGAGGGCGAACGTGATCTAGAGGACTTGGAGTGCAAGTCAAGAAGCAGTCGAGGCGGCCACGAGGGTGGAGGGCGCGCCCACCCCTACTAGGCGTGCCCCCCTATCTCGTTGGCCCCTCGGGCGTCCAACGACCTACTTCTTCCTCCTATATATACCAACGTACCCCGAGAACATCAAAGGCGACCACGAAAAACTATTCCCACCATCGTAACCTTCTGTATCCGCGAGATCCCATCTTGGAGCCTTCGCCGGTGCTCCACCGGAGGGGGAATCGACCATAGAGGGCTTCTACATCAACACCATAGCCCCTCCGATGAGTTGTGAGTAGTTTACCACAGACCTTCGGGTCCATCGTTATTAGCTAGATGGTTTCTTCTCTCTTTTTGGATCTCAATACCATGTTCTCCTCGATCTTCTTGGAGATCTATTCAATGAATTGTGGGTTTATGATCAAGTTTTTCTATGAGAAATATTTGAATCTCCTTTGAATTCTTATATGTGTGATTAAGTTATCTTTGCAAGTCTCTTCGAATTATCAGTTTGGTTTGGCCTACTAGATTGATCTTTCTTGCAATGGGAGAAGTGCTAAGCTTTGGGTTCAATCTTGCGGTGTCCTTTCCCAAAGGATGTTAGGGCAGCAAGGCACGATTGTATTGTTGCCATCGAGGATAAAACGATGGGGTTTATATTATATTGCATGAGTTTATCCCTCTACATCATGTCATCTTTCTTAATGTGTTACTCTGTTCTTTATGAACTTAATACTCTAGATGCATGCTGGATAGCGGTCGATGTGTGGAGTAATAGTAGTAGATGCAGGGTGAGTCGGTCTACTTGTCACGGACGTGATGCCTATATACATGATCATGCCTAGATAATCTCATAATTATTCGCTTTTCTATCAATTGCTCGACAGTAATTCGTTCACCCACCGTAATACTTATGCTATCTTGAGAGAAGCCACTAGTGAAACCTATGGCCCCCAGGTCTATCTCTTATCATATAAGCTTTCAATCTACTTTTATTTGCATCTTTACTTTTCCAATCTATATCATAAAATACCAAAAATATATTTATCTTATCATACTACCTCTATCAGATCTTACTTTCGCAAGTCGCCGTGAAGGGATTGACAACCCCTATATCGCGTTGGTTGCGAGTTGTTTGTTTGTTTGTGTAGGTGTGTGGGACTTTTGAGGAGCCTCGTACTGGATTGATACCTTGGTTCTCAAAAACCGAGGGAAATACTCACGCTACTATTGCTGCATCACCTTTTCCTCTTCATGGAAAACCAATGCAAGCTCAAGACGTAGCACCCGACGGCATGCAGTACAGGCACGTGAAGCCGTGCAGTTCACCCGTGCGGATCCCGTCGTGTACCTCGTCGGTGCTAAGGCACCCTGCAGCGCCATGGACTGCACTTTCTGATGCGGTGCATAAAATCGCCAGCGTTGCAGCCCACCTCCCAAAGCGTGTCGTCAGCGAGGGCCTCCTGGCGTGGCGCCACACCGCAGATCTCTGCCCCGACGAGCTGCCCCTCCTCCCAGCGTCTGATTCCCAGATCTTTGAGTGTTCGGTTTGAATTTTTTTTCCTTCAAAAGATGTGTTGTGCAGTTACTTGTTGATGTATCTCCAGTGCATTTTTCAGATGGGTGCTACAAGCTTCTGCACTGCTTCTTTGATCCATTATGGAGGAAAAATGAGAAGGCGACATTCTTGTTCAAAAGTGCACCTGCGAATTTGATGTCTTCAAGAGAGAGTTGTACATATTTGCATCCTATAAGGAAACTAACACTTCTACTCTACTTGTGAACAAAAGTTCAGTCGGACACAAAAGGGGTAGCGGTTGTGGGCAAAAGCATTGCTGTTTGGGCGCGTGCAGTTTTGTTTGTGTTTGGATGCATTAACTCAGTTGTCATGTACGGTGAACACATACATGATTTGTGTTTAAAATATTGTTGTCCATAAAAAGCATGGTCTTGTGGTTGATTCTTTTCAATCATGTGATGCACTTTGGCCTATAAAAGGTCCACTAGGAAGGACTATTCTATACATTTATACCAAAGTGCATTAAAAAAATGCAAATGCAGTGCACTTTGGTCTTACAAAAAGTCCACCACGAAGGACTTTTCAGTACACTCCATTTAAAACAAAATGCATTTGAAAAAAAAAAGCAAAATGCAGTGCACTTTGGTTTAGAAAAAGTCGGCTACGAAGGACTCTCCAGTATACTTCATTTAGAACAAAAGTCCACTATGAAGGATTTTTCTGTACACCCCATTTAAAACAAAATGCATTTAAAAATCATGCAAATGCGGTGCACTTTGGACTAAAAGAAGTCCACTACGAAGGACTATTCAGTACACTCCATTTAGAACAAATCACTTCAAAAACATGCAAATGCGATGCACTTTGGTCTTAAAAAAAGTCCACTATGAAGGACTTTTCTGTCCACTCAGTTTAAAATAAAATGCATAAAAACAATGAAGTTCGCTTGCCCGTCTAATGCGGATTTTCCATATGAAGCAGTGCGGACGGCCGTCTGATGATGTTCATCTCGTAAGTGCAATAAAAACATTACCGAAACAACAAAAAGTAACGCAGTTCACTTCTCCGTAATTTTGCGGTTCACTTACGCACGATGTGAAGCGAACTTCACTTCCTCACACAAGAAAAATTAAGTCTGACAAAAAAAAACGATGCAGTGCACTTGCCCGTCTGATGTAGTGTGGCTTTTAGTCTGAAACAGTGTGGTTTGCTACCTCGTTTGGGAAAAAACATTGTTCCACAAAAAAAGAAATGATGCAGTGCACTTGTCGGTCTGATGAAGTGCTGTTTTTAGTCTAAAGCAGTGCGGTATTCTGTCTGATGCAATACAAACGACGATTTTGGTGTCGCGAAAAAATAGTGTCTGCATTTCGTTTAAATAAAAAATGCTCTTAAACCGTAAGTATTCTGAGAGAGTGTTCTACATGAAAAAGTTGCGCCTCATCGATATATTTTCAATGGCATGTAAATTGAATCATTTCGACCAACGGTTTGTAAAAATTTCGCGAAAAACGGCTGCTGCCTCTCACCGTCAGCCGCACGATTTTTAAGATTAACTAAAAACCGTAAGGAATCTAAAAAACAATTCAACATATGAAAGCCGCGCCTCGTCCGTAGCTTTCCAACAGCGTATCACATGCCTCGTTTCGACAAACGGTTGAAAAACTGGAGTGAAAATAGTACAAAAATTACAAAAAAAAATAGAATTCCGCGATTTAATAAATTTAAAACTGCCCTTAAACCGTAATGAATTAGAGAAAATAATAGATAAGAAAAAGATGCGGCTCGATGATATCTTTCCAACGCTATATCGTTTGCTTCATTCCGATGTGTGGTTTAGAAAAAATCGCGAAAATACGCTCGCTACATCCCGTCATGCGCGCACTGTTTTTGAAACTGCTCTTAAACCGTAATAAATCTCGAAAAGTGTTCAACATGACGAGGCTGCGCATTTTCCACAGCTATCAAACAATATATTATATGCCTCGTTCCGACAAACGGTTTAAAAACTGGAGCGAAAACAATGCCGAAAAAATGCATGCAGTTCTTTCTGGTGACATTACAGTGCTCGTTTGATAGGGATGCAGTGCCCTCGCGTTGAGCGTGCAGTGCAGAAGTGTTATCAGAATAACTATTCTGCTAATATTACCAGAATAACTATATATATATATATATATATATATATATATATATATATATATATATATATATATATATATATCTTTCCCTAATAATAATAATAATAATAATAATAATCTATCCCTAATAATAATAAAGCCCGGATTGAGCCCGTCGGGTTCACCGTTGCGTCCATATTATAAAAAAACCCTCTATTTTTAGTTAATTAAGCCGCCATCTATTATATATATATACCTGCGAAAAATAATTCTGTTAATTAACCCGCCATCTATTCTATAATAGCAAAAACTAATTTTGCCCTGAGATTCAAACTTCTGTCCTTCCGTTCTCACGCTACAACAACAACCAGCTGAGCTGGCACCCAAGTTCGAATATAAAGCTGGGATAGCTTCTTAATAATCTTGGTTTGAAAGATGGCCTATGGACCTGCGAAAAATAATTCTGTTAATTAACCCTCCATCTATTCTATAATAGCAAAAACTATTTTTGCCCTGAGATTCGAACTTCCGACCTTCCGTTCTCACGCTACAACAACAACCAGCTGAGCTGGCACCCAAGTTCGGATATAAAGCTGGGATAGCTTCTTAATAATCTTGGTTTGAAAGCTGGCCAAATATTCTGGCCCACCAGCCAAAGGTAGCCTGATGGAGTGAGAATACGGAGATAGGCCCAATTACCCTCGAGCCGAACGAAGCAAGGTTAATTCCAATCGATACATGCATGCTTTTAATAATTAGATTAGAGTTTGCTTGGGTGTTGAATAATCCCACCTTGTTCTGTTAGGTTGAGTCGTCTCAGTTTATATACGTTCCCAAGTTAGCTGAAATATCAACAAAGCCAACTGGGAATCAACAAGCAGCCCCGAGAGCCAATGGGAGAAGACGATGCAGTACCATTGAACAGGCTTGGCGAGGCAAAGAGGGGGAGTAAAGCTTGTTGAGTGGCGAGGGACGCGGGTGACGAGAGGAGAACAAGCGGCAGCCAGAGCACCGAGGTGCGGCAGGGAAGAGCGAGTCCAACGGCGGTCAGGTGGTTCACCACGCAAGGGGGTGCAGCTTGGTGACGGCTGCCATGGGCCATGGCCGTAGGCACACAGCTCGACCATGGTAGCGCGCGACGACGAGGCCATGCAGCGAGGCGCGTGGGGCACATCACCCCGGATCGAGAGACAGAGACCCCAGGAAATGGGGGTCGGGTAGGGTTAAAGTGGGAGGAGGCTGCCGCTGTTGGAAATATGCCCTAGAGGCAATAATAAAAGGATTATTATTATATTTCCTTGTTCATGATAATTGTCTTTTATTCATGCTATAATTGTATTATCCGGAAATCGTAATACACGTGTGAATACATAGACCACAACATGTCCCTAGTGAGCCTCTAGTTGACTAGCTCGTTGATCAACAGATAGTCATGGTTTCCTGACTATGGACATTGGATGTCATTGATAACGGGATCACATCATTAGGAGAATGATGTGATGGACAAGACCCAATCCTAAGCATAGCACAAGATCGTGTAGTTCGTTTCTTAGAGCTTTTCCAATGTCAAGTATCTTTTCCTTAGACCATGAGATCGTAACTCCCGGATACCGTAGGAGTGCTTTGGGTGTACCAAACGTCACAACGAATCGGGTGACTATAAAGGTATACTAAGGGTATCTCCGAAAGTATCATTGGGTTGACACGGATCGAGACTGGAATTTGTCACTCCGTATGACGGAGAGGTATCTCTGGGCCCACTCGGTAATGCATCATCATAATGAGCTCAAAGTGACCAAGTGTCGGTCACGGGATCATGCATTACTGATGCGAGTAAAGTGACTTGCCGGTAACGAGATTGAACGAGGTATTGGGATACCGACGATCGAATCTCGGGCAAGTAACATACCGACTGACAAAGGGAATCGTATACGGGGTTGCTTGAATCCTCGACATCGTGGTTCATCCGATGAGATCATCGAGGAGCATGTGGGAGCCAACATGGGTATCCAGATCCCGTTGTTGGTTATTGACCGGAGAGTCGTCTCGGTCATGTCTATGTGTCTCCCGAACCCGTAGGGTCTACACACTTAAGGTTCGGTGACGCTAGGGTTATTAGGAAGACTTGTATGTGATTACCGAATGTTGTTCGGAGTCCCGGATAAGATCCCGGATGTCACGAGGAGTTCCAAAATGGTCCGGAGGTGAAGATTTATATATGGGAAGTTGTCATACGGTCACCGGAAAGGTTCGGGGGCATATCGGTATTGTACCGGGGCCACCGGAGGGGTTCTGGGGGTCCACCGGGAGGGGCCACCTCTCTCGGAGGGCCTCATGGGCCGTAGTGGGCAGGGAACCAGCCCCTGGAGGTCTGGGCGCATCCCCCCCCCTCCCCTTGGGCCCATGCGCCTAGGGTTGGGGGGGAAACCCTAGTGGGGGCGCCCCCTTGCTTGGGGGGCAAGCCCCCTCCCCTGGGCCGCCCCCCCACCCCTCTAGATCTCATCTAGAGGGGGACATCCCCCTTCCCCCTTCCCCTATAAATAGAGGGGCGAGGGGAGGGCTGCAAACAACATCCAAGGCGCAGACCCTCCCCTCCCCAACACCTCTCCTCCTCCGTTAAGAGCTTGGCGAAGCCCTGCCGGAGTACTGCCTCTCCACCACCACCACGCCGGCGTGCTGCTACTGGAGCTCTCTTCCTCAACCTCTCCTTCCCCCTTGCTGGATCAAGAAGGAGGAGACGTCACGCTGACCGTACGTGTGTTGAACGCGGAGGTGCTGTCCGTTCGGCGCTAGGATCTCTGGTGATTTGGATCATGACGAGTACGACTCCCTCAACCTCGTTCCCTTGAACGCTTCCGCTCGATATACAAGGGTATGTAGATGCACTCCTCTCTCTCGTTGCTAGATGAACTCATAGATAGATCTTGGTGAAACCGTAGAAATTTTTTATTTTCTGCAACGTTCCCCAACAGTGGCATCATGAGCTAGGTCTATGCGTAGTTCTCTATTTCACGAGTAGAACACAAATCTGTTGTGGGCGTAGATGTTGTCAACTTTCTTGCCACTACTAGTCTTATTTTTCTTCAGCGGTATTGTGGGATGAAGCGGCCTGGACCGACCTTACACGTACGCTTACGTGAGACAGGTTCCACCGACTGACATGCACTAGTTGCATAAGGTGGCTAGTGGGTGTCTGTCTCTCCCACTTTAGTTGGAGCGGATTCAATGAAAAGGGTCCTTATGAAGGGTAAATAGAAGTTGACAAATCACGTTGTGGTTTTTTATAGGTAAGAAAACGTTCTTGCTAGAACCCTATTGCAGCCACGTAAAAGATGCAACAACAATTAGAACTCGTCTAACTTGTTTTTGCAGCTATTGCTTTGTGATGTGATATGGCCAAAAGTTGTGATGAATGATGAATGATATATTGTGATGTATGAGATCATGTTCTTGTAATAGTAATCACGACTTGCATGTCGATGAGTATGACAACCGACAGGAGCCATAGGAGTTGTCTTAATTATTGTATGACCTGCGTGTCAATGAATTAACGCCATGTAATTACTTTACTTTATTGCTAAACCGTTAGCCATAGTAGTAGAAGTAATAGTTGGCGAGCAACTTCATGGAGACACGATGATGGAGATCATGGTGTCATGCCGGTGACAAAGATGATCATGGAGCCCCGAAGATGGAGATCAAAGGAGCTATATGATATTGGCCATATCATGTCACTACTATTTAATTGCATGTGATGTTTATTATGTTTATGCATCTTGTTTACTTAGAACGACGGTAGTAAATAAGATGATCCCTCATAATAATTTCAAGAAGGTGTTCCCCCTAACTGTGCGCCGTTGCTAAAGTTCGTCGTTTCGAAGCACCACGTGATGATCGGGTGTGATAGATTATTACGTTCACATACAACAGGTGTAAGACAGTTTTACACATGCAAAAACACTTAGGTTAACTTGACGAGCCTAGCATGTACAGACATGGCCTCGGAACACAGAGACCTAAAGGTCAAACATGAGTCATATGGAAGATACGATCAACATGGAGATGTTCACCGATGATGACTAGTCCGTCTCACGTGATGATCGGACACGGCCTAGTCGACTCGGATCATGTAACACTTAGATGACTAGAGGGATGTCAAATCTGAGTGGGAGTTCATTAAATAATTCGATTAGATGAACTTAATTATCATGAACTTAGTCTAAAATCTTTGCAAAAATGTCTTGTAGATCAAATGGCCAACGCTCATGTCAACATGAACTTCAACGCGTTCCTAGAGAAAACCAAGCTGAAAGATGATGGCAGCAACTATACGGACTGGGTCCGGAACCTGAGGATCATCCTCATAGCTGCCACAAAAGCATATGTCCTAGAAGGACCGCTAGGTGAAGCACCCATCCCAGAGAACCAAGATGTTATGAATGCTTGGCAGTCACGTGCTGATGATTACTCCCTCGTTCGTGCGGCATGCTTTCTGACTTAGAACCGGGCTCCAAAAGCGTTTTGAGCAACACGGAGCATATGAGATGTTCGAGGAGCTGAAAATGGTTTTCCAAGCTCACGCCGGGTCGAGAGATATGAAGTCTCCGACAAGTTCTATAGTTGTAAGATGGAGGAAAATAGTTACGTCGGTGAGCACATACTCAAAATGTGCAGGTTGCACAACCGCCTTGTCGATTGAATATTAACCTCCGGACGAGGCGGTCATTGACAGAATCCTTGATCGCTCCCACCGAGCTACAAGAGCTTTGTGATGAACTAAAATATGCAGGGGATGGTGAAAACTATTCCTGAAGTATTTTCAATGCTGAAGTCAGCAGAGGTAGAAATCAAGAAGGAACATCAAGTGTTGATGATTAATAAAACCACTAAGTTCAAGAAGGTCAAGGGTAAGAAGAACTTCAAGAAGGACGGCAAAGATGTTGCCGCGCCCGGTAAGCCAGATTTGCCGGAAGAAGTCAAAGAATGGACCCAAGCCCGAGACCGAGTGCTTTTATTGCAAAGGAAGGGTCATCGAAGCGGAACTGCCCCAAATACTTAGCGGACAAGAAGGCTGGCAACAGTAAAGGTATATGTGATATACATGTAATTGATGTGTACCTTACCAGTACTCTTAGTAACTCCTGGGTATTTGATACCGGTGCCGTTGCTCATATTTGTAACTCACAACAGGAGCTGCGGAATAAGCGGAGACTGGCGAAGGACGAGGTGACGATGCGCGTCGGGAATGGTTCCAAGGTCGATGTGATCACCGTCGGCACGCTACCTCTACATTTACCCAGGGGATTAGTTTTAAACCTCAATAATTGTTATTTAGTGCCAAGTTTGAGCATGAACATTGTATCTGGATCTCGTTTAATACGAGATGGCTACTCATTTAAATCCGAGAATAATGGTTGTTCTATTTATATGAGAGATATGTTTTATGGTCATGCCCCGATGGTCAATGGTTTATTCTTAATGAATCTTGAACGTAATGTTACACACATTCATAGTGTGAATACCAAAAGATGTAAAGTTGATAACGATAGTCCCACATACTTGTGGCACTGCCGCCTTGGTCACATTGGTGTCAAGCGCATGAAGAAGCTCCATGCTGATGGACTTTTAGAGTCTCTCGATTATGAATCATTTGATACCTGCGAACCATACCTCAATTTCAAAATGACCAAGACTCCGTTCTCCGGAACAATGGAGCGAGCAACCAACTTATTGATCATACATACTGATGTGTGTGGTCCAATGAGCGTTGAGGCTCGCAGAGGATATCGTTATGTTCTCACTCTCACTGATGACTTAAGTAGATATGGGTATGTCTACTTGATGAAACACAAGTCTGAGACCTTTGAAAAGTTCAAGGAATTTCAGAATGAGGTAGAGAATCAACGTGACCGAAAGATAAAGTTCTTACAATCAGATCGTGGATGAGAATATTTAAGTCACGAATTTGGTACGCACTTAAGGAAATGTGAAATCGTTTCACAACTCACGCCGCCTGGAACACCTCGGCGTAACGGTGTGTCCGAACGTCGTAATCGCACTATATTGGATATGGTGCGATCTATGATGTCTCTTACCGATTTACCGCTATCATTTTGGGGATACGCTCTAAATCCGTTGAGACAACACCGTATGAATTATGGTTTGAAGAAACCTATGCTGTCGTTTCTAAAAGTTTGGGGATGCGATGCTTATGTCAAGAAACTTCAACCTGAAAAGCTCGAACCCAAGTCAGAAAAATGCGTCTTCATAGGATACCCTAAGGAAACCATTAGGTATACCTTCTACCTTAGATCCGAATGCAAGATCTTTGTTGCCAAGAACGGATCATTTCTGGAAAAAGAGTTTCTCTCGAAAGGAGTAAGTGGGAGGAAAGTAGAACTCGATGAAGTACTACCTCTTGAACCGGAAAGTAGTGCAGCTCGGGAAAATGTTCTGTGGTGCCTACACCGGCCGGAGAGGAAATTAATGATGATGATCAAGGTACTTCGGATCAAGTTGCTCACGAACTCAGAGGTCCACAAGGACACGTTCCACACCAGAGTGGTATGGCAACCCTGTCCTGGAAATCATGTTGTTGGACAACGGTGAACCTTCGAACTATGAAGAAGTGATGGTGGGCCCAGATTCCAACAAATGGCTTGAAGCCATGCAATCCGAGATAGAATCCATGCATGAAAACAAAGTATGGACTTTGACAGACTTGCTCGATGATCGGCGAGCGATAGAAAACAAATGGATCTTTAAGAAGTAGACGGACGCAGATGGTAATGTTACCATCTATAAAGCTCGACTTGTCGCTAAGGGTTATCGGCAAGTTCAAGGGGTTGACTACGATGAGACTTTCTCTCCCGTAGCGAAGCTGAAGTCCGTCCGAATCATGTTAGCAATTGCCGTATACTATGATTATGAGATATGGCAGATGGACGTCAAAACGGCATTCCTTAACGGCTATCTTAAGGAAGAACTGTATATGATGCAGTCGGAAGGTTTTGTCGATCCTAAGAATGCTAACAAGGTATGCAAGCTCCAGCGATCCATTTATGGGCTGGTGCAAGCATCTCGGAGTTGGAACATTCGCTTTGATGAGATGATCAAAGCGTTTGGGTTTATGCAGACTTATGGAGAAGCCTGCGTTTACAAGAAAGTGAGTGGGAGCTCTGTAGCATTTCTCATATTATATGTAGATGACATACTTTCGATGGGAAATGATATAGAACTTTTGGACAGCATTAAGGCCTACTTGAATAAGTGTTTTTCAATGAAGGACCTTGGATAAGCTGCTTATATATTAGGCATCAAGATCTATAGGGATAGATCGAGACGCATCATAGGTCTTTCACAAAGCACATACCTTGATAAGATGTTGAAGAAGTTCAATATGGATCAGTCCAAGAAAGGGTTCTTGCCTGTATTGCAAGGTGCGAGATTGAGCTCGGCTCAATGCCCGACCATGGCAGAAGATAAAGAAGAGATGAGTGTCATCCCCTATGCCTCAGCCATAGGATCTATTATGTATGCCATGCTGTACAAGGAACACTGGACAGCGGTCAAGAATATCCTGAAGTACCTGAAAAGGACTAAGGATATGTTTCTCGTTTATGGAGGTGACGAAGAGCTCGTCGTAAAGGGTTACGTGGATGCTAGCTTCGACACAGATCTGGATGACTCTAAGTCACAAAACGGATACGTGTATATGTTGAATCGTGGAGCAGTCAGCTGGTGCAGTTGCAAGCAGAGCGTCGTGGCGGGATCTACATGTGAAGCGGAGTACATGGCAGCCTCGGAGGCAGCGCATGAAGCAATATGGATGAAGGAATTCATCATCGACCTAGGAGTCATACCCAATGCGTCAGGGCCAATCACTCTCTTCTGTGACAACACTGGAGCTATTGCCCTTACCAAGGAGCCCAGGTTTCACAAGAAGACCAGGCACATCAAGCGTCGTTTCAACTCCATCCGTGAAAATGTCCAAGATGGAGACATAGATATTTGCAAAGTACATACGGATCTGAATGTCGCAGATCCGTTGACTAAACCTCTTCCGCGAGAAAAATATGATCAACACCAGAACTCTATGGGTGTTCGATTCATCACAATGTAACTATATTATTGACTCTAGTGCAAGTGGGAGATTGCTGGAAATATGCCCTAGAGGCAATAATAAAAGGATTATTATTATATTTCCTTGTTCATGATAATTGTCTTTTATTCATGCAATAATTGTATTATCCGGAAATCGTAATACACGTGTGAATACATAGACCACAACATGTCCCTAGTGAGCCTCTAGTTGACTAGCTCGTTGATCAACAGATAGTCATGGTTTCCTGACTATGGACATTGGATGTCATTGATAACGGGATCACATCATTAGGAGAATGATGTGATGGACAAGACCCAATCCTAAGCATAGCACAAGATCGTGTAGTTCGTTTGCTAGAGCTTTTCCAATGTCAAGTATATTTTCCTTAGACCATGAGATCGTGTAACTCCCGGATACCGTAGGAGTTCTTTGGGTGTACCGAACGTCAAGACATAACTGGGTGACTATAAAGGTATACTACGGGTATCTCCGAAAGTATCTGTTGGGTTGACACGGATCGAGACTGGAATTTGTCACTCCGTATGACGGAGAGGTATCTCTGGGCCCACTCGGTAATGCATCATCATAATGAGCTCAAAGTGACCAAGTGTCTGGTCACGGGATCATGCATTACTGATGCAGTAAAGTGACTTGCCGGTAACGAGATTTAACGAGGTATTGGGATACCGATGATCGAATCTCGGGCAAGTAACGTACCGACTGACAAAGGGAATCGTATACGGGGTTGCTTGAATCCTCGACATCGTGGTTCATCCGATGAGATCATCGAGGAGCATGTGGGAGCCAACATGGGTATCCAGATCCCGATGTTGGTTATTGACCAGAGAGTCGTCTCGGTCATGTCTACGTGTCTCCCGAACCCGTAGGGTCTACACACTTAAGGTTCGGTGACGCTAGGGTTATTAGGAAGACTTGTATGTGATTACTGAATGTTGTTCGGAGTCCCGGATAAGATCCCGGACGTCACGAGGAGTTCCGGAATGGTCCGGAGGTGAAGATTTATATATGGGAAGTTGTTATACGGTCACCGGAAAGGTTCGGGGGCATATCGGTATTGTACCGAGGCCACCGGAGGGGTTCCGGGGGTCCACCGGGAGGGGCCACCTCTCTCGGATGGCCTCATGGGCCGTAGTGGGTAGGGAACCAGCCCCTGGAGGGCTGGGCGCATCCCCCCCCTTGGGCCCATGCGCCTAGGGTTGGGGGGGAAACCCTAGTGGCGGCGCCCCCCTTGCTTGGGGGGCAAGCCCCCTCCCCTTGGCCGCTGCCCCCCCCCCTCTAGATCTCATCAAGAGGGGGCCGGCCCCCTTCCCCCTTCCCCTATAAATAGAGGTGCGAGGGGAGGGCTGCAAACAACATCCAAGGCGCAGCCCCTCCCCTCCCCAACACCTCTCCTCCTCCGTTAAGAGCTTGGCGAAGCCCTGCCGGAGTACTGCCTATCCACCACCACCACGCCGTCGTGCTGCTGCTGGAGCTCTCTTCCTCAACCTCTCCTTCCCCCTTGCTGGATCAAGAAGGAGGAGACGTCACACTGACCGTACGTGTGTTGAACGCTGAGGTGCCGTCCGTTCGGCGCTAGGATCTCCGGTGATTTGGATCACGACGAGTACGACTCCCTCAACCCCGTTCCCTTGAACGCTTCTGCTCGATCTACAAGGGTATGTAGATTCACTCCTCTCTTTCGTTGCTAGATGAACTCATAGATAGATCTTGGTGAAACCATAGAAATTTTTATTTTCTGCAACGTTCCCCAACAGCCGCCGGTGGTGGGGTTTGTTTGTAAGGAAAAATGGCATGCAAACTGGGTTGCTACTGCTGAGTTGGGCCAAAAAGAAACCCAGGGAAGAGAGAGCGGTGTTAAGAATTATCAAATGTTGCCTAAGAAAAGAATTTGAAAATCATTTGGGTTTGAAGAAACTTGAAAATATTTTCTTTGGCCTTTTGGGGTTGTGCCAACTCCACATACATTGCTGTAAATATAATTCCAAATATTTACAACCCACGTGGAACTTATATTTACATTGTTGTAAATATAATTCCAAATATTTAATTAAGAAGTTTAAATTAAAAGTGGGTTATGCTTAATTCGAAATGAATGGGATTGTTATTTTTAGCTCCCTAATATTTTTCGGGGGCTATGTTCATGAGTTATAAAGAGAACCACCATGTGAATTCCCTCAATTTAGATAGATCGAAGATCCATAAAGTTACTTATTTGAATGTCATTTGGTTGGCTAATTTAATAAATTCAAGTGAGGGATTTAAAAAAATCTCAGTTCAAATCAAAGCATGATGACATGACCAGCAAAAATAACATGAAACAAACATTATAGTTTAGTAGATGTAGTACTTGTTAGATAATAACGAGAATAAAACGAGACACGAGAGATACGGATTTTTACGTGGAAACCCTTGCGGGAGAAAACCACGGACGCACGAAGGCGCAATCACTATGATGGAGGAGTATTACAAGCACGAGACGACATGCCGTCTTAGGTGCGACTACATGGAGTATATATGAGGGGCAACACATAGGAGTCCTTGTAGGACAAGTAAACGAGTTGTACTCGTACACGTCGGTACCAACGCAAAGGCCCACACCGTATGTACTACGTCTAGTCCAATACGGTACTAGAATTTAGATCATAATTTAACAATCTCCACCTTGATCCAAATTCCCTCCAGTAGTCGAAGAAAGTGAATAACTCCATCCAAATCAGCATAAACACCTTGTGCGTCAAAGTCCATAGGACTAATGAGAAATACCAACTAAGCCTGAGCAAAGCTCAAACTCATTGGTCGAAACTGGCTTTGTCATCATATCAGCAGGATTATCATGAGTACTTATCTTGCATACCTTCAAATCACCTTCAGCAACAACATCTCGAATGTAGTGATATCTGACATCAATGTGGTTTGTCCTCTCATGATACATTGGATTCTTGGTAAGATATATAGCACTTTGACTGTCACTAAATATGGTAGGGCAAGATGAATCTCCACAAAGCTCAGTGTATAAACCTTTCAACCAGATAACTTCTTTGCATGCCTCAGAAATTGCCATATACTTTGCATCAGTAGTGGAACAAGCCACAATAGACTGCAAAGTTTCTCTCCAACTCACAGCACAACCACCAATGGTGAAAACATAACCTGTGAGTGATCTTCTCTTATCCAAACCACCAGCAAAATCAGAATCAACGAAACCAACAAGTCCATCTCTATTTTTCCCAAAATGTAAATAAGCATTAGAAGTACCACGCAGGTATCTGAAAATCCACTGAACTACTCTCCAATGCTCTTCCAGGATTAGCCATGTATCTACTGACAACACTCAACGCATATGATAAATCCGGACGAGAACAAACCATGGCATACATAAGTGATCCAACTGCACTTGAATAGGGAACTCTAGACATGTACTCAATATCTGCATCTGACTTATGACATAAAGCTGATGATAATTTGAATTGTGCAGCTAACGGAGTACTCACCGCTTGGCATTATGCATATTAAAACGACGAAGAACTTTATCAATATATCCTTCCGACTTAGATATATTTTTCCGACAGTCTATCTCCGGATATTTCCATGCCAAGAATTTTCTTTGCTGCACCCAAATCCTTCATCTCAAATTCATTACTCAATTGCTTCTTTAGTTCATCAATCTCTGACATACTCTTTGCAGCAATTAACATATCATCAACATAAAGGAGCAAATAAATAGTTGAACCTTTGACAGTTTTCAAATAAACACAACTATCATAAGTAGACCTTTTAAAACCTTGAGAGAGCATAAAAGTGTCAAATCTCTTATACCACTGTCTAGGGGATTGCTTCAATCCATAAAGAGATTTATTTAACTTGCAGACAAGCTTTTCTTTTCCAGGAATAACAAAACCTTCAGGTTGTTCCATATAAATATCCTCTTCTAATTCTCCATGTAAGAATGCAGTTTTAACATCCAATTGTTCAAGCTCAAGATCATGCATGGCAACAATACTGAGTAAAGTGCGAATTGAGCTATGTTTCACAACAGGAGAAAAGACTTCGTTATATTCAATACCTGGAATCTGGCTATAACCTTTAGCAACTAACCTTGCTTTATATCTTGTCTCACCATTAGGAGAAACTCCTTCTTTCCTCTTGAAGACCCACTTGCAACGAATAGGTTTCTTCTCTAGGAAATTTTACTAAATCCCAAGTGCCATTCTTTTCAAGTGATTCCATCTCATCATGCATAGCAGTCATCCACTTATTACTATCACCAGAAATAATAGCCTCAGAATATGAAGAAGGCTCAGCATTACCTTCAATTTCTTCTGCAACAGGTAAAGCAAAAGAAACAATATTGCACTCTTCAATTAACCTGTCAGGTTTATTAATACCCCGCCTAACTCTGTCACGTGCAAGATTCCAACTGGTTGGAACAATAGGCTGATTTGGAGTGGGAGTGGCATGTTCATCATCAACGACGGGTTCATCATGTGCATCAACAATTTCATTACCAGATGTATCACCTGTTTCAATAACATGCTCCACCTCAACAATAGACTGCTGAATAGTAGGTTGTTGTTCACTCTCAACTGGAACATTAGTAGATGAAACATCATGTAACATAGCAGATTCATTAAAGATAACATTTCTGCTAATAACAACCTACTGGGTTTCAGGATTCCACAATTTAAAACCTTTAACGCCAGACTTATAACCAAGAAAGATGCACTTAACAGCCCTAGGATCCAACTTTCCATTATCAACATGAGCATAAGTAGTGCAACCAAAAACTCTCAACTGTTAATAATCAGCAGGTGAACCAGACCATACTTCAATTGGAGTTTTCTTATTAAGAGTAATAGATGGTGAACGATTAATGAGATAACAAGCAGTGGAAGCAGCCTCAGCCCAAAAATGCCTATGCAAACCTGCATTGGACAACATGCAACGGGCTCTGGAAATAGTGTTCATGTTCATACGCTCAGCAACACCGTTTTGTTGAGGAGTGTAAGGAATGGTGTAATGTCTGACAATGCCTTCAGACTTGCAATAATTCTTAAATTGCTTAGAACAGAATTCCATACCATTATCAATGCGAAGTATTTTTACCTTCCTTTCAGTTTGCCTCTCAATCATAATCTTCCACTCCTTAAATGCTGAGAATGCTTCATATTTATGCTTCAAGAAATAAGGCCAAACTTTTCTCGAATAATCATCAATAATAGTCAGCATGTAACTTGCACCACCTAATGACTTCTTGTGAGATGGTCCCCATAAATCAGAATTGACATAATCAAGAATACCTTCAGTTTATGGGTCGAAGTATTGAACTTCACCCTCTTGTGCTTGCCGAAGATACAATGCTCACAAAATTTCAATTTACCAGGTTCATATCCATCAAGAAGACCTCTCTTATTTAACTCTGCTAAACCAAGTTCACTCATATGTCCAAGACGCATATGCCAAAGGTTAGCAGCATCACAATCAGAATTCTTTGAAACAACTGGAGTAGCGTTACCAGAAACGGTAGAACCTCGAAGGTAATAAAGACCATTGGTCGAACTTAAGTCACCTTTCATCACAACAAGGGAGCCTTTGGTGACCTTCAAAACACTATCTCCACCTGAATATTTGTACCCCTTTGCATCAAGGGCACTAACAGAGATAAGATTTCTCTTCATCTTCGGAATATACTGAACATCTGTCAAAGTTCTGATTGTGCCATCAAACATCTTGATTCGAACGGAGCCTATGCCTTCAATCTTGCATGGTGAATTATCAAAACCCAAAACGGAACCAGCAGAAGTAGTGGAATCAAAAGTATTAAACCAATCTCTATGTGGACACATATGAAAAGTGCATGCAGTGTCAAGTACCCACTCATCATTGGTCTCAGCACATCCAGCAATAACGACAAGAGCATCATCGGAACTATCATCACGAGCAACGTTAGCAGAATTTTCACCTTGTCTGTTACCTTTCCTCTTTTCTTTATTCTGCAACTTGAAACACTCTGAGATGTCATGCCGTCTCTCTTACAATATCTGCAATACTTCTTGTCTCTGAATTGCGACCGGCCCCTGTAGCCGTTTTTACTTTTGCCTCTGTTTCCATTATTGGAGTTCTTCTCCTTTGTCCTGCCACGAACAGATAATCCCTCTGTCTGGGATGAACTTGAACCATCATGAGGCACCATTAGTTTCATCTTCTCCTTAGAGTTCAAAGCTTCATAAACTTCATTAAGTGTGAGAGTATCACGACTATATAATATGGTGTCTCAAAAATTGGTATAAGAACTTGGCAGCGAACAAAGTAACATTAAAGGGGACCCGGGCAGCCCCCTCCTGGCAGCCCCCCTCTGACTCCTCAAGGGGGCTCCTCCGCCGCCTAATGCCGAGGATCACATGAGGCGACTACATCCAGGCAGCCTCCCCCAACACTTGCCACCTAGAGCTTCACGCCACGCATCGTCTTCCCCGGCCTACCTCAACGCTCTTACTTCTTCAAAAGGCATCCCTCTTGAAGAGAGTGTAGCTGAGTCGTCGGTTTAAACGGATTCCGTTTCGACGGCCGTGATCCAACCATTCTACCTTCAACTCTCAAGTACGAATTCTCTTAAGGTTAAATTATTATTTGCTAATAACAAATGATTTGTGTAAGCCCCAAATTTTGGTTGTGGGTTTTCAAAACATGGTGAATTGTTTATTATGAAATGATCAAAAGTATCTTTGAATGAGGCTAATTAAATTATAAAGTGGCTTTAAAAATTTAAAGTTGCTATGAAAAAATTGAAAATATTTGGTTTGAAGAAATTGAATATCTTTGCTTTGGTAATAATCCAATAATAACAATAATAATTTAAATTTTAAATGGAATCAATTACATTTGTAAATAAATTCAAGTGTTATTAAAGTTAAATGAAAGGGGTTATGTTATCAAGAATTGATGGTATGTTGTCTAATAAGTAGAACCATGTATACTCAAATAGAAGACAGACATAAGTATATTGAAGCATGGTTAGCTAATTAATAAATCATTGGATTGAAAATCACATTAAAGAAGTGAAAAATACCATCAAATAACATGAAACAATCAGTAAATACTAGACTAAGATAATTAGTAGAATAAACTAGTCAGAAATACGAATAACGGAACCCTCGGTACTGGAAACAACTTGCAAAACACTTGAGCGAGGCATCTCGATGAGGGATATACAATGCACTACATCATATATTGGGATACCATATATTGACACAAGGAGCTTGTAGCATAAGATTCCACATAAGCCAACCTGAAGCCCAGTAATACGGCTAATTAATCTATAGATTTAACAAATTACAATTCCCCGATCAAATAAAGTGAAATACCAATCATCATAAACCTTCTCATAACCTGGACAAAGATAGCAATAATGAAAACAAACTAGCAAGCACTTTTCATTAACGTATACGATACCAGTTACTATACTTCAAATACCAAACACTCAAAACAACATCAATGGTGTTCCACATATAGTTGCTTGTATAATTGATCTTGGAATATAGATGACGACTAAATCCAAACGGATTAACAACTCAGTATAACCTTTCAACCTCGAATATTCATGCTTACAAGTATTAATCATAGAACAAGATCTAACAAGCTATCCACATGTAACACAACATGGTGAAAAAACTTAACCATATCAAATCAAAATAAAATCATCATTTCCAAAATTAATATCCAAAGTAATAGCATTAAATACACCGACTCTTTCAATACATCTTCATTTCCATACATTACTACGAACATACAATTAATCCGCAGACAATGCATACAAATATTAATGCATTATAGAATCTGACAGTTCATATATCACTTATCATAAAGTGATAATTTGAACAGTACATATACGCTGCATATGCTTAAACAAAGAATTTATAATAACTCACTAGTTACTTTTCATCATTCGATTTTCATGCAAAATTTTCTTTCTCACAATTATAAAATTCTTCTATTCTCTTTAGTCATCAATATATTTCAATTAATATTCAAATAAAGGACATATGTAACCTTCATTTATAACAATAAAATAGACCTTTTAACTAGGAGTAAATTCAATTTTATCCTGGATGTCAATATAATTTTAATGTTTTCAACAAACTAGTCATAAATCTATTGAATAGTTTACATGTTCATCACAATACTAGAATAAATGCACAACAAGAAAATTTACGAATGTATAACCACTAACTTTTAAGACATTAAGAACTTTCTAAACTAACATATTCTGAATTAAACCATCATCTTCATACATCAAGCTGAACATCTAGATAAACTAAGAAATGATTTATTCGAGAACAAAGAAACAATTCATCATATTATAACCTACTCCAATTCATGTGAAGCTGATGATTATTCGGGTCAGCTCAAAATCTTATGTAACTATACTACAAAATATATTAGTTTTCATCATGACAATGACTCATTGTCTTAAGAAATTCATACATGTCATCACATAAACTTAAGCTAAACAAGAAAGCACACAGGTCAATTCTTTACAGTAGACAAACTCAATAATAAACAGAGACTTATTTCTAAGATATGTAAAATACAAGACTCACAAATACATGAACGACGTAAAGTTGTCATCAAAACTTTAGGTAGATTACAATCGTTGAAAAATTAAAATCTCTACTATATTATTCTCCCTCACATATTCACCCTAATCGAGTAATATCTCAAAATACAAATTTATAATAATCCTTATGAACTAAATCAGTGTCCTATCATCTGTCAGAATACTAGTTACTTCCTTCTAGATTCATTCATCGTCATCCCAGACTATTACTTAACCAATACTTGTCAACACAGTATCACATTTAAAGGGCAAGAAACTAGGAAAAACATTGCACTTATCACTCCAGAGTACCAACTCATATTTACTTAGGCAGATAAGACTGAATATCAATTTTCAAAATTGTCGATTCTTAATTCTGATCAAAAAAACGATGATCAAAATATAAAATTATGAATTAAGACAGTATCCACTCTTGTCTCAGCATCAATACCAACTCATACTATCAACAGCATTTACTTACTCCTTTTCATAACCTGGTTCTCTCTTATTCAATTCATGCACCCGCGATTGTTATGTTTGCCACAGAACTGAGACTATCTACACTAGTTTCTAAAATAAATAGGTCATTTGTGTTAAGAAAGAATCGAAGAATAAAGACCTTCATATTCTCATGCACAGAGATGTCATCTAATTGTCAAATCCTCCTCAACTATCAAGTTACTCGAAAAATCAAACAAGGCGGATTTTGCTATGCCTTGGATCTTCCAACTACTACAGCGGTCCCACACCAAATTCGGTTTGCAGCCTAATACTCTTCTGGCCATCTCTTCTACTTCGGCTATTGGTGCACACGATTTGTGCCTAGTAACTGGTAGTCCGGCGAATGATTAGCTGTGTAATGGTCAAGTGTCAGAAAATTGAGATATGAATAAAAAACAAATGGGTGATTGTGTAACAGGTTGTCAGCTACTTATGTCAATGATGAGTCACTCATCGTCACAAAGCTCGAGTTACACGACATATTCCAACCAGAAGACCTTCCCGCCGCGTCACTTCGCTTACTCGACGGAGCGATGGCGAGAAGAAGCGGAAGCTCCATGCAAGTATGCGAATGATTGCCTCATCGATGTGTCAGGGCATACGCGCTAGTACGTGTTTTGCAGACGCGGCTGTCGCGGTCGACTGCCTGTGCTCCTGCGCGTGTGCGTGCGTCTGCTGCAGCATGAGATTCCGCAATAAAATTCAATCACTGGTTTGAGCTCCAAGTTGAATCGAGAAAAGGGACATCACGCTCTAAACACAATAATTATATAATATAAGAGACTTTAGAAGAGTCATCTGCACAACCACAGCACAATCATGGACAGATAACAAGGCATCACATGGATTAGATAGATCATAGGAAAGTGCTTCGCCAAGTGTCAACAAACATTAATAAGAAAGAACTTCGAAATATGGTAAAAAGAAGTTGTAATCATTTGACCAATTCAATGCAAAAAAGTGCAGTCCAAACCTGGTAAAGATAGTATGCCTATTGTATTCATTTGTACTCGAAAGGCTGTGACACGAGCGATTGATGACGGATCTCGTGTTAGTGGTAACACTCGGATCCCGCGAGACCGATTCCTCAATCGTCTACCTATATTCATGTTAAATACGAACAAATACCGATAGTGACGTGGCCAGCCACTCATGGAGAAGGATAGCGTAGAAAAGAAATGGCAGCAGTAAGTGCTCGCTGAGAGGCCGGAACTTGAGAAAAGAAAGAGC
This sequence comes from Aegilops longissima, assembly GCA_021605205.1. Classification (NCBI taxonomy): domain Eukaryota; kingdom Viridiplantae; phylum Streptophyta; class Magnoliopsida; order Poales; family Poaceae; genus Aegilops; species Aegilops longissima. The sequence goes on from CM038681.1 coordinate 573,175,577, forward strand.
CAGCCGCAGTTGCTGAAAAGAAAGGGAAAATCGGAAGAGCTGGCAAAGTGAAAGCACAATTCAAAAACCCACTGTAGAAACGATAGGCGACAGTGTTGTCCATTCTATTATCTTTTACAGTATGTTTAAAAAGCTTTTACAAGAGTGCTGATGATAACCATGTTTCATCTTATAATTATATAGATTTTCTGAAAGTTCATTTTCTAAAAAACGTGATGTCATATTCGATTGTTTATAAAATAGTATAAATTTTTATATATGTGTGGATTCTGTTACATAGTCTTCAATATATGGATTTGAGTAGAACATTACATAGCAAATGGTGCGCTCCTGTCGTCTTTAGTGAAGTGGGAGAGGGAAGGAAGGAGAGGAGAGAGGCGACGCTGTCGTTCTGTGAGAAAGGGAGAGGGCAGAGGGGGAAGCAACAGTCGTCGGCAGTGGTGGAGCGAGAGCGCATTGGTTCCGAAAGGTCTGCGCGCGTCCAGCTTTTGAAATTTTTATTTGTTAGACTTTTGGGCGTGCTCAATACCCATATATTATGGCGTTGTCAATTAATAATGCATTTCAAGATTGCTGTCACATTAAGGCCTGGATGGATTATAAAGAATAGCTAGAAAAGTATTACTATTTTGTGAAGAGTTTAAAAGTTAGTGTTATTTAGAATCAAATAGTTAAGAAATTTTATCTAGAGAGATAGTATTCTATTTAGCTCTTATATTTTAATTTTCAATAAAGAGTATTTTTTTGATAATTGTGATTTTCTTTACCAAGGATAATGTCTAGCTCAAAATTTTTATACATCTCAGTGTTCATTCTATGTTGTAACATTATATGTTATGTAACGATGTATTAAATAAAAATATTTTATTGAAAGTTAATAACAAATAATTTTCCTAAGGTTGATAAGGTGAATTCGTATCGTTTAAGCGATTAATCCGCTTAGTGAAAAAACGTGTATTTAGCGTTGCATGACTCTGGGGGAAATAGAGAAAGAGCGATTGAGACCTGATGTGCTTAATAAGTCTACGGAGTGTATGTAATATCTTGTTTATCGCTTTATGCGACCTCAAAGTAAGTACTTCCTAAAAAGATTAAGGGGATAAATATCTAGAAATATATTATGACAAGTCTACAAAGAATAAGGAAAACTGGCGAAGAAAGTAAAGATAAGATAGATAATTACTCAGAAAATATAGCTTCGTAAGGATAAAAAGTCTCTGCTACAGAAACTGCGAACCTGATATTACCCTCAAGTCCTAATTTTTTTGATCTATTGATAACAAGCTTAAAGATATTCAAACACTTAGAAAATATCAAAGCGCTAAAAAAGCATTTAAAAATACACTTAAAAAGTATAAGGTGTAATTGGTTACATACCTTTAACGAGGCGAGTGTGGCAAGCCCGCGAATAGTTATACAGCTATGGGTATAGAGCGTGATTAAGATTCTAGCTACTGAACTCATCTGAATTGAGATATACCATAGTTGTTCAAACATAAGATTAGGTTTTATCTAAGGTTATGAGAGTTATTCTATATAATAAAGGTATTGGGTCTACACTCTGATTAGTTCCTCAGCCGTCGTGTCTACAAACGTGTTGCTCGCTTATTACGCTAGTTTAGGAAAAGTTCTGGGCCTACGATGCACGGGCCTGTGTGACTAGTACAGACTTTCAAGAACGCGTTCTGATAGTACGCATGACTGAACCTGATCTCCGTTTGAAGAACTGATATACTATATCTTCGAACATCTGTGTGATGTTTGAGGTATTTGACGCGGCTTAAAAGGCAGTGCCAGAACGCCAAGTCTTCCCGCTGACACATAGCAGAGGAGGTATTCCGAGATAGCTACCGGGCTGGCATTGCTCGGGGCAACGAGGGATACAAACACCGTGCGAGAATAAGGTGCACCAATAACTGCGTGAATATCCACTTTGTAAGAGTTGTTGTATGTCACTGTTCACCTTACTATTGTTTTGTAGTTATGACAAAGAAAGAAAAGCTGAGAATATAATAAGAGGAGAGTAGAACGGAGTCATATCGTATTGCGGTCTTGATGCTTCTATTTGTAATAGTGCTATTCTTTAGTTTTGGCCAGAATCTCCTCGTTATTTGACGGCTGGGCTTATGAAAATAATTTACGTCCTCAGAGAGGTGTTGGCCCATCCATTGGCGCGCGAGAGATTGGATTAGGATTTGATATCATGCTGATCCTTGTTGGGATTTTGATGTAGCATATAAAAGTCTGGGGTGTGCTGCACTGAGGTTCTAGAGTTGCGCTCTGAAGTAGAGGGTTGTTTTGATGGACGTGAGTTCAGAATGGTGTCAGGTGCAGTAACTTGGGTGGTGGATCGCGAGCATCTCAGCAGAGAAAGGGTCACAAAATCATCTGACCGAGGATTTATATCACATTTAGCTTTGATTTGTATAAAATTGCTACATGTATTGTGAGTACGTATTGCTAGACAAAAATAGTGAATAGACTGAAAAGAAAAAAAAATGTCAGAGACACAATAATAAACGATTAATGAGGATGAGCAGCAGTCAATGGTGATTTAATATACTGTTTTTTGAATGAATTTTATGTGGTAATCATCATAAGTTATGTAAGAGGATTGGGTGATATCCATTAGGAACCGTACCTTATATCTAAATTATGTATTCTTGTCATGGGAGAGAAACATGCATTGATCTCGGAGATCAAATCGAACAACCGATGGACTGTTGCAGGAGGTCACGTTCAGAGTGTCAAGAAGCAATATCGAAATCTAAGTGGCTAGGAAACTCACGTTTTTGAATTACTTGTTTGTTTTTTGACCACATGTTGTACATTACTTTTGATGTTTCAGGACCATTGAAATGAGGGTCAAGCCATGTACAGTAGTTGATGTGGTGTTGTGAAGTCAGACAGTTACTATAGGGAGTAAGTCAACTAGCATAGGACTGTAAGAGAAATACGATGATGTATTGCAAAGTTTAAGCTAATTTGCACACGAATTCTAAATGTGAAACCATATATTAATAGCAATTTCTATACCATAAATAGATGTGCCAGTGCAGTTTGATTACATATAACTCAGCACTATGACTCTTTGGCTTGTACAAACTCATTTATGGGCTTTGGTAATGACATGAATTCAGCTTCAAAGAGCAAAAACTCTGACAATCGAAGAATCAGTTAGCATCACAAATTACAAGGAGGTGATAATTACCTTGATTTTATTTTGACAACCGTAATCAACAATTACCTGCGTCAAGCTCTGAGAAGAGCCTCATGTTGAGGAACAACGATGTACATAGTTTAAATATGGTGAAATATCACCCGCTAGAAGCATATGTTGATACATAACAATTTACTTTTCTTCATGCACATTATTTATATGACTATCATCATTCATCCTACGTTTTATGATTGATTATGTACATTTACTATATTATGTTGAATCAAATATATTTTTCCAGTTTTATAATTCCATACAATCATGAGATACACTCGAGCATCAACTCACCAGTCATCCTAGAAAGTCATTGTCATGACCCCTGCCAATAACCCAATCTTACGTGCTCACCCTATCCAAACATACCTGAAAACAATTAGTCTTAACGAGAAATGACTAGTAACATTAATCTTCTTCAAAGATAACACTATATGTAATTCTCGTCTATCTTATCATAGTTCGTATACAATTTACAGATATATGTATTATCACGCAAAGTAAGATATCTTATACATATAACTAAAAGAAAATGTCAATTAAATAGAAGATCAACTAAGAAGTACAGACACTCTATTCATCTAATAACACATGGATCAGACTACACCAGCGTATACTCCTGTCTCCGATGGCTCCTAGGGAACAGCCATATCTTCTAGACTCAACTCCCAAGTGATAACTTCCTGAAACTCCAGTCAAGAGATCTCAACTACTCTACCACTATCGAAACCAGTCTGTAGCATGTCCTGTGGTAATATAGACGTCAACGACTATTTCAATTGTAGCAAACTTTTTAATCAATCGACTTATTAAATAAAGTGCATCTGATTGCCAAAGAACTAAGGACTTGATATCACAAATTACTTTTAATAAAGAATCAAAATGTAAACTTAAACATTCTACTTAAATGCTAACTTTATACTACTTCATGACTTCTAAATAGTTTAAAATATAGATTTAGCATTATTATTAAATCATCAATATACCATACATTCTTCAAATAAAAACATTCAATATAAACTAAAGATCTAGTAATATGGAACCAGATCAATCTCGAAATTATAAGAATTACAGAATACATAACTACATACTCTAACACTGACATAATATCACAGATATTCACTCTTCACAAACACTATAAGTACATATTATAAGAATATATACTTATACATCTACTACTAACAAACACTTATTAAATGTACAACTTGAATGTTAATAACAGATACATAATTACAACTTATTATCACTAAAGATCTCAATATCTACCAACTTATTCTCATAAATCTTCAAACTCTTGAATAATCATTCATTAATCACAACTCTATAACAAATCAATGAAGTAAAATAAGTACTAACGGTCATATCCTTGATATACATAATAGTGGCTAACAAAATCTAAAATTTAATTTATTATCAACTATTCATACATTTACATAATTAAATAAATTGTCATAACACACTAAAGTAAGCAAACATACTATGTACAATTCATTATTATATATGTATATACTAGATCTATTACATTGACATACAACTGTAGATGATAATGCTATCTTCTATTACAAAATCTCTGAATAATACTCCAAACTTCACATATGATCATGAAGAACAAACCTGCATCAATCATCAAGCGCATTAAGTGAACCAGACATTACTCAATAGATCGATTATCTAAAGCTGATGAAATTGAGTGACAGCTGATTCTACTGCTGCATTTAAACGACGAAGAACTTTATCAATATTCATACTTAGATAACTTCGCGTCATTGGTATTTCCATGCCAAATTTCTTGCTCCAATCCTTATCAATTCATTATCAATGCTTTATTACTTCAGACATACTCTGCAGATTACATACTCACATAAGGAAGCAAATAAATAGAACTCATTTTAATAAACCAATACATAAGTAACCTTTAAACCTTGAAGATAAGTCCAAATCTTATACGTAAGGGATTCTTCATCCAAAAAGATTATTACTTGCGAAAACTTTCAAATAACAACTTAGTGTATCCATATAAATCCTCTTTAATTTCCAGAAGAAGTTACATCAATTGTTCAAGCAAGATCACATACAATCTGAGTAAAGGGAAAAGAGTAGTAAAAGGAAAAGACTATTGAATTAATAGAATCTGGCTATAACATTAGCAACAACCTCTTCATGATTTGTCTAGCATTAGGAGAACCTTATCTTGAACCTCACTTACAATAGTTTCTTCTTGAAATTTTACTAAATCCCACTGCCTTCTTTCAAGTGATTATCTCATCATCAGCATCAACTTCTACCATATGCGGAATATGAAAAGTGCTTCGCATACCTCAATTCTTACCGTAAATCAAGAAAAATATGCATTCAATTAACTCACGTTATTAACCCTATCTTAATTGCAAATCCAAGTGTGGAACAATAGCATTTGAGTAGTCGATGATACATTTACTACCATTCATATGCATCAACAATTCATTACAGATGATCTTTTCATAACAGCCTCAACATATGACTCTAATAAGGTTATTATCTCAAACTGGAACTTTCAGATAACATCAGTAAATAAAAATTCTAAAGATAACATTTCAAAACAACTTGTAATTACAATTTAAACCTTTACCTTGAGATTTAACCAAAAAGATTTAACCCCTAGTCTAATATTCATATCAACATGGCATAAGTATGAACAAAACTTCTCAATGTAATAGATCAGTGAACACCATACTTCAATAGAGTTCTTATTAAAGTACTAATGGTTGGATTGAGTAATCAATGATACACTCACCACCTGAAAACTCATTGGACAATGCTATCTGGAAATAGTTATCATACGGAAACCGTTTCATTGAGATGTAGAGGAACTGTCGACAAGCCTTGAACTTGAATAATTTAAATCTAGACAATTCAACCATTTCATGGAATATTCACTAAGTTTGCGCAATATAATCTTCTCCTCTTAAAGAATGCTCATTTTTTGTTCAAGATAAGGCAAAGTTTTCGAAAAATCATAATGTCGAAGTAGCACCTAAGACTCTGTGGATGTCCCATAAACGATGATGCAATATCCTTGATAATGGCAGTATGAACTTCCCTCTGTGATCGAGACAAGCTCCAAAATTTCATTTACCGTCCATTCCATGAAGACCTCTCATAAGTTGCTAAACAATCCTTTCAAACGCATATGCAAAGGTTAGCACACAATCAAATCATGAAATAATGGATAGCACGTTCTGACCTCAGGTAATAAAGACATTGTCAATAAGTCACCTTCATCAAACAAGCTTGGTGCCTTCAGAATATTTCCACGCTGACTATGTCTTTACAGGGACTAGAGAGTAGTTCCTTCATCTTGAGATTGCATTGTCAAAGTTATTGTTGCCATCACACTGATTGATCTATACCTAATTATGTGAATTATCAAAACCCAAAATGACCAGGAATTTGGATCAAGTATTACATTATGTGCACATAAAATGAATTCAAGACATAATTGGTAGAACGCAATCGAAGATCATCAACATATCGACGTTAGCAGAATTCACCTTGTCAAATTACTCTTATTGCAATGAAACATCATCCGTCACTCTTCAATGCAACTTCTTCTCGAATGGACCGCGATACGTTACTCATTAGGATTTATTTTGGTTCATGTCAAGACGGCAGTAATCCTTCTGCGGTACTGAACATCAGAGCACATAGATCTTCTCTTAGATTTCAACTCTAAATCATTAATTAAGTGAAACACATATATATGTTCGAAAATTGGTTAGAACTTGGCGACAAATACATAGATTTCCTTTCATATAACTTGAGACAATGGTTACTCTTTAAATTCTGAAATATGATAAATTTCTGCTCAGATTCAAAACTTAGGTCAAATATAACTCATGAAAATAGATTAAAACTTAAATCGATGTGGAAATTTTCGATGCAACTGCTTGAGATCTTAGCAGCAATCCCAGCTGTAACCAGTGCGGACATTTTCATGATCAAATCTTACGAAATTCTTGAGCAAATGGATTGAATTAAAAGCCGTATAACAACTTGTCCTCGAGCAGTGCCTAATTCATTCTACTAATCCGATGTTACATAAGTAATTGTCAGCGCATCTGATTGCATAATAACCTTGTTCATCCAGTGAAATCACTTGATAAAATACGATGAAATTTAACAAATGTACAAGTAAAAATTCTACAGATTAATGCGAAATAAAACAGAGTAATGACCAACTAGGGGAAGAATCGCGGTGAAGAACACTGTCAACACAGTCCAAAATAAGCTTAGAGTGTTCTGATCTGTAAATGGATGGAATGTACGTGTTAGCGCATTCCGTGTATGTGATAAGAACAAGATAACTAGTAATCAAGGATAATGACAGACTGAAGTCATTACAATCGACGAGACAGAACATTTGCTTTAGGATACTCCCCTCCTAACCTTCCATTCCTTACATCGAAGGGAAGCCGGAACAGTGTGTCAGAATCAATTACTAAGATTCAGGAATTCAAGCCTACGGGCTATACATAATTGGTGTAAATGCATAACTCCCATTACGGAGATCTTCAGTCCGCGCATGGCATTATCAGTGGACTACGGATTTCAGTGGTGCTTGATGCGGGCTGCTGTGCGCCGTTAGAGCTGTGGCAGTGACGATGCTTCCTTGCGTGCTTTGACCTGGACTGACGAATTGCTCCAGCGAATTGGTGCCGTGCAAGAGATGAAGTTTGTGGTACAAAGCATTCTGTTGCAGGAACATACCTTATAGTACGAATATCGGACAGTAATGGAAGTATACGTACATTGTAATATTACAGAACCATAACAGTCTTTACGTGAATTCGAACAAGACGTACGAGCATAGAAAGCATCATATAAATTCAGGGATCAGATAGCAGTTCAGAAAGAACTGGTAACTAGTTCACATGCTAGTTAACTGTAAGCTACGTAAGAGTTCGATGATCCGCAGTAAAGCTATGACTAGGATGAGAATCGTCTTAGCGATATAGGATAGCACGTGACGGCGATTTTCAGATAGATGTCGTACTATCGCGGTCAGCTATACTTATCACTGTGAAATAGTATGGCGTTTCTGAGACAGAGAAGATCTGTAACATAGTAATTATTATTTTTTTTATTAATGCAACATTAATTGTGAATTTAAAGTTTGAGTAAGATTAGTACATATGAGTCTAGAGAAGTCAGGAGGTCGATTAACATAGGTGTCTCGACGCCATAAGATATTTTGTCGATGATTTGCTATGTGGTGATGCGAGGCTGTTTGCGAATCCATAGGAATTAGGTGAAAAGTACTTGTTCAGTGATAACGAACTGCAGTTCGGGATCAAGGGCCTTTGGGACATATGGTATGTAAATTTGTTAAACTATTCCATGACTTGTTGTATTTAATCAATGAAGTAGTATAAGTGATTGTGTAACATCATGTGAGCTGCAGAACTTAAAGTTTCATCACTAAGATTTAGTGGTTTTGCATGAGAGTGACATCTGATCCTATAGGATAAGGAGTTGCACGTCGGAGTAATCCTCGCAGAGCTCAGAATAAACTAGGGTCTGTTTCGAATCACAGTGCCAGCATGTTGTTGATAATACATGATTGTAAATTAGGGTGATTTGTAGGTACCCTCACAGTGCAATATGCAACATTTAGAGGACATGCAGCGAGAAAGAGGACCAGAAAGGTGAGAGAAGAGAGGCCGAAAAAATGTGTAGATGCTTTAATGGTTCTTTATAAGGAATAATTACAAGGTAATGGGTCTTAGAAAAGATGCCATTTAAAACACGGCAGTTACGTATTACAGAAAAGCTTTTCATCTTAAGACATTTAGTTGACTAGGACACTTTACTTTGACGGCTTGCAGAATTTTGTAATAATAACCGATTGACTTGTTGGTTACCATACATTCTTTCATGAGTTTGCTAGGTAAATTTATTATAAATATGATTTATAATTCTGTCTAACAATTCAATCTTGCTGAGTGCTTCAATCGTTTATATCATGCATATCATTCACTGTAGAAAACTTTAAGGGTGAAAGATCTGAACATTAAATAAGGCTAAAGAATGGGCGTTGATTACTCAAGATAATAGCACTGTTCCTGTATGGAAAGGATGAAGAATTACTTGGTGGATATAGGTAGATTGCGAAAAAAGATAGATTGAGGCGATAGAAGTCAGGGAATATGTTTACTCTGAAGGAGAAACGAGGGCATGACGCTAGCAAGGTGAGTGTGTATGACATATCACTGAAGTCGAAGTGCTGGTCATTAATTGGCGTGTTAGACTGACGTGAGGGAAAATGATAGCCAGAATCTGCTTTTATCTATGAAAGTGCTGTAATTCTCAGAGCAACATGTATTTAACTTTTTATTTGTCAGTTTGAAATAGCTATTAATTCGTCCGATGCATGTCTTAAAAGCCCTCGTTTTTTCAATTAAGCACTTTTATACAAAATACTTTAATTATATTATCTCAAAGATGGTGAGTGACCACCGCTGCATGCATATCACTGCCTGAAATTATAAAAGATAGTACTTTGAAATTAGGTCTATTACAATCAAGATAATGAAGTGGCACGTTATGTAACAATAGTTTTCTTCGAATTATCTCTTTTATCTGAATTAAGATAATGCGAAGAAATGATCATATCATGAAGTGAGGTATTCAAATAGGCTTCTATTGCACTGTCATTGAAAAAATACTTATTATGGATGTTTATTCTTTTAAATAAGTAAATAAGTTGAAGAACCTTTTGTTAGGCAAAGTAATCATAAATAGATAAGATCAATTTACTTGCTCAAGAAATATTTTATACTTTGTAAAAGCTGCAAAGATTTTATCCAAAGTTAGAAGGAGAGCTTCTCCTGATCGTGCTCAATCATTTATAATGATCACGTAGTTCGTGTCATTATGATAAGCCAATTTGAGTGATAAAAGATGCTTAATCATGTGAATTGTATCAAATATCTCCTAAGAACATTAACCTAAAAATGTTGACATGTAACACTTATCATTGATAATAGTCTTAAGATATTTTGAATTACGATTTATGTAAGATCTATGTTTTTCGAACAATGAGACCATTTCGAAGTGTGGTCACATCTTGACGCTAGCCTAGACGCCCATAAGTAATGTAAAGGATAGACAGACGACGCTTGTTTCTCCAGTAGTGCCGATCAAGTATACCGGTTGCGTAGGATCTTTCTGTATTGACGGTGATGGAGAGCTGAAATATAGCGAAACAGAGGAAGTGTCAACAAATCGGAGAGATTAAGAGTTTTAAGCCCTTCTTGCAGAGGGAATATCCTTGAGACTAGTTACTATCTCATATGAAATGATTCAGTAAAACGTCAGCAAAATTAATGTATTAATATCAAGGCAGAAATGACAAAAAATACTTACTTCTTTTAGCAACAAGCATTAATAAAATGTCTAAGTTTATAGCGAAGAGTTCGGAGCTCCGCATTGGCAGTCCTACGATAGCTCTTGCTAATTTTGCTATATTTGACTTAAATTTGTGATTACAAAGTGATTCATAATGTTTTTGTATGACAGTCCCCTTTTGCAAAAGAACGCTGTAATCTTACAGTGTCTGCAAATTGAATATGTAAATAAATTTCCTTAATGGCTTTAATTGGATTTAAGTGTTTGTATTGTTATGAACCAAAAGCTTAACAGACTAGGATGGTTGTCACACGGCTACGAAAGCATCGCAGACCTGCACATTAATATTGCACTATCTTGGTGGTGTGTTTTTTCGAGTTAATCGGCGGATTTTCCTGATACCGGTTAGCGTTTTCCGATTTGATCCATACAGGACGTTGGACGAAAAAGACAGCACGGCTCAGAGGGGAATGTAAAAGCATTGGATCAAGGGTTGCATCTTATTAGGAACAGACTTGCATACGAGTTGTGAACTATTCAGTATATAAGCGGCATACTTGCATTACATTAACAATATTCTTTTGAAATTCTCAACTTGCTCAATCAAAGAGGAACTAACTGAAAAGATATTGTATTTAAACGGAGACAATTACGAGTCAGTTTGCGAAGATTTGAGACTACGGTCCTCGAGCATAGGTCTTTTATATGGTTTGGACAATGTGCCATATCCTGCTATTTAAATAACCAGAAATTTGGCTATGATAGATGCAGCCAGACTGAATGCCTAATTCATGCCACGTTAAGTGACATAAAAAATGAATCTCCAGCTAGTTCCAGTAATGTAGTGTTTGACGATATGATTAGCCTCCAGGACTGATGGTTCGACAGGCTTGGCAGAAACTGAAATCTATCCTTGCGGACCATGTGGATACTTTGCACTCATTGACGGAGTGAATGCCATTTTCGTCGACAACTGGTATGCTGATCTTTATTCGCTTGTGACGTCACCGTCTTACAGATTGGGCAACGATACGGATCTGGATACATGAAACATCTCGAGAGAAATAATCGGTTTCTGTTAATAACTAGATACTACCTTGGAAGGTACAATTGTCCTCAGGTAGTTGCAAGCTTAGTATCAGTTCTTCCGGGACAAATCATATAATGTTCTATATCTCGTACAAGGTGTTTTATACATAATGCTCGTAGTGTGAAATTTTGATAGGAATGAAATTTATGGAATTTTGGATGTCATGGTCGTAGTCCTTGCACAACGTTTTAATATAGAGTTATTGAAAATACACTGCTACGAGGTATCTGGTACATTCAGTTACATGCATGTTTGAATGGCTAGATTCCAAATGTCTTCACTAAATTGGGAATATAGATTGTCGTTAGGATGCATAGGTGTTGTGTAACAAATCCCATTCAGTTCACTATGAGCAGATTTGGGATGCATATTGTGATATACCATGTCCGGATCCCTTTTATAACTGATTGATGTTAATTTCCTTTTTGGAATGGAGTGGGTCAATGCTGATACTAACCTGCGATTTAAAATCATTTGTCAACCTTGAGGGACAGTTAATCTTAGAGGGGTTGATATCTTGACTAGGAGTGATTCAAGGCAAACTGTAAACATAACTAAGATCGGAGATGTTGCATGAGGATTATAGATATTTACTTGCGAATTGGTAATCTGTGAACGCACATGTTTCGTTGACGGATTTTCCAGTTTTTGCATTGTTTAGTAACTTGACAAAATAATAGATCGTGTTAGAAATCAGGTTGATGTGTCATGGTTGCCCAAGAAGTGAATACAGATTTAATTAAAAGAAAATTACAAATAGAACAAAATAGCACAGTACCGTTAACAAATTATTAGAACAACGGTTAAAGTTTTGCCTAAAAGGTTGCTTCAACTCTTTATGAGAAATTCAATTGTTAATATGAAATCTTATTCACAATTAACAGGTTGATTATCCAGTGTGGTGACGATCAACAATTTTATTGGGAGGGCGTACCATAATTTTGACTTGCATTACAACCTAAACCTTTGCTGCCTAGACGTGGGTACCTCCAGGCTACGTAAGTTTGTCGTTGAAAGTGAAATCGAATGTTTCCAAACTTATGCTAGCGACGCAAATTAGTGAATCATCAAGAAATTATGTAGGCATCACCTAAATTCAAAAAATGATGCAGGATGTATTCTACTACTTGACATTTTGAAAGCTTGTGGATCAATAGAACTGCACCACTGTTGTCCATTTCATGATTAAGGATGGCGCTTGCATTTGCAAACATTCAGCAATTCACACTGTCCACCATATACTTGATTGAATTGGATGATGTATTTACCGGCACAGTGAGAACTGCTACTTTAATGGGATTGTTTGATCCTACAATAAAATTAATACTAGTTAGATAGAAATAATTCAGTGAATTAGTTGAGAATGACTAAAGATGTGCCATTACAACCTAACCTATGTGCAGAAGGAACATTGTAAATGTGCAACCATAGTTGATTCAACAGCATACTTGCAGGACACAATTAATCAGTGGATGGTGCAGATTAGATTGTTGATGCTTTGGGAGCATTGACTCAAGTCAGGTGGACTTTGACACTAGAAAATTTGACATGTGCATTGGGTAATCACTTCTCTATCGTTAATTGAATGGATTCTAGTGTTCAATCATACGCCAAGAACTATCCGTGTCTCGAGAAAATGTAATTCAGCAAGTGCATTATCAAAATTTAAATGCTAGAGACAATTATAAATAAGCTATATTTCTTTGGTAGCATCTCTGAGAAATTCATAGCAATGCATGGTGCAATGTTGGATTCAAGAAAAGGCCGACTGTCAATAATTCACAAATCAGCAGAACTGTCACCACTAAGCTTGTTGTGAGATATCAAACACAGAAGACTATTGTCTCTTTATGTCAAATGAGACAGCGATTGGATGAAATTACATGACAAACTAATTGCACGATCCTCTGATTCTAAGTATGCGCAGTGCCATCATCACCTGATTACATGTTAGAACCTCTTTCTTAACAGTTCTTCAATCGTATTCCTCGTACAACTTCATCAAATTATCATCTAAATAATGATTTTGATATGTGCTTAACCTATTCTAGAATTATTTATCAACAACCTTTACGTTCATACTAGATCTTATACTAAATTCTTGTAACACAATCCTTTCCTAACAACAGATCACAAAATCAGGTCGATACAATAAACGACAGAGACTGAGTAATAAGCATTACAAGCTTGTGCTCAAAAATGCCTACAGTTCGATTTCATGATATTTCTAATCATGGCATAACATTAAAATGCTCACCATGTTACAAACAACGCAAGTTAATAAAGTTACAACTAACACTTGAGAGGTGTCAGTCCCTACATGTTGCACATCGGCATAGCAAGCACATGACCATCGACAGCGCAGATTTTACCTTTGCTTACCTTTTTTTCGAACTTTCAGCGTTCCTTAAATGAACTCTGTACAATTCACCTCCTTGGTTCTGTTTCTTATACATACTTACGTATAAAGAGAAAGACATTAGAATTACATAAACCTTAGTAATTCCATTATGTTCAATATAATTGGCAAATGTAAACTATTCTAAATATTTCAATCTCACTAATGATAACTCTTAGATTGAGTACGATAGATCCAGGCGATGTGAAAGTATATAGATTGAAGTCGGAGTAGTGATTGGGCTATCGTCCGGGCACTTCGAGACCACGAGGGCCCTGAGGTCAGGGCCCAGCCTGTGGTGATCCCCTTGGCCTCGCCTGGTAAGGGCCACCCCCTTGGGCTGTAACCAGCCCCCCCCCTCTAATCTCAAGGGCGTCCTCCACAGCTGCGTCTCTAAACTGCCTGTCGCCCACCTCTTTTCCTCGTTTAACTTCGTGTAAAGATCGTCTCACGTGCGTCCGTGTTCTTGATCTCCTCTTCATGACTCTCTCTTGGTCGATAGCGACTCGTGAGTTAGGTCTGACTGTTGTCTAGTAGAGGGAGGCGGGATATAGAAGACAGGGTTGGGTATATCCGTGCTCTGATACAAGATAAAGAAAAATATTGTTGAGCAAATGAGTTTTAGGTAGGATGAAACATTTCTAATTCATTACAGGAACTATGATTCATTTAAAATATTATATATTGAAAGTTGTTTAAGGAGATTATCATTTTGTTGCAATAAAACATTTTAATTAATAATATTAAAACTGAATCGTTTAATTAAGGTTAATATAATAGATATTAAAGCAATTTAAATATAGTTAAGTGTATTAATTAGAATAATAAATGACCATGGAATTACAATTTGAGGTATATATCACTTTAATCATTGAATTCCATAATAGTTTTCGTAATTGAATATGTAACTATTAAAACCAAGTAATCGTCTCACGATAATATATATTCTAACAAACCAGGTAGTGATATCTTTATACTTGATAAATAGGTGAAACGAGGAAAACCAAAGCCAGCTTATAGAGGCTGATCAATGCAGTTATCCAAACTAATGAAACAGATGTTAACAAGTGGTTTTAACCCATAACCTTGTCAAATTATAATTTGACATATACATCACTTCGACAGTCCATAAATAAGAAATGACACAATCAACACTTTGTATCAAGCAATATAGAACATTCAAAGCTTGAACTACGTTCTTGCATCAATAGGAAAATAAATAATATTTCAATAAAACCTGCAAGAAATTTAGACAATCTCCATATTTTGATGTTATAAACCTAGATTGGAAATATAACATAGGAATAAATATACTGTCAAAAAAAATTCAACTCTAAACTTAGACAAAAGTTAACTTGACATGATGATCTAACTTTCATTCAAATTACAACAACCATTGTTATCCATTGTGATAAAATGTAATTTTACAAACCTCATAAAAAATATTGTCTAATAATCTATATTTCAATAAATCTTAATAAGATAAATAACTTGTTAAGTTTATTAAAACAACTTTCATTAAACCTACCTAGAGGATTTTGAATTAAAACCCATAGCCTTTATTAATTCATTCAATGTAATAATTAACATTCCAATTCTATAACAAATTGATTAATTCCGAGATAAGTAGACTTTTTCTTCGAATTAGTAAAATATTGCACCAATGATCTGTAACAATATTTGAATTGCAATTCTTGGAAAAGTTTATTTTGCAAACCTAAATGTTAACTAATTTCATAACTTTTTCCTAAATACTTTTTCCTAATGACTTAGCAAAATCTTTAATTTACTAAACAAATTATTTAAACAACTTTTTAATCATTAAAAATTAAACTAAACCTCAATCAATTAAAATTTACTCCATTACAGTAAAATTTTCAACACCCAATTGGGAAAATTTAAAAAAAACTCAATTTCTTAGATAAAGCATTGGTCTTCAATAACATTAACGTTACATTGAAACCAATTTAACTCTTTAAATCTCCTTTAAAATAACCAATTTTTTGTTCATCAAGGGAAACCATGAGATATAACTGTTATCAGAAACATTCCCAAAATCTCAAGTTATCAATTCTTACATTTAACCAAGAAATCTTCCTTCAATAAATCTATTCCTACAATATGCAAATTCAATGTAAAATAGGAAGGACACATACTGCTTAAACTATGATAATAATACCTTGGAATAAATAAATCACCCTAATCAATATCAATTGTCACATCAAGAAAATTATTCCGTATCAATTTTAAAAATTATAATCAAATATCAATGAAGCATAATCAAATTAAAAAATAATTCGAAGGAAGAAAACTTTTATACAGGAATAAACTTTAAAAATTAGGCTTTATATCAAGCGTCCAACTACTCATATTTTATAATTATGGGAAAATAATCTTTTGATTTCATATCAAATTGTCATGAAAATCCGGCTTGAATTTTCAAATTTTTAAAAATTAAAAAAATAAGGGCATGTAATAGGTTGAATTTAAATGCTAATAGCACAAACATCATTACCATTCACATAAGACAATCGATAACTAGAATGAAAACTAGAAATTACACATTTTCCTATTCCTTTTTTTAATGAATTGAACCAAATTCCCTAATTTTCCTAATCGAGGCTGCAAATTCTTTATCTTGATTTTGAACTTCCATTATGGCTTTCCTCACATGAATAACATCTTACTGCATAATAAACCTTTTAAAATAAGTTAAATTCAAAATCAGGTGGAATAAACAAATTGTTCAGCCAAAGGTTAAATCCCAAAACAAGACAAGAATTTCTTTCAACTTCACAATTTCCTTGGATCAAATTTTCTATCGAAACTTGATCAATTTAAATTCTAGAAAATTCAATACTTTTCTAATAAATTTTCAAGTTTATTTTAATCTTTCTAGAACTCTCTTTAACTTAGAGAAAAACCCATAGAAACAAAAAAGCACATGTATTAAACCTAATTTTTACCATAAATGATTAATTAAGTAAACTATCTTTTGTTCACATAAAACTTGCTAACGCAAATTCAAAATACTTTCTATACCTTTGGCCCGGTACTTTAACCAATATCAATTCTCCCATGAAAGCTTGAAATCATTAAATTTGAAAAAGAACTTAAATGTCCGATAATTGATGTCAGGATTTTAGCAGAGACTTAGCTAAGCCCAAGTTGTTGTTTTACCTATAATGATTTCAAGGATTACAATTTTAACAATTGACTGTTCTAAAATTAATTACCGCTTTCATTTTTAAAACGAAAGAACCTGTTAGGAATTCTGTCCATATCTTGTCAATAAGACTGAACAAAACCTTCAGGTTCCAACTAAAAACCAAATTTGCGAAACCAATATGCTGTGTTTGCCTTGCTATTCACGGGAACGTGCATCTCCGTCAAATCCAACTTGGGGATGTCTGCAGCCCGGGGGTTTTGGCCCTTTTAGCCTTCTAAACCGTTACTTGCTGCAAACGTCGACTCTTGCCCATAGCGAACTTGCTCGTTGGTTTGTTATTTGGGTAAAATTGTTATCTAATGGGTGATAGAAATAGAAATAAGAACAATAATCATTGTGTTGATTGACCACTAAAAGGTAATTGCGAAATTAAACCATCATCATTGATTCATAGCTAAACAATGGGGTTTCCCTTGATGCATTTTTGCCAAAGAACCTGCTTAAAACCCCTAGGCCTTGTCCTTTCCTAGTGAATTAATTGTGCATGACATTTCCAAGCCTTTAAAGCCTTTACCATCCAGAACTGATTAATTTAAAGTTTTCAAATTGGCTTGACCCTTATGTGAAAAGATGAGTTTGAATTTAGAGGAGTTGGAAAACATTGGTAACATTTAAAATTCAGGAAGGTTTACAAAAATAGGGAAAGGGGTTAATCACCATTAGAACTAGTGCCTACAAAAAATTGCTATATTCACGTATCCGAGGACTTGTCCTTGTTATCATGGAGCGTGGAATTGGTGAGCTGATGCACGCAGCAACGCGGAGTTTGTGATAGATGGGGGGACTCTGTCTTGCGACGGAAGATGAATTCTGTTCAATCGAATCAACCCTCAATCTTAACCCAATCAAAGCAATGTGCCAAAGCCAAATGAACCTCGTCAAACCATGTCATAAGCGACAATGAACATGGGATTAAATCATTGTCCCACCAGGAGCAGCAATCGTGATGAGGTCAGGAAGTCCTAGGCGGAAGGTAAGCTGCGTAGTACTCATTGGGTATGGTATTGTTAAAAGCCCGATGTGACACTAGTTTGGTAAAGATTGTAAACCTAAATTGTCATTCAAAATTTAAAAACTTAAAAAAGCAGGTTGAATTGAATCTGAGCCAAAGTGAAAATCTTTAAATAACGTAATGATTCATTTAAACCTATGACTCGGAAAAAGCATGTTGTAAAAGGATGTGACATTAACTTGTTCGAAACCAACAGGTAACTCCTTTAGTTTACGTCTGTTAGAAACAAGCCCGTTGCTACTGAAAAAAATAACCGGTAAAATATCTTTGCTTACTGATTACTAAACACCTTTTACTATAATTTACTAAATAAGAATTTCCTTTAGGAAATTGAGGCCTTTCACAATAATTTGGTTGGTAAAACTTTGTAAGTGGTTTAAGGGGTCTAGGAATAATGGCTGAACAAGCAAATTGGGTGTATACCGACTTCCTTACCGTCAGGATTCCTTTGTGGCAGGAGATTAGAAACGGCAGCATAAGGAGAAATTTAAAAGGAAAAGCAAGCTGGCGGGACCTCTCGTGGTTTTCAGGTGTGACGGGATGAAAAAAAAGGGGAAAGTTGGGGAGGCAAAGGGCGCTGGCATCCAAGGGTTCTACTTCTCGGGGGGGAACTTGGAAACCAATGGGAGGGGCAGTTAAGTAAAGGTAGGGAACTTATGGAAAATTGGGTTATAAAGGCGCGTATGCCGGGGATGCCTTGGATGATTAGGGAAATCAGTTTTTAAAGGAATTGTAAATTTCTATAGGAAAGGTTTCTTTACGCAAATGTTTGTATTCCAGGAAGAACATTTAGTGGATATATAGGATAATAATTAGAAAAAGATTTCCAAGTTTTCGACTGATAATCAAGGCGGAAATGCATATGGTCTGTGGATTTAATCATACGGTTCCAAAGTAAAGTTAAATTTTTTTTCATGATGATTAAGTTTTGGGTTTTACAAAGGTCATTCAAGATTATTTTGGTTAAAAAATTAGTTATGGATTTAATTCTTTATTGAATGTGATATTTTTTAAATTTTGGATATTACCAAATAGGATTTGGGTAGTCATAAATGATGATTTTAGTTTGTATCCCTTGAATAAAATGTCGGAAATTTCATTAAAGGTTTCGGGTGTTCGTAGGGGTTGGCACTGCAAATGCTTTTTTGTTAAGAACAATTTTTTGTTGTTGGGAAGGGTCTGAGGCACTAAGCATATTCTTACTTTTTTGCTCGGTTAATTTAGAATAGTTGGAATTATTGTGTTATTAGAGAAGATGTTGGAGAAAGAAAGATGAATCTCACGGGAAGCGGGTATTTTATTTAAAAGATAATTTCCAAATTGGGGACACCTGGGGTGTAGGAGGAAAGGGGCGGTTAACGAAGGTTGTTATTGGATCAGGGCAACCCATTTAGGTTATTCGATTAATGGCCCTGAATAGGGGGATGGAGGACTTAAAGAATCACTTTGACAATATATTTCTAATTAGGAAAGTTTATTCTAAGAATGAAATTTGATTTAACAATTGTTTAATACTCAATGGATAAAAAAACCTTTAATAAAGAATTATTAAAAATTTAATAGCTGCCTCAGATATATTCTTAGCTTTCCGGTAAAAAAAAAAGGAAGTGACCAGAAACAATGACTTGTTTCAAATAAAGATTGTAGTTTAAAAGATTTATTATCAATTTTTAATTAAATTTACTCCCTTAAGAATGAAAAATAATAAAAGGGTTTTAGTATTCAAAATTAATTAAAAGTATTTTTTTAAATTTAAATTAATATTATGATTAAAATTTATTTTGAAAAGGTATTTAGCAAAACCACTGCTCAGGGAAAAATGAAGGAAAGTGCAAGGATAAATTTATTTAATTATAAATTCATTCAATTAGGAAAGTGTTGTACGTAAGATTCTTGGGATGATTTGCTTTGATGTTGAACCCAGAGGGGATTAAGAATAAAGGCATCAAGGTAATTTTGGAAATAAAGTTGGAAAGAAAAGTATTTTTATAACAGTTTTATTTAAAATACAGATTGAGTGAACCATCGTCTATAAAAAGTAATTAATAATAAAAATAATTTCACCCAAAATATTATTATACATTTTGATGGTAAGAATGATGTTTTCCAGAACCTTAAACGGGTAATTTATGACTTGAAAAGAAGGATCCCTCCCTCCAACCATCAGTAAATATTGTTTGCTCAAATGTTGTTTGTAAATTATGAATTTTACAAACTCGTTTTAAAATAAAATTTAACCGAAGACTGAATTAAGAAAATACCCAAAGAAGATATGTTAAAATAGGTTCCAAAGTTTTCTCAAATGAAGATAATTTAAAAACCGGAAAAGGGAAGGTTAAAGAAAATGGGAAACCCGCCTCACCAAATTTGTAAATTTAACCAATGAATCGTATTCCTTGACCGGGAAACCGTGGCTCTTGACAGGTTACTTTATTTGATTTGGGAACCACAGTTCGGATTGGCATAACCAAGGCGCAACAAAATCATGATCCTTGATTTTGATCTAATCAGTTTTTAATGAAACCGTACAGATTCAGTATAATTGCTTATACTTTTTCTTAAACTTTTGGATTGCACAATTTTGTTAAGAATTTTATGCCAAATAAATTTCATAAAGGTGTTTTAGAATTGAGGATAACCCAGGCAAGGCAGCATCTTATACTAGAAAAGTTGAAACTTGGGCGGCTAGTTGACCCTGCTGGTCCTTTTCTGCTTATTTTAATTGACAGTGAATCGTGGATGCGGAAAATTAGCCAAGAAGCCATTTGAATAAAAGGACAAAGGCCGTGCTATGGGAGGATCTCCCGGGCGTGGTTTTAATAATTTATTTGGTAGTATCCAACGCCGCGTTAGTACCAGCTTGTCCAAATTACCCCAGCTACAGTGTCCATAATGCAGTTCTGTTTTGGAGAGGATGTTTTAAAACAAATGTTAGGGCCTGTGTTTGGTGAAGCTCGTTGGCTCACGGAATCCCAAGTTGAGAATCGATTGGGCCGATCTGAGATTAAGGGTTTCATAATTCCTTTTCTGTATAACATTATGATGGTGGATACTTGTATTCCTTTTCTGACGAAACTTGGTTTCCAAGATGGGCTTGCGGGAATTTGGTTTTTGCCTGGGACTTTGGGACAAAAATGCCTGGGGCAGATAACCCAAGGGCGGGGGCAACCCGTTTGGCCGGCGGGTTAGCAGTTCGCTATAACCGTGTTTTGGGCATGTGCGTATTGATAATTGTCCGGGTCCATGTTCCGGTTATTGGGCTTGAGTGCCCCAAAAACAATGATGCTGGTGAATTATGCCATTTGCGGGGAAAATTGGGAATAATATCATGGGTTTCACTTTGATTTGGAAGTGGTCTGTTAGATGATTTTCCTGCTAAGAATCTTATTGCTGATTTCTGGGAAATGTTGTAACTTAAAAAAGCTTGGGTATAGAAATTTTGGATTTGGGTGAAGCCATGGGGGCCTTCACATGTGGTGCAGCTTCTCCTTTTGTCCCTACAAATTGTTCACGTTGCAGTTGGGTGAGCTTTCTGAGGGGCCACTTTGATGTTGCAGGAGTTTGTTCTCTTTCATACGTTACCCCGATTTGGTA
The DNA here is from genome assembly GCA_021605205.1 of Aegilops longissima. NCBI lineage: Eukaryota > Viridiplantae > Streptophyta > Magnoliopsida > Poales > Poaceae > Aegilops > Aegilops longissima. Next base: position 573,197,500 of record CM038681.1, read on the forward strand.
AATTAAATCTACTGCTTGTAGAAGAGCGTGGTGGTTCCTAGAAGAAACAGCGAGACGCAAGTCCGTGAAGCATCAGTAGTGGAACAAGCCACAATAGACTGCAAAGTTTCTCTCCAACTCACAGCACAACCACCAATGGTGAAAACATAACCTGTGAGTGATCTTCTTTTATCCAAACCACCAGCAAAATCAGAATCAACGAAACCAACAAGTCCATCTCTAGTTTTCCCAAAATGTAAATAAGCATTAGAAGTACCACGCAGGTATCTGAAAATCCACTGAACTACTCTCCAATGCTCTTTTCCAGGATTAGCCATGTATCTACTGACAACACTCAACGCATATGATAAATCCGGACGAGAACAAACCATGGCATACATAAGTGATTCAACTGCACTTGAATAGGGAACTCTAGACATGTACTCAATATCTGCATCTGACTTATGACATAAAGCTGATGATAATTTGAAGCGTGCAGCTAACGGAGTACTCACCGGCTTGGCATTATGCATATTAAAACGACGAAGAACTTTATCAATATATCCCTTCTGACTTAGATATACTTTTCCAGACAGTCTATCTCTGGATATTTCCATGCCAAGAATTTTCTTTGCTGCACCCAAATCCTTCATCTCAAATTCATTACTCAATTGCTTCTTTAGTTCATCAATCTCTGACATACTCTTTGCAGCAATTAACATATCATCAACATAAAGGAGCAAATAAATAGTTGAACCTTTGACAGTTTTCAAATAAACACAACTATCATAAGTAGACCTTTTAAAACCTTGAGAGAGCATAAAAGTGTCAAATCTCTTATACCACTGTCTAGGGGATTGCTTCAATCCATAAAGAGATTTATTTAACTTGCAGACAAGCTTTTCTTTTCCAGGAATAACAAGATTGAGTTTGTGATCTCCGTGAGCGAGTCAGCTGATGAGCTCAAGTGCGAGTGTGGGACGTTTGAGCACTATGAAATGGTTTGCAGCCATGCACTTAAGGTGGGTGTCCCAGCTTCTCTTCCTTAATTGCAATGAGTTTCTCTAGATGGACACGTCTTGAAAACACTAGGAAATGACATTTTGTGGCTGCTGATGTTCAGGTCATGATACACCTAAAACTGCATGAGCTCCCTGCGAAACATATGCTCAAACGATGGACTAGAGATGCAAGAGATATACTACCGCCAGAGTATTTGCGCTACGAGAAGGATCATGAGCCTCTGAAGTATTCTTGTCGTCGACACAACACTTTATACTTGTTGGAGCTGGATGTCATTAAGTTAGGTGACAGCAATGTGGAAGCATATGCACTTGCTATGGAGAAAATGCGAGATGTCAAAATGCTGGTGGAGCCAGTTGCCGTTGTGAGGGATGGACTCGATTTGTCTGATAGAGAGCTAGCTGCAGATTCAGCTGGCTCTCGCATTGGTAACAAGCAACATTTTGGTCGGACTGAGTCTGAGCACATCATTTCACAAATATCAGATGTGTTCCCACAACCAGCTGGGCGTCCCACAACCAGCCGCGACAAGGCTCCATATGAACAACCATCAAAGAGGAGTAGATTTTTTTTCTATATGTAGGGTTCAGCGACACAAGAGCACAACATACCTTGCCAGGGGAGATGTGCCAAAGGCACCCAGGAAATCATCTCGCTGCTCAAAATGTGGGTTAACAGGGCACAGGAAGAACACATGCATCAACCCGCCCAAAGTCTGAAAATTCAAAAAATCAGTGTTCTTTCCTGATGGTATGCATTTGTCTAGGTGACCCTTTGTTATTAGAAACCATACCTTATTTGAACAACTAAAAATGGTATTGTACTTGTCTGATACTACGTGTTTGCTGAATAAGGCGTTCTTCTGTGGGTTTGTCAACAAAATTGTTAGAATTTTCTGTTGAGGTCAGTTAGAAATGCTCATGTGATGTGGGTAGAGCGAAGAAAAGTTATCTCACAGTGTGATGTATCTTGGCAAAATCAGATTTTTCATTGCCCAGTGGCATACAGAAATAAAAAAACGTAAAGACGCACGATGAAAAGGGGCTGGACAGGGGGAAATGAAAATCTAAAAAATGATTTGATGTGCAACCTGGATGCTACTGTAGGAAAAGTGGCCTCATCTCTGAACATGAGAGCGTGAGCGTGCCCATATTCGTCGGTGTGTGCGAGAGCTGCTAGCACTGCATAGACATGATGGGTGAGTCGATGGCACGTCTGACCAGCCTATCGTTCTTCGATGGCCGACCTGGGATGCCACTGTAGGAAAATATAGAATACGGTGTGGCGTGTATCCTTGTGAGCTCGAATACATGTCATTAAATGCGGCGCTGCAGCTGCTAGATACGGTTAGTGACGACCAGGATACCGAGCTGCATGGAGCTCGGCCTCCAAACGGCATTTTCGGTGATAGAGTAAATATTATAAGGAAGAAAATATGAGGAGGGGAGCAGAATCAAATCATGATGCTGATATTAAGAAAGGCCAAAGGGAGGAAGAAGGCTGGCTGCCTGGATGTCCCGCCACGCCACTACATGGATGATTTTAAATGAGGATTATGGGCTCGCCTGTCAGGTGCATAATTTAAGCGGGGACGTGCACTCATCCATAAACCTGTGTCTGTGCTCTAGCACTTAGCATTTTGTTGGTGGCACTGCGAGCAATGCACAACATCCACATGCTCTTTTTTTGGGGGTATTTATTTGTCTTTCGAAAAATGCTAGCTTTGATTGATTTAGGTATGATTTACCTAGAGGAGGGTTGTACCCTGCACAAGGCAAATGAAAGGCACAAATGAAAAATAGGAGGGCGCTAGAGCTGGATTGTTGGCGCTGGGGCATGCTTGAGTATAAAGGCATCCCAATCATGGCGCTGGGGCATATATATATTAACTGAAGGTAATCAATCATAAAGCCTGCATGTTATATCTTTGAGTATTCAGTGTTTGTATAAAGGCATGTTAATAATGTGCACGTGTGGACGATTGAGCATCTGCAAAAAAAATCTCCGTTATAATCACTATGCACTCAATGTCTCCTTTTTTTCCTTTGGTAGTATTCTCATCAAAGATAAAAACAAATGGTGCATGTTTCGATACTAATATATTGGTAGGTACATTTTAAAAATATTCCGCAAAATTACTGATATTAATACCTAACTAACAAACATGTGCAAATAAAATATAGAATCTAAGTGTCATATGCACTGACACGAAGGCGCTTCGTGACCAAGTTCTTTGACCCGACCAACCCTGGTTCATGGTGACTAATGTTTTTTTTTCGTGAATACGCAAAGCTTGCGTATCTTTACATTGATAGAAGATGATAGAGAAAGTACAGGATAAGGTACAACACACTACACAAACAGGTGCGAGTATTGTGCCCGAAGCAGAGGGAAGAGGGATGCTCAGCCCAAAGAGAACACACACAACTAAAACCACCTAGCCATGAGATGTAGTCCGAACCGACACAATCGTTCCCAAAACTCAAAATCCAACGCCAAGGACGCCGAGCAAATAAGACAATGCCTTCAAGAAGGGGAATGACGTTATGGTGCCGTCGTTGTCCGATCCGAAGAGCCGGACCTGGGGTTTCCCCCGATGCTCAAAGGACACAGAAAGGGGCCATGACAGCGCCTCCAAGAAGGAAACGGCACACGCGAGCGTCGCCGCTGTCAGCATCGGCAAGCCGAGTAGGGATTTCGCCCTGGCCAAGTCTGAACAATCCCACATCCGCCGGGTTTAGATCAGGAGCCGAGGAAGTCAACATGTAGGTCGAAGATGCCACCACATGGAGGGGAACTGCGGGCACACGTGCTTCGGAACTGACGAGTGGACGAGGCAAGGAGGTGGACGGGGCAGGGGAGGCGACGGAAGCTGGCACATGGTGACTAATGTTTACTATGCGAGTTTCTGAAGTTCACCATCTAATCCAAGCATCAAAAACAAAAGGTGAGCATTATTATTCAAAGGAATTAAGAATTAACTTGCTAAATTTATTAAAGGAATAAATAATTTTGAACTGACTAGCCACGCTCATATTGGGTTGAGTATATGTGGAGGAAAAAATCTCCCGTTGCAACGCACGGGCATGTGTGCTAATAATATAAATAATAAAGCACGGGTTGAGTCCGTCGGGTTTACCGTCACAATACATTTTTACCCAGTCGTAATACGCTTTTATGATTCGTATATATATAGACAAAATCATAATATAAACATGATGGTACTAATAACATGTTCGTCCGTCCGTCTGACCTGGTTCGCCTATCGCACATATCAGCCCAATATGTTGCAAAAAAAAAACCCGATCTATCTCGACGAGCATACGGCTATCGCTCGATCCCGCTCGATCCGTTTCCGTTCAGCTTATTTTCCTCATGCCTACCGAGCCAGGCTGCTCTCTCTCTCTCTCAAATAAAACGAAGACTGATGTTCAGAAAAAAAAAGGCCGCGTCGTCTTCCTGGGCCTCCTTCTATGTCTATGCCATCAAGAGTCTGCGTTTGTCAAAAAGACAAAAACAAATTAAGAGTCCGCGTATTTTCCGCATCACGTCTGGCCGAATCGGAAGAAGCAGTTTCCAATACAGACTCATACACATGATATCTAACACCCCTGAAAAATAAGCTGCTCCGCTACGGGCGAGATCCTTGACCACAACTATGAAAGTGTCGGCAAGGTCATCTACACAGCTTGATTATGTTTCATGATTCAGATCCGATCTTTCCTCTATCGGCTCCATCAACAATCGAAACAACATAGGATTTTACATATCGGAGGCGAACGGCAAGCAGAGCCATGGCGATGTCCGACGCAGCGCTGAAGGCGACCCTATCGTGCCCCCACACCCGCCCTCTCCCGCCATCGACTCGGAATTCTCTGACAGCACAATCTACCATCCGGTACCTACAGAGGGACACTAGTAGAAAAAGGGGTATTTGTCCCGGTTCATAAGGGCCTTTAGTCCCGGTTCTGGAACCGGGACTAAAGGGTTGTTACTAAAGCCTTCCTTTAGTCCCGGTTCTTACACGAACCGGGACTAAAAAGGCCGCCCACGTGGCCGCTGCTCGAGGTTCACTTTAGTCCGGTTGGTAACACCAACCGTACTAAAGGAAATTTTATGATTTTTTTTTTTGAAAATTTTCTTTTTAAAATTTTTTTGAAATTTATTTTTGAATTTTTAAATTATTTTAACCTCTAATCTCTAATCATCCTTCATCATTCCAAATCATCTAACTTCCCGGACGGTCACCCATCTCACTACTCCAGCCTGAGCACGCTTAACTTCCAGATTCTGTTCTCCCTCTTTTTCAAGTCTGCACTTGTTGTTTTCCTGACAATAGTAAGATGTCAATCCTATTAACCCTTAGGAATTTAGCTTGAGCATGAAGTCACATATTTCACTGTTTGAGTTTGAAATTATTGTTCTAAAAAACAATAATTATTTAATAACACTAATATTTTTTGAATAAGTAGTTTGACCACAGTTTGACCATAGTTTGACCACAACTATGAAAGTGTCGGCAAGATCATCTACACGGCTTGATTATGTTTCATGATTCAGATCCGATCTTTCCTCTATCGGCTCCATCAACAATCGAAATAACATAGGATTTTACATATCGGAGGCGAATGGCAAGCAGAGCCATGGCGATGTCCGACGCAACGCTGAAGGAGACCCCATCGTGCCCCCATACCCGCCCTCTCCCGCCATCGACTCGGAATTCTCTGACAGCACAATCTACCATCCGGTACCTACAGAGGGAGTCCACAGGCGTATCCTGATCAAGTAGTGGCGTTAATGAACGTCTCTTTGGCGTTAATGATACGCAAGCCTTTTGCGTATTCGCGAAAAAAAAATTACTGAACAAAAGATGAAACGCTTAGAAGGTGCATGCATAGGAGTCGACGACAAGTACCAGCTGCCGGGCGCCAACTTCATCATCCCATCATGTTTGGTATGTACGAAAGGAATTGATAAGTACCGGCTGGCTGCAGTTTCATCATATATGTTCATGTTTGGTTTGATCTCTGCATGCACACATACGTATCTCATGATGGAGGAAAGTAAATGGGGTGAATTTATGCAGGTTTAATCTATGCCCATCCTCAACAAACCTGATGTCTGGTTATCACCCTGAGTAATCTAGGTCTCTATTCTCAAAAGAAATTCTACTGATTTTTGTATATATATATGTTGTTGCTGAAAACACGTGAATTCATATTGTTGGCTAACATCAACCCTAGATCAAAACCATTGGTGGATTTGTCCGTGCTCTGCTTTTTTTCCCTGCTCGTACAATTTATAGGTCAAGTGTGGTGAGGTGAAAATCTCCGCCCCGTTGATCCTGCCCAGATGTGGTAATGGTGGGTGAGGTGTTTCAGGCCCTTCGAACCGCGGCGCCGGCATCCATGTGATCCCTACCTTTGCCAGTGATCTCTATCCCCCATACAGTACCTTGATCTCTTGTTTGGGGTGGTTTAAGGCATCTACAATGCATAGACGCTTGTTGAGACGCTTAAAGCAAAGAAAATAAAGATTTAACCCATAGCATCGGTGGAAGAGTTTGAGTTCCCAACGCAGATAGCCTTCCACGGGCGCTTCAACGGATTTGTTGATTTTTTTAGCGCTCCAAATAGGATCCTGCCCCAGGACAAGGGCTAGCGTGGAAAAAAAACCGAACGAAGCATCGACGACTAGCTTGGCATCGATGCCTACCTGAATACTGGGCTCGAACGGGATTGAAGCAAAACTACCGGGAATCGAACCCTGGCGCCCATCGTAAGCGTCTGCATTGTAGATGCCCTTATGGCTGAAGCGAGTGTGAATGTGATGAGTCTGTGTCTTGGTCATGTTTTTTTTCCGGTCATGGTTGTTTGAGTAAATTACTGGTTTACTGGCATCCTTTATGATCATTAGCATGTACCAGCGGAGTTTACATCCATGCTTAGCTTGCAGACGCACATAATAAGTTATTAAATAAATTTGTACTTATAAGTTGCACAATGATGTCATAATTGTAGTTTCAGGTGATGGATTTAAGACAACTGACGTAGAGACACAATAAGCCTCAAGGTCAACTCATATGCTAACAGGTGCTACATCACAAAGATTTACTATGCCGTGTACTCATAATAAGTGTCGAAGAAGTGTATCATGTCTGAGCATAAATCATTGATAAGAATCTTCCATTATTTTCCTTAGTGGTATGACCATAGATGGCACAACTTACATCTTGGGGATAGTTGAGAAGTAGTTGTCCGAAGATATAGACCTTTTCAGCATACTTTTACCATTCATTTAGATGTCAATATTTGTTTAATACAAATAAGCATAGAGTACAAGAATATATGTTCATACAAATTTATTGACATATATCTGCCGCGATCATGGTGGGAAGAAATATAGGCGGCCACATGGGTGGGGTTGAGGCTAGGTGGTGTGATAACTTTTTCTCCCGTTGCAACGCACGGGCATTTCTGCTTGTGTGTGTGTGTGTGTATATGTGTGTGTGTGTGTGTGTGTGTGTGTGTGTGTGTGTGTGTGTGTGTGTGTGTGTACATGCACGCGAGCTACTCATATTTTAGAGCATGTGGTTTTACAAATCTTATTCGTCTAGAGGGGAACGCGAGGGATGGGACGCAGAAATAGCTCGGTCTTCCTCCTAACAGTGGCTCCGAACACCTCTGTCATGTCTACTTCTCTTGGTTCAACTCCGGGAGGCAGCTCCCAGTCGAAATGGTAAAGGAGGGTAGCGAGAGCAATCTCAATGTGTGCATATGCAAATCCAATCCCAGGGCAAATCCTTCGGCCGACCCCGAAAGGAGTGAACTCAAAGTCCACACCATTAAAGTCTGCCACAGCCTCGCCTTCAAACCTCTCTGGCATGAACTTGTCTGGCTCATCCCAGTACTTTGGGTCCCTAGAGATTGCCCATATGTTGGTTAACACAGTCACTCCATGTGGTACGTCATATCCTTTAATCTTATAGTCTTGCAGGCACAATCTAGGGAAGAGCGGAGCAGGAGGGTGCAATCGCAAGGTCTCTTTAATAATTGCCCTGAGGTATTGCGTGCCTTTTAGGGAACCCTCTTGTATTGTTGCCTGTCTGGCGAGGACATACTCTGTCTCAGACTGCGCCCTCTGCATCACCCTTGGGTTTGTCACTAGTTCAGCCATTGCCCATTGCAAAGTAGCAGTCGTGGTGTCAAGTGCTGCACCGATGACATCCTGTGAAAATAATAAAGTGACACAAATAACATAAGGTTTTAGTCATAATCAGCTTTATTTGTCTCATTTCCCCTATTCCTTTAATTGATAAGGGTGTAGTTTGACTATCCAAATTCAGGCTTGAACTGTAAATTTTACGTACAACAATTAGTCAATGGTCAAAAAATAAGTGAACAGAAGTGCTTTTGAATGCAAATCGAAGGGTGTCTATTTTATGTAACATCAATTAAGAGAAAGGTGTAACAGCTCCCGGGTGCCCATGCACTCTCATGAACATTTAATTCATAAAAGAACAAAAAAACTGAAACTTCCAGGGATCAAAGATATGACGTTCTTGCAAAGTATCAGCCACAAATAACATTTGTGGAGCCTTCACAAAAAAATCACTGTTCAAAAGTGCACATAAACTTTGAATAGTGATTTTGTTTTTTTGGTGAGGGCTCCTCGAATGTTATTTGTAGCTGAAACTTGCAAGATTATTAAAAGTTTAATCATGTTTGATGTCCCAAAGTTTCAGATTTTTTATTTCAAATTACTGTTTATAGAGGGTGTAGGGGCACCCGGGTGTTGAAAGTCCGGTCTCCATCGATTAAATATTATTACACTAAGAATTGATCAAAGCAAGAATCTAGATATTCAAACTACGCCTTATATTTTGGAGCAAAGGTAGTAATATTGTTAAAGCTTATTAAGTGGCTTTGTGGTAGAAGTAATTAACATCGTTAAAAAATGCTAGAAAATTATTAGAGAGGAAGGATTGGAACTAGATGGGCTAGATGAGAATTAACATAGCCGCATCTAACTCCTACACCATTTGGTTAATAAAAAAAATCCCCACAAATATCGCAAATCACCAGTTGTATAGACTTGCAGAGGGCTACGAAAATGAAGACATAACCTGGCCTGAAAGGTTGGAGTTTCAAGACCGAGAGAGCTTACTATGAGCAGTGCCCTTATGACTCCGTCGGTTAGGGAAACTCGCATATTGCCTTCTTTTTGGACCCTGAGCAACACATCGACCATGTCCTGTTCGTCATCTCCACCTCTGGCTGCCCTCCTCTCCTCGTGACTCCTGAGTATGTTGTCCATGAGCCGGAACATCTCTTGACGGTGCCGCTCCGCCTTGCCACCATTGCGCGGCAGCAGCCGAACTAGCCGCGACGAAGGGAAGAGGTCCCGGAGGTCGAACAGCGACGACAAGTCCACTCCTTGCTTAACGTTCTTCATGAACGCCACTCTGTCCGGTAGCCTGTCCCCGAAGATGGCGCGCACAGCCGAGTCCGTCATGAACTCGTCGAGCCGCTCGTCGATGTTCACTAGCCGGCCGTCGGACATCGCCTGAAGCGACGAGACGAGGCGAGCCGCCTCCTCCTCGCGGATCCGCCGGAACGCGTCGACGCGCCGCGCGCTGAGCAGCTCCGTCATGAGGATCCGGCGAAGGAAGCGCCAGTGGTCGCCGTATGGCGCGAAGATGATCCCCTGGCCATGCCTCGAGAGCTCGTCGATGCCCGGGCTGCTGAGCCGCTCCGAGAAGTTGGCCTCGTTGCCCTTGTATATCTCCCTTACCGCCTCGGCGGAGGAGACGACGATGGCCACGCGCTCGCACACCCGGAGCTGCATGAGCGGGCCGTGGCGGAGGGAGAGGTCGCGCATGGTGCGGTGCGGGAGCCCGCGCAGCAGGTGGTGCAGGCTGCCGATGACCGGAAGCTGCCACGGGCCGGGAGGCAGCCTCGGGCGAGTCTTCTTGGCGCGTAGGACGACATGGAGGAGGAGAGCCAAGAACAAGCATAAGCCGAAGTGGCAGTAGTATGGCAGCATGAAGTGCTCCATGTGCGCATGTGGTGCATGGAAGTACTCTATATATGATCCTCGCACCATGATGCGATTGTGATGGCCAGAAACGAAACAAATATAGCAACAAACCAAATTAAAGGCAACATGTACAGTATTCCTCTTGTTTTAGCTGTACCAATTAATATTCAGAGTTTCGAGCTCTGCTCTCAGCTTTCTTTGGGACTTAATTACTTCCTACCATCAGCACAACCTCTAACCGCCCCTAGCTTGACGTTGAGGGAGAGTGACCAATGAAGCGTGATAACCAAAGCAGAAGGATCGAAAAGTTTCTGTTTACTCTTCATCTCTCACTAGTCACTAGCTACACAGATTGCTTGCTGGGACAATAAGTTACTCTAGTTGTTAGGTTTAGGTTACCGGGTCACTGAAACCATTTCGATTGGGATGATTTTGGGTAGAATCATAATTCTGACATACGGCCTAGATCACAATGTATTCTATATAGTATTCACTTCGTTCGAAAATACCAAAAAAAAAATACAAATAGATGTACCTAAAACTAAAATACATCTAGATATATCCGTTCGCGGGATAAGTATTTTCGGACGGAGGGAGTAGCAAAAACCCCCCACTCTGTGATACACTCCATGGGGGCACATGATGCATCGACACGTAATACTAACGAGTACTGGTGAGAGGAGGATGGAATTAGAAAATACCATTTGGTGAGCTAGGATTATAAATCATGTTAGAGTATGTAATGGGCCTGGCCTGGGCTGACGGTATAGCCCGCTAGTCTTAGGGTTAATTAGAGATAAGAGTCGCTTACTCAAGGATCAAGTAAGCCTTGCTTGCGAGCCAAGTAAACCTCTCTATATGAAAAGAGGTGATGTATCAATCTAATCAAACAAGAATTAAGAAGGAAATCCCTTTCCTCTTGCTCGGCCATGGGCAAAAGGCCCCCGGCCGGCCCTCTCGCGCCCTCCTTCTAGCAGCGCCATAACAATTTGGTATCAGCTAGCTTCGGTTCGATCATGTCTTCCTCCATCGCACCCGCCCCTGCCGTCCTCACCCCAGAGGAGGTGTCCGCGGTGCTGCGGGACCTAACCCAGGCGGTCCAGGAGATCCGCCTGTTCTTGGCCGGGTCTCACGGGCCGCACCGGCTCGCGCCGCTTATCGCCGCCACCGCGCCGCCGTGGCTGCCGTGGCAGCCGCCGCACCAGCGGCCTCCGCCCGCTTCATTGGTCGCACCGGCTGCGCCGCCGTGGCTGCCGTGGCGCCGCCGCGACCAGCGGCCTCCGCCGCTTCGTCGGCCCGCCGCAGCTGCCATCCACCGCCCGCCACGGCTGCAGTGGCAGCCTCCGCCGCGCCCGGCGCTCCACCGTAGCAGCCGCTGCAGCTGCAGCAGCCACCGTCGGTCAGCTCCGGCCCCGCATCGGTCGCGCCGGCGGGAGTCCCGATCCACCAGATCAAGTTCCCGCCGTTGCCATCACCATTTCCCTAGGGCGTCCCCATCCAGCAGATCAAGTTCCCGCTGTCGCCGTCACCGCTTACGGCTTGGATCACTACCTGCCACGTGTCGGTGGCGGTGAGGCTGCAGGCTGCTGCGCGCGGCCTCCTAGCGCGTCGGCGTTTGCGGGAGATGCGTGGTCTGCAGCTGCCGCTCCTCCCAGTTGCGCTTCACTGCGCAAAGGACCTTAATCTCGTCCGCTGCGTCAGGGATCTTGGGCATGCTGTTTTCCCTACGGACATCGACCTCAAAGTCTGCGGCATCGGCGGTTGGGGGGCGCACCCCTCCTCGCCCTTCTTCATCGACAGCCCTCCACTCTTCTCTGTGCGGTACAGACCAACAGCCGTCCGGCGGGGACAAGGCATGGTGTCACCGACAGGAGCGCACCACGTAGCACTACTGCATTCCACCACCGGCCGCCGCGAGGGCGCCTCTGCTGGTCGCTCTTGCGACCACTTCCAGGTGGCCATACACATGCACTCCTTTTGTCCAGATGGTGTCCATGGGATCCTGGTGGTTGTACACGTGCACGTCCGACGAGCAGATGGTGTCCACTTTATGTTCAGGGATCCAAAATAAAGTGTCTCAATCCATTTCAGGTTGAGAGTAATAAAACAAGCCGAGATGTAAAAGGCTTAGGTTTGTGTCGCGTTGAGTCATGGTTATAAGTTGGTTAGGCTGCAGCTCGAGGACAAGCTACATGTCCAGGTGAGGTGTAGTGTTACAGTATGTAATGGGCCTAATGGCCTGGGCTGACGGTATAGCCCACTAGTCTTAGAGTTAGTTAGAGATAAGAGTCGCTTGCTTAGGGGACAAGTAAGCCTTGCTTGGGAGTCAAGTAAACCTCTCTATATAAAGAGAGGTGATGTATCAATCTAATCAAGCAAGAATTAAGAAGGAAATCCCTTCCGCTCGGCCGTGGGCAAAAGGCCCCCGACCGGCCCTCTCGCGCCCTCCTTCTAGCAGCGCCATAACAAACCCCTGCATTAAATTTCCCAAGATTGCATTTTTCTTGCTTTTAGTGCTAATGCATTTGTAGTTACTTTGATAATATGTGTGGGGACTAGTGAAATGTACTACTTGTCGTAGAGATATACGTAAGAAGTATCGAAGAGTTTCTTTTTCTGAGAAATCGACAGGATCTCTGTCTATTCATATAGAAGACGAAAGTTTTTTCAGATTATTAGGGAAAATCGGAGTAGAAAGTCCCCCACCAGCTGTAGGAGCGAGGAAACCAAGAAACATGCAACCCCAAACTCACCATCACACCAAATTAACCCAAAGGGGTACCGCACCACCACACCACAGAACGACACTGCTGGTGAAGGAGAGAGAAACCAGACCGCTATGGGAGGAGTAGGTCAAGGCCGCCCCAACATTGAAGGTGAAGAGGCCACCCCAACATTGAAGGTGAAGATAGCGTGCCGCAAGAACACCGCGATGTTCAAACCACCTAACACCAAGGCGGCCGACACAACATGGGCCGCCACCCCGGCATACACCAAGCTGTTGTGCCATGCACAACCCACCCTCACCACCTTTCGCGGCCATCGCCTCGACATCCGCTGCCCGCAAGCAAGCCATAGCGCCACACGACCTAGGCAATCAGAGCCCCAACTGCTCATAAATTTTCCAAAAAATTCTTTTAGAGAAAGAAATTTGCTAGTTGTAGGTGTGTGATTACAGTTTTCTAGAGTTCCTCTAAAGTTGGAAATGCAACTGCATTGGATCATGTGTATCCCATGACCAAATAAAATAATATTTCCATGTTTTCACTGGATTTCATACTGGTCCTTTTAGGGTAGAAAGTGACAAAGCAAGTGTTGTAAGATGTGACAATACGAAAACTCATACTGGGTGCTTTTGTGGGTGCACGGTGTGGGATGACAGCCGCGTAGAGAAAATTTTCCAATATGTTTCTACCTGAGAGGCTTGTCTGGTCAGCATGAACTAGTAGCGGGATGAGAGGTTTTAGACATTTGGTCAGGAGCTTTGCTAGCCCTTTGATAGGGCAATTTTGTAGCGAGATGGGTCAAAAGCCACAGGGTGTGGTGGCATCTGAGTTTTTTTGGATACAATGACAATCACCCTGTTAATGCAGGAGATGCTTGCATGATTGTGGTAGAAGTCAAGAAAGAAATTATGCAAATTATCTTTTAACAAGGGCCAAAAGCTTCTGTGAAAACCAAGCCCAGAGCCATCTGGTAGGGCTAGTATTCACGTACATGGAGAAGAAGGCATCAAATATTTCCTTGTCCAGGAAGGGGTCATTTAGAGATCTTAGCTGTGGAATTTGTGATGGGTATAGGTCTTGCACAGAGAAGTCCTAGGAAGGGGTGAAAGAGGACCCTAGTAAGTTTGAGTAGAAATTGGTCAGGATTGAAATTTCCGCATCATGTGAGAAAAAAATCTACTCCGTCTACTATAAGGGTTGTGATTTTGTTGCGTCTCAGCTGGGCCGAGGCAAAGGTATGAAATTAGCGAGATTTTTCGTCTCCCTCTAGTGCAGTTCGCACCTTGCCACACTGCACCCAGTAGCCGCCATTCTCTCTAATTTTACAACGAAGAATTTTGATGACGACTTGTCGGAGACATACTCATGAGCAGAGAGAAAGCGATCTTAGAACATCAAGCACATTGATGACAGCCTTGCAATTATTTCTCGTGTATTGAGAGCTTACACCAGAGGTATAGAGAGCTTACACATTGAAGACAGCCTTGCAGAGACGAGGGAAAGTGCACGATTTGAGCATTGACAGGCTGAGGCCCATTGTGGCCCGATAATGTGGCCAATGGGTCCATCAGCTTTCAAAAGAAAGAAAAACATGACATGTTGGATTGCTGTATCAACGAAGGCGGATCCTATTCCCCACGTACTTCGATGGTGGTGGGGGGAGAGGAGTGAGGGCTTTTGGTGGCCGAGCTACAGGCAGGCCGCAATCTGGTCCGTTTGTATGGGCTTTGTGATTGTGAATCAATCATGTCGTTGCAGCAGAGTGGCAGGCCTAGTGGGCGAAATACGGTCCGTGATACAACTAGGTTCGCATAGGCGTATTGGTGTTCGGCCCAACAACCACTGCTGTTCCCCGACCCGCGGTAGCACTGATTGGCCTGGACCGCCATTCTGGTACAGGGCTGTGTTTCGAAATATCACAGGTAAGATGGGCCCGTGACCTTTGTGAACCAGATATATCCACGTGACCAGGTTGGCTCGGCATTGCTGTCTTCTTTCAGACACGCGCACAACGGCGGCGGTTCTCCATCGGTGATATGTCGACAGATCGACTCGTCCTCGACGGGTATGTTAATTTTCCTTCGCTTCCCATCTTTTCCGCCTGGATTCGATGGCGTGTGTTTGGAGATTTCTTTCGTGATTTGGATTAGATTTCATTGTAGGAGGAAGGGAACAGAGTTCGCCGGATGGAATTCGGCCGTGCTACCAGTGGAATCCCAGGATTCCATGAGTGCTGCAGCTGTAGAGATGGACAAGGGCGGCGAAGCACATCAAGTTGTAGATGGACAGAGATACGAGGTGTGCTCTGAGGTGAGATTTGTTTTCCCTAATTCTTGATTCGCAACTGTTAAGTTTAGATTTATTCTTGGTCGTGGGTCTATATTGCTTAGAGGATGAATGGTGTACAGAAAAATATTGTTGGTTGGTACATCACTAGGTATAGTTTCAGGTTCGGATGTGTGCTGGTTTGACCACATATTAACAGTTGGAGACTATCGATCTTTCCACCGTAAAATTTGTTGGTCGGAGTGTTGAAGGCTTCGAGGTGTTACTGTTGCGACTAGGCACCGAAGTATGATAAGATTGGATTTGCCGATGTGTGGTTTATTCCCTAGCTTGTCGTTTACAGACTGAAGTTGTCACTGGTAACTGAACAGAAGGATATCAGTCTAGAGATGTTAGTTGTACAAATATCTTTTTTGCAATGGTAAAATTGCTTAGCTAACAAAACATAATGATATTTTGGGCGTCTTTGGTCGGCTATTTGATTCGAGGAATTTCAATGCTAAATATGTCTTGGAAATGATTTATGTCTGGATCTGCTGCCTGGTTGTGTTGGGTTTGAGCAAGTTGCTTGAATTGTAAAGTAATTTATATGTGTTTTGTTCTTCAGCCGGAAGATGTAATTATAGGTGGTGTACCTTGGAGATAGATTTTCTTTTTCTAAATGTGTTAATGGTTATGTGTTTGGAGTGTGTTAGCCCTTTCTTCTGAATGGAAATATATCGCATGGTATAGTTGAAATCCAGCTGTCGTCGCAAACAAAATTACTGTTTGCATTATTTATTTTAAAGATGCATGGAAAATCATAATATGGCCACCATTCCTTTTGACATTCTTTTAAAAAAATGTTGGTTTATCTGCATCTATTTTTACTGATCATGATCTCGCAAAAACTAAATTTTGGTGTTTTCTGTTGTGAGACACTGCTACAGGGTAAGGCTAGGTAAATCACCTGATGAGAGGGAGATGATCCCCGACAGGAAGACATCGCTTGAATTGTCTGTCCGTGCTTACGCAGATAATGGGGAAGGCCATGTTATGAATCCCAAGATTGGCACAACATTTGACTCTCTCAATGAGGCCTATTGAGTTTTAGAACCTGTATTCCTGGAAAACTGGATTTGGTATACGGCTAGCAAAAAGCAAGCTGAATGTCCAAAGGACGAGATGCATGCAAGAGATTGTGTGTGCATGTGCGGTACATCTCTTGAGAAATCATGTCTCATCAATTGGCCGTGCAATTGGTAATCGAAACAAGTATCCATACAATACTAAATGGAATAAACTATGTTTCTTGAAGGGTACCCCATTGAAGGTGAACAGCCCTTCGTCTAGGTGTGGTTGAAATGCAATGATAAGGCTGTTGCGGTCAAAAGATGCTGGTTGGTACATATCGGAGCACAAAGTAGGGCACAATACTTTCTGTAAGAGAGAACATCTCACATTTGCAAAAAAAAATCGGATGCATGTGATGGTGCACTTCTGGTTGTAGAAAATACCACAGAAGCATATACTTAAGCAATGGACAAGAGAAGCGCGTGACGTTTTTCCAGAACATTTGGTTAGGTATCAGAGAGACAGAGGACCTCCAGCTAGTGATAAATTCAGGCATCACACTATGTACATGAAGGCGTTGGAATGTGTGGTGCTTGGCGACAGCAATGTCAAGTGCTTTGATGTTTTCATGGCTGTGATGAAGGAGGTGTATGCGACTCTGCTTCCGCTGAGTATCAATAAAGATGGAATGGGGCTTGCAGACAAAGAGAAACAACAGCAGATTGTAGCGGAAACCCAACATGAATCAATAGAGGCAAATGTTGTGCTGCATAAAGATACCGGTGATGGTGAATCAAGTTGCTCAGGTGTAGGTGTGAATGAGAAGAAGAGGCAGAGGGGAAGGCCGACAACAAGAAGAGACAAGGCGCCTTACGAGCAACAGCTTAAGGCGTCGCAGTTTTGCACAATCTGCAGAGAGCGGGGACACAAGTGTACAACTTGCCCACAGCCAGGCCATTTGCCAAAGGCTCCAAGGAAATCGCCAAAATGCACAAATTGTGGGGTGGTTGGACATCGGCGCAATACTTGCGTCACTAAAAAAAACCGGGGCCTTTGAGCCAAACTTCCTCTAGAATCAGTTAATTTGCCACATGCTCGACGTAATTTATACTTGCAAAAATGTGTTGCAAGGACTGACGTTGCATGCTCCAAACGTTTCATTTGTTGCTTCAGCTATCAGAACTTTTATTTGATGCTTGCATGGTTTGGCCGATTGTATTTAACTTGTCCTGCTTGTATCTTGCATTCATAATTACTGGATCAAAATGTGCTTCAGAGTTCAGAGTTCCATATTGTTGACTTTAAACATAGTAGATTTGGTTTCTAGCACGCTTTATCATTTTTTAATATCTGTGCCAAAAAAGATAGGATTGTTGCTGCCGTAATATATTAATGTAATAATCTGTTTGTGTCAGAATCAGTGCTCAAATTCCGTCAATTTATAACAGCTGTTACCTGAAAAAACTGATGATATTGGTTGAAGCAAGTTGTCAGTTTGCTTAGCTCCATGGTTGGGTTGCTTGCTTTAAGCTTATGCACGTACAGCATGTGACCCCGAAGTCAAATTTCTAGTACACCCGAAGGACCTCGTTGTTTTGATGGATGAAGTGACGAGGCAAGTGGTGTAGATTGCCATACGGTGCTCCATTGCACTCTGAACCCGGTGGCAGAGGTGAGCACGCCAGCTCTGTCTTGCACAATTGTGTGCGACGTATGGTACAATCAGTCATTGCCTGCATTAGATCGGCGTGGGGTGTTGAGTTCCATGGTCCATTACAAGGCATGGCCACCCTGCACGTTGGTTGTGGGAAGCAGCTTGTTTTATGGAGTGAACAATTTACCAGGAGCAATATCTCGTAATTGCGTAAAACTAAGAGAAAATTAGAATGATTTGTTATGATGAAAAAATGGTAAATTTATCTGATGATTAATAGGCCGTGGTTAGTGGTTACTGACTTTTTTTGCCGTTGCTGGTGTTCTTGTTCTTTGTGTGCGAACCACACCGGCTGGTCTCCTTCTAGCAGTGTGGATGTTGTGCCAGCACACATGCTGTGACCCTGCGAAGTGGCAAGTGATGGCAGCGCTGCCCCCCAAAACTTTTGCTTTGAACTGATCACGCTCCTTTCTCGCCGCACCAACCGGGGCAGTGGCTGACAAGAAGCTTGCACAAGGCATGGTAGCTGTACCACTGCACATTGCATCTCTCCTGCAATCAAGCCTCATTAGGAACTCTTTTACATTAGCGTGCAGACGCGGCGGTGTTAGTGTGTGGTTAACTGAATTATTAAATTGTTCAAAATAAACACGCATGTAACTGCGATTGTTCGTTCAATTGGACTGTGACACATACCCCAAAATAAGGTTAACAAAAAATGTTAACATGTGCCAACATAAATTGTCGAGCGATAGACTGTTGGAAGACATAAACTGCCTGACAGTCAAAAAACGTGACCAACAAAACCCTCAAAACGTCATTAGTGGAACATAATTGATAACACTGGAACACTGCAGGGTGTTTTCACTGGTCAGGAATGATACACGAACGCATTTTTGCCTCCCTGTGCTCTCCTATGGACCCAAGATGACCACGACATTCATGCACGGGTGGTGCAGTTCTCGAGGCGCGTGGAGCATGTCTACCGAAAAGTCCAATCTTGTGCGTACATGTCAGCTGAGTGAGGCAGGCCCTAGCTGCTTTTGCATGTGGGTGGGCCAGGTCTGGTTGAATACAAGCCAAAAATAAATCAAATACGGTCCCTATACACTGACAGCGGGAATCTCGATGGTGGACAGACGGCAGGGATTCCGGCCTGCCTGTAGGCCGAGCACCATTGGCATTTTTCGGGGGGAGAGCTCCTATTTGACACATTTCCTGACGCACACACGGAGCCGCGCTGGGCAGGCCAATAGGCGGTTGCTGATCATCAAAAAGAAATGCGCCCGCGAAGGATTGAAAACTCCTGCCCTCCTGCAGATGAACGAAAGGGTGCCAGCCAGTGAAGCTGATGTGTGATGGTGTCTATAATGCAGCACGCTAAGAGCAGCGCTAGATCCGAAATCATATTTTGAAATTTGAAAGCGCGAACAGTTATTTGAAAAAACTAGGATCCTTGAACAAAATTTTGAGACAGGATTTTTTTTAAAATTCCAAACACATTTTGAAAACACCTTTTTAATTTTTGAAAAATAATCCTAAAATAAGAATATTTTTAAATTTTAATTTTTAACAAGTCTGAACAAATTTGAAGATTTGGAACACTTTTCGAATAAAAGGAAAACTAATAACCTGTAAAAAGAAAGATACAAAAAATAAAACAATTTGAACATTAACTGAAATTGTGATTTTTTTTTATGTGTACATAAAAGTACAATCTATATGAAATAGTAGACCTAAAACATTTATACAAAAATCTTAAACATGAACAAAAAAATGTTTCGAATGTGTACAAATATGTACATAGTGTCTACATAAAAGTAGGCATCAAAAAATATACTCTCTCTGTTCCTTTATGTAATGTATATTTGAATTTCCCAAAAATTGCACAATGTAAGGTGTATTTCTTTTTCCTCTCACTTTTTTGTGTATGCCCTTAAACCATCCCATACATGACTTTCATAAAAATTAGTACGTAGTCGCCAATAGGAATGTAGTAAAAAGGAATATCTCTCCCTGATTGCATACATTCACATTCCCATCCGACCGATTAATTTTATTTTGGGCCTGCGAGTTTCAGTTGCCTTATATTTATATTAGGTTGCTAGTTATTTAGTTGCCGCTAATTAAGTTGCTAACTACTTCCTTCGTCTCATAATATAAGAGCGTTTTTGACACTATACCAATGTAAAAAACACTCTTATAGTATAGGATGGAGGAGTACCTAATTAGTGGAAGGTATTTTTGTCCAAAATTCTCCTCAATTCTATGTCTTGGTCACGGCGAGGGAGTATATATTAAAAAAATTATAATCATGTATGTATATGAAAAATGTTGAACGTATATACAAAATGTAATCATGTATTTGAAACATGTTTAATGTGTGTAAAAATATTCCTAATGTATAGGAAAATGTAAAATATTTATGAACGAAGTTTGACATCAAAATATATGTTTAAAGAAAATATTAATCATGTACTTGAATTTTTAAAAGATATATAAAATGTTTCTTATGTGTAAAACAAGTGTACAATATGTATAAAAAGTAGAATCAAAACAAATATCTACAAAATTTCAAATGTGTATAAGAAAATAGCTTCCTATGTATAAAATAAATAAATAATCTGGATGAAAAAAGTAGACGTGAAATTAAGTATCAGACAAAATGTTAATAATGTATTTGAAAAGTGTTCAATAAGTATGTTCTTAATGTATACAAAATGTACAATATTTATGAAAAAGTAGATCTTCAAACATATTTGTTAGGAAAGAAATCAATCATAGTTTTTCAAAACTATAAACTTGTATAAAAATGCTTTATATGTATAAGAAAAATATATGTTTTGTATGAAAAGATATAATAGGCATTAAAACATATATTTGAAAAAATTGAATGCATATTTGAAAAATGTTAAACGCGTATAAATTTTTTTTGATGTATAAGAAAAATGTAGATTTGTGTTACAAAAATCCAAATAAAACAAAGAAAGGTACAAAAAGAAAAAGGAAAAGATAAAACTAATAGAAACCATAGAAAGCCGAAGAAAAAATTAAAAAAAGGGAGAAAAACTGAAAAGGAAACAACGAAATCCAAAAGAAAAACAAAAGGTAAAACTACAAAAAATATAAGGAAACCCATAAACAGTTGCAAGACAGCCAAAAACCGAGCAACTGGGATAAGGTGCGCGCGTGGGGAGCATACATCTCGGGATAAGCGAAATATAGCTCCCGCAGATCAAACATATAGCGGCATGCCTCGTTCTTCTGTAAGGGCTGGCCGATTTCGGATTGTTTTTGTCCACATTTTGGGAAGGTACTAGAACCTTCCTGAACCATTTATTTTCCATTGATGTTTTCTTCCATTTTCGTTTTTGTTTTTTCTTTCTCTTTTTTCTGTTTTTGTTTTTGTTTTTTATTTTATGTTTTCCTTTTTTCAAATAGGCAATTTATTTTAAAAAATAACAATCCTTTAATGAATTCATGATTTTTTTAAATCGTGTATAATCTTCATATTTTCAAACTTTTTTCAAATCTTGTGATTTTTCGAATTCAACAACAATTTATGAAGTTCTTGTTTTTTTCACACTGCAATCATTTTTTGAAATTCATATTTTTATAAATTTCATGATGTTTTTGTAATTCACTAACAGTATTGTAAAAATTTGGGAACAACTTTTAAGCTTCCCTTCATTTTCTAATATTAGCAAACATTTTTCGAACTCATGAACCTTTTTAAAATGTATGAATAGTTTTTTGATTTCGTGAATTTAATAGTTGTGAAAGTTTTGAACTTATGAACATTTATTTAATTCCTGAACAGTTTTTAATTCGGTACCGTTATTTAAAAAAATCATGGACATTTTCCGAATTGGTGGATATTTTATAAAATTCATGAACATTTTTTGAATTTGCGCACACTGTTTTCAGTTTCATGAACAATTTTTCAAATATATAAAAAATTTAAATTCGAAAACATTTTTTGAAGTTACAAAAAATTTATGAATTGGAGACCAATTTTCGAAATGGGGAACATTTTTAAAGTTCATGACTATTTTCTGTAGTTCAATTTTTATTTGAAATACCAAACATTTTAATTGAAGCAAAAAACAGAAATAGAAAAAAAAATAGGGGCCCCGCCGCGCACATTGGCCGTCCTACAGCGCTTGCGGGAGGAAGCAGGGAGTGCACGTTTGCTGGAGTGACATTGTGCGACACGGTGATTATCATTGAGACCTGGTCAGAGATTCACTATCTGGTAAGGGAGGAGACATTTCAAAGAAAGAAAAATAAGGTGGAGACCGAGGAGATTGGGAACAGAAGATCCCAGGGAGTGTTTATGCACACCCTGTCGATGCGCTCAATAAGTGTACTTCCGATGCATGAGTGATGAGTGGGAGCTCAATAAGGCCTATAGATGTGTTTGTTACAGTATTGGTCTTGGCAGAGCACAATTCAGTCAGCAGGCCCAGCCAACTCGTTCTTTGCACTGAATCGTCCCTGCACGATTCACTTTTGTCGCTCGCTTCAGCATGAAGCAGTTAACCCCGGCGTATACGCGCATGCATGCACGTACGCGGCAATGGTCTATCAACTTCCCGACAATTCACCCTACATTATAATCTGCTAACAGTTTAGCACAGGAATGATAATATATATAGACAGTCACATTCAACCTACATTATAAACCTATGATATTATCTAAGCGTCTACATTTCTTGACGAGCTAGTAAGACTCCGGTTTTCTACAGGTGGACCAGATTTCAAGTTCAAGTTCTAGTTCTTGTTCTGGACTTGTTCTGTCGTTCTTCATTGAATGTTCCCGTGGAGTCTCCCAACTTTTCCCAGCAATGTCTGATACAATTCCAAAGCCGGTGTATCCTAGTACTCATGACCAATCTGCTCCTCTTGCATCTCTCATCTATAAATAGGTGTGTCGTAGCCTGTTTGCAGCACACACATCGATCAAGCTTGTGTAGCTTCGCTCCAGAGCTAGCTTAAATTCCAGGTACCATCCTCTCCTGATATAGCAGCAAGAGTAAGCTTTTTGTATACCATTTATATTTGCAGATTCATTTTATGTGTGTGGAAGGAGGAGCTTCGAGTTATTTTTGGTAAACTTGGTTAGAATTGGCTAGATTGTGACATGTTACTCCGTTGTTTCAGCTTCTCAAGTATTTCAGCTTGTGGCGCTCGGAGATCCGTTCAAGAAGAATGGGAAAACGCAACCCCAACAACGTCAAGAAGAGCATCTGGCAGTTCTTCTGTGGCTGCTCATCACCGAAGACCAAGGACTAGTGAAAATGCCATGACTCACGTCATGCACCTTGTATCGCATAGGTGAAATTTGGTAGACCAACAGAAGTTGAATTTAAGTTGTGGGTGTGATTATAACGTAAGAATGATATTGCTAAGTTGATTGGTTTCTAGTGATTTTGCTGGGGTAGCCCCTAGCTTTCCTATGTGGTACGGAAAATGTAAAAGAGTGTAATGTAACCATATTCCATAATAAATCCCCTTGTATTTCATTGTGTGTCATGTGTGAGCATCATCATGATATGTTGTGTTGTTTCCTAGAAAACATAAGTGACGTTTGTCGACGATATACGAGATTTACTGCTCAAGACAAGTTGGTGTCCTACACACTTACCTATGAATAAAATAAAATAATTCACCACAAGTTTGAAGTACTAGGCAAAGTCCTATATGCAGATACAAGACGATTCTTTTTTCATGTTTTGTTTTGGTGCGGTGGGCTCTATTCGAAGAGTTGATTTTTGTATGATTGTCATTTTCTCAAAAAGCTAAAAACTGGCCAGTTGTCCGTCCTTCTAAATCTTCATTTAAGGGTCTTGGATTCGAAGATTTTCAGAACAGATTTCGTAGGATACTACTCCCTCCTTTCTGGTTTATAAGGCTTAATTCAAAAATCTCATCAACCAAGGTAGATGATGAGTGATGGAATACTTTTTGTAGTTTGCAAAAGCACCCAATTAATGCTCTTATTTTTCTCAAAAAAGTATGTTTACCAATGCATTAATTGCAATGCATGCATGCATAAATTACATGCATTGGTCAATTTTCTCTTAATAGTTGCATGCAATAATTTAATACACCTTGGAATCTGAAAATGTGATGGGAAACAACCAAATTGAGTCTTATAAAATGAAAAAACTAAAATTTTGAGATAAGCCCTATAAACCGGAAAGAGGGAGTAATCCGTAAGATACACCCCCACACACCCCCGTGCACATATACGCCATTTTACTCAACTGGCGAATGCTATCAAATTATTTGGAACTGTAATTTGTATCGTGCAATTTGGTAGGGATTTCATTATCCACTACGACCTCTTTTCCTACTATCATTCACGTAAAAGTTGTATTTTGTATGTTCTATATATCCAAGCGACTACTCCTTCAAATTTTCGTGTTTGCAATCATCTGTTTGCAGTTACTCCCTCTGTCCCATAATGTAAGACGTTTTTCTGACACTAGTGTAGTGTCAAAAAACGTCTTACATTATGGGACGGAAGGAGTATTATCCTGTCAAACTCCTATGTTTTTTCTTAGTGTTGCGTTTTTTTTTTCCTCTAGCAAACCTTGTGGTAGAATATTTTACACCGGGTACTCCCTTCGATCCAAAATAAATGTCGCAAGTTTGAACTAAGGTTAATTCAATCTTAGTTTAAGACTGTGACACTTATTATGGATTAGTTGGAGTACAATTTTTCATCTTGAGGAGGGAAAGTTTGCGGACCAGCTGGGGCACTTGAGATTATCCTAAACCGCGAAGGTATTGAATTGCTTAGACAGCGAGTACTTCCATTAATATGGAGAGCACACATAAATCAAGGGGAAGAGCACACGTAAATATGTGAACGGCAGCCTGTGTTAAAACTTTAGCGGCAGTTGAAACGTTCAGCAAAGGACGACAGTCTGCTTGTAATGTCATGCAAAGCTTTATTTATTAAGTTATAGATTCATAGTATATTGGAACATGTGATGTTACAGTAACTACTACCTCCGTTTCAGTTTATAAGTCCTGCGCGTATACCTAGGTTGTCAATTTTATCACCCTAATATATAACACAAAAATTATATTGTTTGAAAATAGAACATCTGAAGTTTATATTGGTATATACTCCCTCCGTTTCTAAATAATTGTTTTTCTAGAGATTTCAACAAGTAACTACATACGGAGCAAAATGAGTGAATTTACACTCTAAAACATGTCTACATACATCCGTATGTTATAGTCCATTTGAGATGGCTAGAAAGACAATTATTTAGGAATAGAGGGAGTATTTTGTAATATATGACTTGTATTAGGTTGGTCAAATTGACGACCTAGGGGTACGCGCACGCCCTGTAAACTGAGAGAGAGGTAGTAGCTAAGTTACTCAAACTAGCTCTCTCCTCATTAACTCATTGTCAAATAAATAAATTTGCTGAGTTTGGACTCGATGTTACTGCTGAAGTTATCAATGTGGCTAGTCTCAAGGGAGCTTTACTCTAGCTTTCAGTGACAGCTTTGCTTGAACGGTCATTCGGTCTTCGCGCGTTTATGCGTACTCCGAGTCCGATCGTGCCGCGTACATGCCGACCAACGGCCCCGACCAACAGACCGTTGAGTGATTGAACATTGAATGCATCAAACCTCGGAGTGTGAAAACTATGACCACGTAGTCAAAGTCATATGGTCACACTCACTGACTCAAACTGTTTCGCTGACGATATGCAACAGCTCAAGTCAAGCAAGAGTCATTTTCTGTGAGTACTTTTTAACTTGAAAGGTTGGTCAAGTTAAGTACTTTTGCATCTACGTGCAGCCAGGTTTCCATGCATGGTTGTGTGGCCTGTAGTCTGTTGTACTTGTACCATGAGCAGGGTGACAAGTTGTGTGAACTATATACTCCCTTCGTCCGGAATTACTTGTCGTCAAAATAGATAAAAATGGATGTATCTAGAACTAAAATACATCTAGGTACATTCATTTTTCCGACAAGTATTTCCGGACGGAGGGAGTATAATCGGAGATACAAAAAATACATACTCACCTAGAAAATATTTTGATATAAGTCTCCAGAATATATGACTATCAAGCTTATGTGTACATCAATACAAATCTTAAACTATAGTTTTAATTTATTTGGGAAGCTCTTAAAATGGTACTCCCTTCGTTTAATAATATAAGGCACATCCAACTTTTCACATTCTCCGATGCATGACTTTGACTTCAAATTTCACCTATAAAATCTTTACAAAATAAGAAAAGGACGACACAAGAATATTTTGCAAGACAAGTAAAACAATATCACTCTTACATGCTAAATACATATTCATTCATAAATATTAGTGGTCGATGTTTTAAAAACGTTGCAAATTGAGCATAGCTCAGATGGTCAGGTATCTTGTTGTTGGAAATATGCCCTAGAGGCAATAATAAATTGGTTATTATTATATTTCCTTGTTCATGATAATCGTTTATTATCCATGCTAGAATTGTATTGATAGGAAACTCAGATACATGTGTGGATACATAGACAACACCATGTCCCTAGTAAGCCTCTAGTTGACTAGCTCGTTGATCAATAGATGGTTACGGTTTCCTGACAATGGACATTGGATGTCGTTGATAACGGGATCACATCATTAGGAGAATGATGTGATGGACATGACCCAGTCCTAAGCCTAGCACAAGATCGTGCAGTTCGTATGCTAAAGCTTTTCTAAATGTCAAGTATCTTTTCCTTAGACCATGAGATTGTGCAACTCCCGGATACCGTAGAAATGCTTTGGGTGTACCAAACGTCACAACGAACTGGGTGGCTAAAAGGTGCACTACGGTATCTCTGAAAGTGTCATTGGGTTGGCACGAATCGAGACTGGATTTGTCACTCCGTGTAACGGAGAGGTATCTCTGGGCCCACTCGGTAGGACATCATCATAATGTGCACAATGTGACCAAGGAGTTGATCACGGGATGATGTGTTACGGAACGAGTAAAGAGACTTGTCGGTAACGAGATTGAACAAGGTATCGGGATACCGACGATCGAATCTCGGGCAAGTACTATACGGTCTCTGTTGGAAAAGGCAGTGCCTAGGAGGCGCTTAGGCACGCCTAGGCGCTAGGCGATGGCCAAACGCCTCGCCTAGGGCATAAATGGACGTCTAGGCAGTGCAAGCAAGGAATTGTCTATCCAAATGAGGAATCATGCCATATTGCACTAATATGTCAAATAGTCCATATTCCAATGGCAGTAGCTGGCAGTTAACTTATTTATATGCCCTAAATTAATATTAACACACATATAATACTCACAAATACACCCTGATAGTAAAACTATATTACCGCCTAGGCCGCGCCTAGGGCGCTTAAGAACCGCCTAGGCACTAGGCTAAGGCCAACCGCCTCGCTTACGCCTACCGCTTTTTCTAGACAAAGGGAATTGTATACGGGGTTGATTGAATCCTTGACATCGTGGTTCATCCGATGAGATCATCGTGGAACATATGGGAGCCAACATGGGTATCCAGATCCTGTTGTTGGTTATTGGCCGGAGAGTTGTTTCGGTCATGTCTGCATGGTTCCCGAACCCGTAGGGTCTACACACTTAAGATTCGATGAGCCTCGTGTTGAGTTACCGGGATGACCAAGATGGGGATCCCGTTATTTGGGGGCTTCATGGGTGGGAGAACCATGGGCTGAGTTGTCCCGGTGGGAGTGGTTGTCCCGGGAGTGGCGCCATTTGGTGACACGCGGAGGGAAAGACCCTGGCCTTTCCGCTGCCCATCCCGGGATAGATCGCCCGGTGTCGATAGGTCAGGGAGAAAACCCTCGACTCAGCTCGCTCTCTCGCGACTGACAAGCGCCGTCGACCAAGATCCTCCTCCGCATGCGAGCTTTTCCGCCGGCGACCGAAGCGACGTCCCTCGACCTCCTCCGCCCGGTGCTCAGCATCCACGCTTCGCTCCTCCAGTGTCAGCGGCAGCGATGGGCCGCGGCTGTCACCCTCCTCCTTCCCCGGATCACCCTCCGCCTCGAAGCTCCTGACCCATCTGGCAACGGCGGCGGCGGCGGCGGCGGCAGACACCTACTTCGACCAAGGTTACCCCCTCCTCTTCCACATCATGTTTTGTTCTCCAATTTATGCACTCACTGTCCAAGAACTGATGCTTGAACTTGTTGGTTCCAGATCCAAGAACATGAGCACCGGCCATCTTAAAGCCCACCATCAACAATCTCGAATGAGCACAAACCGCCTCCTTTTAATTGGTAGTAGATCTGTATACTACTTCTGCTTCAGAATCAGGCTTTACCTCTTTTTTTCTAGCTTCTATTTATTTAGTTTAAGCCATGCATTGTTTCTGATGGATTACTGAAAAATCCACCTCCCTTGTTTGTGCTCTGAGGCTTGGTCCTACTGCGAGTATTCTAGCATTTGGATATGGGGCGTAATTTAACTTGGACTACAAATGATTGATGTAGATTGGTGCATTGAAGGGGATCAGTTTGTAGTAATGGGTATCATCAATGTTTCGTTGTGCCAATTGATTTCAGCAATTAAATCTGAAGTATGGGCATCAGTATCTACGGATGACGGGTTCTTGGCCCGAGTCAAGTTTGTACAAAGAAAAGGATGCGTATGCAGCAGCTCCATCCAAGACACATATGTGCCATCCAGGGGAAATACCTTCATACCTTATTCGGTTTAAATCCCTGTCAATTGATATTTGATAGTACACTAGAAATTCCTCATCCAATTCCTATGCTATTCTAAAGTTACTTTATGTTAAGACCAGATGTGAATAATCTGCTAAGTGATTCTTGTTTTAGTATATGCAGAGGGACGGTGTTTGGTTTGTTCTTTCAACTCTTGATTCCTGAGCTACTACTGGATCTTGCATCTGTGTTATCTAGTAGAGTATAAAATCCAAATTCTTATGACCCAAACTATGAATGATTGTTTTAATGTTGCTCATCTATTGCAATGATTGTCTAAGCTCAAAATAGTAATCATTACTGTCTCTTGCTTTAGTATATACATATGGAATTTGTTGCATTGACATTATAGTTTAAAGTCAAAATATACATGATGTACATAATTTATTTTCTGTTGGCAAATATGGAATGACTGTCCAGATTAAAATATGCTCGATAATGGTTTGTGGTTTGTCTGAATCTGATAAGTGACAATATGTCATTCTTCGTGTTGCGAGATAGTATTATCTTTGCAAAGAAACGAACTGCTTCTAGACTATGTAATCCTGTTTGGTGGAGTGAAGGGTTTTTCCCTAACTACAGTTAGCACAAGTGAACCTCATGATTTAATCTTCCAAGGCTCGTTTTCTAGCCCATGTGTTTTTTAAGGCTGTTGCAGCCAATGTTATTGCTGCACGTATTACACATACTCTTTTCTTTGTCTTTATTTTTGAACAATATATACCTTTTACTTCTGCAATGAAGAAAAACTACCTTGCCTATAGTCTGAAAATGTCTGCCCAATAATGCTTTATTTGTTAACTTACATCAATCTATTCACAGTTCTTATCTGAAAAGGACAAGCGAGCTAGTAGGTGGATCAGTGATAGGATAAACCAATTGCATTTTTCTATGCTCGATAAACAGTTGTATGTGTCCCTTTCTTTCCACCCAGTAGAGAGGGGTTAGATAGCATAAACCATGGTCATGTATTGTTCTCAAATGAAACATAGAATCAACATATTGGTCGAGTACTACTCAGAATGGTGAGCCTTTTCACTAGTCTTGCCATCTCTTGCTGATCTATTTATGCTTGAAAACAGCAATGAAACTGAGTTGTAGTATTGAATGATTTACTAAACTGTTGTATTCTGAAACAGTTGTTGACTTCCAAAAAAATTACTTATAATTCAGTCGGCGTCAAGCTGCGGTTTCTCAGCTGACGTGGAGTAGAGGAAGACGAGATATCCTGAACATTCCCTTACAACTTGCATCTTCATAAGTGTGGTCGTCCTGGACATGGATTTTGATAATTTAGCACTTTTGGTACTGGGGTAAAGGTCCAGGAGAAGCCCGCAACTATCGTGTTTCTAGTAGCTGAAATCTATTTGTTCGTATTGGCGTTGGCCTCATTGTTCTAAAACTTGGAACCTGTTGAATAATGATGTTCTTATTTGTAATGATAACATGAGAGGAGGAAGATCTGGTTTCTGCTTCTGTATTAACTTCCTAAGCAATGCACCTCTAGATGATTTTCTCAAAAGTGTGTCGAGATAATATTCTCAATATATTATTATTTAATCAGTTTGCAAGTTCATTGATTTCCTCTGATTATTTTCAAATCCTGGAATTATTTGTAATGTCCTCGACATTCTTATGCATTTTGCAGAATTATTTTGTGGTTTTTGTTTAGACGTTTTTGGGAATTACATGTGGAATTGGCCTGTTTTCTAATGTTTATTAGTATTAAAAATATATCTGCTATGTAATTCAAACGCTAGAACTATTCGTTTTTTCCTATCCACCTGTTACCAAATGGCAAAGGAAATATCCCCCATGGTAGTAGTGGGGATCCCACGTGCCAGGGAAATCCCCCCGTTGGGGTTTTGCTGCCCTGGGAATGCTCGCGCTGCAACCAAAGGCCGAGGCCTTGTCGCTGAGAACCGCCGCCCCGCCGTTCCTCGCCGTCGCCGAGCACCCGCCCATTGCCGACCCGCCGCCCCTCCCGACCCCGCCGGAGCCCCACCGGACCTCGCCGGCGAGAGCCACCGGAGGTAGCCGCCGCCCCGCCGCCCCGATCCGGTTTTCTCAGAAAAACCCGATCCGGTTTTTTTTGTGATGTTCGGTTTTTTTCAAAAAACCTAGATTGGTTTTATTTTTTTTCGGTTTTCTTAATTAACGAACGTTCACCGAACCGTTCGTTTCAATGAACGTGTTCGTTGGATTAGTTCTGTTAACGAACGTCCGTTATTTAATCCGTTCGTCGTTTTCTTTTAAATCGGATTTAATCCGCTATTTTCGATTCGATTTCGATCCGACTTTCAAATCTGTTTTATTTCTTGCTCGCTTATCGAATCAGGTGATTCAAGCGCCGAGTTTCAGAACGAAACCGCCGTTCGACTAACCTACTTTCACAGAGTTTTGCTACTGTAAAATTTTGACCAAGTTTCAGATTGCTAAACCGAGTCGTTTCTCTCGAGTTTCGACTTCGATGCTTTATTTGATTCGATTCTTTTGTAACCAGGGTTCTTAAGTTGAACTTTCGGTTAGATCTTTTATTCGAGATTTCCCGTGCATTAGATGAGTACTTATTGTATGCTTGTTGTTTGTCTGCGTTAGATCACCCGAGTGCGCCGCTTGTTACTTCGAATCTCTAGGTCTCATGGATCATCGGCAAGGCAAGTAACACTTGATCATACCTTTTCTACTACCCAGTTTTATTGCATTAGATCAAACCCTCGACACTTGCATGTTTAGGATCAAATTAAATTGTGGGTTTGGGAAGTAGATTGAGGTAGTACCTATTACCTGTTTACTTATGAAACCTTGGGAGTTACTTCTACGTTTGCTTATGCCATGCTATGCTAGTAGACGTGGATTGGGTGAGTGAATATCCATGACAGATGTGAGATTGTTAATTAATGGTTTATCTAAGGTGGCAACCTAAACACACATCTGGGTGGATTGAGGCACCTGGTTTCCATCAGACTTGCCTGATTTCTTGGACCGCCACCTGTGCTCTAAGGGATCATAAGATTATTCAACTGAAACTTCCGTGTGCAGCCACAAGCCAATTATGGGCTCTGGCGTAGTTGACTAAGTCGTCATGAACTCTTACGGTAGGCTAGCTGATGTAGGGGATGTAGGTTGGTACGGTCTACCCACATGTAAGGTGCTAGCGCTTCGAAAGACTATGTCTCGGTCATCCGCTTCTCAAACACCATGTAGTGCGAGAACCAAGCGGAGGCGATCGAGTCTTGTGGGGAAAAGTGCAAACCTCTGCAGAGTGTATAAACTAATCATGATTAGCCGTGTCCCGGTTATGGACAATTTGAGTATCCGTAATTGAATATCATGTGAATCTCAACATGCTACTTCTAAATAAAAGTTATTGGGTTTTGATGAGTACTTTTTAATTGGGATTGAGGATCTGTCAACCATTCTCAATGTTTAACAACCACCATGATAGTTAAATAAAATTATTCCTTTGGTGTAGGGAAAATCAGCTTTATGCAAATGTAATCAGAGAGCCTTACCACCAGCCATATATGCATGTAGTATAGGCTTATTCCTTCATTGCTCTCTATGTGTTACATTGCCAAGATATTCCATGTGTTGACCGTTTTGGGCTGCAACTTTCACGTTGCAGACTTTTCGCACGACGAGTAAGGTGTTAGGTCGTGGTTCTACACTCAAGTGATGCCGACGGAGTTGATGGACTCACTTATCTTCCAAGCCTTCCATTGTTATTACTAGATGGCCTTAAGCCATATTATTGTATTCAGTTCCCTTGTGGACAACGATGTAATAAGTGTGTGATTGCTACTCGCTATAAATCCTTCAATCTTGTGTGGTGTCGACATTCGATCCAGGATGACACCGAGCACGAGACTTGATCCATTTGGGTCTGGTCGCTCTGAGAGAATGGTATCGAGCACACGTTGACCGTGAGGACACACACCACTAAGTTAAAGCCATAGATCACTACTCTCTTCCCATTTTCTAACTCCTCATCTTTTCTACTCTCTTTAGGATGACGGACGCGAAGATCAAGTACACCCAACCGGATGAAGGCACACCTTTTGGATTTCACTTGAAGGAAGTTACCAAGTACCGAACATTGGATTACCAAGCTTCACCGGACTTTCAACGCCACTCTGCTCAAGAGGAGCGCCGAAGATTCACGCCACGCTCCAGAAGGACATTCACCCCAATCACCAAGCCTATAGATAGTGTTTTCAAGGCACCAACTTGGAGTCCGGGAAAGAGCATGGCAGCTCACATCACCATGGGACGCATTGAGAAGTTTATCAAGAAGACCTCAAGGATACCATCTACCAGATTTGCGGACGCCGAGATGACAACGGGACGTCGTCAAGACCAAGAAGGATAGATCCATTGCAGCTTTCATCCAGAGTTAAATCAGCACATTCGATGCCGGAGAACCAAATGTGCAATGATATGTTGGAGTTACAGAAGACAAATGGAAGGATCATCGAACCGAAGAAGAACTAAAGACTACACGCAAGGACTACATGGACGAGATCGTAGCTCGCAAGACACAATAACGATCTTAAGTACGAGATCAAGAACTCAAGAAGAAGTTGGCGCCAGAATGAAGACCAGATGTCGAATACCCAAGCGACTACATCAACATCGACGACACCGATTCGGATCCAAGTGAACCCGACTTTGAAGACGGTGGAGCGGACATCATGGAGTCTTCCACGGTTCAAATTAATAGAAGTCCCCACATATTAGTAGTATTTCCTTCCATGTAAACATTATAGTACACGCACTTTTGCGATAGTTAGATCGTTGTAAGCCCTTGTTTGATTGAATGAAGTGATTTTGTGTGCATTTGCTCATGTGCATTTGGGTAGTGATTCCCTTAGACCTCATTCTATTCTACATTCCTCTTCTTTTCTAAACCCATCGATGCCTCCGAGACGCGACCCGGATTCGTTTTCCGCCAGAGATCACCCAATTGATCCAGCAGCAGAATACCCCGATTCAAACATTGGTGCGAACCAGGCAACAACAACAACAACCCACCGCCACCACCACCACTGCGGATCATCGACTCGCTTCCTTAGACTGAACCCGCGGTGTATTCCAAGAGCACCGAGCCGATTGTAGCAGTATGGTGGCTCCGCAAGATAGGAAGGAGCTGACCACGCAGGATGCACAGATGGTGAAAGAGTGAAGTTTGCCGCACATCAGCTTGAAGGACCCGCAGAAGCATGGTGGGAGAATTTACAGCCACTTACCCGTAGACACTGCCACATGGGACCAGCCAACAAGCTTTTCAGACCGCCCATGTTTCAGCAGGAGCCATGGCCATGAAGAAGCGTGAGTTTCAGAACTTACGCCAAGGAGGAAGGATGTTGGCAAGACGTGGATGACTTTAGTAAATTAGCATGTTATGCCCCGGATGACGTTACATGATGCAGCTAAACAGAGAAGTTTCTAGAAGGACTGAATGATGAGTTCAAGATGCCGTTGATGGTAGCAAGTTTCAACAACTACCAGGAGTTAGTAGACCGAGCCCTCATGATTGAAGGAAAGCAGCAGCAAATTGAGAACTGCAAGCGGAAGTATGGACAAGGAAGTATAACTCGATCCCAGCAGAAGCCTCGTTATACCCCTAAATCAGAATTCAGTTTCAGCATACCCATGGAGGAGGTAATTCGCACAACCATAATGGCACCAAGAATGGGAACGGAATGGAGTAAGCAACGGACGAACCGCACCAACCCGTCAACACCATCCAAGGTAGACCTGAGTCACATTACTTGCTTTAAGTGCCGCAAGACTGGGCACTATGCAAATGACTGCCCGTAGGGCGAATGGAAATGGAAATGGAAGCTCGAAAGAAGCCAAACCCTTTCAACAGGGGATGTGAACCACATTGATGTGGAGGAGGTTGAAGATCAGCCCGATGCAAGAATCGGTAAGTTTTTGGTTAAGTCATTTATCTGCAGTTGTTCTTTTCGATCTTGGTGCATCGCATTCATATATATCAAGGGATTTGTGGATAAGTACAAGTTACCGACCCAAGCCCTTAGGTCACCCATGCTAGTAACCTCACCCGAGCAGAGTACATGGCTAGTAAATGGTGTGATCGACCGCCACTAAGGATTGGACACTATGTTTTCCCCTCGCACCTAATAGTTCGGAATCCCAAGGATTGGATGTGATATTAGGAATGGATTGGTTATCAAGGTATGGAGAAAACATAGATTGTACCACAAGGTCAATTTTGCTCACCACACCGGAAGGAAGAAGGATTAAGTATGTATCACGGCACGAGCCGAGGAGAGCACAAGTTAATTGCTTATCGAGTGGTACAGAAGAAGTACCGATGGTGAAGGATTATCTGATGTATTTCCTAAGAATTGCCGTGAATGCCACCGGATAGAGACATTGAGTTTTTGATCGAGTTGTTGCGTGAACAGGCCCGATATCGAAGCGACCGTCTGAGGATGCCCGCAAAGGATTTGGCGGAAATCAAGAAGCGATAAAGGAACTATTGGATAAAGGTTTTATTCGCCCAAGTTCTTCACCTTGGGGATCACCCGTATTGTTAGTGGAGAAGAAGGATGGATCTTTGAGAATGGTTGTTGATTATCGTGGATTGAATGAAGTAACAATCAAGAACAAGTACCCACTACCTATGATAAATGATCTGTTTGATCGCTTGCACGGAGCCAAAGTGTTTTCCAAGATCGACTTGCGATCAGGGTACCATCAGTTGAAGATTCGGGAGCAAGACATACCCAAGACAGCATTTACCACGAGATATGGACTATATGAGTATACCGTTATGTCATTTGGACTGACTAACGCGCCAGCCTATTTCATGAACCTGATGAACAAAGTGTTTATGGAGTTTTTGGATAAATTCGTCGTGGTGTTCATTGATGACATTTTGATTTTCTCGAAGAATGAAGAGGAACACAAGGAACATTTGAGATTGGTTTTGGAGAAACCGAGGAACACCGGTTGTATGCCAAGTTCAGCAAGTGTGAGTTTTGGCTAAAGGAAGTTGGATTTCTCGGACATGTTATATCCGGAGAAGGGATAGCAGTTGACCCCACAAAAGTTGAGACCGTAACCAAATGGGAAGCACCAACGACAGTTGGAGAGATTCGGAGTTTCCTTGGACTCGCGGGATACTACCGAAGATTCATTGAGAATTTCTCAAGGATTGCAAAGCCTATGACAGAATTGTTGAAAAAGGAAAACAAATTCATATGGACTGAGGACTGTGAGGCAAGTTTTTAGGAGTTGAAGAAAAGATTGGTTACCTCACCAGTTTTGATATTGCGATCGACTAAGGATTATGAGGTGTATTGCGCACGCTTCACGCCGAGGACTTGGAGCCGTGCTTATGCAGGAAGGAAGAGTTGTTTCAGTATGCTTCACGACAACTTAAGCCCCATGAGTTGAATTATGCCACTCATGATTTGGAGTTAGCAGCCACAGCATGCCTTGAAGACGTGGAGACATTTTCTCATTGGAAATCATTGTGAAGTATACACGGATCACAAGAGTTTGAAATACATCTTCACACAGAAGGAATTAAATCTCAGACAGAGGAGATGGTTAGAGCTTATCAAGGATTATGATATGAGATTGCATTATCACCCCGGAAAGGCTAATGTCGTAGCAGACGCATTGAGCCGTAAGAGCCACGTCAATACCCTAATGATGGGAGGAATACCCAATGAGTTAGCCGAGGACCTTCGAGAGCTATGTTTGGAAATAGTTCCGAGAGGCTATGTAGCAGCATTGGAGATTCAGTCGACACTGATGGACAAAATCAGAGAAGCCCAAAAGGCAGATAAGGAAGTTGCCTCTATAAAGGAGAAAATGAGCAAAGGAAAAGCTAAAGGATTTCGTGAGGACGAGCACGATACCCTATGGTTTGAAGACCGTGTTTATGTGCCCAATAACCCAGAGATCAGGAAGTTGATTTTACAAGAAGCCCATGATTCACCCTATTCGATTCACCCAGGAAATACCAAGATGTATTTGGATTTGAAGAATATTTTCTGGTGGACTGGAATGAAGAAGGATATTGCGGAGTATGTAGCAATTTGCGACGTATGTCAGAAAGTAAAGGCAGAGCATCAGAAGCCAGCAGGATTGTTACAACCGTTGCCGATACCCGAATGGAAGTGGGATAAACTAGGAATGGATTTCATCACAGGTTTGCCAAAGACTCGTTCAGGTTATGACTCGATTTGGGTCATAGTCGACCGTTTGACCAAGGTAGCTCATTTCATACCAGTCAAGACTACCTATAGCAGTGCTAAGTTGGCAAAGATATACATGACCAGAATTGTGTGCTTACACGGAGTTCCGAGGAGCATCGTATCGGATAGAGGAACCCAGTTTACCTCGAAATTTTGGAACCAGTTGCACGAAACATTGGGAACCAGACTAGAATTCAGTACAGCTTTCCACCCACAGACCGATGGACAGACCGAGAGAGTCAATCAGATTTTGGAGGACATGCTGAGAGCTTGTGCACTAGATTATGGATCTAGCTGGGATGATAATTTGCCGTATGCAGAATTTTCCTACAACAACAGTTACCAAACCAGCTTAAAGATGGCACCTTTCGAGGCGCTGTATGGAAGAAGGTGCAGGACACCGTTGTCATGGGACGAAACTGGAGATCGTCAGTTGTTTGGACCAGATTTGATTAAGGAGTCTGAACAGAAAGTTAAGTTAATTCGAGACAGGCTCAAGGTAGCCCAGTCCGCATAAAAGAGCTATGCCGATTCAAAGCGCAGCGATTGAGTATGAGGTTGGGGACAGAGTATATCTCGAGTATCCCGCTCGAGGAGTTAAGCGTTTTGGAGTGAAAGGAAGTTAGCACCCGCTTCGTTGGACCATATAAGATTTTGCAACGCATGGGAGAAGTTGCGTATAAGTTGGAATTGCGGAAGGATTGTCAGGAGTTCATGATGTATTCCATGTTTCTCGATTGAAGAAATGTCACCCGAGATAGCAGAGGTACCGTTAAGAGACACAAGTGCCACCGAAGCAATTCAGTTGAAGGATGACTTGACATATGAGGAGAAACCGTTAAGATTCTCGATTATGCCAGCAGAGTTACCCGCAGCAAGGTTATCAAGTTTTGCAAAGTTCAGTGGAGCCACCACACTGAGGATGAAGCCACCTGGGAAAGAGAGGAAGTTTTGCTTAAGGACCACCCTCACCTATTTTCTAGCCAACCCGAATCTCGAGGGCGAGATTCATCTTAAGGGGGTAGGTTTGTAACATCCCAAATTTTCAATTTGGAATGTTATACATTAGGTCATCATGCATATCATATTTTCTCGCATTTTTCCGATCCTAGAAAACTTCACGCAACTCAAGGACCCTCGGAGAGAGTTGGAAGTTTCATAATTTTCATATTTGGGGTTTCTCAAATTTTGAAAATAGGATCATTGGATTTATTTAATCATCTTCATAAAGTTTTTCCTATAAAATTTTTTAAGAGAGGGAATAATATGACTTTCCCAACGTTTAGGAAAAATTGAAGATATTATAAATAAATCAAAAATTTGGTTTTGGAAGATTTATTTTGCTTAGGCAAAAATGAGCATTTTAAAAATATATGCATGTTTGCCGTTTTTAAAGTTCATTTTGTTCGACTCATTTTTAGGAGTCGGGGAAACTTTGTTTTATTAAAATCGGAGTTCATTTGATAGTTTTTTTAATTCGTTTGGTTTAAATTTTTTTAAAAAACGGCGCTGCTTCTCAGGCCAAGGCCCAGCCTGCCCAGCCAGCAGTGCCCCGCCCAGCGCCCGCCTCCCTCTCCCTCTCGCAGAAGGCGTCCGCCGCCAGACGCCACCCCGCCGCCGAGTCCGCCTCCACCCGGACCCCTGGCCCTTCCCAAGCCTCGCCCCCCTCCTTAAATAGCCGCCGCCCCCTTCTCTCCTCACCCCGCCGCCACCGCGCCCGCCCGACCGGACCCGCCGTCGCCGAGACCGCCGCCGCCGCCGTTCCTCGCCGTCGCCGAGCACCCGCCGCCAGTGCCGACCCGCCGCCCCTCCCGACCTCGCGGAGCCCACGGACTCGCCGGCGAGAGCCACCGAGGTAGCCGCCGCCCGCCGCCCGATCCGGTTTTCTCAGAAAAACCCGATCCGGTTTTTTTTGTGATGTTCGGTTTTTTTCAAAAAACCTAGATTGGTTTTATTTTTTTTCGGTTTTCTTAATTAACGAACGTTCACCGAACCGTTCGTTTCAATGAACGTGTTCGTTGGATTAGTTCTGTTAAAGAACGTCCGTTATTTAATCCGTTCGTCGTTTTCTTTTAAATCGGATTTAATCCGTTATTTTTCAGATTCGATTTCCGATCCGACTTTCAAATCTGTTTTATTTCTTGCTCGTTTATCGGAATCAGGTGATTCAAGCGCCTGGAGTTTCGTAACGAAACCGCCGTTCCGACTAACCTACTTTCACAGAGTTTTGCTACTGTAAAATTTTGACCAAGTTTCAGATTGCTAAACCGAGTCGTTCTCTCTCGAGTTTCGACTTCCGATGCTTTATTTGATTCGATTCTTTTGTAACCAGGGTTCTTAAGTTGAACTTTCTGGTTAGATCTTTTATTCGAGATTTCCCCGTGCATTAGATGAGTACTTATTGTATGCTTGTTGTTTGTCTGCGTTAGATCACCCGGAGTGCGCCGCTTGTTACTTCGAATCTCTAGGTCTCGCAGATCATCAGCAAGGCAAGTAACACTTGATCATACCTTTTCTACTACCCAGTTTTATTGCATTAGATCAAACCCTCAGACACTTGCATGTTTAGGATCAAATTAAATTGTGGGTTTGGGAAGTAGATTGAGGTAGTACCTATTACCTGTTTACTTATGAAACCTTGGGAGTTACTTCTACGTTTGCTT
This sequence comes from Aegilops longissima, assembly GCA_021605205.1. Lineage (NCBI taxonomy): Eukaryota > Viridiplantae > Streptophyta > Magnoliopsida > Poales > Poaceae > Aegilops > Aegilops longissima. The sequence continues at coordinate 573,236,887 of CM038681.1, forward strand.
ATGCCATGCTATGCTAGTAGACGTGGATTGGGTGAGTGAATATCCATGACAGATGTGAGATTGTTAATTAATGGTTTATCTAAGGTGGCAACCTAAACACACATCTGGGTGGATTGAGGCACCTGGTTTCCATCAGACTTGCTCATTTCTTGGACCGCCACCTGTGCTCTAAGGGATCATAAGATTATTCAATCTGGAAACTTCCGTGTGCAGCCACAAGCCAATTATGGGCTCTGGCGTAGTTGACTAAGTCATGCGAACTCTTACGGGTAGGCTAGCTGATGTAGGGGATGTAGGTTGGTACGGTCTACCCACATGTAAGGTGCTAGCGCTTCTGAAAGACTATGTCTCGGTCATCCGTTTCTCAAACACCATGTAGTGCGAGAACCAAGCGGAGGCGATCGAGTCTTGTGGGGAAAAGTGCGCAAACCTCTGCAGAGTGTATAAACTAATCATGATTAGCCGTGTCCCCGGTTATGGACAATTTGAGTATCTGGTAATTGAATATCATGTGAATCTCAACATGCTACTTCTAAATAAAAGTTATTGGGTTTTGATGAGTACTTTTTAATTGGGATTGAGGATGCTGTCAACCATTCTCAATGTTTAACAACCACCATGATAGTTAAATAAAATTATTCCTTTGGTGTAGGGAAAAATCAGCTTTATGCAAATGTAACCGTAGAGCCTTACCACCAGCCATATATGCATGTAGTATAGGCTTATTCCTTCATTGCTCTCTATGTGTTACATTGCCAGCATATTCCATGTCTGACCCGTTTTTGGCTGCAACTTTCACGCGAGACTTTTTGAACGACAGTAAGGTGTTAGGTCGTGGTTCTATACTCAGTGATGCCGACGGAGTTGATGGACTCAGTTATCTTCCAAGCCTTCCGCTGTTATTACTAGATGGCCTTAAGCCATATTATTGTATTCAGTTCCCTTGTGGACAACGATGTAATAAGTGTGTGATTGCTACTCTGCTATAAATCCTTCGGCTTGTGTGGTGTCAGACATTCGATCCAGGATGACATCGAGCACGAGACTTGATCCATTTGGGTCTGGTCGCTACAGTCTCTCTCTCCCAAGGCGCAGCCCTACCTCTCTCCCTCCTCGTCTCTCGTAGTGCTTGGCGAAGCCCTGCTGGAGTACCGCGCTCCTCCACCACCACCACGCCGTCGTGCTGCTGCTGGACGGAGTCTTTCCCAACCTCTCCCTCTCCCCTTGCTGGATCAAGGCACGGGAGACGTCATCGGGCTGCATGTGTGTTGAACGCGGAGGCGCCGTTGTTCGGTGCTTAGATCGGAATCAACCGCGATCTGAATCGCTACGAGTACGACTCCTTCATCCGCATTCTTGTAACGCTTCCGCATCGCGATCTACAAGGGTATGTAGATGCACTCCCCTTCCCCTCGTTGCTAGATTACTTCATAGATTGATCTTGGTGATGCGTAGAAATTTTTTGATTTCTGCTACGATCCCCAACACTTGTGGTGAAACCTTCACATCAAGGTTCAACTCTTAGACTTAGCATGTGTTCATATGGGCGACTATATGTAGGTGTTGTGGAACCGCGGGAGTATTTCTCAGGCTTGATAATGGTGTGAAACCCAATCCATTATTAACCCAACCTACTCAATTTGTTTTTAAAACAAACCACCCCAATCAACGACGTTGACAACCGTAGGGCAGCTATTTATGGTTGTAGTCTGAGGCCTGGTAACAGAAAACCTTGTATATCTTTGTTTGGAAGTACAGAAAACATGATTAAAAAAAATCTATTTAGTGCTTGTCAATGCCCTAGGTGTCATTCTGGCCTAGCTCCGCTCCTAAGTGCCGATGTATCATGCTTCATTGTAAATTCATGTGGGGTGGTGTCTCACTAACGTTTTGCTACTCCATTCGACCATATTAATTGTCGCTAATTTAGTACAAAGTTGTACTAAATCAGCGACAATTAATATGAATTAGAAAAAGTGGTATTATTTGATAATATATTCTATTCCAAAGCCATGTAGGTTTCTCGGTACTCATGGCCAGTTTTCTTGTGTAGTAGAGGAACCGGAGCCAAAGAGCTTGTACATTTTTTTTCCCGAGGGAGCTTGTGTAAATGTGGGGGTATCTTGTTTGCACCAAAGGCATTGAGCTTCTCTAGCTTAGTTCTAGAGCTTTAAATTTCAAATATCTTCTTTGTACCTGATGTATAGCAACAAGAATAAGCTTTGCATAATCTTAGTTTACAGGTTCATTTTTGTTGCTTGATCAATGGTAGGTATTTTGGTACGTATTTCCTGATTAGTACTCCCGATCAAAGCTATATCAGTCGACGATACTTAAATGACATTGCTATGTTATTTTTCAGATTCATTGTCTTGGGTTGAGCATTTTAGCTTCTGAGCTCAACGGTCCCTAGAGAACTGTGGAGAAATACACAACTGTAACAATGTCAAGAAGAGCACCTAAAAGCTCCTCCATGGTTGTTCTCGCCCCTAATAGACGAATAATTAAGATTTAGTTGTGTTTGTTGAAGTTCTTTCGCACATGTCAATCGCAATGAGTTATTAAATTCATGTTGAGCGTAATAAGTTAGGGTGATGAAATGCCGGATAACATTATTATTTTTTTTATTTCAATCAATGTGCAAATCCTTTCATTCATATGCTAGTTTTCTCTATTCATCAGAATAAATAAACAAAAGTTTTTGGTCTAAACGACTAGATAATATAGTGCAAAATAATACGAAAATACATTGTTCTAAGTCTAAATCATATGTTACATGGCCTAACACTAATCACAATAGTGGTACTACTAAAGTTTCAAAATAATTCAAAAAAAGAGTGAAGTTTCAAAGTTATGTATGTAAATCTCATAACAATGTTGGGATAACTTATCATACATAGTGACACCAATATTTATTTATTTTGAACATATAATTGCAATGCAATGATTTTCTTGGTCCTCACATATTTATAATAAATATTTCTACTTATAAATAACATATTTTTTCATGGATAGAATTTTCATCGTTATTATTTTAAATAGAATTTTGAACTACGCTTAGCAAATCAATGATAACAAATATTAATGTATAATTTCATTTGTCAATTTTATATCTTTTATTTTTAACATAGTATTTATGTAAAATGAAATTGAATTTTGTTAAGAATTTTTCTACTATTTTTAGTTTAGTTTGAGACAATAGACAAAATATTTTGTTGTTTTTTCAGACAAATCACTTCTAAATACAACTCCTTTCATGTATTATAGTTGGTCATATGCCTCCATCCATTTTAGTATTTTTTCTGTGGGAGAGTATTTCTTAACTTTTAGGTAAAGGCACTATAGCTAGATTAATTCCTCAATAAAGGGCTAGCTAGAGTGCTTGGATGTAATAAATATAGCTGCCTAGAATTATGTATATCCAAATACACAACTCTAGAGAGTATGAAATTTAGACGAGTACTTTGTCCTCGGAGTCCTTCCACAAACCCCTTCTCATTTGAATTACATATGTTTCTTCCACAAACCCATGTATCAAGCTTCTCATTCAACTTGCAATTCATATTTCAATGCACATTCATGAAAAATATCATCAGTTTGCAGTTAGTCACAAGCCGAAAGTTTGCATCGTCACATGTTTGATGTGTTGTAGTTACAACCTATTTGGGAGTGAGACAAAACATGTGCCCAAGTTCCTAAGCATGTCAAAGATGAGCAAGTGATTATATGAGCAGCAACAATACGTGCAATAGGAAAACCGTGCATCAAATAAAAATGCTCTAACATAACAAAAATGAATATTCAACATAATTATGCTAGACCCCACCGATATTTTACACCAGCCAACTTAAATGGTCTAATCAAGCTGCTGCCCTCCCCAGCTCCAGCCAGCTACTATTTAAAATGCTCAACATCAAGTCCATCGGCAACATTTACTCAATAAGCAATTGTAGAGAAGTTAATCAAGAGAGATTTGGTTGTATCCGGCTTCATTTAAGATGCCCAACCACCTACTGATATACAAATATTTGTCGAATTAACCTATCGTAGCGTTCAGGTATTCATTTAAGCGCTATATTAAGTGTTAATCACACAGCATGCATGGACCGCCCGAATTTCGTCCTCGTGTGGCACTATGTCCCAAAAATCCGCGTCCAGAATTTGATGCTTAAACAGTTTTACTCATGAAAAATTAGGGACATAAGCAACTGGTGTGTGAAGTCAAATTTCTTTGTGAGCTTATACCAAACGAGAAAAATGTCCCAAGCTTACGAGGTCACTTGGCCGAAGTCCATCAAGACAGGCTAGCGCGTGAGAGAATTCTTGAAAGTTTTTTTATGTCTACCACATTTGTATGGTTTGATTCTCATGTCTCGCGTGTTGTGTTCTTCTGGTAGAAGATTTTTTTCTCTGGTGCAACGCACGAGCATTTTTTCTAGTTTATAATAAATATTTTTACTTATCAATAACATAATTTTTTTCCATGGATAGAACTTTAATCGTTATTATTTTAAATAGAATTTTGAACTACGCTTAGCAAATTAATGATAACGAATATTAATGTATAATTTCATTTGTCAATTTTATATCTTTTATTTTTAACATAGTATTTATGTAAAATGAAATTGAATTTTGTTAAGAATTTTTCTATTATTTTTAGTTTAGTTTGAGACAATAGACAAAATATTTTGTTGTTTTTTACAGACAAATCGCTTCTAAATACAACTCCTTTCATGTATTATAGTTGGTCATATGCCTCCATCCATTTTAGTATTTTTTTTCTGCGAGGGAGTATTTCTTAAGTTTTAGGTAAAGGCACTATAGCTAGAGTGCGTGAATCGGTGAATGTAATTATTATTCTTTAATTCCTCAATAAAGGACTAGCAAGAGTGCTTGGATGTAATAAATATAGCTGCATAGAATTATGTATATCCAAATACACAACTCTAGAGAGTATGAGATGTAGACGAGTACTTTGTCCTCGGAGTCCTTCCACAAGCCCCTTCTCATTTGCATTGCTTGTTTTGCTTCTTTCATGGTCAAATAATCTCCTGAGGTTCAACGGCTGACAAGTGTATCATGTGGGGGAGTAGCTCTTGGGTTTCAAATTGTCAAATAAAACAATTAATGAAAAAATATTTGAAAGTTTTATTTTTTAATAGCACTCTACTGTACATAAAGGTACGACCTGCATACATGTAGCTGTTTTCACTTTTGGGCTGCACTATTACAAATCCATATAGCTCTCGGTCCAACATACTTCTTGAAAATTTATTGGGGCATAGTTAAAGTGTATATTACGCGTCCACCGGCCGATTTTCTGATTTTATCCGTCGCCTCGACGGCCGTTGGATGCCCGACCTGATGGTTGTCCGATCTAGTGTAGACGCCCCGCATGCCCACTCGTTATTTCCTGCAACAGCCACTCTGTTGCAGAAACAAATAACACTCTTGCCTCGGGCCCCGACGGAGCTGCGCCCCGCGCGGCTCGGCCGCCGACCCACCGCAAAATCAGCTCGCCGGCGGCATACTGGAGCTAGATTGAAGTTTTTGCAACATTATGACGCTCCATATCGCGTCAAATGGCCAGATCTGACGCAAATCGAGCTCACCGAGGGGCCCTGCTTTGAGATCAGGCGCGACCATCGTTCTCAGCTCCGAGCGCCGCCGGGGGGCCGCCGCGTGTTGGAGTTTCCTCTTGGGTCACAAACCCCCCGGTGGTGTTTCCTAAAACTACTTCGAGCAGATCGCATCTGGAAGCCTGGGTTAGTTTCTGAAACATGGTCTCTGTTTCTGAAACATAGCTATCTCTGAAAAGCATGAATCAACACATCCCACTGTCCTGCTTGATTGTATCTCTGAAACCAAGAGGTTCAGGACTACTGGCTACTTGATTGTATCTCTGAAACATGAATTCTAAATCCCATTGTCCTGCTTGATTGTATCTCTGAAACATGATTTCATTGTCTACAAAGTGTTTTTGAACTCCTTGCAACCGCCGCTGCCCTCCGTCATAGCCACACGAGTCAACGGAGCCGCGGGCATTATCCAGTTGCACGAATGTTTCCTGAAACAACAGGTAAGTTTCAGAAAAACGTCTGCGAGACGTGGAAGCATGGACGCTCTCGTCTGTCTGATCAACAGACGATCCAACGGATGTGAAGCCGGCGGACGCATGAGCGTTATCAGTCGGTTGAAGGTAAGCTTTTTCCATGTAATTAAGGAAAATCAGAATTATTTGGAACTATAAACGTTATTTTCGTATTTAATAATAATAAAAAGGACCCAAGACACCCTAGCTCATTTAGCAACCTTCTGAGCCGTTTATACCTTCTGGTCGGTCGGACGATATGAGCCCCGTACACTCGACTTGGACCCGGTGCGGCAGCTTTAGCCTGATTCTGAATTTCACCAGGCGTTACCACACGGCAGGAACTCAACGGCTGGTCGCGCTCAATAACGGTATCTTTTGGAGTCCTTAACCTCTTGTTTGTCTCGATCAAGTTTCAGCGCCTGGTCTCAACACACCTCGTTAGTCAGTAACTTAATTGACCACTTGTACCAGGAACTGGATGTTTCTAAGCTGAACGCTCCAATTACTAGTACTCTTCCGGTCGTTCTCCAATGAATCTTCTCATACAGATTCACATTTTCGCTTCCAGCAGAAGCACCCGCTGGGTACACGCAGTGATGCCCCCTTTGTTTCCTGCTACTCATATGCACTTCCGCAGCATAAATCGGCCAAGTCCCCGGTAATTTCCCAGTCCATTACATTAACATTTTATTCAGTTCAACATAGGAATTCACAACTGAAATTTAGCTTACATAAACATGTCCTTTAGCGAAATTAAGCATTTGTTGGACCTCCAGAACTCGTTCCGTAACGTCTAGCAAGTGTCACTGAAATTTCTGGTCCACTTTTCAAGTTCAAGTTCTGGCATCGTTCAGTCACTCTTCACTGAATATTCCTCTGCTGCCTCACTAACTTTTCCCGGTAATGTCTGAATGATACTACTGCAATGCCATGTCTCTCCTATAAATAGAACCAGCATCCCGGCGGCAGTCCTGCACCAAGACAACCGAGCTTGTCTAGCTGAATTTTAGAGCTGTTCCTTTTCAGGTACAATACTAGGTTTCATTCCTAAGTTGGAAGGATGTACAGTCCTCCGAGGTTTCTGCTGGTGGTTTCTCATACAATTTACACTTCTTAGTTTCAGGGTCATCTTGGCGGAACATTTCAGCTCGTATTCCTCAGCGATCTCTGAAAGAAGATGGGGCGTAACGGCGTCAAGAAGAGCATCTGGGAGATCCTCTGCGGCTGTTCCTCGCCTAAGACCAGCAAATGATTAAGACAGAAATGCACGACACGGCGAGAGGTTAAGTGTCTAGTGGTTCTCAATAGCTGAAATTCTCTATGTTGAATTTAAAAGGTGGTTGTAAAATTGTGATTAGATATTGCCAAGTTATTTTGTTGAATTGGTGTCTATCTTGTGGTTGTGTTGGGCTGGCTTCTTCTGTAGCAAGGAGCATGTAAACGAGGAATGTCTTGTAATCATATTTGGAAATAAATCTCGCATATCTGTGTCATACTCTTGTCGTGCGTGTAAATCATGCTAATCCTCTATAGGATTGAACGAACAAATCTCATGTTTTTTCGCATCATGACCACAATGCCAACCATCATTAGCCTATGAATGATTCGGAGATTGATGCGCTTGGGGTTAGGGTTCTAGATGGTATGTGTGCCGATCTTGACCCTGTTTGTCTCGAGGCGGAGGAGGACTCACAGCCTGAGACGTCTCTTCATGTAGATGAGCCTTTAGTGCTGGAAGTTGAGGATGAGGGCCATATTCAGGTTGATGGTCAAGTGAAGCCTAAGCGGGCATGGAAAATAAAGGTTTATCCAGTTTCCGCTGTGCGTAGGAGTGCTAGGGTCCGTACTGCCAAAAAATTTCATGATGACTTATGAGAGGCATTTTCTGGAATAGCAGAGGTCTTAGAGACTTGGCTAAAAGGAGGTTTCTGGCGGATGCTTCTCTTGGACATCATCTGGATTTTATTGCTTTGTCTGAGACTGGAAGAAGCAATTTCACTAATCAATTCCTTGCCACTTTGTCGGGGAGGGTAGATTTTGATTGGCACTGCCTCCCACCTCGGGAAGATCCGCGGGTTTTACTTGGGGTTAAGTGTGAAACGTTGGAGGTTGGAGTGTAGTTATGGGCGAGTTCGCTGTCAAGTTTCGGGTTAGATCTAAGGCAGATGGGTTTGATTGGGCTTTGGTGGCAGTCTACGGAGCTGCACAACCAGAACTCAAACCAGATTTCTTGGCAGATTTGGTGCGCATCTATGCTAATGAACAATTACCTCTCTTAGTGGGAGGGGATTTCAACATAATCCGAAGAAAAGAGGACAAGAATAATGCCAATTTTGACGGCCGTTGGCCCTTTATGTTCAACACTATCATTGAAAGTTTGGATCTCAGAGAGATCGAACTCTCGGGTAGGAAATTCACTTGGGCTAATTCGTTAACGGTCCCGACCTTTGAGAAACTTGACCGTGTGCTAGCTAGTGTCGAGTGGGAACAGAAGTTTCCCCTGGTAACGGTGCAGGCTTTGACTCGAGGTGTCTCGGATCATACACCGCTACTAGTCGATTCCGGAGTTCAAAATTTCATGGGTAACAAGAACATTTTCTCGTTTGAACTTGCCTGGTTTGAAAGAGAAGGGTTCCTCGAGTTGCTAGCTAGAGTGGGCTATGGACTCGGGAGGTAGGACGCCTATCGACAGATGGCAATCCAAGATTCGTCATCTCCGTCGTTTCCTTCGTGGCTGGGCTAAGCACACGCATGGGATTTATAAGGTGGAGAAGGACAGACTTCTTCTAATCATTCAAAATTTCGAAGCTAAAGCAGAAACCTCTATCTTGGATTCCAATGAGTTGGCAACAAAGATAGATGCAGAGATGCAGCTTAAAAAGCTTCTCCGTGAGGAGGAATTGAAGTGGGCATTGCGGGCTAAGGCTCACAAAATCGTAGAAGGCGAGGATAACACTCAATTCTTTCACATGATTGCGAATGGGAAGCATCGTAAGAAGAGAATTTTCCAATTAGAACAAGATGAAGGGACGATAGTTGGTCAGGATAATCTCAAAGAGTACATTACCAATTATTACAAACAGTTGTTTGGTACCCCGGTAGAGACATTTGTGTCATTGGATGAGTCTAGGGTTGAGGATGTGCCTCAACTTGAGACTGCCGAGAATGAGCTCTTGACTGCTCCTTTCTCGGAGAAAGAGGTGTTTGAGGCTATTACTAAAATGGAGAACAACAAGGCTCCAGGTCCGGACGGGTTTCCGGCAGAGTTTTACAAGAAGTGTTGGCATTTTATCAAGGGAGACTTGATGCCCATGTTTCACGAGTTTTTGAGGACAGCTTCAATTGTTCAAGCTTAATTTTGGGACGATTACTCTTCTGCCCAAGAAGACTGAGGCTGTTCGGATTGAGCAGTTTCGACCCATTTGTTTGCTAAATGTGAGTTTCAAGATCTTCACTAAGGTGGGGACAAATAGGCTTACACAAATAGCACACACAGTAGTTCAGCCGTCCCAGACAGCTTTCATGCCGGATAGAAACATCCTGGAAGGGGTTGTTGTCTTGCATGAAACGCTCCATGAAATCCACTCCAAAAAACTTGATGGCGTAGTTTTTAAAGTGGATTTTGAAAAAGCATATGATAAAGTCAAATGGCCTTTCCGTCAACAAGCGTTGCGTATGAAAGGTTTTGATCCGGCCTGGAGAAACCAAATTGACTCTTTAACGCAAAAAGGGAGTGTCGAGATTAAGGTCAATGATGACGTGGGTCATTATTTCCAAACACACAAGGGGCTACGGCAAGGAGACCCTATGTCACCGATCCTGTTTAACATAGTGGCTGACATGCTGACTATTTTAATAGGTCGGGCAAAGGATGCAGGACAGGTAGTGAAGGAAATATGCCCTAGAGGCAATAATAAAGTTATTATTTATTTCCTTATATCATGATAAATGTTTATTATTCATGCTAGAATTGTATTAACCGGAAACATAATACATGTGTGAATATATAGACAAACAGTATGTCACTAGTATGCCTCTACTTGACTAGCTTGTTAATCAAAGATGGTTATGTTTCCTAACCATGAACAAGGAGTTGTTATTTGATTAACAAGGTCACATCATTAGTTGAATGATCTGATTGACATGACCCATTCCTTTAGCTTAACAGTTGATCGTTTAGTATGTTAATGCTTTCTTCATGACCCATACATGTTCCTATAACTATGAGATTATGCAACTCCCGTTTACGGAGGAACACTTTGGTACTACCAAAGCGTCACAACGTAATCGGGTGATTATAAAGGAGTACTACAGGTGTCTCCAAAGGTACTTGTTGGGTTGGCGTATTTCGAGATTAGGTTTTGTCACTCCGATTGTCGGAGAGGTATCTCGAGCCTTCTCGGTAATGCATATCACTTAAGCCTTGCAAGCATTACAACTAATGAGTTAGTTGTGAGATGATGTATTACGGAACGAGTAAAGAGACTTACCGGTAACGAGATTGAACTAGGTATTGGATACCGACGATCGAATCTCGGGTAAGTAACATACCGATGACAAAGGGAACAACGTATGTCGTTATGCGGTTTGACCGATAAAGATCTTCGTAGAATATGTAGGAACCAATATGGGCATCCAGGTCCCGCTATTGGTTATTGACCGAGAATGGTTCTAGGTCATGTCTACATAGTTCTCGAACCCGTAGGGTCCGCACGCTTAAGGTTTCGATGCGGTTATATTATGAGTTTATGAGTTTTGATGTACCGAAGGAGTTCGAGTCCCGGATGAGATCGGGGACATGACGAGGAGTCTCGAAATGGTCGAGACGTAAAGATCGATATATTGGACGACTATATTCGGAGTTGGAAAGGTTCGAATGATTCGGTATTTTTCGAGTACCGGAGAGTTACGGAATTCGCCGGGAGAAGTATTGGGCCTTATTGGGCCCTGCGGAAAGAGAGAGGGCTGCCTAGGGCAGGCCGCGCGCCCCATGGCCTAGTCCGAATTGGACTAGGGGAGGGCCGCACCCTTCTCTCTTCCCCTTCCTCAAGTCCTAGTCCAACTAGGAGAAGGGGGGGGGAGTCCTACTCCCGGTGGGAGTAGGACTCCTCCAATGCGCGCCTCCCAAGGCTGGCCGCACCCCCCCCCCCTTGGCTCCTTTATATACGGGGGCAGGGGCACCCCATGACACACAAGTTGATCTACGGATCTTGCCTTAGCCGTGTGCGGTGCCCCTTCCACCATATTCCACTTGGTCATATCGTCGGAGCTTAGGAGAAGCCTGCGCCGGATAAGTCATATCGTCGCGGAGCTTAGGCGAAGCCCTGCGTCGGTGGAGCATCAACATCGTCCACCACGCCGTCGTCTTGTGGAACTCATCCCGACACTTTGCTGGATCGAGTCCGGGATCGTCATCGAGCTGAGCGTGTGCAGAACTCGGAGGTGCCGACGTTCGGTGCTTGGATCGGTCGGATCGTGGAGACGTCGACTACATCAACAGCGTTGTTATAACGCTTCGCTTTCGGTCTCACGAGGGTGCGTGGGCGGACACTCTCCCTCTCGTTGCTATGCCATCACCATGGTCTTGCGTGATCGTAGGAAATTTTTGAAATTACTCGTTCCCCAACAGATGGCATCCGAGCCTGGTTTTATGCGTTGATGTCATGTGCACGAGTAGAACACAAGTGAGTTGTGGACGATACAAGTCATACTGCCTACCAGCATGTCATACTTTGGTTCAGCGGTATTGTGAGATGAAGCGGCCGGACCGACATTACGCGACGCTTACGCGAGACTGGTTTCACCGCTCCGAGCACTCGTTGCTTAAAGGTGACCGGCGGTGTCTGTCTCTCTCACTTTAATTGAATCGAGTGTGGCTCGCCCGGTCCTTGAGAAGGTTAAACGAGTCTATTTGACGAAATATCGTTGTGGTTTTGATGCGAGGTAAGAACGGTTCTTGCTTAGCCCGTAGCAGCCACGTAAAACTTGCAACAACAAAGTAGAGGACGTCTAACTTGTTTTTGCAGGGCATGTTGTGATGTGATATGGTCAAGACGTGATGCTATATTTTATTGTATGAGATGATCATGTTTTGTAACGAGTTATCGGCAATGGCAGGAGCCATATGGTTGTCGCTTTATTGTATGAAATGCAAGCGCCATGTAATTGCTTTACTTTATCACTAAGGAGTAGCGATAGTCGTAGAAGCAATAGTTGGCGAGACGACAACGATGCTACGATGGAGAACAAGGTGTCGCGCCGGTGGCGATGGTGATCATGACGGTGCTTGGCGATGGAGATCACAAGCACAAGATGATGATGACCATATCATATCACTTATATTGATTGCATGTGATGTTTATCCTTTATGCATCTTATCTTGCTTTGATTGACGGTAGCATTATAAGATGATCTCTCACCAAAATTATCAAGAAATGTTCTCCTGAGTATGCACCGTTGCGAAAGTTCTTCGTCTTTGAGACACCACGTGATGATCGGGTGTGATAGGCTCTACGTTCAAATACAACGGGTGCAAAACAGTTGCGCACGCGGAATACTCAGGTTAAACTTGACGAGCCTAGCATATAACAGATATGGCCTCGGAACACGGAGACCGAAGGTCGAGCGTGAATCATATAGTAGATATGATCAACATAGTGATGTTCACCATTGAAACTACTCCATCTCACGTGATGATCGGACATGGTTTAGTTGATTTGGATCACGTAATCACTTAGATGACTAGAGATGTCTATCTAAGTGGGAGTTCTTAAGTAATATGATTAATTGAACTTTAATTTATCATGAACTTAGTCCTGGTAGTATTTTTCAAATTATGTTGTAGATCAATAGCTTGCGTTGTTGCTTCCCTATGTTTTCATATGTGTTCCTAGAGAAAATTGTATTGAAAGATGTTAGTAGCAATGGCGGATTGGATCCGTGATCTGAGGTTTATCCTCATTGCTGCAGAAGAATTATGTCCTTAATGCACGCTAGGTGACAGACCTATTGCAGGAGCAGATGCAGACGTTATGAGCGTTTGGCTAGCTCAATATGAGCGATCTGAGGCGTTATGAGCGTTTGGCTAGCTCAATAATGATGACTACTTGATAGTTTAGTGCACCATGCTTAAACGGCTTAGAATCGGGACTTCAAAGACGTTTTGAAAGTCATGGACCATATGAGATGTTCCAGGAATTGAAGTTAATATTTCAAGCAAATACCCGAGTTGAGAGATATGAAGTCTCCAACAAGTTCTATAGCTAAACGATGGAGGAGAATCGCTCAACTAGTGAGCAATGTGCTCAGATTGTCTGAGTACTTCAATCGCTTGAATCAAGTGGGAGTTAATCTTCCAGATAAGATAGTGATTGACAGAATTCTCTAGTCACCATCACTAAGTTAGTAGAACTTCGTGATGAACTATAGTATGCAAGGGATGACGACAAAGATTCCCGAGCTCTTCGTGATGTTGAAAATCGACGAAGGTAGAAATCAAGAAAGAGCATCAAGTGTTGATGATTGACAAGACCACTAGTTTCAAGAAAAGGGCAAAGGGAAAGAAAGGGAACTTCAAGTAGAAAGACAAGTAAGTTGTCACTCTTGCGAAGAAGCCCAAAGCTGGACCATAGCCTGAAACTGAGTGTTTACACTGCAAAGGAAATGGTCCTTTGGAAGCGAAATGCCCTGAATATTTGGTGGATAAGAAGGATGGCAAAGTGAACAAGAGTATATTTGATATACAGATTATTGATGTGTGCATTACTAGTGTTTATAGTAGCCCTGAGTATTTGATACTTGTTCGGTTACTAAGATTAGTAACTCAAACCGGAGTTCTGAGAATAAGCAGAGACTAGTTGAAGGGAAGTGACGATGAGTGTTGGAAGTAGTTCCAAGATTGATATGATCATCATCGCACACTCCCTATACTTTCGGGATTAGTGTTAAACCTAAATAAATGTTATTTGGTGTTTGCGTTGAGCATGAATATGATTTGATCATGTTTATTGCAAAACGGTTATTCATTTAAAAGTCAAAGAATAATTGTTGTTCTGTTTAAATGAATAAAACCTTTGATGGTCATACACCCAATGAAAATAGTTTATTGGATCTCGATCGTAGTGATACGCATATTCATAATATTGATGCCAAAAGATGCAAAGTTAATAATGATAGTGCAACTTATTTGTGGCACTGCCGTTTGGGTCATATCGGTATAAAGCGCATGAAGAAACTCCATAAGGATGGATTTTTGGAATCACTTGGTTATGAATCATTTGATGCTTGCGAACCGTGCCTTTTGGGCAAGATGACTAAAACTCCGTTCTCCGGAACAATGGAACAAGCTACTGACTTGTTGGAAATAACACATATATACCGATGTATGCGATCCAATGAGTGTTGATGCTCGTGGCAAGTATCGTTATTTTTCTGACCTTCACAAGATGATTTGAGTAGATATGGGTATATCTACTTGATGAAACATAAGTCTGAAATAGTTGAAAGGTTCAAAGAATTTCAGAGTGAAGTGGAAAATCGTCGCAACAAGAAAATAAAGTTTCTGCGATCTGATCGTGGAGATAAATATTTGAGTTACGAGTTTGGCCTTCAATGAAAACAATGTGGAATAGTTTCACAGCTCACGCCACCTGGAACACCACAACGTTATGGTGTGTCCGAACGTCGTAACCGTACTTTATTTTGATATGGTGCGATCTATGATGTATCTTACCGATTTACCACTATCGTTTTGGGGTTATGCATTAGAGACAGCTGCATTCACGTTTAATAGGGCACCATCTAAATCCGTTGAGATGACACCGTATGAACTATGGTTTAGCAGTAAACCTAAGCTGTCGTTTCTTAAAGTTTGGAGTTGTGATGCTTATGTGAAAAAGTTTTCACCTGATAAGCTCGAACCCAAATCGGAGAAATGCGTCTTCATAGAATACCCAAAGGTAGCTATTGGGTAAACCTTCTATCACAGATCCGAAAGCAAGATATTTGTTGCTAAAATGGATCCTTTCTAGAGAAGAAGTTTCTCTCGAAAGAAGTGAGTGGGAGGAAAGTAGAACTTGATGAGGTAATTGTACCTTCTCCCTTATTGGGAAGTAGTTCATCACAGGAATCAGTTCCAGTGATTCCTACACCAATTAGTGAGGAAGTTAATGATGATGATCATGAAACTTCAGATCAAGTTGCTACTAAAACCTTGTAGGTCTTCCGAGTAAGATCTGCACGAGTGAGTGGTACGGTAATCTTATTCTAGAAGTCATGTTACTAGACCATGATGAAACCTACGAACTATGAGGAAGCGATGATGAGCCCAGATTCATGAAATGGTTTGAGACCATGAAATCTGAGATGGGATCCATATATGAGAACAAAGTGTGGACTTTGATGGAGTTGCCCGATGATCGGCAAGCCATGTTATATAAATGGATCTTCAAGAGGAAGACAGATGCTGATAGTAGTGTTACTATCTACAAAGCTCGACTTGTCGCAAAAAGGTTTTCGACAAGTTCAAGGTGTTGACTACAATGAGATTTTCTCAACTGTAGCGATTCTTAAGTCTGTCCAAATCATGTTAGCAATTGCCACATTTTATGAAATCTGGCAAATGGATGTCAGAACTACATTCTTTAATGGATTTATTAAAGAAGAGTTGCATATGATGCAACCAGAAGGTTTTGTCAATCCTAAAGATGCTAACAAAATGTGCAAGCTCCAGCGATCCATCTATGGACTGGTGCAAGCATCTCAGAGTTGGAATATATGCTTGATGATTTGATCAAAGCATATGGTTTTATACAGACTTTTGGAGAAGCCTGTATTTACAAGAAAGTGAGTGGGAGCACTACAGCATTTCTGATAAGTATATGTGAATGACATATTGTTGATCGGAAATAATGTAGAATTATTCTGCAAAGCATAAAGGAGTGTTTGAAAGGAGTTTTTTCAAAGAAAGACCTCGGTGAAGCTGCTTACATATTGAGCATCAAGATCTATAGAGATAGATCAAGACGCTTGATAAGTTTTTTAATGAATACATACCTTGACAAAATTTTGAAGTAGTTCAAAATGGAACAGTCAAAGAAAGAGTTCTTGCCTGTGTTACAAGGTGTGAGATTGAGTAAGACTCAAAACCCGACCACGGCAGAAGATAGAAAGAGAATGAAAGTCATTCCTATGCATCAGCCATAGGTTCTATAAAGTATGTCATGTTGTGTACAGATCTATTGCATACCCTACCACTAAGATTGGCAAGGAGTGCAATAGAGATCTAGGAGTAGATCAATGGACAGCGGTCAAAATTATCCTTAGTAGAATAAGGATATGTTTCTCGATTATGGAAGTGAAAAAGGTTAGTCGTAAAAGGTTACGTCGATGCAAGTTTTAACACTAATCTAGATGACTCGAGTCTCAATCTGGATACATATTGAAAGTGGGAGCAATTAGCTAGAGTAGCTCCGTGCAGAGCATTGTAGACATAGATATTTGCAAAATACTTACGGCTCTTAATGTGACAGACCCGTTGACTAAAATTATCTCACAAGCAAAACATGATCACACCTTAGTACTCTTTGGGTGTTAATCACATAGCGATGTGAACTAGATTACTGACTCTAGTAAACCCTTTGGGTGTTGGTCACTTGTCGATGTGAACTATGGGTGTTAACCACATATAGATGTGAACTATTGATGTTAAATCACATGGCGATGTGAACTAGATTATTGACTCTAGTGCAAGTGGGAGACTGAAGGAAATATGCCCTAGAGGCAATAATAAAGTTATTATTTATTTCCTTATATCATGATAAATGTTTATTATTCATGCTAGAATTGTATTAACGGAAACATAATACATGTGTGAATATATAGACAAACAGTATGTCACTAGTATGCCTCTACTTGACTAGCTTGTTAATCAAAGATGGTTATGTTTCTAACCATGAACAAGGAGTTGTTATTTGATTAACAAGGTCACATCATTAGTTGAATGATCTGATTGACATGACCCATTCCGTTAGCTTAACAGTTGATCGTTTAGTATGTTAATGCTTTCTTCATGACCCATACATGTTCCTATAACTATGAGATTATGCAACTCCGTTTACGGAGGAACACTTTGGTACTACCAAGCGTCACAACGTAATCGGGTGATTATAAAGGAGTACTACAGGTGTCTCCAAAGGTACTTGTTGGGTTGGCGTATTTGAGATTAGGTTTTGTCACTCCGATTGTCGGAGAGGTATCTCGAGCCTTCTCGGTAATGCATATCACTTAAGCCTTGCAAGCATTACAACTAATGAGTTAGTTGTGAGATGATGTATTACGGAACGAGTAAAGAGACTTACGTAGCGAGATTGAACTAGGTATTGGATACCGACGATCGAATCTCGGGTAAGTAACATACCGATGACAAAGGGAACAACGTATGTCGTTATGCGGTTTGACCGATAAAGATCTTCGTAGAATATGTAGGAACCAATATGGGCATCCAGGTCCGCTATTGGTTATTGACCGAGAATGGTTCTAGGTCATGTCTACATAGTTCTCGAACCCGTAGGGTCCGCACGCAAGGTTTCGATGACAGTTATATTATGAGTTTATGAGTTTTGATGTACCGAAGGAGTTGAGTCCCGGATGAGATCGGGGACATGACGAGGAGTCTCGAAATGGTCGAGGCGTAAAGATCGATATATTGGACGACTATATTCGGAGTTCGGAAAGGTTCGAATGATTGGGTATTTTGAGTACCGGAGAGTTACGGGAATTCGCCGGGAGAAGTATTGGGCCTTATTGGGCCCTGCGGGAAAGAGAGAGGGCTGCCTAGGGCAGGCGCGCCCCATGGCCTAGTCCGAATTGGACTAGGGGAGGGCCGCACCCTTCTCTCTTCCCCTTCCTCAAGTCCTAGTCCAACTAGGAGAGGGGGAGTCCTACTCGGTGGGAGTAGGACTCCTCCACGCGCCTCCCAAGGCTGGCCGCACCCCTTGGCTCCTTTATATCTGGGGCAGGGGCACCCATGACACACAAGTTGATCTCGGATCTTGCCTTAGCCGTGCGGTGCCCCTTCCACCATATTCCACTTGGTCATATCGTCGCGGAGCTTAGGAGAAGCCCTGCGCGGAGAAGTCATATCGTCGCGGAGCTTAGGCGAAGCCCTGCGTCGGTGGAGCATCAACATCGCCACCACGCCGTCGTCTTGTGGAACTCATCCCGACACTTTGCTGGATCGAGTCCGGGATCGTCATCGAGCTGAGCGTGTGCGAGAACTCGGAGGTGCCGTGACGTTCGGTGCTTGGATCGGTCGGATCGTGGAGGCGTCGACTACATCAACAGCGTTGTTATAACGCTTCGCTTTCGGTCTCACAGTGCGTGGACGGACACTCTCCCTCTCGTTGTTATGCCATCACCATGGTCTTGCGTGATCGTAGGAAATTTTTTGAAATTACTACGTTCCCCAACAGGTAGGTGGCCTCGTTCCACATCTAGTAGACGGCGGGTTATCTATTCTTTAGTATGCTGATGATACTATCATATTTATGGAGCATGATATGGCGAAAGCAAGGAACATGAAGCTGCTGCTTTGCTTATTTGAACAATTGTCCGGGCTAAAAATCAACTTCCACAAGAGCGAATTGTTTTGCTGTGGAAGAGCAAATGATGACCGGGAATCGTATCAACAATTGTTCGGATGTGAATTGGGTTCTTTACCATTTACGTATTTAGGTATACCCATTCATCATCGTAAGCTAACTAATGTTGAGTGGAAATGTATTGAGGATCGTTTTGAAAAGAAACTGAGCTGTTGGAAAGGAAAGCTCATGTCATATGGAGGTCGATTAATTCTGATTAACTCGGTCCTTACTAGTATGCCTATGTTTCTGTTATCCTTTTTCTTGGTTCCGGTCGGAGTTAGGAAAAGGTTAGATTTCTATCGATCTCGATTCTTTTGGCAAATTGATGAGCTTAAACAGAAGTATAGACTTGCGAAGTGGGATATTATCTGCAGACCTAAGGACCAAGGTGGCCTAGGTATTGAAAATCTAGAAATCAAAATATATGTCTCCTTAGCAAGTGGCTTTATAAGTTGTCATCTGAGGCGGAGGCCACTTGGGCACAGATTTTACATAATAAGTATCTTTTGCTAAAACCTTGGCCAGTGTCGTGAGACCTTCAGACTCGCCCTTTTGGAAGGGTGCGATGAGAGTTAAACAAATATTTTCAACAAGACTAAATTTATTGTTGGGAATGGTACCACGACGAGGTTTTGGGAGGATGCGTGGCTTGGGAGACCCCACTAGCACTTCAATATCCTTCTTTGTATAACATAGTCCAACGTGAGGTGCCTATGTTGCTACTGTTTTACAGTCCGTTCCCTCAATATCAACTTTAGGCGGACGCTTGTTGGTAATCGTTGGGAGGCCTGGCTCCATCTGGTTCGACGTTTAATGGATGTCGGTTGTCTCGCTAACCCTGATCAGCTGCATTGAAACTTACTAAGAACAGTGTGTTCTCGGTCAAATCAATGTATCAGGCTGTCATTAACTCTACTGTCATCCCTACCTCCTTACATGTTTGGAAAGTTAAGGTACCCTTACGTATTAAAGTGTTTATGTGGTTTGTGCATAAACAAGTCATTCGACTAAGGATAACCTTGCAAAACGTAATTGGGTAGGTCCGTTTGATGTAGCTTCTGTGATCATTCTGAAAACATCAAACACCTCTTTCTCGATTGTCCGTTGGCTAAGATTTTGTGGCGGTCGGTTCATATTGCTTTTAATATCAGTCAGCCCACCTCTATTAGTATGTTATTTGGAACATGGCTAGATGGGGTGGATTCTGACATTGCAAGACACATTCGGGTTGGCGTTTGTGCACTTTTGTGGGAAATATGGAATTGCAGAAATGACTTAGTCTTTAACCGATCAACAAACATTCACTTTTTGCAGGTTATCTTCAGGGCCACGGCGTTCATCCGTATGTGGTCGCTACTCACTACGACGGAGGCCAGGGAGCGTTTGGTTACTGCGTCTACCCGATGGGAGATGGTAGCTCGGGATATTTTCAACCGGTTTGGATGGCGGTCATGTAATAGGATAGACATGTAGTGATCCTATTGTTTTGCCAGCCGGTTGTGGCTTTGGGCTGTTCTTATTTACAGATTTTGTTATAGTTTGTATTATGACCTTTCGGTACTTTGCGACTGGTTTTTCCTTTTAATAATATGAGCCGTATGCATCTTTCTGATGCAGAGGCTGGGGCACGTCCCCTTTTCCGAAAAAAAATCATTAGCATCGAATCAAGGATCAAGCAAGACTATTAAGTTCCAAGCCTAATGCAATGAATGTGATCATTTGAGCTGTTGGAATTTTTGGATACAGTGAAATAGCAATTTTTTCAGAAATGCCCCCCTTCCTTTGCATCATGGAAGTGTCAGTTTAAGGAGGATTTTTCAGAAATGCTTCTTGCGACCATACCTGGATGGTTTCTGAATGACATTTTCCATCATGATTATATGCCGTATTATGTTGTTAAATATACCAGATTACAAGTTCCTTGTAATAAAGAAACCCAACAACTTCGAATTACGGGTAACAAAAAACTACAAATTCTCATATTTTAATTTTGGTACAAAAATGCCTTTTGTGTATAGAATTCATACTCCAGCCAACACATGCAAAAGTCCTCACGTCTAGGCTATTTTAGTCCTTAGACGTGAGATCGATGTAGGCCGCAGAATCGTTTTATTTAATATTGCGTTGGCTCAAGACCTCTTAGCTCGGATATCATATAGAATTCATGCTCCAGCCAACTCATTGAAAAGTCTGAACTGATGGAGGGAGATGAGCAATATATTTTAACATTGTGAACAACCATCAACACACAAATACTTTCGAGATATAAAGAGGTACGGTGCACTCTGTTTTTCTTTCTCTTCTGAAGGAAATTACATATGCAGTACTCGCACGACCAAAAGTCCCCGGCTAATGGAGCCCAACCCGAGCGACCTCGCTCTCGCTCACACGCCTGCGGCGCCGCCGCCGCCCTGATCTCCTACCTCCAGCCTCCCCTGCACCCTGCTCTGTCCAGATCCGGGATCTTCTCCACGTCCTCTCAACACTCGCGTGCTTCTCTTCGCGGAGCGACGCCATGGCTACTGATCCTCGACCTCGACCCCTGCCGTGCCATGCGCCGGCTCCCGCCCCGCTGCCCGGCACCCGGCCGCCCGCTCTCGCCGCGGCCGCCCTCGCCTCCCGCTGCTCCGACCCAGCCATTCATGGGAGGAGGGTGTCCCACGCGCTCCTCACCAAGGAGGCGACGACGTCCACGACTTCAACCGCGCCCTTGGCCCCGGCTCCACTTGCTGCTGCCGCCTCCATCCTTCCACGGACAGCACCAGCAGCACCCAACTCCGGCTCGTCCCTGGCCCCGTCCCGGAAGAGCCCCACTCCGACTCGTCGCCTACAGCGACCCGGCCTGTGTCCTGGGCCTCCCTCACCGACGAGGACAACGAGGATGACGAAGAAGAGTTGGCTCCGCTGACGCCGCCGGCTTCCAAAAGCCCGGTCTCGGCTGCTGACCCGACTATTCCATGCGTTGGGCACGAGGAGGAGACGAGTGGTGGATGGCATGAGGTATTGCCTCGGCGTGGTCGGCGCTGTCAGGCGTCACCAACACCGGCATTTGGTCCTCGTCCCATCCCTGCCTGGCTCCACGGTCGATGTTGTCGATGCCTCGCCCCTGGACACCGTGCGGCAGTTTGCAGAGATCCCTTGCGATGCTCCCGTTGCTTGGAGAACAGACGTTGGGCGCGCGGGTGCCGCAATCCTTGGCGTCCACTCGGCTCTTTGGCATGCCTTGTCGCGCCACCACTGTCTCGCCTCAGCACCGAGCATTGTCGAGCTCCAGCTTCTTGTGGGGGTCCGATGAAATCCACTCCCCCCTACAAGGCGCTTCATCGAGGGTCCTGGGCGTCGATTGTATCTGATGATGTTGGCTCGGCACCCCCAACCGATGTGCTGCTGCAGTCCACTTTAGCAACTCAGGCCAAGTTGCTGATGCGTGTTGGGAGCTTTCTGGAGCGGGCAGAGGCGGCCCTGGACAAGCCTTCTCTTGTGTCGGTTGTGTTGCAGTCCACTCCTACGTCACGTCCTTCTAGTCAAATTGATGTCTTTAGTCAAGTTGATGTTGTTGGTGGCTCAACGGAGAACAGGGATGAATAGCTCTATGGTTGTTTCTCCCCTCGAGTTGGGGACAACTTGTCGTCGATGTCTGCTGCTGCTGTAAGCGAAGCCATCGCCGTGGTCGTCGCCCCTGTGTTGCAGATTATGCCCGAGCTTCAACAACTATGTGTGAGACCTGTTTCACCTCAGCCTATGGAGCATGTGGAGGTCGTCTCGCTGGTGACCCCTGTTGAGGGGCAGGATTCACCTAGGTCATGTGAGCAACTAGAGGCGTCCGGCTCCATCGTGTCGGTGATATCTGTGACTGATAATGTTGAGGCAGTCAAGATGTTGGTGTCTGATCCTTTGGAGCCCAGCCAGATGGTCGCCATTGTGGAACGTGAAGGTTTCAATGTTACAGTTACTCACTCGCACGAGACCGTTGGGCAGGTTTCTGTGCGTGACAAGGTCAATGATATTCTCTTCCAGATAGAGATTCATAGCTTGCTCAAACATTTGGAGGCGGCTAGCCCTGGATCTGGCAAGGCGATTGTTGAGGAGGCTCTCAGGAGCAAGAGAATGAAGAGTGGCGCCACAAGAAAGGCGTCCACAGCTGCTTGATGGATGGTCATCAGTCTCTTGGGTTGTCCTTATGGTCTGAGTTGTCAGCGCGGATTTGGTGGTGCACGTGGTCTTCGGCCGTGTTATTCTTAGGAGCGGATTTGGTGGTGCACGTGGTCTTCAGCCGTGTTATTCTTAGGGGTTTCTTTGCGGTGTAGCACTGTGAGGGTTGGTGGTCCCTATGTGTTGGGTATGGTTGTCGGGTTAATCGCGTGTTTACGGGGTTACATGCTCCATGAGTAGTCCAAGTGTGGTTGACTTGTATCAGTTTTCGCCCGGTTTTCTGTTGATTAACTGGGCAATTCTCTTCTGCTTAATTAATCGATAAGGCAAATTTTTTGCTTCCATTTTGAAAAAAAAAAATATGCAGTACTCTACTCTGTATTTCGACCACACCGCACAAGCATATGCAAACAAATCAATGAAATAAGTGAGAAACATACGTGAACCATGTCACCTACTACGCCTTAAAAATTAGTTTCCATTACGTGCATCACTAGCAGCAGTTGAACCGTTCGAAGCAAAGGTAAAAGTGGGAACCACTAGGGATCAGACTACTGATCCCTAGCATCCCATCAGACTAGCTCATGACCATAGGATTAGTACCACGATGGATCGTAGATCTCTCTGCATGACGTCCAGCATTTATTACGTGATTCCATAACTGATCCCGAAATTAACGTACATAGCCAGCCTTGCTTCTTATAACGGGTCCATGTAGCCAGCCTTGCTTCCTAACGTGTCCATGCTGCTTCTACTTAAATCGCTCAACTAAGTTTTAAATGTCTCATCCAATACAGGTAAATGTTTTTACATGTCTGATTTAGAAAGAAAAAAAACAAAGATAAATTTGCTTTTTTTTTGCCGAAAATCTAATAAAAACTCGTATTTTGTGTAACACTTGACGTTTCTTTCCAACATAATATTTTTTGCTTCCATCAAGGACATAACCTGCTTCTTTTGCGTGTGAAATTTGATTGGACCTAACAAAAATTTGTTTTCAAGAACTGTGCTTCCATGTACCAAAATCTTGCATCCAAGTATTTGTTTTCACAAGGGAAATTTTGTGTCCCATCATTACTCTTTTTATTATACATGTTTCCAACACAAGTACTTTTTGCTTCCATACACTACATAAGTGTTTCCACTGTAAAAATAATTTGCTTGTAACCCAACACAAGTTTTCTCTGTGCTTTGTCCGTACATACAACATGTTTCGGATATGCTACAAATTTGCTTCCTTCTAGACACAAATAGTACAATGCTTCCTAAGTGGATATCGTATATTTTCTAAAGACTATGGAGTTGCTTCCCTTAATCGAGCAGGGTGGACGTGCTCATTGTGAGGTAGATCCACATTTTGCCATGCTTCTTAGTGCATGCACTACTTGCCTCCATATATACCTATCTCACGACAGCGTCGACCCTGAAGAGAGCACACACAACTGCTTGAAGCATGCATCGGTTAAGCATGATGCATATGTATCGGATGTCGGAAGCAACAATTGGTACTATATGTACCTGCAGTATTAATGAAGATAATGTTTACATGAGAGAATGGCACAGACAAAATTTGGAAGCTATAACTATGGAAGAGAAACTACCTAAAACGAAGAAACATATGTATGGAGTAATGGAGTATAATATGGCAGCATGGCATCTTTCAGCGGTGATAGCAAAGACAATTGCTAAAATTGTAAAATGAGATGCAGGAAACATTTGTAGCAAATACTATCAAAGAAACTAGAATTTGCATCCAAAAATCAGAATTTGGTTCCATAAAACAAAACTTGGAATCTAGGCACAGTTCAAACACTAAAACACCACTGGCGATGGTCACCAAGCTTTGTTTGAAGTTGGTCGTGCTTCATTGCGATCATAGTCGGGATCTATTTTGATGGCGGGCGTCGTCCTTCAATGCTGGCCATGCATGGTCGTTGTGCTTCCTTCCGATATCGGCCATGCTTCCTTGTGATGGTAGGTGTCGTCCTTCCTATGATGGCCGTGCTTCCTTCTATTGCCATGGTTAGCGACATTAAGAAGGATTGACATGTATGGAGCGGCACTGCAGCAACGGTGCACCATTAGCGAGACCTCCTTTACAGCAAAGTAGGACAACTGAAATCAAATTAAAACTAGGTCAACCGACGACGCGAGCCACCGTTTAGTGCAGCGGCGAGTGCTCCCATCCATCGCTGTCGAGAAGGGATGGCGCTAGAAGCGAAGGAAGCAATCTGATGTCACTTGGTCATTGCTCGATACCTATTTCAACCGCCCTGCTGGATAGGCATCACGGCCACCTACTAATCAAGCACACAAGAATCAATCATAAGAGAATTAAATCATTGTAATGTGGCCAGGAAAATCAGTGAGGAACACACACTGGAATCGACTCCCATTGTGACTTACTGCTCACCGTGGAATTGGCCATCAAACTTCTTGCTCACGGCCGCGGTGCAGCTATCCTCGGCCGTGTCGGACAGCGGTCATGGTGTCGTGGAGAATTAGCACCTCGGCAGATCACGCCCATGAGTGTCGTGGAGAATTAACACCTCGGTAGATCGGTGGACAAGGCGATGTGGTGGGGAGGAGAAGGGAAGGAGGCTGGCGGTGAGGCGGTCGTGTTGCTCGGCGACGACGGGAGATGGAGGCAGGTGCGTGGGAGGCGGCGGTAGGAGGCGATCTGGGCAAGGCGAGCTCAGGGTTGTGCGTGCAGTTGGCGGCGAGTGGAATCAGGAGGTATGGGATGCAAGTGATTAGGGAGAGATTGCATGCGGGGATTGCGGGATGTTAATTCCAGGCCAGAGGGATTTCCCTTTTTGTTTTTTTACATGTGAAGCACGTTCCGTGAGCGTGCGATTCAAACTGAATCAACGGCCATCGAGTGGTATGGCGCTCGTCTCCTATAGACTACAGAAAGTAAGTGTTTCCCAAGGTAAAAGGTCCATACATGCTTCAGTCAAAGAACTTTAGCTAGTAGTAGTAGTATAATATGCTGTCAGGTTGCGTGCATGCCGACCAAAAAACAGTTGAATGATTGAACCTTGAAGAGGCATACGCTCGAATTGACTGGAGTGAGGCGTCGCAAAGACCGGGCTCCAGGGAGCAGGTTCTACCAAAAAAAATCAAAATATATTTAAAAGTTTCAAAAAAATACCAATTTTTTTTGTACAAATACATATGCATATTCTTTAAGTATGTACTCCCTCCGTCCGGAAATACTTGTCATCAAAATGAATAGAAAATGATGTATCTAGATGTATATTAGTTCTAGATACATTCCTTTTATCCATTTTGATGACAAGTATTTTGGACGGAGAAATATAAATTTTCAGTAACTAATTTGATCATTTGCATGCTACACAAAAAGACAAAAATCTGACACAAATACAACAAAGAAAAGCCTATTTCAATCTGTGTATTTGTCTTTTTTTATACATCACATATGAATACATATGTTTATAAAAATTTGTACACGTATACTTTAAGTATATATCTACATGAAAATATTTTTTCAGATTTTTTTGAGTTATGGAAAAGGTATTTTGGCTGAGAAATGTATATAGAGCTCGGCCTCTGCAGCCACTTTTCGAGCAGTCAAGGCCTTACGATTACATTGGCTGTCAACATCACATAAGAACATCAGAATTCTCCAAAGGAAATGGTCAGGTCAGGCGGTCAGCCCAAGTCAGTCTACGGAGGGAGTAACTTTCACTGAATATTTCTACAACAAG
The DNA here is from genome assembly GCA_021605205.1 of Aegilops longissima. Lineage (NCBI taxonomy): Eukaryota > Viridiplantae > Streptophyta > Magnoliopsida > Poales > Poaceae > Aegilops > Aegilops longissima. The sequence continues at coordinate 573,263,505 of CM038681.1, forward strand.
CACAAACCAAGTACAACTGCGCAAGTGCAGTGTTAAACTATGACCAGCAAACTTGTCTAGGCTGAGCTCTCTTTTGTGACTATTCATGTTCTTTTCCAGGTATACGTGCAACCCAAGTTTGTCCCCTTTTGTGAATTGGAGTACGGTAAGCAGAGTATTCGCAGAACATGACTCGTTCTTCAGGAAAGTGTGCACCTGATCGCGCTCCCCAGGTCGCTCCCACGGGCGGCCCGGGAGCGAACCCTAGCCGCCGCCAGCGCAGGCCCCTCCGGCCCCTCCTCCCCTCGCCGCCGCCGGTGAACGTCGCCGGGCGAAGCCCGCGCGGCTCGGCGGCGGCGGGGCTCTCCTCCTCCGGCTCGAAAGGGCGGCGCGGGCGTTCGTTGGTGGGGACTCGGCGTGGCGCTTCGCAGCGCGCTGATCTGGCGAGGTTGCCGTGTTCGGGACGGCGTGGTGAGGGCGCGCAAAGCGCTGGGCGCGTGTCGCAGCGGTTTCGGCGGCGTAGATCGGACGCTGGTCGGGAATCGCGGTGGGGAGGCTCGGCTCCTGTGGCGTGGTGCGGCGGCGTGTGCGGATCTGAGTTGCGCCTCCGTGGTGGCGGCAGCGGAGGCGTCGTCCGGCGAGCCCGGGCTGCGGCTCGTAGTTTCTGCCCGACGAGTTTGGGCGGGGTTGCGGTCCCCCCTCCTGCCTCCTGGATCTCCGTCACCATGGTTCTGGCTGCGTTGGCTGCGGGCGGCGGATGGGACGCCGGGGCGGCGGCCTTGGTCCGGGCTTCGGCGTGGTCGGCGGCGCCCGATCCAGATCTGAAGGCCTCCGTCTACTTCAACCAGGGCTGCCTCCGATGGTCCTGCTTTGGGCGGCCTTTGTCGCCGTAGTTGTACCTGTTTGGGGATGGAGGTGGGAGGTGGCTCCGGAGAATCCGAGGCCAGCAGTGCTGACCACGACGGCGGCGACGCCCGAGGGCGTCGTACCCTTCTTGAAGGCGCCATCCAGGTTGCCTCCTTTCCCTCTTCCTTCCACCCAGCTCGTATGCCAGGTGAAAGCCCAAATCCTTGCCGGATCGAGCGACAGCGGCGCTCCGGGCGTCGTCACCCTCTTGGGGGTGTCGTTCGTGGTGAGCTTGGGGTGGATGTGATGCTTTGGTTGCTTGGCGGCGGTTGGTGGCGTGGTCGGAGTTAAATGCGGTGGCGGTGCGTTGGCGCTCGCCACCTATGTGCTCAGCCTCGAGTCCTTCTTCCACGGTGCTTGGTCTTGACAGCCTGCGGACTCGGCGGAGCGGTGCTTCATCCTACTCATTGATGTCGGCGCATCTCGGCGGCGTGGTGCAGTGGAGATTCGGTGTTCGATGTGTGACGATGGACTCGCACAGGAGGACGAAGTTGTCTGGTATCGTGGTGACGTCGATGGCTGAGTGGCCAGACAAGGTAGAAGCCTCAATATTTGCTCTGAAATCGGACCTGTGGAAGATGGCGGCGACGACACACGAGTGCGTCGGACCGGTTTGTATCCCAGACCCGGTATGTGGCTCGGCTGGGGCTTCCGACTTTTGATGTTAGGCTTAGGTGAGTGGTCTGGGTAGTGGTCCAGCTAGCACCCCTTCATCATTTTAATGTTAGGCTTAGATGAGTGGTCTGGGTAGTGGCCCATCTAGCATGCCTTCATCATTTGGATAGGAGTAGCGGCATATGTTGCCAAGATGGCGGATTCAGGCATATTGTTGTAATACTTTGTAAGGTCCTCGAGAATAATCAATAAAATGGCCGCATGCATCTTCCAGAAGCAGAGGCCGGGGGTCATCTTCCTTTTCTAAAAAAAATGATTCGTTCTTCACTGAATATTCCTGTGGTTTTCATCTTCTTTTCCTAGTACGTAAAAGTCAGGGTAGGAACACAAATTAACTAAGCACAGTCAACTGCTTGAGCGAGTGTGAGTGAGTGTTTGTCCTCTATAATCTGCCTTCGGTAGTTCTGTTTGTTGCATCAATTGGCCATGTTCCCAGTAATTTCCCGGTTCATTACAAATAAATTTTATACAGATCATGGCTAAATGGTTAAGCATAGGAGTTCACAACTGAAATTTAGTATGCATAAACATGTCCGAGAGCCAGATTAAGTGTTTGTTGAACGTCCGGACTCGTTCTGTACACGCAAGGTACAGCAGTATACGGAGTAGGACACGGGCCAATTAAGCTAATGGCAAACAAATGTCACTGAAGTTTCTGCAACTGATCCACTTTTCAAGTTCAAGTTCTGGAATCGTTCGGCCACTCTTCACTGAATATTCCTCTGGTGCCTCACTAACTTTTCCTTGTAATATCTGTGTCTCTTCATTGCTCACAACGAAATTGCTACTCCCTCCGTCCGGAAAAACTTGTCATCAAAATGGACAAAAAGGGGTGTATCTAGAACTAAAATACATCTAGATACATCCCCTTTTATTATAGTTCTAGATACAACCCTTTTTATTCATTTTGATGACAAGTATTTCCGGATAAAGGGAGTACTTGCCGAAGGGTGGCCGGCCTATAAATTGGTCGATGGTCACCAAGCTTTGTTTCGAAGTTGGTCGTGCTTCATTGCGATCATAGTCGGGATCTATTTTGATGGCGGGCGTGCGTCCTTCCAATGCTGGCCATGCATGGTCGTTGTGCTTCCTTCCGATATCGGCCATGCTTCCTTGTGATGGTAGGTGTGCGTCCTTCCTATGATGGCCGTGCTTCCTTCTATTGCCATGGTTAGCGACATTAAGAAGGATTGACATGTATGGAGCGGCACTGCAGCAACGGTGCACCATTAGCCGAGACCTCCTTTACAGCAAAGTAGGACAACTGAAATCAAATTAAAACTAGGTCAACCGACGACGCGAGCCACCGTTTACGTGCAGCGGCGAGTGCTCCCATCCCATCGCTGTCGAGAAGGGATGGCGCTAGAGGCGAAGGAAGCAATCTGATGTCACTTGGTCATTGCTCGATACCTATTTCAACCGCCCTGCTGGGATAGGCATCACGGCCACCTACTAATCAAGCACACAAGAATCAATCATAAGAGAATTAAATCATTGTAATGTGGCCAGGAAAATCAGTGAGGAACACACACTGGAATCGACTCCCATTGTGACTTACTGCTCACCGTGGAATTGGCCATCAAACTTCTTGCTCACGGCCGCCGGTGCCAGCTATCCTCGGCCGTGTCAGACAGCGGTCATGGTGTCGTGGAGAATTAGCACCTCGGCAGATCACGCCCATGAGTGTCGTGGAGAATTAACACCTCGGTAGATCGGTGGACAAGACGATGTGGTGGGGAGGAGAAGGGGAAGGAGGCTGGCCGGTGAGGCGGTCGTGTTGCTCGACGACGACGGGAGATGGAGACGGGTGCGTGGGAGGCGGCGGTAGGAGGCGATCTGGGCGAGGCGAGCTCAGGGTTGTGCGTGCAGTTGGCGGCGAGTGGAATCAGGAGGTATGGGATGCAAGTGATTAGGGAGAGATTGCATGCGGGGATTGCGGGATGTTAATTCCAGGCCAGAGGGATTTCCCTTTTTGTTTTTTTACATGTGAAGCACGTTCCGTGAGCGTGCGATTCAAACTGAATCAACGGCCATCGAGTGGTATGGCGCTCGTCTCCTATAGACTACAGAAAGTAAGTGTTTCCCAAGGTAAAAGGTCCATACATGCTTCAGTCAAAGAACTTTAGCTAGTAGTAGTAGTATAATATGCTGTCAGGTTGCGTGCATGCCGACCAAAAAACAGTTGAATGATTGAACCTTGAAGAGGCATACGCTCGAATTGACTGGAGTGAGGCGTCGCAAAGACCGGGCTCCAGGGAGCAGGTTCTACCAAAAAAAATCAAAATATATTTAAAAGTTTCAAAAAAATACCAATTTTTTTTGTACAAATACATATGCATATTCTTTAAGTATGTACTCCCTCCGTCCGGAAATACTTGTCATTAAAATGAATAGAAAAGGATGTATCTAGATGTATATTAGTTCTAGATACATTCCTTTTTATCCATTTTGATGACAAGTATTTTTGGACGGAGGGAATATAAATTTTCAGTAACTAATTTGATCATTTGCATGCTACACAAAAAAGACAAAAAATCTGACACAAATACAACAAAGAAAAAGCCTATTTCAATCTGTGTATTTGTCTTTTTTTATACATCACATATGAATACATATGTTTATAAAAATTTGTACACGTATACTTTAAGTATATATCTACATGAAAACATTTTTTCAGATTTTTTTGAGTTATGGAAAAGGTATTTTGGCTGAGAAATGTATATAGAGCTCGGCCTCTGCAGCCACTTTTCGAGCAGTCAAGGCCTTACAATTACATTGGCTGTCAACATCACATAAGAACATCAAAATTCTCCAAAGGAAATGGTCAGGTCAGGCGGTCAGCCCAAGTCAGTCTACGGAGGGAGTAACTTTCACTGAATATTTCTACAACAAGCACGAACCAAGTACAACTGCGCAAGTGCAGTGTTAAACTATGACCAGCAAACTTGTCTAGGTTGAGCTCTCTTTTGTGACTATTCATGTTCTTTTCCAGGTATACGTGCAACCCAAGTTTGTCCCCTTTTGTGAATTGGAGTACGGTAAGCAGAGTATTCGCAGAACATGACTCGTTCTTCAGAAAAGTGTGCACCTGATCGCGCTCCCCAGGTCGCTCCACAGGCGGCCCGGGAGCGAACCCTAAGCCGCCAGCGCAGGCCCCTCGGCCCCTCCTCCTCACCGCCGCCGGCGAACGCCGCCTGGCGAAGCCCGCTGCTCGGCGGCGGGGCCCTCCTCCTCCAGCTCGGCAGGGCGGCGCGGGCCGTTCGTTCGGGTGGGGACTCGGCGTGGCGCTCTGCTGTGCGCGCAGACTGGCGAGGTTGCCGTGTTCGACGGCGGCGAGGCGCGCTGCAAGGCGCTGCTGGCGTGGCGCAGCGGTTTCCGCGGCGTAGATCGGACGCTGGGTCGGGAATCGCGTGGGGAGGCTCGGCTCCCGTGGCGTGGTGCAGCGGCGTGACGGATCTGAGGTTGCGCCTCCGGCGAGTGGCGGCATGAGGCGTCGTCGGCGAGCCCGGGGCTGCGGCTCGTGGTTTCTGCCCGGCGAGTTTGGGCGGGGTTGCGGTCCCCCTCCTGCCTCCTGGATCTCCGTCACCATGGTTCTGGCTGCGTTGGCTGCGGGCGGCGGCCTTGGTCCGGGCTCCGGCGTGGTCGGCGGCGCCCGATCCAGATATGAAGGCCTCCGTCTACTTCAACCAGGGCTGCCTCCGATGGTCCTGCTTTGGGTGGCCTTTGTCGCCGGAGTTGTACCTGTTTGGGGATTGAGGTGGGAGGTGGCTCCGGAGAATCCGAGGCCAGCAGTGCTGACCACGACGGCGGCGACGCCCGAGGGCGTCGTACCCTTCTTGAAGGCGCCATCCAGGTTGCCTCCTTTCCTCTTCCTTCCACCCAGCTCGTATGCGGATGAAAGCCCAAATCCTTGCGGATCGGCGGCAATGGCGCTCGGGCGTCGTCACCCTCTTGGAGGTGTCGTTCGTGGTGAGCTTGGGGTGGATGTGATGCTTTGGTTGCTTGGCAGCGGTTGGTGGCGTGGTCGGAGTTCGTCTGGTGGCGGTGCGTTGGCGCTCGCCACCTATGTGCTCACCTCGAGTCCTTCTTCCACGGTGCTTGGTCTTGGCAGCCTGCCGGACTCGGCGGAGCGGTGCTTCATCCTACTCATTGATGTCGGCGTATCTCGGCGGCATGGCGCAGTGGAGATTCGATGTTCGATGTGTGACGATGGACTCGCACAGGAGGACGAAGCTGTCTGGTATCGTGGTGACGTCGATGGCTGAGTGGCGGACAAGGTAGAAGCCTCAATATTTGCTCTGAAATCGGACTGTGGAAGATGGCGGCGACGACACACGAGTCGTCGGACGGTTTGTATCCAGACCGGTATGTGACTCGGTGGGGCTTCCGACTTTTGATGTTAGGCTTAGGTGAGTGGTCTGGGTAGTGGTCCAGCTAGCACCCCTTCATCATTTTAATGTTAGGCTTAGATGAGTGGTCTGGGTAGTGGCCCATCTAACATGCCTTCACCATTTGGATAGGAGTAGTGGCATATTGTGACGCCCCCGATTCAATCGTACACTAATCATGCACGCAAATGTGTACGATCAAGATCAGGGACTCACGGGAAGATATCACAACACAACTCTACAAATAAAATAAATCATACAAGCATCATAATACAAGCCAGGGGCCTCGAGGGCTCGAATACAAGTGCTCGATCCTAGACGAGTCAGCGGAAGCAACAATATCTGAGTACAGACATAAGTTAAACAAGGTGCCATAAGATGGCTATCACAAACTGTGATCTGAGATCGAAGAGGAGCAGGCCTCTGCAGGATCCTCCTAGTTACTCCTGGTAAATCGTCGGTGGGCTGCAGTAGTAGGCACCTCCGGTGTAGTAGTAAATCATCGACGGTGGCGTCTCGCCCTGGGCTCCATCGTGCAGTTGCAGCAATCGGGTAAAGGAAGGGGAAAAGGGGAACAAGGCAACCGTGAGTACTCATCCAAAGTACTCGCAAGCAAGGAGCTACACTACATATGCATGGATATATGTGTAAAGGGCCATATCAGTGGACTGAACTGCAGAATGCCAGAATAAGAGGGGGATAGCTAGTCTTAACGAAGACTACGCTTCTGGACACCGGTCTTGCAAGGCAGACTGAAGAGGACAACGGAAGTCCTCCAAGTAACATCATATAGCAATAATCCTACCCGGCAATCCCCTGCTCATATCCCTGAGCGAGAGCGACCACCGGTTGTATCTGGCACTTGGAAGGGTGTGTTTTATCAAGTATCCGGTTCTAGTTGTCATAAGCTCAAGGTACAACTCCAAGTCGTCCTGTTACCGAAGATCACGGCTATCCGAATAGATTAACTTCCCTACAGGGGTGCACCATCTTACCCAAAGACGCTTGATCCCATTTGGCGGACACACTTTCTGGGTCATGCCCGGCGCGGAAGATCAACACGTCGCAGCCCCACCTAGGCACTGTGAGAGGCCAACACGCGGTCTAAACCTAAGCCGCAGTGCAGGCCCATCCATACGAGCACACACAGACGTTCGTCTGTGACGAAGCAGACCTAGCCCAATGAGCGTTCCAGTCCAATCCGGTAGCGCGCCCATCGCCGACGTCTGAAGTACTTGGTGATACCACGACGCCAGGATACCCATAACTACTCCAGCGTAGATGGTTAGTGCGTATAAGCTCGTAGCCAACTCAGATCAAATACCAAGACCTCGTTAAGCGTGTTAAGTATCATGACGCCCGAACAGGCCAGGCCCACCTCTCTCCTAGGCGGTCTCAACCTGCCCTGCCGCTCCGCCATAAGTAACAGTCGGGGGCCGTCGGGAACCCAGGCCCACCTCTACCGGGATGGAACCACCTGTCCTTTCAGCCCCCATCTCCGAACAGTACCACCGGTAATGTAATAATGTAAAGTATATAGTATATACCCGTGATCACCTCCCGAGTGATCACGGCCCGATAGTATAGCACGGCAGACGGACAAGGGTGTAGGGCCACAGATGAAAGTACTAGCACCCTATACTAAGCATATAGGATTGCAGGTAAGGTAACAACAGAAGTAACAAGGACAGGCTATGCAGCAGTATAGGATTCACTGAAAGCAGTAACATGCTACACTACTCTAATGCAAGCAGTATAGAGGAGAGTAGGCGATATCTGGTGATCAAAAGGGGGGGGCTTGCCTGGTTGCTCGGCAAGAGAGAGGGTCGTCGGTGGCGTAGTCGATCACGAGGACATCGACATCGGTCTCGGGGTCTACCGGAGAGAAGAGGGGAAGAAACAGTAAATACATAGCGAGCAAGTGCATAACAGGACAACGAGCGAGCTAGAGCGTGTTCTAACATGGCGCTAAGCGTCTTGGCGAAGAAACATCCGGAAAGTTTTCCCGGTTCCGGACGTCTGTCAGACAGATGAACCGGGGAGGAAAGTTTGCAGGTTCGATAGGTTAGGGGTGTGTGGCGGACGAACGGACTGCGTATCCGGATTCGTCTCGTCGTTCTGAGCAACTTTCATGTACAAAGTTTTTTCATCCGAGTTACGGTTTATTTAATATTAATTTATCAAGATTTAATCATTTTCTAGATTTTCTGGATTTAATTTAATTCGAAATTAAATGGCTAAATGCTAGGTGCACCCAGCTCTGCGTACACAGAAGTGTACCAGGGGCTGACAGGTGGGTCAGGGGGTCCCTGTTGACCAGCCAACGTTTGACTGGTCAACAGGGGGTGGGGCCCCCCTGTCATTGGCTGTTACATTAACTAACTAGTTAATTTAGTCTAACTAGGTTATTAGGGTAATAGATTATAATTAGTTTAACTGGACCTAATTAATTAAGTTAATTAATTTAATTAACTAATTAATTAATATTTTTATTTACTTATTATCAACTCTTTATTCATTTTTCTAAAGGGTCGCCCCATGTGCGTTGGCTAAGGCCACGGTTTGGTGGCTGAACGCACTGCAGGCGCCTCGCGCGACAATGGCGGCGATGACCTCGGTCGAGGCGCAGCCTTGAGGCGGATGAGGCCCCGAAGGTCGGCGAGGCAGCAGCGTGGCGCGCGCCAGGAGTCGGGCGGAACCCGGGCGATAGGGGAATGGGGGGCAAGTGCGACTCCTCGCCATGGCCATGGCAGCGACACGGCGCTCAGCGCGTGGGGCGCGAAGCGCGGCGTGCCTGGGACGGCGTGGTGACGCGAGAAGGCGGCGAGGGATGCGAGGCCGATGGCCTCACCTGGCGTTGGCGAAGGGGTCGGCGTGGCTCGATGGAGCCTTTGGGGAGGAGGGCGGGGGCGGCGTCGTCGCGGCGTCGAGGCGGCGCAGATCGGCGGGACAGCGGCGGCGGCGGGCAGCGTCGGCGGCCGGGTCCTCTTCGGTGGCGGTGGTCGGCGACTCCTCGGCGTGATCACCTTGGCGAGTGTGGGCGGTGCCGTCTGACGTCGCGGCGACGGGATCGGTGCGGGTCGGGCGGCAGAAGCGGGCGGCGGCGGCGGTGTCGTGGCGGCTTCACTTTGGGAGGTCGGGTGGGTGCGGCGGGGGGGGCGCGAGGGGCGGGCCCGAGCAGGCAGTGCCCAGATCGGCGGGGGGGGCGGGCCTCGATCCCGATTGGATCGGGAGGAGAGGAGTGGCGTCGTGGGGGTGGGGATCGGGGTGGGCAAATGGGGCGTTCGGTGGGTTAGGTCACGAGGAGGGGCCATTAGGCCGGGAGAGTCTTGGTGGGCGGCCCGACACACGAGGCCATCTGGACCGTGGGTGAGAGGGGGTGTGTTCTCTTTTCTTAGTATTTTGTTTTTCTTAATTTTTCTTTTAGCGTTTTACTTTTAGTTTTTCTTTTATTTAAGTTTTAGTAAATTACTAAAGTGGCACCTAAATAGATTTTACAAATTATGCCACTGCCACAATAGTTTAATACTTATAACAAATTAGTTTTGAAAATGTTTATTATTTTTAAGCACTTAAATAATTGTATTTGCTACTGTTTTATTCATCTTAGAGTAATTAAACATTTTATAAAAGTGTGGTTTCACCACCTTAATTACCTATGCATTATCTGGCTCACTCCGAACATTTTAGTTTTAATATTTGAAAACTTTTATTGTTTGCTTGATTTTGAATTTGAATTCGAACAGGTCTCGATCTAGCGCGAGTTTATCCACAGTAACCGAGGTGACGTGGCATCATCAGTGGGGATTACTGTAGCTTAATTCCCGGGCGTCACAATTCTCCTCCACTACAAGAAATCTCGTCCCGAGATTTAAGAGGGGAACAAGGGGAAAGGTCTGGTTACGATAATCTAACGGATCTTCTCGAAGAAGTTAATCCTTCTCGTTGATGTCTTCAATCCTTTTTTCCGATGCATCATGATAAACTGGTCTTCATTTCTTCGGGAACTCCATCGTACTTACGAAAGATAAGGGGCAGCTCACTACGACATAATGCTTTTGAGGGAAACAATCAGGGTTAACCCATGAATTAGTATCGATTATCTCTCGAGTTGAACATATGAAATACCTCGAGAGTAAAGTACGAAAAGTACCATAATAGGCTCAAGCGGATAGATAGTTGCTCGAAGCTTTGAGCGAGTGAGAAAGGGGTTGAGTAGCGAGAGTAAGTATCGCGTCGATACTAGAATAGATCACTATGGCGGTGGCCCGTGAATTACATACGAGGCCACGTGGGAGGAATAACTTTGGGAGCGAGGGGTGTACGGGAGAGTCGGGTTTCGATCTGTGGGCTGTGGGTTATGGGCCCACCATGTGGTTAAAAGTAGAAAGGTTGGTGACATCTTGCACGATCATGTTAGCTAGGCATGTCGGAGGAGAGTGCGAGGGTCATGTCGGCAACAACATAGGTACCAAGGGCGAGGGACGAAGAGAACCATTTTCACCTTTCGTTGAGCGAGGCGGACCAATAGGCAAGGTTCTCGTCCATCGGTGGCTACCGGAATGTCATCAACAATAGTAACAGGTCTTCTTGTGAGTGGTACAACGAGGTGCTTACCTAAGGTGGGATTATCCTGCTTAGATTATATAGGTCACAAGAAGGGCCAAACAGACCCATGGAAAGGAAAATGTGATCATTAGGTTAAGCAGAACAATGGAAAGGAAAAATGTGTTTAAACACATATTTCAGGGTATATCCTTCCCAAGGATAAGCGAGCATGATATCCATGACGAGGATATAATGTAGAAAACCCTTTAGGTAAGGGGAGAAATTTCATGACATTACCCATACAGCGGTGTTGGATAATAGAGCAAGAAACATTTAGCATTGGGCTTGAATGTTCTTGTTGAAAATCAGAGTATCACAGACATGCTTCGAGATAGCATTGGCATGGTCTTCAGGTGAAGATCGGACTTTGGAATCACGAAGGATCCATCAGGAATAACTTGTAGAAACAGTATTACAATTCCCTCATGGATGAAAGGATAACCCTGCTGAAAAGGAATCTATAATGATAGGTCCTCCAGCCCGGGGGGGGGGGGTGCTAGGCATGACATCATACTACCGGTTCATCAAAGGATCAAAATCATAACTCTTGGAAAGTTGTCCCAACCATCATAGCTGACCGAGATTCCGATCCGATTGGTGTCAGGATACCTCAGACTTAGGATACCTGAGAAGAAAAGGTGCAACACAAATTGACGAGATGACATTGTAAGTTTCTCGGGCAAATGAACTATGAAGCGATTACCGTTAACAAGAGTCCATCATTAACCCAAGGAGAGGACAAGGAGGTGTCTGGTGAACTCAACGGCAGTTCACCGAGATTCCCAAAAGATGGACTTCCACCATTAAGTGAACAAGGAGATAACATTTGTCAGATCAAATGATACAAGGAAGTATGCTCGAGGAAAACATACACAAGTAAACATTGGTTGAAAGGTGCGCCCGATGGGTTGGGTTGCACGACCAATGTCAGAATGGTGATTCAATAATCGATAGTCTAAGAATGAACCTTCGACCATTATCCTCAAAAAAATAGGGTTGCTAGAAGGGAAGAATCCGAACAGCACCGTTCACTTGTTGGTACCCCTGTTGGAATCAACACGAGCACCAAGAAAGAATGGTGATGATGAGAAGTATTTCTATGTCAAGAATTATCAAGAGGTGGAACAAATCTCAGCACATTCTTGACATAAAGGATGGTAATACTCCAAGGTAAAGAAGAACAATCGCTGGATAGCAAGGAACCCAAGGTATAATATGAAACACGAACAAGTTTGTGTTGGTGGGAAGGCAATAAGGTGGTCGATGATAATTCAACTCATCGAGGGCAAGGATGGTATTTCTCATCATGAATTCAATTGATATCTGGATGAGCTCGAATGTTGACAATCACGACAATGATATAGCCAAACAGGCTAGGCACGGCGTGATCGGTCTGCACTTCGTACTTATAGAAGCTTCTTGTAGAGTTGTTGAACCGTAGAGCGGACTCGGTTCAGTTATCGGTGTCTTTGAGTGTTCAATAACCCGAGCCCGCGAAAAATTGGAATCGGTGGGAAGGTAGCACTTGATGAAGAACTCATAAAAGTTATGTAGTTCCATGATAATCTCGAGATACCGTGGGGTAATACTCGATGACATATCAAAGTAGAGGTTGGACGGGGTTATTGCTCTCTGAGAAGACAAGTGCTAAAACTTGCACGAGAAATGGTATTTAAAAGAGAACATGGTCGGAACCATGATTGCAAAAGGCCCGATCCCTGATATAAGATGAACTTATACCAAAGGAATAACTAATCTAAGAGAAGCTTTAATGATAAGATCTACATCGTGTCCATGGGCATGAACACAAGTTCAAGGTCGACTCCCACTTCTCCAATGCATAACCCTTCATTCACTTCTCACGTTCGATGAAGCTGCAGTGTTGAAAATTTTATCTGGCGAAGCACCAGAAGAGTATGATTCGTGAAAACTTTCGGGTTCACACGGTTTAGTGAAGGCATATGTTCAACCCAGAGGGGCTTCTTGGAATCATATACCAGAATCTTTAGAAATAATTAACTCAAGCTCGAAGGCAGAGCAAGGTTGAAAAAGCAAAGGATACAATTTACCAAAGGCAGTATGTATCGAGGAAAGGCTCACAAGGTTATTGAATATAAAGGGGTTGTCGGATAAAATCCAACAAAGGATCCGGTGGTCCACGAGGATCGGCGTGAGCATCGATACTCAACTAGAGGTAGAAGAATGCAAGGAGATCAAATTATAGAAACAATGACTAACTCAATTGTCAAATGCAAAGGAATTATGATTCCCAAATCAAGGGATCGAAGCAATGCTACGATTAGGGATGGATAAGTTGAACAGCCTTAGGGTACAATCAACGACAATTGGATTGGTCGAGAACCAATTCCGATTAAAGAATGGCAGCTCAGCCGGAAAGGTAATTTATAAGGACCAATGATGATTGCGGGTATTCAGAAACATATTGAGTCAACAGACTCAAAATGATAATGACAAGGAATGTCAATATGACTACGAGACTTATGGGATTAACCATAATGCAAGCAAGTTAAAAATTTCAAGAGCCAATGGCTCCGGAGGATTTCGGAAGATCGAATAGTATTTTGAAGACTTTTGTGAAACACATGAACAAGCGGGTTGGCGGATACTCGACAAGTGCGAGGATTTATTTGAAGGGGTATTCATGTGGCAAGGAACTGCTAGGCAGTAGGCACAAAGTATTCTCGGAACAATAGAGAAAACTTCGGGGTATCTTGTAATAACAAGATCACTGGGGGATGATTGTATGAATGGCAGGTGTAAGTAGTAATCCATACGGATTTATCGGTGGTCAGGAATAGCAAAAGTGATGAGCACAAGGTCTCGAGAGAACATCAGAGAGTATCTTCGGAATCTTCTGATTAGCAGACGATCTTCTGAAGTGAGGGGCTCTCCAGGAGAAGGTACTCGCGAGAACCTAAAGTTAGTTTTGTTTTTAGCAAAATCGTTTAACCCGAATAGAAGAGAGTTCAGAATCCCAGAGTAAAGATCGAGGAGTAAGAGATCCTAATACCACCCAATGGCGACGTGTGCCCATAAGACACACAGCCATGTTAGTAAAAGTTTTGCAATGTCTAGACTCGACTTCGCCAAGGAGTTGGAAGGGGATTCCTACAGCGATCGGCTCGATACCAACTTGTGGCGCCCCGATTCAATCGTACACTAATCATGCACGCAAATGTATGCGATCAAGATCGAGACTCACGGAAGATATCACAACACAACTCTACAAATAAAATAAGTCATACAAGCATCATAATACAAGCCCGGGGGCCTCGAGGGCTCGAATACAAGTGCTCGATCATAGGCGAGTCAGCGGAAGCAACAATATCTGATACGACATAAGTTAAACAAGTGCCATAAGATGGCTATCACAAACTGTGATCTGGATCGAAGAGGAGCAGGCCTCCTGCACAGGATCCTCCTAGTTACTCCCGGTAAATCGTCGTGGGCTGCTGCGAAGTAGTAGGCACCTCCGGTGTAGTAGTAAATCATCGACGGTGGCGTCGCTCCAGGCTCCATCGTCAGTTGCAGCAATCGGGTAAAGGAAGGGGAAAGGGGAACAAGGCAACCGTGAGTACTCATCCAAAGTACTACGCAAGCAAGGAGCTACACTACATATGCATGGATATATGTGTAAAGGGCCATATCGATGGGTGAGCTGCAGAATGCCGAATAAGGGGATAGCTAGTCTTATCGAAGACTACGCTCGGACACCGGTCTTACAATGACGTAAGAGGACAACGGAAGTCCTCCAAGTAACATCATATAGCAATAATCCTACCGGCAATCCCTGCTCCATATCCACGAGCGAGAGCGACCACGGTTATATCGGCACTTGGAAGGGTGTGTTTTATCAAGTATCCGGTTCTAGTTGTCATAAGCTCAAGGTACAACTCCAAGTCGTCCTGTTATCGAAGATCACGGCTATCCGAATAGATTAACTTCCTGCAGGGTGCACCATCTTACCAAAGACGCTTGATCCCATTTGGCGGACACACTTTCTGGGTCATGCCGCCGCGGAAGATCAACACGTGGCAGCCCCACCTAGGCACTGTGAGAGGCCAACACGCCGGTCTAAACCTAAGCCGCAGGGGTCTAGGCCCATCATACGAGCACACCTGCACGTTCGTCTGTGGCCGAAGCAGAGACCTAGCCAATGAGCGTTCAGTCCAATCCGCGCGCGCCCGCCCATCGCCGACGTCTGAAGTACTTGGTGATACCACGACGCCGGGATACCCATAACTACTCCAGCGTAGATGGTTAGTGCGTATAAGCTCGCCAACCGAGATCAAATACCAAGACCTCGTTAAGCGTGTTAAGTATCATGAGCGCCCGAGCAGGCCAGGCCCACCTCTCTCCTAGGCGGTCTCAACCTGCCTGCCGCTCCGCCATAAGTAACGATCGGGGCCGTCGGGAACCCAGGCCCACCTCTACGGGATGGAACCACTGTCCTTTCAGCCCCATCTCGAACAGTACCACCGTAATGTAATAATGTAAAGTATATAGTATATACCGTGATCACCTCCCGAGTGATCACGGCCCGATAGTATAGCACGGCGGACGGACAAGGTGTAGGGCCATAGATGAAAGTACTAGCACCCTATACTAAGCATATAGGATTGCGGTAAGGTAACAATGAAGTAACAAGGACAGGCTATCAAAGAATATAGGATTCATGAAAGCGGTAACATGCTACACTACTCTAATGCAAGCAAGTATAGAGAGAGTAGGCGATATCCGTGATCAAAGGGGGGCTTGCCTGGTTGCTCGGCAAGAGAGAGGGGTCGTCGGTGGCGTAGTCGATCACAGGACATCGACATCGGTCTCGGGGTCTCCGGAGAGAAGAGGGGAAAAACAGTAAATACATAGCGAGCAAGTGCATAACGGGACAATGAGACGAGCTAGGCGTGTTCTAACATGGCGCTAAGCGATCTTGGCGAAGAAACATCCGGAAAGTTTTCCGGTTCGGACGTCTGTCCGACAGATGAACCGGGAGGAAAGTTTGCAGGTTCGATAGGTTAGGGGTGTGTGGCGGACGAGCGGATTGCGTATCCGGATTAATCTCGTCGTTCGAGCAACTGTCATGTACAAAGTTTTTTCATCCGAGTTACGGTTTATTTAATATTAATTTATCAAGATTTAATCATTTTCTAGATTTTCTGGATTTAATTTAATTCGAAATTAAATGGCTAAATGCTAGGTGCACCCACTCTGCGTATAAGTGTACCGAGGCTGACAGTGGGTCGGGGGTCCTGATTGACGATCAACGTTTGGTCGGTCAGCAGAGTGGGCCCTTGTCATTGGCTGTTACATTAACTAACTAGTTAATTTAGTCTAACTAGGTTATTAGGGTAATAGATTATAATTAGTTTAACTGAACCTAATTAATTAAGTTAATTAATTTAATTAACTAATTAATTAATATTTTTATTTACTTATTATCAACTCTTTATTCATTTTTTTTAAAGGGTCGGCCCCATGTGCAGTGGCTAAGGCCACGGTTTGGTGGTTGGGAACGCACGCGGGCGCTCCCGGCGCTTGACAATGGCGCGATGACCTCGGTCGAGGCGAACGCAGGCGGATGAGGCCCCGAGGCGGGCGAGGCTAAGCGTGGGCGCGCCCGGAGTCGAGGCGGAACACGGGCGATGGGGAATGGGGGGCAAGTGCGACTCCTCGACGCAGCCATGGCGAGCGCGACACGGCGCTCGCGGCGCGTCGGGGCGCGAAAGGTGGCGTGCCTCGGCGTGGTGAGAGAAGGCGGCCGAGGGGATGCGGAGGCGATGGCCTCACCTGGCGTTGGCGAAGGGGTCGGCGTGGCTCGATGGAGCCTTTGGGGAGGAGGACGGGACTTGGCGTCGTCGCGACGTCGGGAGGCGGGCGCGATCCGGCGGGGACGCTTGGCGACGGCGGGCAGCGTCGGCGGCTTCGGGTCCTCTTGCGGTGGCGGTGGTCGGCGACTCCTCGGGGCGTGATCACTTGGCGAGGTGGGCGGTGCCGTCTGACGTCGAGGCGACGGGATCGGTGCGGGGGGCGGTAGAAGCGGCGCGGCGGCGGCGGTTTCACCGGGGAGGTCGGGGTGGGTGCGGGGGGAGGGGCGCGGGGCGGGCCTGAGCACGGGCAGTGCCGGATCGAGCGGGGAGGGCGGGGCTGCGATCCCGATTGGATCGGGAGGAGAGGAGTGGCGTCGTGGGGGGTGGGGATCGGGGTGGGGAAATGGGGCGTTCGTGGGTTGGGTCACGAGGAGGGGGCATTAGGCGGAGAGGTCTTGGTGGGCGGCCCGACACACGAGGCCATCTGGGCCGTGGCCCCATGAGGGGGGTTGTGTTCTCTTTTTAGTATTTTGTTTTCTTAATTTTTCTTTTAGCGTTTTACTTTTAGTTTTTCTTTTATTTAAGTTTTAGTAAATTACTAAAGTGGCACCTAAATAGATTTTACAAATTATGCCACTGCCACAATAGTTTAATACTTATAACAAATTAGTTTTGAAAATGTTTATTATTTTTAAGCACTTAAATAATTGTATTTGCTACTGTTTTATTCATCTTAGAGTAATTAAACATTTTATAAAAGTGTGGTTTCACCACCTTAATTACTTATGCATTATCTGGCTCACTCCGAACATTTTAGTTTTAATATTTGAAAACTTTTATTGTTTGCTTGATTTTGAATTTGAATTCGAACAGGTCTCGATCTAGCGCGAGTTTATCCACAGTAACCGAGGTGACGTGGCATCATCAGTGGGGATTACTGTAGCTTAATTCCCGGGCGTCACACATATATTGCCAAGATGGCGGGTTCAGGCATATTGTTGTAATACTTTGTAAGGTCATCGAGAATAATCAATAAAATGGCCGCATGCATCTCCCAGAAGCAGAGGCCGGGGGTCATCCTCCTTTTCTAAAAAAAATGACTCGTTCTTCACTGAATATTCCTGTGGTTTTCATCTTCTTTTCCTAGTACGTAAAAGTCAGGGTAGGAACACAAATTAACTAAGCACAGTCAACTGCTTGAGCGAGTGTGAGTGAGTGTTTGTCCTCTATAATCTGCCTTCGGTAGTTCTGTTTGTTGCATCAATTGGCCATGTTCCCAGTAATTTCCCGGTTCATTACAAATAAATTTTATACAGATCATGGCTAAATGGTTAAGCATAGGAGTTCACAACTGAAGTTTAGTATGCATAAACATGTCCGAGAGCCAGATTAAGTGTTTGTTGAACGTCCGGACTCGTTCTGTACACGCAAGGTACAGCAGTATACGGAGTAGGACACGGGCTAATTAAGCTAATGGCAAACAAATGTCACTGAAGTTTCTGCAACTGATCCACTTTTCAAGTTCAAGTTCTGGAATCGTTCGGCCACTCTTCACTGAATATTCTTCTGGTGCCTCACTAACTTTTCCTTGTAATATCTGTGTCTCTTCATTGCTCACAACGAAATTGCTACTCCTCAAATCGAATACTTGTTATCAAATGGACAAAAGGAGGTGTATCTAGAACTAAAATACATCTAGATACATCCTCTTTTATTATAGTTCTAGATACACCCCCTTTTATCCATTTTGATGACAAGTATTTCCGGACGAAGGGAGTACTTGCCGAAGGGTGGCCGGCCTATAAATGGACCGGCATGTCGGTCTGCAGTCCTGCACCAGAGCACGGAGCTTGTCTAGCTGAATTTTAGAGTTGTTCTTTTTCAGGTATGCTACTAGGTTTCATTCCTAAGTTGGCAGGATGCACCGTTGTCCGAGGTTTCTGCCTATGATTTTTTATGAGTTAATACCACTATTGGTACACAAACTTGTAGGGATGGGAACAGTTTCATACAAAAACTAAAAAACCCCACAAAACTAGTCCTCTAACTTGACTGCTGTAACAAATTCATACAAAACCAGCCCGAATTGCACACGTGGCGCGCCAGGTAGGCTCTGTCGGGCCCGATGCGTGTTTTTACAAAAAAAACCTCACGCTTTAGTAATTTCACAGACCAGTCCATACCATACCTCCGACAGAAAACCCCCTGGTCGTCAGGCCCGATGCAAACCCCTTCCAAAACCTTTCCCTTCTCTTTCGCCCGTCCCCTGTTCCTCCTCATCTGCTCCTGCTCCTGCGAGGCGATGCCGCCGTCGGCCTCATCGGCGCCATGGAGCCGCGACGTAGGGAACCCGGTGAGTGGCCTCCTCAATACGGTAAGCACTCCTCTGCCTCCTCCTCTGCTTCCCCTGTTCCTGCCGGCGGAGTGGTTAGGTTTTTTAGGCCGATCATGCCGATGTAGTGTGAATTTTGGGTCGATCTGCTCACTAGGGTTGGTTATGTGCGTCCCCAGGGTTCGTAGGGGAAGTACTTTCCATGAGCTTGTCTAGGGTTTCTTGATGCTGATTTGGGGAATTCAGGGGGGTCAATCAAGGGCAATGTGAGGGGATTTGACCTAGGGTTTTGGGTAGCATACAGGGAAAGGGGGGGGGGGTCCTTTAGGTCAGAGAGGAAAGGGGTCATGTGTTGATGTGATTTTATTGTTCACATATTCAGAGATTATATGCTATTGTTGCACTGAATTGTAAATGCACTGTAAAGTGTGATGAAAGCGTGGTCTTTCAGTCGATATTTCAGTGAAAAAATGCTTACTTTCTCTGTTTGGCAAAAGTACAAGCTTTTTTGAGATGAAAGTCAGCATTTTTACTATTGTTTTGTGTTGAAAGGGTGGTCTTTTAGTTGATATTCATTACATATTTCTGTTTGAAAATCATGTACAGATTCAGTTAGAGTTTGAGCACTGTACTTTGTCAGTTGAAACTATGATTCAGTTAGAGTTGAATGTGTTGTGCACTGAAAATTCCATGTGTCAATTATTGCAGTGACAAATGGAGAAGCTAGCCAGTTTTTCTCAGTGGAGTTTGAGCATAATGGAATTTTCTTGGGGGAATGCATAGGTGGAGAATTGAAGTTCTCTTACATTGGGTGCAGTCATGAAGCTTTTGACTACTGTCATTCAGACACATGGTCACTGGGGATGATCAAGTATTGCTTGTCAAGGATGGACTATGACCCTACAGACCCTCAAATCAAGGTGTACTGGATTTTGCCAGATAAAGACTATGGTGATGGCCTGCTATGTGTGGACAATCCAGATGTTATAGCTGCTATGGTGAGGTCCAACAGAGAAGCCAAGACATTGGATTTGTTAGTTGATGAGGAGAACAAGATTCAGACATTATATCCTGAAATCATACTAAAAGGATGCCCAACTGCAGATGGAAATGAGGATGAAGAAGAAGGACAGGATGCAGATCATGTTGCAGAGAATGCAGAGGAAGGAGAGGATGCAGAGGCAGATCATGATGCAGAGAATGCAATGGAAGGAGAGGATGCAGAGGCATATCATGATGCAGATGCAGAAAATGCAGATAATGCAGTTGAAAACAATGATGGAGAAGAAGAGTTGAATGAAACTGACTCAGACTTTTATGAGAGTGACTATGATTGTGAAGATGGAGATGATGATTTGTTTGCTTAGAATATGGACAAATCATTGAATGACAACAATGAAGAAGAGGAAGAGATATTTGAGGAGGAAGATCCACTGGATGATGATGAGCTCAACCTGTCAAAAGATGAGTTGGAGAAGTTGAAATATACATTCAGAACATTCAATGCAGAAATGGACATGAGCAACCCTATCTTCAGGGCTGGGCAAGTATTTGGAGAAATGAAAGAGCTAAGGGAAGCAGTCACTGCATACACAGTCAAAAACAGAGTGAAAATCATCAAAGCTAGAAATGAGGCAGAGAGATTCATTGGTGTGTGTCAACCTGATTGCCCTTGGAGGTTGAAAGCATCTAGAGACAATAGAACAGGAAGCATTGTCATCAGAGAGTACAATGGAGAGCACACCTGTCAGAAAACATGGGATTCCAAGTGCTTGACAGTGAAGTACCTGACTGAGATATTTATGGATGAGTTCAGAGACAACAAGAGCATGGACTTGGGTACATTTGGAAGAAAAGTTCAGCAGAAATTCAAGCTTAATCCAGTGAGAATGAAGCTTGGCAGGGCCAGGAGTGCTGCACTTAAGATCATACATGGTGATGAGAAAGCACAATACAGCCAGTTGTGGGACTATGGACAAGAACTGAGGAGAAGTAATCCAGGGAGCAAATTCATTGTTTGCACAACCAAAGTGAAGGAAATAGGTGACCTGCTTCCAAAAGATCACCTATCTTCACTATATTGGTCCTATGATGCCTGCAAGAGAGGTTTCCTGAGGGGGTGCAGGCCAATTCTATTTGTTGATGGCTGTCACCTGAAGAGCAAATACAAGGCTGTGCTTCTTACAGCTCTTGGGATTGATCCCAATGATTGCATCTTTCCAATTGCAATGGGGATGGTGGAGGTGGAGTCAACTTACTCTTGGGAATGGTTTCTCACCACTTTGAAGAATGATTTGAACATCATTAACACCTCCCCTTTCACTATAATGAGTGACAAGCAAAAGATGTGTTCCATTTGTCCAAACATGCTGCTGTTGCATATTTCCATATGGTGCTGTTGTCTCACATGTTTATGAACTAATTTTGCAGGGTTTGATCAATGCTGTTGAGAAGATATGGCCAGATGCGGAACACAAATTTTGTGTTAGACATCTTTATCAAAACTTCCACTAGAAGTTCAAAGGAGAAACACTGAAGAATATGTTGTGGGCCATTGCTAGGTCAACTAATGTGGACAAGTGGACCTTGAACAGAGAGAAGCTGAGGGCACAGAACTTGGAGGCATATAATTGGTTGGATGGCAAGCCCCCCAACCAGTGGGTGAAAGCATACTTCAGAGATTTCCCCAAGTGTGACATCTTGCTGAACAACATGTCAGAGGTGTACAACAGGTAAACTTCAGTTAGTTCACTTTTCTAGCAATGTCACTGAGTTCTGACAAAACTTTAGTATGTATCTCTTGCAGCTACATCTTGGATGCAAGAGAATTGTGTGTTATATCAATGCTAGAATGCATAACACATAAAATTACTGTGAGACATGACAGAAAGTACAAAGAAGCTTCAGAAAAGTGGACTGGACTTATCTGCCCCAAGATTAGGAAGAAACTGGACAAGAATGCAGAGTACTCAGGTAACTGCTTTCCAACACATTCGGGACTTGGCATTTATGGTGTTGAATCAGGCAACAACAAGTATGTTGTGGATATTCCAGCAAGAACTTGTGATTGCAAAAAAATTCAATTGGATGGCATCCCTTGCAATCATGTGATTGCCTGTTGTAGAGCTGATAGGATTGACCCTGAAACATTGGTTCACAAGTGCTATAGCATAGAAAATTATCTAAAGGCATATGGGCACAACATCATGCCTATGAGGGACAGGAAAAGCTGGGAAAAGATGAATGGCATTCCCATCCACCCTCCAGTCTTCACAAAGAAAATGGGCAGGCCAGCAAAGAACAGGAGAAAGACACCAAAAGAGAAGAAGAAGAAAGATGGAAGTGTTTACATCAACAAAAAAGGAGTGGCCATGCATTGCTCAGTGTGTGGCAGTGCTGACCACAACAAGAGAGGACATGCCAAGTTTATGAGGCAACAGGAAGCTCAATTAGAAGATGATGATGAAGTTGAAGATCCTTCAATTCTGTAGGTTAAATCAGTGATTTCAGTTAACTATTTTTCTCTGAATTAGGACTTTGAACGTGATTTCAGTTAACTGCATTTAAGTTCACTTATGTTACTAACATGAATTGTTTTCTGACTACAGGATATTATGCCAACAAGACTTGATCCTAGGCTTGATCCTATGAATGACAGAAGCAGTATGGTCTACACCATAGGCCAGGAGGTGCACCTTTAATATTACTGTCTGTCATTTTCAGTTAACTATTTTTCTCTGAATTTGTATCTGCATTTCATTTTCTCATTTTGTATCTTCCTGACATTTTGTGATCCTGCATAGGAAAGGGCATATGTGAGCACTTGGAATCCTCCTGGGCCACATCCTGAAGAGTCTGCTTTTGTGGTGCAAGCTAGGGATTCTATCCCTCCTAGAAGAACCACAACCACAGCCACAACAAGTGTGAGAGGAAGAGGAAGAGGAAGGAAGAAAGCTGCAGCAGTACCACATCCAGATGAGCCAGGGTCAAGTGCAACTGGAGGACTGATGTTGGCATATAAGTTATCTATTTTGAGCAGTCTATATGTTGAACTGCTGTATCTATGGCTGTCGGTGTCAAAACCGGCGGATCTCGGTAGGGGTCCCGGCGTGCGTCTAGGCAGATGGTAACAGGAGACAAGGGACACGATGTTTTTACCAGTTGGGCCCTCTCGATGGAGGTAATACCCTACTCCTTCTTGATTAATATTGATGATATGGGTAGTACAAGAGTAGATCTACCACGAGATCAAAGAGGCTAAACCCTAGAAGCGAGCCTATGGTATGATTGTTGTTCGTCCTATGGACTAAAACCCTTCGGTTTATATAGACACCGAATAGGGTTAGGGTTACACAGAGTCGGTTACAATGGTAGGAAACCTACATATCCGTATCGCCAAGCTTGCCCTCCACGCCAAGGAAAGTCATATCCGGACACGGGATGAAGTCTTCAATCTTGTATCTTCATAGTCCAGGAGTCCGGCCAAAGGTGATAGTTCGGCTATCCGGACACCCCCTAATCCGGGACTCCCTCAGTAGCCCCCGAACCAGGCTTCAATGATGGTAAGTCTGGCGCGTTGATTGTTTTCGGCATTGCAAGGCGGGTTCTCCTCCGAATGTGTTGAATAGTGTCCGGCTTTCTTGCGAATATCGCGCTCCTCGGCTTCCACGCCCAATAATGGCCATCTTCCACGTGTCGAATGAATGTGAAAAGTCAGGGCGTCTTTACATTTACACCCCTTGATGTGCAAATGAGCCGTCTATAAAAGAGACGGGGATCCAGATCCGGATCACACCATCCTCCCTTCGCGAGCCTTCATCAGAGCGCCTTTGACAAAAATCCACTCCACCATGGACATTCGACGCGGCTCCTCCTCTCGCGCTCCCAGCCCTCAGCCCGGAGATTGGGGGAGATGCTCAGTCCCGCACAGCGAATTGGTGTTGCTATAGCTAACCCTATTTGGGTCTATCCCCATATTGCGGATTGCGTCCTGATATAGCAGGTTTAAATTACTGCCGCTGTCCATTAGGACTTGCGTGAATTGAAGACCGTCGATTATAGGTTCTAGTATCAAGGCAGTCCATCCTGCATTCTGGATACTTTCAGAGTAGTCCTGATGGTTGAAGGTCATTGGTTTTGACAACCAGTATTGGGACTCATTGGGTAGATCTGTGGTAGCAGAATTCAATGGGCGCCATCTATTTGCCCCTTTTGTTACTTGAAGTAAGTTTACTGTTTTGACCTCTTGTGGGAAATTGTTTTGTTTTCCGGTGCTCTGCTTGTGGTGCTCGTCATCATCCTCACTTGGTGTGTCGAGCCCCTTGTGTTCGGCGTTGACTCTGCCGGACTGCTTGAAGACCCAACAATCTCTGTGGGTATGGTTTGCAGGCTTCCCGGGAGTGCTGTGGATTTGGCATATCTTGTCCAAGATTTTGTTTAAGTTGGATAGCTCGTCGCTATTATCCTTAAGGGGCAGTTTTTTATTGTTCTGTCGTGAGCTTTTGAATCCGGCGTTGACTGTCGCGCTCTTTGGACCGTTCCCCTTAATCCGGCGCTGGTCCTTACTACGTCGTGGTTTCCCATTCCCATCCCTGACTTCGGATGTACTTGGGTCGCTGGTATCGCATCTTGCTAGCTAGCTATCCTCTCCGCCGCAAAAGCGGGTCATGAGGCTTGTTAATGCGGCCATTGTTCTTGGCTTTTCCTGGCCAAGGTGTCAAGCAGCCATTCGCCCTCGGACCTTGTGTTTAAAAGCTGCTAATGCTTCGCTTCCGGACGATCGACTATTTGGTTCTTTTTGGTGAGGAACCTGTTCCAGAATTTTCGGGCTGACTCTCCGGGCTGTTGGTTATATGACTTAGATCGTCTGCATCCGGAGGTCGGACATAGGTTCCCTGGAAATTGGCCCGAAAGGCATCCTCAAGCTCTTCCCAACTACCAATGGTGTTTTCAGGGAGGCTTTTGAGCCAATGTCGGGCTGGCCCTTTGAGCTTGAGGGGTATGTATTTTATGGCGTGAGATCATCTCTCTCCGCCATGTGTATGTGGAGGATATAATCCTCAATCCAGACTCCAGGGTCTATAGTTCCGTCGTATGCCTCTATATTTACGGGTTTGAATCCCGCTGGGAATTCATGACCCAGCACCTCATCGGTGAAACATAGAGGGTGCGCGGCGCCCCTATATTTGGGCATGCTGTGATGTTCGGATACTTGACGTGTTGTATTGCTTGCTAGAGTTTGTTTCCTTGGCCCATAGATAGATCTAACTGGGCCGTCCTTTTGGTGCGAATCCTTATGTGGATCGCGTGCCGGCTTGTGTGCGGCGCCGCTTGCCGCTCTAAGTGTGCCATGTGGTCGTCTATCCGACCGGGCGGCCTCCTTGTTTTTTGATCGTGGGGGCTCTATGGCCTCCTCGTCGAATTCGGGCAGTAATTTGCGCTTTGGGTAGCTCTTTGTTTGGCGGCTGTTGCCATATATGTCCGCGGTGTTGAGCACTTTACTCCATCTCATTCGGAGTGTGTCTTCCGCTGTTCTGAGCTTCTGTTTCTACTTTTTCAAGCTACGTGCAATGGCGAGGAGCTCTTTGTGGAGGTTCTTCTGCTCCGATGGCGTGTCCGGCGTGAGATCGTCCGGACTGTTATCTTTGCCGGAGACGGGTTGTTTGTCCAAGTTGGCATGTTCGGATGGTTGCTTAGTGGCATGTTCGTCGTCGGCCGGCTCACCCTGCTCTATGGCTAGGTCTGTGTGGGTGCTGTCTTTGTCGAGGTGGGAGAGACTGGCACCCGCTAGCCACCTTATGCACCAAGTGCATGTCAGTCGGTGGAACTCGCCTCACGAAGAAATGCGTGTAAGGTCGGTCGGGCCGCTTCATCCCACAATACCGCCAAACAAGATTGGACTAGTAACGGTAAGCATATTGAACAAAATCAACGCCCACAACTACTTTGTGTTCTACTCGTGCAAAGAATCTACTTAATAGACCTAGCTCATGATGCCACTGCTGGGGAACGTAGCAGAAATTCAAAATTTTCTACGCATCACCAAGATCAATCTATGGAGATTCTAGCAACGAGGGAAGGAGAGTGCATCTACATACCCTTGTAGATCGCTAAGCGGAAGCGTTCATGTGAACGGGGTTGATGGAGTCGTACTCGTCGTGATTCAAATCACCGGAGATCCTAGTGCCGAACGGACGGCACCTCCGCGCTCAACACACGTGACAGCCGGTGACGCCTCCCACGCCTTGATCCAGCAAGGAGAGAGGGAGAGGTTGAGGAAGACTCCATCCAGCAGCAGCACAACGGCGTGGTGGTGGTGGAGGAGCGTGGCAATCTTGCAGGGCTTCGCCAAGCATCACAAGAGAGGAGGAGGAGGAAGAAGAGACGCAGGGCTGCACCAACGAGAGATCGAATCGCGTGTTATGGGCAGCCCCTAGGCCTCATATATATAGGGGAAGGGGAGGAGGGTGCGCCCCCTCTAGGGTTCCCACCCCTAGAGGGGCGGCAGCCCTAGATGGGATCAAGGGAGGCGCCAAGAGGGAGATAGGGGAGGCGCCCACTAGATGGGCCTTAGGGCACATCTGCCCTAGGGTTTGCCCCCTCCCACTCTCCCTTGCGCCTTGGGCCTCTTGTGGGGGGCGCACCAGCCCCCTTGGGGCTGGTTCCCTCCCACACTTGGCCCACGCAGCCTTCTGGGGCAGGTGGCCCCACTTGGTGGACCCAGGACCTCCGGTGGTCCCAGACATTACCGATATCACCCAAACTTTTCCGGTGACCAAAACAGGACTTCCCATATATAAATCTTTACCTCCGGACCATTCCGAACTCCTCGTGACGTCCGGGATCTCATCCGGACTCCGAGCAACATTCGTAACCACATACAAACTTCCTTTATAACCCTAGCGCCATCGAACCTTATGTGTAGACCCTACGGTTCGGGAGACATGTAGACATGACCGAGACGTTCTCCGGTCAATAACCAACAGCGGATCTGGATACCCATGTTGGCTCCTACATGTTCCACGATGATCTCATCGGATGAACCACGATGTCAAGGACTCAATCGATCCCGTGATACAATTCCCTTTGTCTAGCGGTATTGTACTTGCCCGAGATTCGATCGTCGGTATCCCGATACCTTGTTCAATCTCGCTTCCGCAAGTCTCTTTACTCGTTCCGTAACACATCATCCCGTGATCAACCCCTTGGTCACATTGTGCACATTATGATGATGTCCTACCGAGTGGGCCCAGAGATACCTCTCCGCTTACACGGAGTGACAAATCCCAGCCTCGATTCGTGCCAACCCAACAGACACTTTCGAGATACCTGTAGTGCACCTTTATAGTCACCCAATTACGCCAGGACGTTTGGTACACCCAAAGTATTCCTACGGTATCCGGAGTTGCACAATCTCATGGTCTAAGGAAATGATACTTGACATTAGAAAAGCTTTAGCATACGAACTACGATCTTTGTGCTAGGCTTAGGATTGGGTCTTGTCCATCACATCATTCTCCTAATGATGTGATCCCGTTATCAACGACATCCAATGTCCATGGTCAGGAAACCGTAAACATCTGTTGATCAACGAGCTAGTCAACTAGAGGCTTACTAGGGACATGGTGTTGTCTATGAACCCACACATGTATCTGAGTTTCCTATCAATACAATTATAGCATGGATAATAAACGATTATCATGAACAAGGAAATATAATAATAACTAATTTATTATTGCCTCTAGGGCATATTTCCAACAGTCTCCCACTTGCACTAGAGTCAATAATCTGGTTCACATCGTCATGTGATTAACACTGATAGGTCACATCGCCATGTGACCAACACCCAAAGAGTTTACTAGTGTATGTAAACTAGTTCACATCATCATGTGATTTAGACTCAATGAGTTCTGAGGTTTGATCATGTTTTGCTTGTGAGAGAAGTTTTAGTCAACGGGTCTGAACCTTTCAGATCCGTGTGTGCTTTGCAAATTTCTAGGTCATATTGTAAACGCTGCTTCCACGCTCCACTTGGAGCTATTCCAAATGGTTGCTCCACTATACGTATCCGGTTTGCTACTCAGAGTCACTCGGATAGGCGTTAAAGTTTGCATCGACGTAACCCTTTACGCCGAACTCTTTATCACCTCCATAATCGAGAAACATGTCTTTATTTACTCCAAGGACAATTTTGATCGCTGTCCAATGATCCATTCTGGATCATTCTTGTACCCTTGTGACTCATGGCGAGGCACACTTCGGTCGGTACACAACATAGCATACTATAGAGCCTATGTCCGAAGCATAGGGGACGACCTTAATCCTTTGTCTCTTTTCTCGCCGTGGTCGAGCTTTAAGTCTTAACTTCATACCTTACATCTCGTGAAAGAACTCCTTCTTTGATCGATCCATCTTGAACACCTTCAAGATCATGTCAAGGTATATGCTCATTTGAAAGTACCATTAAGCGGTTTGATCTATCCTATAGATCTTGATGCTCAATGTTCAAGTAGCTTAATACAGGTTTTCCATTGAAAACATCTTTCAAATAACCCATATGCTTTCCAGAAATTCTACATCATTTCGATCATCAATATGTCAACAACATATACTCATCAAAATTCTACAAAGTGCTCCCACTCACTTCTTTGGAAATACAAGTTTTCATAAACTTTGTATAAACCCAAAATCTTTGATCATCTCATCAAAGTGCACATTCCAACTCCGAGATGCTTACTCCAGTCCTTAGAAGGATCGCTGGAGCCAGCATACCTTTTAGCATCCTTAGGATCGACAAAAACTTGCTGATTGTATCACATACAACCTTTCCTTACGAATATTGGTAAGGAAACTCGTTTTGACATCCATCTGCCAGATTTCATAAATGCAGCTAATGCTAACATGATTCCGACGGACTTAAGCATCGCTACGGATGAGAAAATCTCATTGTAGGCAACTCTTTGAACTTGTGAAAAACTCTTCGCCACAAGTTGAGCTTCATAGACGGTGACATTACCGTCCACGTCCGTCTTCTTCTTAAAGATCCATTTATCTCAATGGCTTGCCGATCATCGGGCAAGTCCACCAAAGTCCATGCTTTGTTCTGATACATGGATCCTATCTCGGATTTCATGGCTTCTAACCATTTGTCGGAATTTGGGCCTACCATCGCTTCTCCATAGCTCGTAGGTTCATTGTTGTCTAGCAACATGACCTTCAAGACAGGATTGCGTACATCACTCAAGTAGTACGCATCCTTGTCACCCCACGAGGTACGTTAGTGACTTGATCCAAACTTCATGATCACTATCATAAGCTTCTACTTCAATTGGTGTAGGTGCCACGGAACAACTTCCCGTGCCCTGCTACACACTAGTTGAAGTGACGGTTCAATAACCTCATCAAGTCTCCACCATCCTCCCACTCAACTTTTCGAGACAAACTTTTCCTCGAGAAAGGACCCGATTCAAGAAACAATCCCTATTGCTTTCGGATCTGAATTAGGAGGTATACCCAACTGTTTTGGCTGTCCTATGAAGATGCATTTTATCCGCTTTGGGTTCGAGCTTATCAACCTAAAACTTTTTCACATAAGCGTCATAGTCCCAAACCTTTAAGAAATGACAGCTTAGGTTTCTCTAAACCATAGTTCATCCGGTGTCATCTCAACGGAATTCCTTGGTGCCCTATTAAAGTGAGTGCGGCTGTCTCTAATGCCTAACCCATGAACAATAGTGGTAATTCGATAAGAGACATCATGGTACGCACCATATCCAATAGGGTGCTACTTATGATGTTCAGACACACCATCACACTATGGTGTTCTAGGCGGTATTAATTGTGAAACAATTTGCACAATGTCTTAATTGTGTGCCAAAACTCGTAACTCAGATATTCATCTCTATGATCATATCATAGATATTCTATCCTCTTGTCACGAAGATCTTAAACTTCACTCTGAAATTACTTGAACCATTCAATAATTCAGACTTGTGTTTCATCAAGTAAATATACTCAACATCTACTCGAATCATCTGTGAAGTAAGAACATAACGATATTCACTGCATGCCTCAGCACTCATTGGGCTGCACACATCAAAATGTGTTACTTCCAACAAGTTGCTATCTTGTTCCATCTTACTGAAACCGAGGCTTTTTAGTCATCTTGCCCATGTGGTATGATTTGCATATCTCAAGTGATTCAAAAACAAGTGAGTCCAAACGATCCATCTGCATGGAGTTTCTTCATGCGTATACACCGATTCGCATGTCTCAAACTTTTCAAAAACGAGTGAGTCCAAAGATCCATCAATATGGAGCTTCTTCATGCGTTTTATACCAATATGACTCAAATGGCAGTGCCACAAGCAGGTGGTACTATCATTACTATCTTATATCTTTTGGCATGAAAATGTGTATCACTACGATCGAGATTCAATAAACCATTCCTTTAGGTGCAAGACCATTGAAGGTATTATTCAAATAAATAGAGTAACCATTATTCTCCTTAAATGAACAACCGTATTGCGATAGACATAATCCAATCATGTCTATGCTCAAAGCAAACACCAAATGCAATTATTTAGGTTTAACACCAATCTCGTTGGTAGAGGGAGCGTCGCGATGCTTGATCACATCAAGCTTGGAAAACTTCCAACACATATCGTCACTCACCTTTAGCTAGTCTCCGCTTATTCCGTAGCTTTTATTTGAGTTACTAACACTTAGCAACCGAACGGTATCTTAATACCCTGGTGCTACTAGGAGTACTAGTAAAGTACACATTAACATAATGTATATCCAATATACTTCTATCGACCTTGTCAACCTTCTCATCTACCAAGTATCTAGGGTAATGCTGCTCGATGGCTGTTCCCTTATTACGTAAGCACTTAGTCTCGGGTTTGGGTTCAACCTTAGGTTTCTTCACTAGAGCAGCATCTGATTTGTCGTTTCATGAAGTATCCTTTCTTTCCCTTGCCCTTCTTGAAACTAGTGGTTTCACCAACCATCAACAATTGATGCTCCTTCTTGATTTCTACTTTCGCGGTGTCAAACATCGCGAATACCTCAAGGATCATCATATCTATCCCTGATATGTTATAGTTCATCACGAAGCTCTAGCAGCTTGGTGGCAATGACTTTGGAGAAACATCACTATCTCATCTCGAAGATCAACTCCTACTCGATTCAAGTGATTGTTGCACTCAGACAATCTGAGCACAAGCTCAACGATTGAGCTTTTCTCCCTTAGTTTGCAGGCTAAGAAAATTGTCGGAGGTCTTATACCTCTTGACGTGAGCATGAGCCTGAAATCCCAATTTCAGCCCTCAGAACATCTCACATGTTCCGTGATGTTTCAAAACGTCTTTGGTGCCTTAATTCTAAACCGTTTAACTGAACTATCACGTAGTTATCAAAACGTGTATGTCCGATGTTCGCAACATCCACAAATGACGTTTGGGGTTCAGCACACTGAGCGGTGCATTAAGGACATAAGCTTTCTATTGTCCGCATAATCGCTATCGTCAACTTTCAACTATATTTTCTCTAGGAACATATCTAAAACGGTGGAACTAAAGCGAGCCACGGCATAATTTGCAAAGATCTTTTGACTATGTTCAGGATAATTAAGTTCATCTGATGAACTCCCACTCAGATAGATATCCCTCTGGTCATCTAAGTGATTACATGATCCGAGTCAACTAGGCCGTGTCCGATCATCACGTGAGACGGACTAGTCATCATCGGTGAACATCTTCATGTTGATCGTATCTACTATACGACTCATGCTCGACATTTCGGTCTCTGTGTTCCGAGGCCATGTCTGTACATGCTAGGCTCGTCAAGTTAACCCTAAGTGTATTGCGTGTGTTCCGAGGCCATGTCTGTACATGCTAGGCTCGTCAACACCCGTTGTATGTGAACGTAAGAATCCATCACACCCGATCATCACGTGGTGCTTAGAAGCGACGAACTTTTGGCAACGGTGCACGTTAGGGAGAACACTTCTTGAAATTGTTGTAAGGATCATCTTATTTACTACCGTCGTTCTAAGTAAACAAGATGCATAAACATGATAAACATCACATGCAATCAAATAGTGACATGATATGGCCAATATCATTTTGCTCCTTTTGATCTCCATCTTCGGAGCTCCATGATCATCATCGTCACCGGCATGACACCATGATCTCCATCATCATGATCTCCATCATCATGATCTCCATCATCATGATCTCCATCATCGTGTCTTCATGAAGTTGTCTCGCCAACTATTACTTCTACTACTATGGCTACCGGTTAGCAATAAAGTAAAGTAATTACATGGCGTTGTCTAATGACACGCAGGTCATACAATAAATAAAGACAACTCCTATGGCTCCTGCCGGTTGTCATACTCATCGACATGCAAGTCGTGATTCCTATTACAAGAACATGATCAATCTCATACATCACATATCATTCATCACATTCTTCTTGGCCATATCACATCACATAGCATACCCGCAAAAACAAGTTAGACGTCCTCTAATTGTTGTTTGCATGTTCTACGTGGCTGCTATGGGTTTCTAGCAAGAACGTTTCTTACCCACGCAAAACCACAACGTGATATGCCAATTGCTATTTACCCTTCATAAGGACCCTTTTCATCGAATCCGTTCGACTAAAGTGGAGAGGCGGCACCGCTAGCCACCTTATGCACCAAGTGCATGTCGGTCGGTGGAACTCATCTCACGA
This sequence comes from Aegilops longissima, assembly GCA_021605205.1. NCBI lineage: Eukaryota > Viridiplantae > Streptophyta > Magnoliopsida > Poales > Poaceae > Aegilops > Aegilops longissima. The sequence continues at coordinate 573,295,964 of CM038681.1, forward strand.
AGAGTACGTAAGGTCGGTCCGGCCGCTTCATCCCACAATACCGCCAAACAAGATTGGACTAGTAACGTAAGCATATTGAACAAAATCAACGCCCACAACTACTTTGTGTTCTACTCGTGCAAAGAATCTACGCAATAGACCTAGCTCATGATGCCTTTGTTGGGGAACGAGCAGAAATTCAAAATTTTCACGCATCACCAAGATCAATCTATGGAGATTCTAGCAACGAGGGAAGGAGAGTGCATCTACATACCCTTGTAGATCGCTAAGCGGAAGCGCTCATGTGAACGGGGTTGATGGAGTCGATTGTCGTGATTCAAATCACCGGAGATCCTAGTGCCGAACGGACGGCACCTCCGCGCTCAACACACGTACAGCCGGTGACGCCTCCCACGCCTTGATCCAGCAAGGAGAGAGGGAGAGGTTGAGGAAGACTCCATCCAGCAGCAGCACAACGGCGTGGTGGTGGTGGAGGCGTGGCAATCTTGCAGGGCTTCGCCAAGCATCACAAGAGAGGAGGAGGAGGAAGAAGAGACGAGGCTGCACCAATGAGAGATCGAATCGCGTGTTATGGGCAGCCCCTAGGCCTCATATATATAGGGGAAGGGAGGAGGGGCGCCTCTAGGGTTCCCACCCCTAGAGGGGCGGCAGCCCTAGATGGGATCAAGGGGAGGCGACCAAGAGGGAGAGAGGGAGGCACCCACTAGATGGGCCTTAGGGCCCATCTGCCCTAGGGTTTGCCCCCTCCCACTCTCCCTTGCGCCTTGGGCCTCTTGTGGGGCGCACCAGCCCCTTGGGGCTGGTTCCTCCCACACTTGGCCCACGCAGCCTTCTCGGGGCAGGTGGCCCCACTTGGTGGACCCAGGACCTCCGGTGGTCCCAGACATTACCGATATCACCCAAACTTTTCGGTGACCAAAACAGACTTCCATATATAAATATTTACCTCCGGACCATTCCGAACTCCTCGTGACGTCCGGGATCTCATCCGGACTCAACAACATTCGTAACCACATACAAACTTCCTTTATAACCCTAGCGCCATCGAACCTTAGTGTGTAGACCCTACGGGTTCGGGAGACATGTAGACATGACCGAGACGTTCTCCGTCAATAACCAACAGCGGATCTGGATACCCATGTTGGCTCCTACATGTTCCACGATGATCTCATCGGATGAACCACGATGTCAAGGACTCAATCGATCCCGTATACAATTCCCTTTGTCTAGCGGTATTGTACTTGCCCGAGATTCGATCGTCGGTATCCCGATACCTTGTTCAATCTCGTTTCGGCAAGTCTCTTTACTCGTTCCGTAACACATCATCCCGTGATCAACCCCTTGGTCACATTGTGCACATTATGATGATGTCCTACCGAGTGGGCCCAGAGATACCTCTCCGTTTACGGAGTGACAAATCCAGCCTCGATTCGTGCCAACCCATGAGACACTTTCGGAGATACCTGTAGTGCACCTTTATAGTCACCCGATTACGCCAGGCGTTTGGTACACCCAAAGTATTCCTACGGTATCCGGGAGTTGCACAATCTCATGGTCTAAGGAAATGATACTTGACATTAGAAAAGCTTTAGCATACGAACTACGATCTTTGTGCTAGGCTTAGGATTGGGTCTTGTCCATCACATCATTCTCCTAATGATGTGATCCCGTTATCAACGACCCAATGTCCATGGTCAGGAAACCGTAACCATCTGTTGATCAACGAGCTAGTCAACTAGAGGCTTACTAGGGACATGGTGTTGTCTATGAACCCACACATGTATCTGAGTTTCCTATCAATACAATTATAGCATGGATAATAAACGATTATCATGAACAAGGAAATATAATAATAACTAATTTATTATTGCCTCTAGGGCATATTTCCAACATCCAGTGCCCTGTGGGCGCTGGATCTTGGTCGTCTCCGGCGTCGTCGTCCATACCGTCGATGTCTTCGGAGTCGTAGTCGAGCATGTCGGTTAAGTCATCGACAATGGCTACAATGTGGGCGGTGGGTGGGCGTTGAATTTCTTCATCGTCCGAATCCCAACCTTCCTGACCATAGTTTGGCCAGGGCTCCCCTGACAAAGAGAGAGACTTTAATGAATTCAGGATATCGCCAAAGGGCGAGTCTTTGAAAAGATGTCATGGCGGTGAACTCCATAACCGGCGCCCAGCTTGATTCGGTGGCGGGCGCTGGAGGTTGAGTCGGAAAGGAATCCGACACCTGGGAGCCACGATCTTCGCAAAGGACAGGGATGGAATTCGGCTCAATCGCCGTCAAGATCTCAACCATCGAGGCAGTGTCCAGCCAACCATCCTCGATCGGCGAGGTCGGCTCCGAATTAATGGTCGGAGCGGACACTGATGCGGCCTCCACGGCACTGTTCGGCGGCAGAGCTAGATCGTACCCATCGAGACAGTGCGGCACGCCTGGCTGCGGCTCGAATACGTCGAAGATCAAATCCCCGCGGATGTCGGCCGTGAAGTTCAAGCTTCCAAATATGACCTTATGGCCAGGGGCGTAACTTTCGATCTGCTCCAGATGGCCTAGCGAATTGGCCCGCAGTGCGAAGCCGCCGAATATGAAGATCTGTCCGGGGAGAAAAGTCTCACCCTGGACCGCGTCGTTGTTGATGATTGAAGGAGCCATCGGGCCTATAGGTGACGACACAGAGGAACTCTCAAGGAAAGCACCAATGTCAGCGTCAAAACCGGCGGATCTCGGGTAGGGGGTCCCGAACTGGGCGTCTAGGCGGATGGTAACAGGAGACAAGGGACACGATGTTTTTACCCAGGTTCGGGCCCTCTCGATGGAGGTAATACCCTACTCCTGCTTGATTAATATTGATGATATGGGTAGTACAAGAGTAGATCTACCACGAGTTCAGAGAGGCTAAACCCTAAAGCTAGCCTAATGTATGATTGTTGTGTGTCCTACGGACTAAAACCCTTTGGTTTATATAGACATCGAATAGGGTTAGGGTTACACAGAGTTGGTTACAATGGTAGGAAATCTACATATCCGTATCGCCAAGCTTGCCCTCCACGCCAAGGAAAGTCCTATCCGGACACGGGATGAAGTCTTCAATCTTGTATCTTCATAGTCCAGGAGTCCGGCCAAAGGTGATAGTTCGGCTATCCGGACACCCCCTAATCCGGGACTCCCTCAATGGCAATCTCGTGTTGAAGTGATGTTGAACTGCATGTTCTCTGCCCATGTTGATCTGCTGTTGAACTGTAGGTTCTCTGCTTATGTTGTGCCCATGTGCACACATCCTAAAATAGAATGTACTAGGTGCTCACTTTGTGCCAAATATGCCAAGTTGTACTACCTGAAGATCCCTGGGCCCCTTCCAAATGGTTAACTTAACTGAAATTTGCACTGTTAAGTTAACTGAATTTTGCTTGATCTGAATTTTGCTTAAGTTAACTGAATTTTCATGTCAAATAAGAGAATCATTGATTTCAGTTAAGTAAACAAGCCACTTATCTCATGTCAAATAAAAGAATTTTGCAGCACAACCTTTTCAGTTAAGTTAACAAGCCACTGATTTCATGTCAAATAAGAGAATTTTCAGTTAAGTAAACAGAAATGAGTACAAGCCACTGATTTCATTTCAAGCCACTGATTCCAGTTTGGAATGTTTACAACACTGAACATAGATAATAGGTAGCCACTGATTTCATATAATCAGTACAAGTAGCAACTGATAAAAAATAGTTTCACCTCTCACATCATGCCAAATACTAAATTACCTAACTTACTACACAAAACCTCTTATCACTAGTGCTACAACACCATACAACAGTGCAGAGCAGCAGACCAAACAGGCTAACCAAATTTCCCTCCTATCCCTAGTTCTGATCTCCTTCTTGTGCTTCATGATCATGGCCTTCCTTTCTTCCTTCAGCCTCATAATTTCAGCATCCTTGTCAAACACAAATTTCTGAAGAGCCACATTCTCTTCAGCAAGTTTGCCAATCACCTGCCTAGGTCTCCCCTGCCATTCTTTGTCCACCCACTTCAGATAACCCTGCAAAACACACCAATTTGTTCAGTACAACAATTTGGTCAGATCAACCTATAACAACTACAGATAAACAACACACTTTTTTAAACAAAAGTTGGGCACTTGACTAACCTCACGAGGACAAACAAGAAATCTACGACCATAGTCATATCCATCAGAGCAAACTCTTCTCGCAGGGTTCAGTAAGTGGCAACAATGGTCACTTTTGTCAGTGCCATTGAAAGCAGCATCAGGAGAGGATAGAGGTATACCATGGCCATCAAATTCGGGTAGGTTTTCAGTCCCCTACCATGGCCATCAAATTTTCAGTTAGCATCAGGAACTCACACTCATCAGGAAAGCCCAAATTCATGGGCATCCGAAGCAAATCGGCGAGGGGAAGGGGGACACGCACCTTGCAGAAATCGACATCCATGTAGCGCACCTCTCCGGTGATTTTCGCCCAAGGCTCGCCGTCCTTCGTCATGTCGGCACCGGCGAGATCACGTCCATTGAGCGGGAGAGGGTGGCTTGAGGACGACGACGCCCCTGCTCCACGGCGTCCTGCCTGCTGCTTCCCGCTCAATGATGTGCACCCCTTCATCTCGACAGGGCGACGGAGACGGCTGCCGGCGGAAATGGCGGCGGAGACGGCTGGCGTCGGAGTGGAAGGCGGAGACGGCTGGCGGCGGAGAGGGCGACGACAAAGGGGAGGAGCTAGGGATTTACGAATGGGGAATCGATGCAGAGAGAGAGGGCGAGGGGGATTTTTGTAAAATACAAAGAGTGCAAGGTGGCTTTTGTAAAATTAAGGCGTGTGCCAAAATCCAGCGTGGCATGCCAAATGTTGCATCCACAGCTGTTTTGTATGAATTTGTTACAGCAGTCAAGTTGGAGGACTAGTTTTGTGGGGTTTTTTAGTTTTTGTATGAAATTGTTCCCACCCCTACAAGTTTATGTACCAATAGTGGTATTAACTCATTTCTCATACAGTTTACTCTTTTTATTTTCATGGCCATCTTGGCGGAACATTTCAGCTTGTAGCCTTCAGCGATCTCAGGAACAAGATGGGGCGTAACGGCGTCAAGAAGAGCATCTGGCAGCTCTTCTGCGGCTCTTCCTCGCCTCGGACCAACAAATAATCAAGACGGAAATGCACGACATGGAGAGAGGTCGATAGTCTAGTGATTACCAATAGGTGAAATTCTATATGTTGAATTTAGAAAGTGGTTGTGAAGTTGTGATTAGATATTTCGAAGTTATTTTGTTCAATTGGTCTGTAGTCATGCGACTGTATTGGGCCAGCTTCTTCTGCCGCAAGGAGCATGTAAATAAGGAATGTCTTGTAACCATATTCGGAAATAAATCTCGCATATCCTTGTCATACTCTTGTTGTGCGTGAAAATCATGCTAATATTCTACAGGATTGAACGAACTAAACTCATGCTTTTCGCATCATGGCCACGATGCCAACCATCATTAGCTTCGAATCAAAGATGAAGCTAGACTTTTGGCACTGCCGGAGGCAAAAGTTTTGGGAAATGGCAAAATTTCCAAGCCTATGATCATTTTGAGCTGTTGGAATATTTTGATGCAGCGAAATGGCAAAATTTTCCTTTGCATCAATCAAAAGAAGATTCGATCCTGCTCAGCCATAGAATCAGGACGAAGCATGCTTCTTGCCTCCATACCGATGAATAACAATTTCATCATGATTATATGCCGATTATGTTGGAAACATCACATTTATAATAAGTTCATTGTTCATTTAGAGACCCGTGCGGTCGTCGCCGCCAGCTACACGGGCGGCCACCACCCATCCTTCCTCGACCTCACGCATCCCCCTCACTCCGCCGCCACCGCAATGTCGCCAGTGTCGCCCTGTGGCGCTGGGCGGTGGCGAACCCTCGGCGTCGACGATCTAAGTCGGCGGCGGCGGCCAGATCTTCACCCCCTTGCGACGTGGATGGCTGGCAGCGGCGGCCGGGACGCGTCGAGGGACTCTGTTGTAGACGACGGGATTTGCGGGAGGCGGCGGCGTGGTAGGAGGGCTCGTTCTAGGGTTGTTGCTGTTCTGTCCTCTTCTACTGCCTCTCGCTTGCCTCGACGACGGCTCGTGGAGGCACTCCGGGTCTGCCACGCATCACGAGGATTATGGCAGTGGTGGTCAGCTCCTCCGTCTGAGGTGGTCGGCCTGAGGCTGGGTGGTCGGATCTCGAGATTGATCATTTAGTCCCGGCTGCGAGTCGGGGAGACATAATTGCCGGTGAAAACCGAGCCGATGGCAGGCGATGGCGGCATTCTGTGCCGTTACCTTCATGAAGGCATCATCGTGTAACTACCATCGACCCATCTGCTTCGGGGGGGGGGGGGACCCTAGGATCTGGTCTTCCAGATCGAACGATGACGGTACTACGGTGTCGTTTCTCTCTTGGGAGCATCGTTTGTGGAGCAACGTTGGAAGACAGAGGCGTGAGTGGAGCGGCTTCGTCTGGCACGGAGATTCGGTGGAGATGTCAAGTCATGTCTGGCCGCCAGATGCTACTCTGTGTCATATGCCTGTTTGGCGGGCAAAAGCATGACGATGATCTGCCGAGTCTTCGCCGGTGGGTAGCCCGGGAGAGTTGATCTCTCTCAGATCGGTTTTAGGCCCGATCTGATCGTAGTCAGTGGCGACTCCCAGGGCGGCGATGCGATCCAAGAGCTCGTTTATAGAGGAGAGCTCGATCGGATCTAGCTGATCGCCAAGTTCCGAGTTAACACGAAGATAGGTTTCGTTGACCCGAGAAGTCATAAATGCGCGGCGGTTAACTGGTGGTCATAAGAAACCACCTAGTCAAGAGTTCCGCCGGTGGCCAAGGCTCCTTTGGCGATAGTGTCGCCTTTTAAAGGCGAGATGAGGCATCCTTCCGACGGCGACGACTACGGAGGAACTCTCAATGAAAGCACCAATGTCGGTGTCAAAACCGCGGATCTCGGTAGGGGTCCCGAATCTGTGCGCCTAGGCGGATGGTAACAGGAGACAAGGGACACGATGTTTTACCCAGGTTGGGCCCTCTCGATGGAGGTAATACCCTACCCCTGCTTGATTAATATTGATGATATGGGTAGTACAAGAGTAGATCTACCACGAGATCAGAGAGGCTAAACCCTAGAAGCTAGCCTATGGTATGATTGTTGTTCATCCTACGGACTAAAACCCTTCGGTTTACATAGACACCGAATAGGGTTAGGGTTACACAGAGTTGGTTACAATGGTAGGAAATCTACATATCCATATCGCCAAGCTTGCCCTCCACGCCAAGGAAAGTCCTATCCGGACACGGGATGAAGTCTTCAATCTTGTATCTTCATAGTCCAGGAGTCCGGCCAAAGGTGATAGTTCGGCTATCCGGACACCCCCTAATCCGGGACTCCCTCAGTAGCCCCCGAACCAGGCTTCAATGATGATAAGTCCGACGTGTTGATTGTTTTCGTCATTGCAAGGCGGGTTCTCCTCCGAATCATGTGTTGAATAGTGTCCGGCTTTCTTGCGAATATCGCGCTCCTCGGCTTCCACAACCAATAATGGCCATCTTCCACGTGTCGAATGAATGTGAAAAGTCAGGGCATCTTTACATTTACCCCCCTTGTTGTGCGAATGAGCCGTCTATAAAAGAGACGGGGATCCAGATCCGGATCACACCATCCTCCCTTCGCGAGCCTTCATCAGAGCGCCTTTGACAAAAATCCACTCCACCATGGACAGTCGACGCGGCTCCTCCTCTCGCGCTCCCAGCCCTCAGCCCGGAGATTGGGGAGATGCTCACCCAAGACAGCTAATTGGTGGTGTGCCAAACCAAGGATTCTTCCCCCGGCCTTCATGGTTCCGGTTCGTTCCGGACTCGCCACCTACAAGGGCGGGAAGCAGGCGGAGAGCGTCCCCGATCCCTCTAAGGGAGAGCGGGTGTACTTCATCTCTTATTTAGTGAGAGGACTGGGATTTCCAATCCATCCGTTTCTCCGGGGGCTTTTGGAGTTCTACGGCCTCCAGCTGCACAACCTTACACCCGCCTCCATCCTGCATATCGCGGGCTTCAGGGTCTTTATGAGCTGTTTCAGGCGCCGAGGCCCATTTCGCTCTGTGGAAGAGATTGTTCTGCCTTGTGCCCCGTTCTCACGAAGGGTCAATATATCAAGTGGGCGGAGCCGAACTATGGCGAATCGCCGGGACCGGATATTTATCCGAAACCCCAAATAAGGCGTCCGAGGACTGGCCCTCGGAGTGGTTTTACATGGAGGACGTCCTGTTGCCGAATCCTATTCGGACCGACCTTCCGGAGTTCAGCAACGCTCCTCTGAAGAAGCGCCTAAGCTGGCGCCCGTGGAGCCCCCAGAGGGAAAATGACCGGGACGTTCTTTACTTGATGAGCCGAATAAGATTGCTGGCTCACGCCGGATTGACCATGATTGGAGTCATGGCAATCTGCATTATGAGGGGAGTGCAGCCGCTCCAATATAGGGGCCACCCCATGTGGTATTTCAACGGGGAGGATGATGCCACCCGCCATGGCCGCAAAGGGCCGGGATCGGTCACCGAACTGGTGAAGATCTTGTCCGCTATGTACAAAGGGGAAGAGGAGGATTTTCTCCGTGTCAGTCCACTGAACGGATTTTCTATGAATAATCCTCGAAGCTGGGTAAGCGAACATCTTTGCGGACTGCCCGATCCATATTCCTGAGGTTAAATATCTCATTTTATGGTTTCTTCGCAGGAACTGCGCCGGGCTATAGAGAAGATACACAGCCCGCCTCCACAACCCGAGGATCCGAAGCGGTCCCTCGATCCGACCTCCGAAGAGGACCCGGATATAAAGGTGGAGCTGATCGACGGGGTGTTCCATCAACTTAGCATCGACAATGCTGGTCGCCATTACAGCCGACTACCCCGGATTATTTCCGGCCTCCCAGGTAACCGTGACCGAAGTCCGGATACTATGACCCACCCGTGGTTATTTCTAATCACCTCGTATCGATGGTGTTTCGCAGGGGGTGCCTTCAGAAAGGGAAGCCGAGCCTGCCGCTGCCGTCCCACAAGGGGCAACTCGGTCCAGCAGACAGAAAAGAAATGCGGTACGAATCGAGACGTTGCCGCAACGGTATGGTGTGCCATCGTGTTTTAAGGAAAGACTCCTAGAAGGCATACTAACGCTCGTGGTCCTTTCAGGAAAAAGAGCGCTCGCCGGACTGAGTCCGGAGAGGTTGCTAATCGGACCTCTGCCAGCCAGGCTCAAAAGCCGGGTTCGGAAGGGGGTATGAACACGAGGCGTGTGACGGATGCTCCTCCAACGGAGGATGCCGACAGACTGTCCGCCACCAAGTCAGAGGTGGAGAGCGCCATGAATCATAGGCGCCACGACTATTCTCAAGGTGGACGACATGTTTCTCCCAAGAGGCGTTGGACGCCTTTAATTCGGGAGAAGCGCATCTCCGTGCTGCTCAAGATGGTCTAGCCAGAGCCATGGAGCAGTATGTGAAATACATACGGGTAAGGAATTTTGACAGTTATGTATGGCAGTAGCCCCCGAGACTTAAAATAGTTAGAATAACTGATTTAAGGATCATTTGGAATGCAGGTTCTTACCGAAAAGAATACCCGTTTGTCCCAAGAGCTTGAAGAGTGCAAGGCCCAACTTGAGGCCGCACTAGCCGCAACCGGGGAAGCCATGAAGACTCCCTCTGGTAATATGCGCTTTTCAAAAGAAAAGTAGTTTTGCGGAGTTCGGTGTGTGCCTGAATCTGACATTAACATTGCAGATGGCGCCGGGGTGGATCCGGACAAGCAACAGCTCCTGCGCCAGCTGAAGGCCGGCGAGAGTGTGCTGACGAGGGTGCGGCAGGAGAAAAATAACCGACTCGAGCCAAACCCATGGAACGCAGCCCGTCTACGAAGATTCTACGCCTAGCGCCGGACTCTGAGTTCGTCTCTTTCCTCCGTCCAAATTTTATACTTTAGTGGTCTTTTATTTCTCTCCTTTCTCCTCCTTCTTCTTGAAGCCGTTAGAGGCTCGTTTGCGCTTTGTTCGCACATACTTGACGCGCTACCCGCGCTCATTATACCTGGGGGGCTTCTTTACAAGAAGCTTATTCATAAGGGCTTTATGCCCAACACATGTGTTAAACTTCCACATGTACCTTTTACTCACTATTATATGCATCGATATGACTTAAGTTTTGGCCAAGCTGGGTTGCCTGGCTCCTGTGCTTACCCCTACGTTCCCGATTGTTCTGCTAGGTGGTAAAGGGAGCACCTCTGCGATTGTTACGGCCGGGTCAGCCGGATGTGTACCTCAGACTGGGTGAAGCCGAAAGCTAGGGTTCTTAAGGGAATATTCGGTCGGTGAACTGAAAGATGATTTTTACCTATTTATCCATCCGCCCCCAGATGTTTTTCTGCTTTCTTAGCAGCTTGGACATGCACTTTAGGGCATGCCTCCCAGGGAAAGTAACCCTTAACGGAACTATTCTCCCTGGAAGATGTTTATTACTATCCATGTAATATAACATAACTAGTTGGGCACTTGTCTGATACAGCAATAATGACCCCTACGCCTTGTCTCCATGCATGCCCCGTTAGAGGCTGTTTAGGCAGTCTCACATTCTTTCTTACTTGCGGGACACGCACAGCTTCCCCTTAATGAAATTATGCCTCGTGGACCGGGCATTTTAAGTTTAAGAGATGCATAATGCGGTATTGCGTTAAAGAGGGCGAAAGATTCGCGTCCCAGTAGTGCTTGATGGCTACTTTTAAATGGGGCGATGTGGAAGACTAACTTTTCGCGACGGAAGTTGTCGGGTGAGCCGAACATAACTTCCAATAGTAGAGAGCCCGTACAATGGGCATATGTGCCTGGCATTATTCCTTGGAAGGAAGTGTTGCTATAGCTAACCCTGTTTGGGTCTATCCCCATATTGCGGATTGTGTCCTGATATAGCAGGTTTAAATCACTGCCGCTGTCCATCAGGACTTGCGTGAATTGAAGACCGTCGATTTTAGATTCTAGTATCAAGGCAGTCCATCCAGCGTTCTGGATACTTTCGGAGTAGTCCTGATGGTCGAAGGTGATTGGTTTTGACAACCAGTATTGGGACTCATTGGGTAGACCACGGCATGCAGAATTCAATGGGCGCCGCTCTATTTGCCCCTTTGTTACTTGAAGTAAGTTTACTGTTTTGACCTCTTGTGGGAAATTCTTTTGTTTTCCGGCGCTCTGCTTGTGGTGCTCGTCATCATCCTCACTTGGTGTGTCGAGCCCCTTGTGTTCGGCGTTGAGTCTGCCGGACTGCTTGAAGACCCAACAATCTCTGTGGGTATGGTTTGCAGGCTTCCCGGGAGTGATGTGGATTTGGCATATCTTGTCCAAGATTTTGTTTAAGTTGGATAGCTCGTCGCTATTATCCTTAAGGAGTAGTTTTTTATTGTTCTACCGTGAGCTTTTGAATCCGGCGTTGACTGCCGCGCTCTTTGGACAGTTCCCCTTAATCCGGCGCTGGTCCTTACTACGTCGTGGTTTCCCATTCCCATCCCTGACTTCGGATGTACTTGGGTCGCTGGTACTGCATCTTGCTAGCCAGCTATCCTCTCCCGCACAAAAGCGGGTCATGAGGCTTGTTAATGCGCCATTGTTCTTGGCTTTTCTGGCCAAGGTGTCAGTGAAGCCATTCGTCTCTGGACGTTGTGTTTAAAAGCTGCTAATGCTTCGGCGTCCGGACAGTCGACTATTTGGTTCTTTTTGGTGAGGAACCTGTTCCAGAATTTCCGGGCTGACTCTCCGGGCTGTTGGGTTATATGACTTATATCGTCTGCGTCCGGAGGTCGGAATAGGTTCCCTGGAAATTGGCCCGAAAGGCATCCTCAAGCTCTTCCCAACTACCAATGGTGTTTTCGGGGAGGCTTTTGAGCCAATGCCGGGCTGACCCTTTGAGCTTGAGGGGTAGGTATTTTATGGCGTGGAGATCATCTCCTCTGGCCATGTGTATGTGGAGGATATAATCCTCAATCCAGACTCCAGGGTCTGTAGTTCCGTCGTATGCCTCTATGTTTACGGGTTTGAATCCCGCTGGGAATTCACGATCCAGCACCTCATCGGTGAAACATAGAGGGTGCACGGCGCCCCTATATTTGGGCATGCCGTGATGTTCGGATACTTGACGTGTTGTATTGCTTGCTAGAGTTTGTTTCCTTGGCCCATAGATAGATCTAACTGGGCCGTCCTTTTGGTGCAAATCCTTATGTGGATCGCGTGCCAGCTTGTGTGCGGCGCCGCTTGCCGCTCTAAGTGTGCCATGTGATCGTCTATCCGGCCGGGCGGCCTCCTTGTTTTTTGATCGTGGGGGCTCTATGGCCTCCTCGTCGAATTCGGGCAGTAATTTGCGCTTTGGGTAGCTCTTTGTTTGGCGGCTGTTGCCATATCTATCTGCGGTGTTGAGCACTTTACTCCATCTCATTCGGAGTGCGTCTTCCGCTGTTCTGAGCTTCTGTTTCTGCTTTTTTTCAAGCTACGTGCAGTGGCGAGGAGCTCTTTGTGGAGGTTCTTCTGCTCCGATGGCGTGTCCAGCGTCAGATCGTCCGGACTATTATCTTTGCCGGAGACAGGTTGTTTTTCCAAGTTGGCCTGTTCGGATGGTTGCTCAGTGGCATGTTCGTCGTCGGCCGGCTCACCCTGCTCTATGGCTAGGTCTGTGTGGGTGCTGTCTTTGTCGAGGTGGGGTTTTGAGCGGCGCTTACGCCGCCGCTTTGACTGCTTCCCGAGGGAATTATCTTTCGCAGCGTCCCGTCGTTCCTCGTTATCGCTTCCCTTAGGTGTGTCCACCATATATACATCGTATGTTGAGGTGGCCTTCCAGTGCCCTATGGGCGCTGGATCTTGGTCGTCTCCGGCGTCGTCGTCCGTACCGTCGATGTCTTCGGAGTCGTAGTCGAGCATGTCGGTTAAGTCATCGACAGTGGCTACAAAGTGGGCGGTGGGTGGGCGTTGAATTTCTTCGTCGTCCGAATCCCAACCTTCCTGACCATAGTTCGGCCAGGGCTCCCCTGACAAAGAGAGAGACTTTAATGAATCCAGGATATCGCCAAAGGGCGAGTGCTGAAAGATGTCCGCAGTGGTGAACTCCATAACCGGCGCCCAGTCAGATTCGACTGGCAGGGGCGCGGGAGGTTCGGAGTCCGGAAAGGAATCCGCACCAGGAGCCACGATCTTCGCAGCGACAGGATGGAGTTCGCCCAATCGCCGCCGAGATCTCAACCCCGAGGCGGTGTCCAGCCAACCATCCTCGATCGGCGCAGGTCGGCTCCAATTAATGGTCGGAGCGACATCGATGCGGCCTCGTGGCAATCGCTCGCGGCGAGCTAGATCGCATCCATCGAGACAAAGGCGGCACGCTGGCTGCGGCTCGAATCCGTCAAGATCAAATCTCGCGACGCCGGCCGTGAAGTTCAAGCTTCCAATTCGACCTAATGGCCAGGCGTAACTTCGATCCGCTCCAGATGGCCTAGCGAATTGCCCGCAGCTGGCCGCCGAATATGATGATCTGTCCGGGGAGAAAAGTCTCACCCTGGACCGCGTCGTTGTTGATGATTAAAGGAGCCATCAGGCCTATAGGTGACGACACAGAGGAACTCTCAATGAAAGCACCAATGTCGGTGTCAAAAAAGGCGGATCTCGGGTAGGGGGTCCCGATATGTGCGTCTAGGCGGATGGTAACAGGAGACAAGGGACACGATGTTTTTACCCAGGTTCGGGCCCTCTCGATGGAGGTAATACCCTACTCCTGCTTGATTAATATTGATGATATGGGTAGTACAAGAGTAGATCTACCACGAGATCAGAGAGGCTAAACCCTAAAGCTAGCCTATGGTATGATTGTTGTGTGTCCTACGGACTAAAACCCTTCGGTTTATATAGACACCGAATAGGGTTAGGGTTACACAGAGTCGGTTACAATGGTAGGAAATCTACATATCCGTATCGCCAAGCTTGCCCTCCACGCCAAGGAAAGTCCTATCCGGACACGGGATGAAGTCTTCATTCTTGTATCTTCATAGTCCAGGAGTCCGGCCAAAGGTGATAGTTCAGCTATCCGGACACCCCCTAATCCGGGACTCCCTCAATGGCAATCTGGTGTTGAAGTGCTGTTGAACTGCATGTTCTCTGCCCATGTTGATCTGCTGTTGAACTGTAGGTTCTCTGCTTATGTTGTGCCCATGTGCACACATCCTAAAATAGAATGTACTAGGTGCTCACTTTGTGCCAAATATGCCAAGTTGTACTACCAAGATCCTCGGCCCTTCCAAATGGTTAACTTAACTGAAATTTGCCATCGTTAAGTTAACTGAATTTTGCTTGATCTGAATTTTGCTTAAGTTAACTGAATTTTCATGTCAAATAAGAGAATCATTGATTTCAGTTAAGTAAACAAGCCACTTATCTCATGTCAAATAAAAGAATTTTGCAGCACAACCTTTTCAGTTAAGTTAACAAGCCACTGATTTCATGTCAAATAAGAGAATTTTCAGTTAAGTAAACAGAAATGAGTACAAGCCACTGATTTCATTTCAAGCCACTGATTCCAGTTTGGAATGTTTACAACACCGAACATAGATAATAGGTAGCCACTGATTTGATATAATCAGTACAAGTAGCAACTGATAACAAATAGTTTCACCTCTCACATCATGCCAAATACTAAATTACCTAACTTACTACACAAAACCTCTTATCACTAGTGCTACAACACCATACAACAGGCAGAGCAGCAGACCAAACATGCTAACCAAATTTCCCTCCTATCCCTAGTTCTGATCTCCTTCTTGTGCTTCATGATCATGGCCTTCCTTTCTTCCTTCATCCTCATAATTTCAGCATCCTTGTCAAACACAAATTTCTGAAGAGCCACATTCTCTTCAGCAAGTTTGCCAATGACCTGCCTAGGTCTCCCCTGCCATTCTTTGTCCACCCACTTCAGATAACCCTGCAAAACACACCAATTTGTTCAGTCCAACAATTTGGTCAGATCAACCTATAACAACTACAGATAAACAACACACTTTTTTAAACAAAAGTTGGGCACTTGACTAACCTCACGAGGACAAACAAGAAATCTACGACCATAGTCATATCCATCAGAGCAAACTCTTCTCGCAGGGTTCAGTAAGTGGCAACAATGGTCACTTTTTTCAGTGCCATTGAAACCAGCATCATGAGAGGATAGAGGTATACCATGGCCATCAAATTCGGGTAGGTTTTCAGTCCCCTACCATGGCCATCAAAATTTCAGTTAGCATCAGGAAGCTCGCACTCATCAGGAAAGCCCAAATTCATGGGCATCCGAAGCAAATCGGCGAGGGGAAGGGGGACACGCACCTTGCAGAAATCGACATCCATGTAGCGCACCTCTCTGGTGATTTTCGCCCAAGGATCGCCGTCCTTCGTCATGTCGGCACCGGCGAGGTCACATCCATTGAGCGGGAGAGGGTGGCTTGAGGACGACGACGCCCCTGCTCCACGGCGTCCTGCCTGCTGCTTCCCGCTCAATGATGTGCACCCCTTCATCTCGACAGGGCGGCGGAGACGGCTGCCGGCGGAGACGGCGGCCGAGAGGGCGGCGGAGACGGCTGGCGTCGGAGGGGAAGGCGGAGACGGCTGGCGGCAGATAGGACGACGGCAAAGGGGAGGAGCTAGGGATTTACGAATGGGGAATCGATGCAGAGAGAGAGGGCGAAGGGGATTTTTGTAAAACACAAAGAGTGCGAGGGGGCTTTTGTAAAATTAAGGCGTGTGCCAAAATCCAGCTTGGCATGGCAAATGTCGCGTCCACAGCTGTTTTGTATGAATTTGTTACAGCAGTCAAGTTGGAGGACTAGTTTTGTGGGTTTTTTAGTTTTTGTATAAAACTGTTCCCACCCCTACAATTTTATGTACCAATAGTGGTATTAACTCATTTCTCATACAGTTTACTCTTTTTATTTTCAGGGCCATCTTGGCGGAACATTTCAGCTTGTAGCCTTCAGCGATCTCAGGAGCAAGATGGGGCGTAACGGCGTCAAGAAGAGCATCTGGCAGCTCTTCTGCGGTTGTTCCTCGCCTCAGACCAACAAATAATCAAGACAGAAATGCACGACATGGAGAGAGGTCGATAGTCTAGTGATTACCAATAGGTGAAATTCTATATGTTGAATTTAGAAAGTGGTTGTGAAGTTGTGATTAGATATTTCGAAGTTATTTTGTTCAATTGGTCTGTAGTCATGCGACTGTATTGGGCCAGCTTCTTCTGCCGCAAGGAGCATGTAAATAAGGAATGTCTTGTAACCATATTCGGAAATAAATCTCGCATATCCTTGTCATACTCTTGTTGTGCATGAAAATCATGCTAATCTTCTATAGGATTGAACGAACTAAACTCATGCTTTTCGCATCATGGCCACGATGCCAACCATCATTAGCTTCGAATCAAGGATGAAGCTAGACTTTTGGCACCGCCGGAGGCAAAAGTTTTGGGAAATGGCAAAATTTCCAAGCCTATGATCATTTTGAGCTGTTGGAATATTTTGATGCAGCGAAATGGCAAAATTTTCCTTTGCATCAATCAAAAGAAGATTCGATCCTGCTCAGCCATAGAATCAGGACGAAGCATGCTTCTTGCCTCCATACCAGTGAATAACAATTCCATCATGATTATATGCCGTATTATGTTGGAAACATCACATTTATAATAAGTTCATTGTTCATTTAGAGACCCCGTGCGGTCGCCGCCAGGCTACACGGGGCGGCCACCACCCATCCTTCCCTCGACCTCTACGCATCCCCCTCACTCCGCCGCCACCGGCAATGTCGCCAGGTGTCGGCCCTGTGGCGCGGCGGTGGCAGAACTCCTCTGGCGTCTGACGATCTAAGTCGGCGGCGGCGGCCAGATCTTCACCCCCTTGCGACGTGGATGGCTGGCAGCGGCGGCCGGGACGCGTCGAGGGGCTCTGTTGTAGATGACGGGATTGGCGGGAGGCGGCGGCGTGGTAGGCGGGCTCGTTCTAGGATTGTTGCTGTTCTGTCCTCTTCTGCTGCCTCTCGCTTGCCTCGACGACGGCTCGTGGAGGCACTCCGGATCTGCCACGCATCACGAGGATTATGGCAGTGGTGGTCAGCTCCTCTGTCTGAGGTGGTCGGCCTGAGGCTGGGTGGTCGGATCTCGAGATTGATCATTTAGTCCCGGCTGCGAGTCGGGGAGACATAGTTGCCGGTGAAAACCGAGCCGATGGCAGGCGATGGCGGCATTCTGCGCCGTTACCTTCATGAAGGCATCGTCGTGTAACTATCGTCGACCCATCTGCTTCGGGGGGGGGGGGGGGACCCTAGGATCTGGTCTTCCAGGTCGAACGATGACGGTACTACGGTGTCGTTTCTCTCTTGGGAGCATCGTTTGTGGAGCAGCGTTGGAAGACAGAGGCATGAGTGGAGTGGCTTCCTCTGGCACGGAGCTTCGGTGGAGATGTCAAGTCATGTCTGGCCGCCAGATGCTACTTTGTGTCATATGCCTGGTCGGCAGGTGCTACGCACGACAGATCTGCCAGAGTCTTCGCGTCTGGATGGATGAGCGTAGAGCGGTGGCGCTGTTGGGCGCAATGGTGGCATCGACGGATGGCCGGACTGGCAAGGATGGTGCAGATCTCTCTGCTAAAGATTGTTCAGCGGACCGATGATGCTGACGGCTTCTAAAACGTGTGCATGTGGTGTACACTTTAAGTCTGTTGCACCGGCTGTTGGTTCTGATACGTTATATGGATGGATCGACAACGACACCGATTTTAGATATGGGGATGAGAGCACTCTGCATTATCGAGTTTGTAGGTGCGAGTGGTGGCTTGATGTATGTTCTTGTCAGATGTTCGTTGAATAATTAATAAAGATGGCTATATGCATCTATTGATGCAAAGGCCGGGGCTTTTAACCTCCTTTTCTAAAAAAAAGGTGTTGTCCAATATACCAGATTACTACTCCCTCCGTCCCATAATATAAGAGCGTTAATATAAACTTCGAATTACCAGGTAATACAAATTCTCATTTGTTAATTTTGGGTACACAAATTCATTATACTTTCGAGATATCCCTCCGTTCCTAAATATAAGTCTTTGTAGAAATTTCACTATGAACTACATACGGATGTATATAGATGCATTTTAGAGTGTAGATTTTTCTTAGATAACTGGGCCCTAATATGCGTTAAACATTAGTTTCTATTACGTGCATCACTAGCACCAGGTGAACCTTTTCAAGCAAAGGTAAAAAAAGGTCCATACATGACTCAGTCAAAGAAGTTAGTACTGATAGTAGTATTGTAATACTATCATGTTGGGTGCATGCCGACCAAAAAACCGTTGAATGATTGAACCTTGAAGAGGCATACGCTCGCATTGACCGACAATCACTACTAATAACCGAGCAGTCAAGGCCATACGCTCACATTGACTGTCAACATCACATAAGAACATCAGAATTCTCCAAAGGAAATGGTCAGGTCAGGCGGTCAGCCCAAGTCATTCCTGGCAAGTACAGTAACTTACACTGAATATTCTTTGGCATGTGCAAACCAAGCACAACTGCGCAAGTGCACTGTTAAACTATGACCAG
Source organism: Aegilops longissima (assembly GCA_021605205.1). Taxonomy (NCBI): domain Eukaryota; kingdom Viridiplantae; phylum Streptophyta; class Magnoliopsida; order Poales; family Poaceae; genus Aegilops; species Aegilops longissima. The sequence goes on from CM038681.1 coordinate 573,314,640, forward strand.
CGAACTTGTTTGGGTTGAGCTCTATTTTGTGATTATTCATGTTCTTTTCCAGGTATACGTGCAACCCAAGTTTGTTTCGTTTTGTGAATTGGAGTACGGTAAGCAGAGTATTCACAGAACATGACTTGTTCTTCGCTGAATATTCCTGTGGTTTTCATCTTCTTTTCCTAGTAAAAGTCAGGGTAGGAACACTAGTTATCTAAGCACAGTCAACTGCTTGTGCGAGTGTGAGTGAGTGTGTTTGTCCTCTATAAACTTGTCCTTGGTAGTTCTGCCTGTTGCATCAATCGGCCATGTTCGCAGTAATTTCCCGGTTCATTACAAATAAATTTTATACAGATCATGGCTAAACGGTTAAGCATGGGAGCTCACAACTGAAGTTTAATTTGCATAAACATGTCCGGGAGCCAAATATAGTTTTTGTTGGACGTTCAGGACTCGTTTTGTACAGGCAAGGTGAAGTAGTATACGGAGTAGGACACGGGCTAATTAAGCTAATTGCTAACAAATGTCACTGAAGTTTCTGCAACTGATGCACTTTTCAAGTTCAAGTTCTGGAATCATTCAGTCCATCTTCACTGAATATTCGTCTGGTGCCTCACTAACTTTTCCTTGTAATATCAGTGTCTCTTCATTGCTCACAACGAAGTTGCTACTTGCCGAAGGGCGGAGGCCTATAAATGGACCAGCATGTTGGTCTGTAGTCCTGCACCAGACCAGAACACGGAGCTTGTCTAGCTGAATTTTAGAACTGTTCCTTTTCAGGTACGGTACTAGGTTTCATTCCTAAGTTGGGCAGGCGTTGTCCGAGGTTTCTGCCTATGATTTCTCATACAGTTTACTCTTTTTATTCAGGGTCATCTCGGCGGAGCATTTGAACTTGTAGCCTTCAGCGATCTCTCTGGAACAAGATGGGGCGTAACGGCGTCAAGAAGAGCATCTGGGAGCTCCTCTGTGGCTGTTCCTCGCCTCGGACCAACAAATGATTGAGACCGAAATGCGTGACACGGCGAGAGGTTAAGTGTGTTGTGGTTCCTAATAGGTGAAATTCTTCCAAATAGGTCTCTATAAAGTTGCTTCATGTAAGTTGAAAAAAGTGTATGTAATCAATATTGCTATGTTCTTTGGTTAAATTGGTTTGTAGTCTTTGGGTTGTGTTGGGCTAGCTTCTTCCGCAGCAAGGAGCCAAGGAGCATGTAAAAGAGTGCTATGTGTAACCATATTTGGAAATAAATCTCTCTCGCATATTTGCCCCTCAATTTGGGGGTTTTACCGAAAAAGAATTTTCCCCCGCTTTGTATTCCAAAACAACGAACACCATACACATAGCATTGCTCGGGCGAGCAGCACAACAAGCCAAAAAAAAAGAAGAAAAGAATGCCAACAACGGCAGTTCGACAAAGCACGGATGAACCGCCACCGCTGCGCCCTCCAGAGACACACCACCACCGCCCGAGGCTCCGACCTGCCGCACACCAAGCAGCACCTTCAAGAAGGAATGCGACACCGACGACGCTGCCGCCCGGACGAGTCTTAGGGTTTCCCCCGGAACGCGGAGGGAAGTGGAGGATGGCTACCACCGACACCCTCCAAGAAGGAAAGGTGGGACCCGTCGATGTCATCAAGATCGGAGCCGGGCCGAACCGGCAAGGATTTCTCCCGACACCAACCCCACCGCCCAACCGAGCCGACCAACCAAACCACCGCCCAACACCATGCGCCATTGCGGATGCGCCGCCACCCAAGCTGTCTCACTACGAGCACTAACACGAGGCCAAGAAGGCCGGAGAGAAGAGCCAAGCGACAGAGCAGAACGCCAAGGCCGAGCGGGAGGGAACCTCCTCCGCCGCCGTCGCGCGAGGCCCGCGCCTCCAGACAATCGCGGTTGCCGTCCGGACACGGCAGCAGCGGGCAAACCAGCCACCCCAGTTCGCCAGTTCCTCAACGGGCCCGCTAAGCCCCGCCGCATGCTGCGGCGAAGAGGTGGCGCCGCGCCGCCAAAGCACTCGCCGCTTCGGCGCTGCTCCCCGCCTCTCGGAAGACTTCGTCACGGATCAGCCTCGCTGTCGGCCCGCCCGAGCCAGATGGGGCTCAGAGGGCCAGATCTGGCCAGCGCGCGCGCCAGACCCACCGCAGCGCCGCCCGCCGCCAACGACGCTGTCGCCGTCCAGCCGCCCGCCCTCGCCACGACAGGAACCCCGCCGCCACACGGTCCGTCGCCGCCTAGGAGCACCCCCCGGTGCAGCTCCGCCCCGCGCCGGAGAGCCACCGGGAGGGGAAGGTCAGGGGGCCGCCGCCACCAGCGACCCCGGGGCCAGGGCGGCCGCGGGCGTCATCGACGGCGGCAGGAGGAAGGGGAGAGGTGGGGACAGGAGGAGGGAGGCGGTGATTCTGGTTTTCATCTCTGCTGATTTTTTGCTATACTGTTCTGCGTATTTTCGCTTGACCCGAGACACTCTGGGATGGATTTATGATATGCAATGCCGCGTTAGAGAAGCTTACAGAAATAACTTAAGTTTTGTCCTAAGTTTTGGCTGACAAAAATTACTCCATTTCGCCCTAAGTTTTGGCTTCCATGACTAGCAACGAGCCGCGAGTTAGTTGCATAAAGTTGGTGCTAAAGTTACGTTGTTTCCACTGCAATGTTTTAGATCACCGTTCATTGTGAACTAATTCCCAGCAAATGCTTATTAGAAACTTAATGATGAAATAGGCAAGTCTGTTGCCTTTGTTTAGAGCAAGAAGAGATCATGATGTGTTCATATTTTTTTTCGATAAACTACAGTGCTGATCAAGAGGTAGAGATTGAAATGTTAACTAGCAGGTTCCTTGCAATAAAGAAACTCAAACTTTGTATAGTATACTGTCATGTTGCGTGCATGCGGGCCAAAAAACAGTTGGATGATTGAATCTTGAAGAGGCATCGGTTTGACTGACAATTTCTACCTATAACCTACTCCCTCCGTTCTATAATATAAAAGCGTTTTTGACACTTTTTTAAAAGGAAAAGGCCAGGTCAGCCCAAGTCATTCTTGGCATTCTTTGGCAAGTTCAAACCAAGCACTACAGGGCAAGCGCAGTGTTTAACTATGAGTATATGACCAGCGAACTTGTGTAGGTTGAGCTCTTTTTGTGATTATTCATGTACCTTTTCCAGTTACGTGCAACCCAAGTTTCTCTGTTTTTGTGACTTGGAGCACCGTAAGCAGAGTATTCCCAGAACATGACTTGTTTTTCGCTGAATATTCATGTGGGTTTCATGCTCTTTCCCTAATATAAAAGTCTGATCTGCGTACATCCCAACACCCGACAGGGCAGGGACACAAATAAACAAAACACACTCAACTGCTTGTGCGAGTGGAGTGAGTGCCCCTGTAAATATGCCCCTGGCCCCTGGTAGTGCCCGTAGCTGCATCAATCGGCCGGTCTCGGCTTTGCTTTTATTTTTAAGATCAAAGGGGTATATGTAAATGTTTTGCTAAGTCAGTTTCCGACAATTCGGCCCTACTTGTCAGAAAGTGATTAAACGACCTAAATCTCTCGATCGGTGCTTTTTGCAAAACATTTACCGAATGTGCGGTGTTTTTTGCTAAAAAATAGTGACCTCGTGGTTTTCTGCAAAAGATGCCCTAAATGTGATGGTTTTGTGCAATTAACTCAACAAACATCGGTGTTGTTGTGACATTTTAGTGTATTGCATAAAATACTTTTTCATAAGAGTGTTTTGTGCAGCGCAACTAAAATGTCATATAAAAGGACATTCCTCTATTTTAGGTGCACTTACACAAGAAGTTTCAAGCAAATCGTACAATGACCGCAGTTTGAGTTAGGTCTCTTCTTGGCGATTCTTTGAGTTAGGCCTCCCTGCCGGTGGTTGTCGGAGGCGATTTTAACCTCCTCGGATTCGCGGAAGACAAGAGCAATGATCATGTTAACCATGCACGTATGCAGATGTTTAACGACTGCATTGCCGATCTTGGTCTTCGCGAAATAGATAGGATCGGTGCCAGGTTCACCTGGACTAACCGGCAAGCCTCCCCGACCCAGTCCGTCTTGGACCGGGTCCTAGTCTCCCCGGAATGGGACCTCCGTTGTTCTATGGCCTCTATTCGGGCCATCACGCGGATTGGCTCTGACCACGTCCCTCTTCTCTTGTCCTCCTCCGACGAGCGTCCTCCGATCCCCCCTAGATTCCGGTTTGAGACATTCTGTCTGTCCCAAACTGGATTTGTGGTGGCTGTTGAGGCTGTTGGGTGGAGACTAGGGCTCTTCCTCACTCCCGCCCCCCCTCTGCTATTGACTCTTGGCAACTCTGTGCCAAACGCGGTCGGCAGTTCATGAAGGGGTGGGGTGCCAATCTGGGTCGTGACCTCCGCGAGCGAAAAAAGGCCCTGCTGACCGCCATTTAGGCGCTTGACCTCCGCGCGGACACGGTCGGCCTCTCCCCTGACGAGTGGCTCTCTCGGTATGACCTGGAAGACCAACTCTCCATCATCTACACGGACGAGGAAGCTTACTGGCGCTTGCGGGGTTCCCAGAAATGGGTCCTGAAGGGCGATGCGAACACTGCCTACTCTCAGGCCATAGCTAACGGCCGCCGGAGACGCAACACCATCCCCCTCCTCTGGGACGGTCCGTCCCTTCTGCAATCCCCGAGCAACATTAGGACCCATGTCGATGGGTTCTACCGATCCCTTTTCTCTGCCGCTCCTAGGAGCGGCCTGTCTCTGGCCCGCGACTGCTGGTCTGGCCGCCAGCTTGTTTCAGATGCGGAGAATGCCGCCCTCACGGCTCCATTCTCGGAGGATGAGGTATGGATGACCATTAGAGGCATGAATCCCTCCTCGGCCCCGGGTCCGGACGGCCTTCCGGTGAAATTCTTCCAGACCTTCTGGAATGTGATTAAGCCGGAAATCATGGCCATTTTTGACGAGTTCTACATTGGGACCATCGACCTTGGTCGCCTCAACTATGGGATCATCTTGCTCATTCCCAAAGTGCCGGGGGCCTCCAACATCCGCCAGTTCCGCCCGATCACGGTGATCAATGTGATCTTTCAGATTCTGGCTAAAGGGTACGCCAATAGGGTGACCCTGCTCGCGGACCTCATTACCCACCCCAAACAGTCCGCCTTCGTGAAAGGGCGGTATATCCTGGATGGGGTTTTAGTTCTCCATGAAGTTCTCCATGAGGTTCGGTCGAAACACCTTAAGGTTGTTTTCCTGAAAATTGATTTTCACAAGGCCTACGACACAGTTAGTTGGTCCTTCCTTCGGGAAGTTTTGCTCCGAAAGGGCTTCGATGATCGTTGGGTCACCCGGGTGATGCAGATGGTGTCCTGCGGTCGCACTGCCGTGAACATCAATGGAGAGATTGGGCCTTACTTCCCTACCCTTTGTGGGGTTAGACAAGGCGATCCTTTCTCTCTGTTCCCGTTCAACATGGTGGTGGACGCACTTGCCGCCATCCTTGATAAGGCCAAAGCCGCTGGCCACATTCGCGGGATTACCCCTCATCTGGCGGGCGGCTCCAGAATCTCCATGCTCCAATACGCCGACGACACCATCATCATGGTCGAGGGCTCGAACACGGACATCGCTAACCTCAAGTTCCTTCTTCTCTGCTTCCAATAAATGTCTGGCCTCAAGATCAACTTCCACAAGAGTGATGTGATGGTTATGGGCTACTCTCCGGCTGACGCCTTGGACATCACCAACCGCCTCAATTGCCGCCTCGGTTCCTTTCCCACGACCTACTTGGGAACCCCCATCAGTGAATCTCGGCTCACTGTCGCGGACTTGCGCCCCACAGTGGCCAAGCTTCAAACGCGCATAGAGCCGTGGCAAGGCCGGTGGCTGTCAAAGGCGGCTCGGACGATCCTCATTAACTCCTCCCTCACTAGCCTCCTCCTGTTTCTTATGAGCTTCTATAGCCTCCATGAGACCCTTCACCATGAGATCGCCAAAATCCAATCTCGTTTCTTCTGGGCGGGTGACAACAATAAGCAGAAATACCACATGGTTAGCTAGCCGGACATCTGCAAGCCCCGTGAACAGGGAGGCCTCGGTATCATGTGCTCTAAACGCATGAACATCTCCCTCATCACCGCTTGCTCTGGCGCATTTTGCAGGGCCACGGTGGTCTCTGGCTTGACATTATCCGGAACAAGTACCTACGCGGACAGCCACTCGCCTTCTGTCAGAGATCCGGCAGATCCCAGTTTTGGCAATCGGTTGTCCAACTGCTTCCCGTCCTTCGCATTGGCACCTCCATCTCGGTTGGATCGGGTACAGCGACGCTGTTCTGGTTCGACCGGTGGGCGGGAGACTCTCCCTTTGCGGCCCGTTTCCCCGACCTCTTCTCCATTGATGTCGCCCCCCTAATCTCCGTTGAGAGGGCCCTTATTGACTTAGGGCGCCTCGCCTTCCGGAGGCCATTTGGGCCTCCGGAAGCCGCCGCATGGCTGGAGCTGCTCGATTGCATCGCTCTCCACGAACCGGAGTTGGATGCGGGCCCGGACGAGGTTCGGTGGCGTCTTGAGCCTTCGGGCCAATTCTCCACCAAGTCCCTCTACTCGGCCATTGCCCCCTCCTCCATTCCTCCCCCCTTCCGGCGGTTTGGTCCATCCGCTTGCCACTGAAAATTCGGATCTTTATGTGGCAATGGATCCGCGGTAGGATTCCGTCTGGGGTGGAGGTCCGCAAACGCGATGGCCCTGGGTCCGGCCTTTGCCCCCTGTGCGGTACCCCCGAAGACTCGAATCACATCTTCTTCTCCTGTGTCTCAGCTCAATTCTTGTGGAGCTGCTTTAGGGAGACTGTGGTAGGCGATTGGTGCCACACCAACTTCCCCGATCTCTTTGCCGAACTCCAAAACTCCCCTTCCTCCTCTCGCCACATTAGGTGGCTCGAGATTGGGGTTCTTGTGTGGACCCTTTGGAAGATTCGCAATAAGCTTGTGATCCAACAGATTCCTCTTGCTGAGCTACGACTCTCTTCAAACTGTCTGGTTACTTGCAGCTATGGCGGCCGCTTAGCCGCCCTCAGGACCGCGATGCCATCACCCCCTTCATCCCCGACCTTCGCTCGATGGCCGTCCGTCTTTCGCCGCCGCCCCCTCCGCCGCCCCCGGAGCCGGATTAGACGCCTCGCCTTGGCCGCGTCCTTTTTTGTTTTTTCTGGGCTTGTTGAGCTGTGCCCTCAGCAGAACCATTGTACTCCTTGTTATGTGACTTGGGTGTGTGTGTGTGTTCTGGACTAGTCTGTGTATGTGTGCTCTTGGCGGTTTGCTTTATTTATAAAGCGGGGCGAAAGCCTTTTTCGGTAAGTTTGCCACTTACTCTAGTTTCTCTACTTTTATCAAGTTACTATCTACTATGCATTGTCGATACTTATAACATATTATACTTCCTCCATTTCATAATGTAGTGCGTATAGATTTTTAAAAAGTCAAACTTTGACCAAGTTTATAAAGAATACTATTTATATTTACGATACCAAACACATAAAATATGAAACTACATCTTATGAGGAATCAAATGATATATGTTTGGCTTTTTAGATATAAATGACTTTCTCTACAAACGTGGTCAAACTTTGTTTGACTTTTCAACAAACAACTCTATATGTACTACATTATGAAATGGAAGGAGTGTGTTTTACTGCTTTGTGAAAGTCCCCACGTCAACGCCAAGATTTTTTTCGTCATCGTTGTTTCCTTAAAATTCTAGATAATTATACGTTTCACATGGTTAGTGGCTAAGATATCTTAAACATGTGGGAAAAAATACGTATGCAATGCAATGCCCTTATGAAATGCATGTGATGTGCTCGTGTGTTGTGCTCTGTGCAAGTCTTGTGCTTTAGCAGCTTGGGGCTGCCCTGTATGTCATCACTGGCTGGCCAGACTGGACAACAGTGACAAGCCTGTGGTTAGTACAAGGTAGTTATCACTAAATGATTTTCAGCGGTAAGCATGTCATCAGTGACCCCTACCTATTGACCGATCAAAAGCGCGTGTGATACAAATTGGTTGGTCAATGCTGTTCGGTTCTTTACTAGTGTTACCTATACCCAACATGGGTTGTGGGTAATGCGTTTGGCAACTAGTTGAGGAGCATTGGTGAAAAAGTTTTCTTCGCATATCCTTATAGGAGCGGCTGCCTTATATGTTGAGCTATCTAGCTTTCAAGGAATGATGTTTTTTAACAAACGGAACTACTGGACGGATGATACTATATGCCCGACGTTGAGATGATGGACAATCTGATGGGTGTGCTTCACTTTGTTATAATGGTTGGATTTGCCACATCGTGCAAACATCGGCTGAAAAGGATCGTGTGTATAGCAACGCTCTTTAAAAAACAATGTTTTATCTTTCGTGCAGGTTATCCATTTATGTACGAAGTGAACCTGTACTTGATCTATCGTGCAGAGGTCAAAGGATAAAGACCTTTTTGCGATTACCTTCACCAGATTCGAGCATATGACCTGGGGATTTTCTTCCACCATGAATGTCGATGTAGTCTCTGGACAAGACATCCTTGATCAGCAAAATTTCAGGTGATACGGGGCTTTAGGCGCTCCCACGATATGAGCTCCCACGAGCCGTTGGATTTGAGATTGAAGGGGAATTGGTTGAACTCCTTTAAATTTGCAGAAAAGCCCTCTAGGAATCTGATATTTATGCGTAAGTCTACGAGCTCGGCTGTGGCCCTAACCCTCGGATTTCAGATCCAACGGCTCGCGGGAGCTCGTATAATGGGGGCACCTAAGGCTCTGTATCACGTTATACTCACTTATCCTTGATCCTGGGCAGATTCTTGTTATTGTTTCATAACAAACTATGTATTTTCTTTCTTTTCAACTTGTGGGTTGTGTATATGAGGTCGGACATTCACTCAGTACGTACAGTTGTATCACCTCGATATGATGACTGGATGAAAAATCCCTTTTTCCGTTAAACCAACATGTTTTTTCTTTCTTTTGAAATAGGCTTTCGTCATGCTTCATAGATAAAGCAACGGTCCATACAACCAGCATCCAAACATCTTATCAAGAGCAACGGCTGGGGGCAACAACACAATCATGCCCAATAAAACATAAAAGAAATAGGGGGAAAAGCCGTCTAGTGGCAGCCGCCAAGCGGTGCTACGGGGACGACAGTCGACGCACTGTAGCCAGAAACGCGTCCATCTTGAGGCCGCCGAGACGATCGCAGTCACGCTGCATAGGATGTTCATATGCCGCAGCAATATAGTAGTGATCTAAATACTCTTATATTTTTTTTACGGAGGGAGTACACCCTATAATACTTTCTTGCATTTTAATTTCTTATAAAATAATTATTTAGTAGTTTTACACACAGCTCCCGGATCATCAAGACACTCGTTACAGTGTGCCTGAATGTTCCAGACACTGATACATACCACGTCAGCAATTCATCGACACACGTACACATGCATCTTCCGGTATCTAGGAGTTGACGACGTTGCACTTGTTCCTGATCTGGCCGCTGGCGCCGGTGAGGACGCCGATCTGGCCCATGCGCTTGATGGAGTTCTTGAAGTGGTCGAAGAAGACGCCGTTGTCCTGCAGCTTGTCGACGAGCGCGGCGGCGCGGCCGTTGGTGAGCAGCGTGGCGTCGGAGGTGAACATCCCCTGCCGCGCCTTGAGGTTGACGAAGTAGTGGCTGTCGAAGGAGGTGCTGCTGCCGGGGTCCATGGGCACCACCGTCGTGTTGTCGTTCGGGGCCTGCAGGTTACGCCTGCACTGCCCCTGCAGCCCGCACACATAAAATGTCATGTAATGATGATATGATTACTTAGAGTTAGGATGCTAGGTGCTGATTAGCACCACTACGTACCTGGAGGAACTTGGCGTAGGGTGGGTTGAGGGAGGGGTCAGTGTCGGTGGGGTTGTTCTTGCCCGTGAAGTTAAAGAGCCTGGAGCTGAAGAGGTTGCAGTTGCCTATTCCGATGGTGTGCCCGCCTAGTGTGGTCACATGTTCAATAAGGGTTAAATTGTGTACTGTAGTACTTATCTTTTACTAGCACTCTGAAAAGAGGAATCAGTAAATTAATTTTAATCTGCTACATAAACACATCTATGCTACGTAAAATTTTTCTTCGTGTCTGAATGTGACTTCTCTTCTCCATCCACTAGAATTCTTCTAAGCTAATTATAAGATAGCCTCAAGTAGGGTGCACCACCTTTGGCATGCATGCATGCAGGTGATATCTGTACTGGACTTTCCGTTGATAAAAATCGATCAAGTCACAACAACCTTCTTACTAGTACTTGTTGAGTATAAGGATTATTAGAAGTATATGATAGACTAGGATTTGATTCTATCTTATCTTGTATTTTAAGTTGGTCTTTGTACTTCTATATATATATGTCCACGAGGGTCAAGCAATACAACGAATTATTCCATCAATCCTCTCTCTCCTTTCTAATATGGTATTTATCGCAAGTTGATCCTAAACCCTAGCCGCTTCCGCACCCGTGCGCCGCCTCCGGGGCGGTCGCCTCCATGACCGCTGCCGGAGGCCGCGCCACCCGTACCTAGTGTTCGTCTGCCAGTCGTGTTGACCGGCTGCCCTAGAGAGTCTTTTCCCCGAGCCTTGCTCCGGGGTTTTCTCTCTCCCGCCGGTCATCTTGATCGCGCGGTTTCTTTTTTGTTTTCCGATCTATTCTTGATCGCTTTGCGTCGCCCACTGCTGCCATCGACCCCGAGCGCCTCTACCCTGACCCTGGTGCGACCAGCCACCCTCTCCTCCGACCCAGCGGCCACGCGCGCCGAGGCAGCCCGTCAGGGCCAGCCGCCGCCACAGATCGGTTCGCCGTCGCCTTGCACCGGTCGTCATCGCCTCGCTCCGACCGGGACACCTGACGCTTCGACCGGCGGCCTCGCGCCATGCGACGGTTTCGCCATTGCCCGCCCATTGATCCACATCACCCGCCTCCGCCGCGTCTGCCCGGCGGCCCGGCGGTCTACCTCGTCGGCCTCGTCCTCGGCTGCTTCGGGACGACTGCGTCAGGCTCATCGGCTGCCTCAACTCGGGCGCCGCTGCTTCGTTGGTCGCTTGGGCCTCGCTGCCCGGGCGTCGGTGTTGCTTTGGCAGCCCGGGTGCCGTTGCTGACAAACTCGTCCGCACGACGTCCCACGCCGTCCGTCGTCGCCGGCTTCATCTCGGACTCCGCCGCCACCACGCCTCCACCGAGCGGCGTCCACGGCCTCGCGCGCGATAGGCTTGATCACCCGCTCGCCGTCGCGATCCGCCTCATCTACGTCGCGCGACCGACCTGGCCCGTCGGTTACGCGCGCCTCCGCAGGTCCCGTGAAGATCGCCCCTGAGTTCAGCGCGCCTCTTCACCGATCGAGCATCGGGCTGCGCTGCGATCGCTTCGTGGCCGCAGCGCCGCCGCCCGTGGTTCTCCTCGCGGCTGCATCGATTGCGTCGTCGCTTCTTCGGCCGTAGTGTCGCGTCACGCGTCCCCGCCGCGATCGAGGCCGCCCACGCGGTTGCACCGACTTCGCGAACCGCCGTTAGGTCGCTTCTTCGGCCGCAGCGCCACGGCTCGCGGTCCCCGCCGTCGCTTCGACCCGCCTACCACCGCTGCGTCGCCCTTCGGGTCATAGCGCTGTGGCCCGCGGTCCGCTCCGCCGTCACCGCGCGTCGGCCTCCCGTGGTATGCGCCGCGCTGTCTTTCTTGGCGCGGGAACGTCACCGTCCGCACCGGTCTTCGTCATGCTGTCAGGGTTCTTCGCCGCTCTTCTTTGGCCGCCGCCGCCACTACCTTCGTAGTCGCCGCCGCCCGTCCACCCCCTTCGTCTTCGTCCAAGCACCAGCCCGTTGCCAGCGTCGCCGTCATCTACCCCGACCACTTCGTCTACTCCGACCACCGTTGGTGACATCGGCCCCGCGCCGATGGATGCCGCAATCGTTGTTGAGTTCTTCTTTGTTGGCCCCTCCGACTTCTCCGACATGGCGTACAGCTCATGCAGGTTCCTCGTCTACGCATGCCCGATGATGGCAACACCGATGCGTGCCTTCATCCATGACGTGTCCCCAGGCCTGGCAAGCCTGGTCGGCGCTTCGTCAACTTCGTCTCCGTCCGTCTACGCATTCCCGATGCTGGCAACACCGGTGCGTGCCTTCGTCCACGATGTGTCCCCGGGCTTGGCAAACCCGCCGCAACGCGTCGTCAACAACATTTTCTTCCCGGCGCACCCCTACTTCGACACCACTGCGCCCATGCTAATTCGGCGCCCCCTTGCGCCCGCGGTTCCACGACGACTTCCTCGACACCGGCCACCCCGACTCGACATCGACCACGGCATTCTTCGCACGGCTACCTCGACCACGGCTCCACCACCCACGCTCTCGGCTACCTCGACAACGGCACAAAGGGCTACCGCCTGCTTGAGCAACCTCGTCGGTTTTCACTCCAGCCACGACTCCGCGATGCATCGACCGTTCCGACTGTGGGGGGGTGTCCGTTGGCTTGCCTTCGGATTCTTCTCCAGTCTCACCGTCTGCGTCGCTACCGTTGTGACTGCAGGGGGATGTTGAGTATAAGGATTATTAGAAAGTATAGGATAGACTAGGATTTGGTCCTGCCTTGTCTTGTACTCCAAATTGATCTTTATACTCCTATATATATACCCACTAGGCTCAAACAATACAACGAACTATTCCATCAATCATCTCTCTCCTTTCTGACAGTACTGACGAGTACTTCATGCTGATAGCCACACAAGGAACACCGTGGTGCTTTAACACCCTATATATATACTACTTGAAGAGTGTGAATCTCACGATGGCACGGTGGATCATATTTGGAAATCCCCACTGTTACACGTCATGACGAAAATTCACGATGCTCCAACGACCTCGTCTAGCAACTGTAAAACCTCTACTAACTTGTCAACACAGTTCTACAAATAGGTGACGTGCATTGCTAACAGCACACACCTATTATCATTAAGAATCCGTGATTTATGCCGGGTGGCAAGCCGACAAGTCTTGCAGTTGCAATCAATCAATCGATCAAAATTGATTGGAGAGCTACGCTGCCTGCAACACAGCTAACCATCGATGGTACGTACGAGAGGTATGGGTGAAAGAAAAAGGAAAACAATTCCTGGAGAAACGGATCGGCCACCGACGGCTTCGTCCGCTTTCCAGTGGAGCTAGCAAGCAGTCATTGTCAAACACTGTGGTGATATTAATTAGACGTCGTGTTGCATGCAACTGCACATGATGTGTCACGAGGCACGTCCTCCGTTTCGCACCATAACAATCTCCGTAATAAACACTAAGCTTGGCACCATACGTACCCACTTTCGTGAACAACAATAAGGGATGGGCAGTTTAGCAAAAGAAAATTTGTTTCGAAAAAAGAAGAACCCTGCTAAGTGTCACATGTGTGACACAAACACATGACAACTCTGTAATATTTTGATGGAAAATTAATGGCACGAGGATGACAACTTTAGTTATCAAGCATGACAACTTTTTATTTGGATGACAAGTCTCGGTTTATTTGGAATTTTTTGTTCTTAAAATCAGGACCGGATTTGTTTGTCCCGCACATGTGTCGCTTATCATTTGAGAAAAAGTATAGCAAAAGAAATTAAAACCAACAAGGGACGGGCAGTACTTGATCGGTTTCAATGTACCACTATTTTTCCGTTCTTTTTCGTACTATTGTGAGACGATCGAGCAAGCAAATGCATGCATGATCATTTATGGCCAGCAGCTGCATGTGCTAATGCATAGTCGTGTTGTACGTACGCACGTATACCTATCCACCATTTTTGTATGCACGCATGAACGCTGCACCTACGTACGTTAACAACCATGCGACGTGGATGTGGTACGCACCTGAGAGCACGACGAGGTCCTGGAGGCCGAGGCCCTTGCCGGAGAAGTTGGTGAGGAGAATGTCGAAGGTGGAGGACGGCGCCGGGATCTCGTTCAACGCCTGCGTGTCGCTGGACACGGTGCCGTCCCGCCGCCCCGTCTCCACCTCCCACAGCTTCTTCCCGTACTGGAACGACACCGAGTCCCGCGCCGCCAACGCCACGATGTCGGCGCAGGAGACCACCCCCGGGCACGCCCGCTCCAGCGCCGCCTTCACCTCGTCGATGACCTCGAACCCGGCCAGCGACAGGTTCGGCGGCGCGTCCTTCTCCGCAGTGTTGGTCGGCGAGTCCAGAAGCACCGACGCATCGCACCCCTACACCCAAAGCAACATGTAAGCAACGACTTGTCCAACCAACATAGAGACGCACTGGCTACGTTGCTATATGCTGCCTACCCTGACGAAGCAGTCGTGGAAGAACATGCGGAGGAACTTGGCGGCGAGCTCGCGGTTGCCGGCGACGTGCTTCCACACCACCTTCTGCGCGATGTCCTCCGCCTGCGGGCAGCTCTTCTTGTAGAAGCCCTTCTTCAGCCCGGCCGCCTGCGCCGCCGCAATGCTGACGCTGCCGGCGAGGACCAGTGCCACGGCCACCAGGCACACCATGCCCTTCATCATGTTATTACCTAGGCTACCTCCGAAGATATGGTGTTTGGTGAGTTAGACGAACGAGACCTCTAGCTAGCAAGCTGTATATATAGCTCCCCTCTCTAGCTAACTTTATGTGAATCGGTGAAGACGTGCGCATCACACATGACGCATGCATATACCTGTATTACTTAGTATAGTACCATCGCTTATACGACAACTATATACTTGCCTAAGGGCATCTCCAACGGCAACCCATGAATTTTCTCCCGCATCCGTCCGCGGATAATGAAGATCAGTCCGCGGACATGGATGCAGGAGAACGCCATCCAACCGTAGCCGCATATATTTCAAACTCTTTTTCAACGAATATGATGAAATTCATGCAAACAAGGCCGAATTTTATATAAACATGACGTATTTTATACAAATCGCGTGAAAATGGTTCAATTAAAAATCAAAAACTATGTGCACATACGGTCGCGCGGAGCTTCACTCCCACGACACGGATACACTACACTAGTCTACAGCCGGCCGCGGCAGATCCCTTTGTCTTCCCCCTGTACAGCAGCCCGCTAACCGGACTGCTGGGAGTCCCGGAGGCATATTCTTTATGTCAATTTGGTGAAGACATACATCACACATGACACATGCATATACCTGTATTACTTAGTATAGTACCATCACTTACACGGCAACTACATACTTGCCTAATTAAGATAGCAAACACACCTCATTAACGATGATTCTAGATGGTAACACGGTATGCATCTCCCATGCATCATCTGGTGAAGTTAATAAATGTGTTTGTTATGTTTGATTGGGTTTACGTTACATACTTTGGGTATGCATGGGCATGCTTTAGGTCTAAGTCTCTCTCTCCAAGGGAGAATACTGTATACGACATACGTACCTAAGTGTGAGATCGTTGAGCGTTTGACGCCCTTGTCGCGGGATTAATGTGGGCTTTATTAGTTTCGCAACCACCACCCGTTATCAGAGGCGATCATGATATGACGTGAACATTTCAACGTCGATCTCCTAGCTAGTACTACGTGCCTTGCCTACACCTAGCAGCTTCATCACTTTGTTTCTCTCGATTACATTGCAATTTTACATTACATTCATTTTATAACTTTTTCTTTGCTTGCCCACATTATCGGTGCCATTAATACACACCCGTGTCAAACTGTTTTGTGTAACGTGCATGCCACAAAATGGCCGGCCGGGTCAACATGTGATTTGTTCGAGCAGTGCAGGACAGTCAATCATTGCCGCTTCCCAGCATGCATTGAACTTTGTTGTTAGGCTGGTCATAGTGGGGAGTAATATATAGTACTAGTATCATGCATATGATACTAGTGTACGATACTATCTTCATAGTGCATAGTAACATAAAGTAATATCATAGATGGTCATATTTATTGCCATGCATGACACAAAGTAGCATAGCATTTAACATGATATGGTATCTACCTATGTTACTCTAACCCTCTCTCTCCTATTTAATTATGTGCCACATAAGCATGTTTGCTAGTCTCAAGTGCATGTTATATATTGATTATGTTACTCCCACTATGGTTGTGAGCGTAGTACAGAGAATAAAATAATACTCGAGTATGGTGTGATGTTACGTGGACCCGCGATCGAAGAGACACTAGTTGATTAGCACATGCACGAGACTTATATGACTTGTGGTTGAAGCATGGCAAGGACACGAGGCCTAGCTAGAGGTTGGTTTCATGCATGTCCATGGCCAACCAACCGATAGCCGTGTAGCATCTCTAGCCACAGCCCACAGCTAGCACGCGCTCATTAGAGGCTGGACATATGTGTTAACCTAAGTGCAATGCTTTAAGACCCAGATGGTGGATTAGCAGTGTCGGCGAGCGTACGGTCGTAGTGCACTGTTGAGATGAACAGACAGATCTGAGGAAGGCTCGTCTTGTTCGCGACGGTACATGGCTGCCTTGATCGCAAATTTGATTGGTATGTCATTTTTCATTGGGTATATCATTGGACGTGTTGCATAATACTAGTAGTCAGCTGAAGCGTACTGTACGTAGCGTATTATATGTCGTACTAGCTCTTCACGGCTCCCGCAGGTGATGGTGCAAATACCTTCTGCACTTTTATCCAAACTCAAGCCGAAGAAAGTTATTCAATGACCACTCCTAACCGTTTTTGGCCCCAAATCTTTATTGTTGCTTTTCTTCTCAATAAATATATGTTGGTTACATTTCTTTATGCTATTTGTATCTGTCACTGATTTATGGACTTGATGACTCCGATGTTCCATGAATTGTATGTGGGGAATTTGCCCATGTTCCAGCTCAACTTCAGAGTCGTCATGCTCCTTGCCAAAAAAATGAGGTGCGGTTAAGATTCGGCTATACCGGCATATTTGAATTTCAAATATTTTACTAAAATCCACACTAATGCATTGCCGCCACTGCAAATAATATGGTTAGATCAATGTAGATGTTTATGCTTGGCCTCCACACTATTGACGGGGTGGTAGTTTTGCATGAAACATACACAAGCTTCATTCAAAGAAGCTATATGAGGTTATCTTCGTGGCCAATTTCGAGAAAAGCATATGACCTTTCTTGCAGAGCCGCTGCATATCAAAAGGCTTTCGACATGTTTGGTATTAGTGTGTTGAGAACATTCGCACTACTAGGGAAAAGCCTAGTAGTGATGGGAGTTAAACGGCTAGTAGTAGCGCAGGGGCCCCCACGCTACAGCTAAGGGCATCTCCGGCCGTTGGCCCCTCGGGAGGGGCAAAAAATTGCTCACTGGGGTGCACCGGCGCTAAACCGCGCACTGGGGCCGTGATGCCCCCTAGTCGCGGCGCCCACGGTTAGTCAAAAAAGGCAAATACGGCGCAAAAACGACTCAAATTTAACGCAAACATCGGCGAGTTCGTTCAAACTTAAACATATTTTACAAAAAAAAAAACTACCGCGGGCTACCCCCGCCGTCTCCCTCGCCGCCCGCCTCGCCGCCCGCCACGCGGTTCTACATGCCGAGGAGGCTGTAGAACCGCGTGTAGTCACCGCCGTCGTCGTCGTCGTCGTCGTCGTCGTCGCCGCCGCCCCCGCCTCGCCTCCGCCGTCCTGCTGCATGCCTCCCGGTTGGCGCGACGGGTTGACGGTCCGGCGGCGGCGGCGGCAGCGTCGCTGTCGAGGACAACGACGCCGTGCTCGTCCTCGCGCCCACGCTTGCGGGCGGCGATCTCCTCCAGGGCCCGGCGCTGCCGGACCATCTCGTCGCGGAGGTAGTCGTCCCGCGCCCACCGCATGAGCGATCTCCGCACGCCGGGCCGCTCCGGTGGGTATCGGGGGCACCGGCACACCGCCCGCGCTGATCCTCCACGCCCCGGGCACCCGCATGTCCGGCGGGACCGGGTACTCGGCCTCGTAAAGGAGGCGAGCCTCGTCTTCATGAAGATGGCGGCGGCCGAAGCCGTTCGCCGCCCGCGCCGCCGCCGGGAAGCGCCGCCATGGGTGTGAACTCGAGACGGCAAAAGAGAGGAGAGAGAGGAGGAACGACGGCGGCGGGAGAGTGTGAGTCGCCGAAGCGCCGGGCGCGCGTGCCACCGTGTGTGCGCGTGGCGGGCGAGGGAGAGGCGAGGGACGCGTCGTCCGGTCTTCTTCTGCGCGCCCGTGAGCACCAATGGCGGCTGACCGGCGCGGCAGCGCGGCAGCTTTGGCATTGATTCGCCCCGGAAACGAGGCGATGAGGACGACGAAGGGCGAGAAGAGAGCCGTGTCGACGACGCGGCGGGCCCGCGGCTTTTTCGCGCCAAAACAGTTTGCCGGCGCCTCGGCGCCCCAGCGCGGGTTCGGGCTGGGTCCGCTGGCGCTGTTTTCGCCCAAGCCGGCGAAAATCGGGCTCTGGGCGCGATCGACCGTTTTTCGGCGCGCCGAAAAAACGCTGAGGAGGCCTTCCTGTGGGCGCGGCTGGAGATGCCCTAACAGGGTAGCAGTAGTGTAGGCGCCAACCCGCGCTACTACTACTACTGTTAGTAGTAGCATGGGATTCAGTTGCGCTACTATTACTTAGTTATAGCGCGGGTGTGGCCTTCGCACTACTGCTAACAGAAGTAGTAGTAGCACGTTCCCTGCGGTACTACAGCTTACCGCTATAAATTTTAATATTTATTTTTTCTATGTATTTACACAATATTTATACATCAATTATATAGGTTTTTATACAGTCCAACATATATACACAACACTGAAACTATATGATACAACAATGTCTCATCATCAGCATCATCATACTGATTCCACAAATGTCTCATTATCATCGAAAATAGTGATACAAGTTATTACAAATCTCAAATACAACTACATGATCACATACACATGTTTCATCATCGATCTAAACTATGATCACATACAACAGAAAAAAGCGATCACGGTGAGCAAGAAAGGGATTATGAAGTAGTTCTTCAGCCGGTTCTTCTTCCTCTCTCCCGCTAGCGTGAACTTCAAGTAACTAGCTTCTACTTCACTTTTACTTTCAAAACCTTTGTGGCTGCTGACCGAGAAGCGATCCATTTGGGCCTGACACGCTAACCACTTATTGTAGACTCTTAGAACCCCTCTCTCGTACACGACATACCACTTCTTCATCATTTATATCCCTTACACAGATGCGTCATAAGAAAATTCATAGATAATATCCAACGTAATACTTAAGCAACACCAAGAGAAAGTGTTACTACTACTGCATGTCCGAAGGGCACAGTAGGGTCCACTTAGTAGTAGTGCGTGCCTTCTGTACCTGCGCTACTACTATGGCTTAGCTGTAGCGCAGGATTTGCACCCGCGCTACTACTAAGTAGCAGTAGCGCAGGTCAAATAGGTGGCGCCACTACTAAGTGGTCACCTATAGGGTTTTCCTAGTAGTAGTGTTGGTGTGAAAGTTAATAATGTTATATATCATTACTTTCAAACTTGGAAGTGTTTGCATTAGGGAGATCTGATTCCCCAATACTCTTCAATATCGATCCTGGTATGGCCATCCTTATTGAACATGCTAAGGAGGATTCGTAAGTCAGTGGTCTTATTCCACACTTGGTAGATGGAGTGTGTGCATCTTGCGATATGCAGATGATACAAGTATCTTTGCGAAACATGACGTGCTTACTCCACACTTGGTAGATGAGGTGTCTGCATATTACAACATGCAGATGATACGAGCATCTTCATTCCACGAGTGAAGCAGCTTAGCATCTCACAATGGTTGCTCATTGTGTCTGCCTCTTCCCTTCATTGTCAAGTGGATGCATGTGACATGAGGTGGAAGACTACTTATTCGGTCTGATAGGAGAAGATCTTGGACGAGTCGGTGCATGACCCGGAGGAGTTCTTGTAATGGCCTAAGTGGCTATCTACGGAGGACCCCACAGTGAACTATTTTTTCCGAGAAAACGCAAAGACTTTGCGTTTCTTTTCATTGAAAAGTGGGGGAACAGATTACATGCCTCCTAGGAGGTGGTTTGAACTACTTTAGAGTAATGGGTGCACCAGCTACTAAAAGATCCACTATTAAAATAATGACTAGAGCACCACTCCATATCCAAGGTGAAAACTCATGTTCTACACTTAATTCATTGGTTGGACCCAGCAATGAAAAACTTGCAAATTTGCATTGTCTCCTTGTTGAAGGTGTTGCCTTCATGCTGATGCTCTAACCTTCATTGGTTGGATCCGACATTGAGCAAGAAAATAATTGTCCCGTGCTATGTCTTGAGCTTGCGTTGGTTTTCCTCGAAGAGGAGAGGGTGATGCAGCAAGTGTAGTGTAAGTATTTCCCTCAGTTTTTGAGAACCAAGGTATCAATTCAGTAGGAGGCTCCTCAAAAGTCCCACGCACCTACACAAACAAACTGAGAACTCGCAACCAACGCAATAAAGGGGTTGTCAATCCCTTCACAGCCACTTGCGAAAGTGAGATCTAATAAAGATAGTAAGATAAGATAAATATATTTTTGGTATTTTATAGTACAAAAAGTAAAGATGCAAATAAAAGTAGATTGAAAGCAAATATGATAAGAGATAGACCCGGGGGCCATAGGTTTCACTAGTGGCTTCTCTCAAGATAGCATAAGTATTACGGTGGGTGAACAAATTATTGTTGAGAAAGTGATAGAAAAGCGCATAGTTATGAGATTATCTAGGCATGATCATGTATATAGGCATCATGTCCATAACAAGTAGACCGACTCCTGCCTGCATCTACTACTATTACTCCACACATCGACCGCTATCCAGCATGCATCTAGAGTATTAAGTTCATAAGAACAGAGTAACGCATTAAGCAAGATGACATGATGTAGAGGGATAAACTCATGCAATATGATATAAACTCCATCTTGTTATCCTCGATGGCAACAATACAATACGTGCCTTGCAACCCTTTACACATCGGGTAAGGACACCGCAAGATTGAACCCAAAGCTAAGCACTTCTCCCATGGCAAGAAAGACCAATCTAGTAGGCCAAACTAAACTGATAATTCGAAGAGACTTGCAAAGATAACTCAATCATACATAAAAGAACTCAGAGAAGATTCAAATATTATTCATAGATAAACTTGATCATAAACCCACAATTCATCGGATCTCGACAAACACACCGCAAAAAGAGATTACATCGAATAGATCTCCACAAGAGAGGGGGAGAACATTGTATTGAGATCCAGAAAGAAAGAAGAAGCCATCTAGCTAATAACTATGGACCCGTAGGTCTGTGGTAAACTACTCACGACTCATCGGAGGGGCAAGGATGTTGATATAGAGGCCCTCCGTGCTTGATTCCCCCTCCGGCAGAGTGCCGGTGAAGGCTCCAAGATGGGATCTCGCGGATACAGAAGGTTACAGCGGTGGAAATTGTGTTTCGTGGTGCCCCTGGATGTTTTCGGGGTACGTAGGTATATATAGGAGGAAGAAGTACGTCGGTGGCCGCCCGAGGGGCCCACAAGACAGGGGGGCGTGCCCTATAAGGGGGGCGCGCCCTCCTATCTTGTGGAGGCCTCGGCTGCTTCTTGACTTGCACTCCAAGTCCTCTGGATCACGTTTGTTCCAAAAATCACGCTCCCGAAGGTTTCATTCCGTTTGGACTCCGTTTGATATTCCTTTTCTTCGAAATACTGAAATAGGCAAAAAAACAGCAATATGGACTGGGCCTCCGGTTAGTAGGTTAGTCCCAAAAATGATATAAATGTGTAAAATAAAGCCCATAAACATCCAAAAGGGGTAATATAATAGCATGGAACAATCAAAAATTATTGATACGTTGGAGACGTATCAAGCATCCCCGAGCTTAATTCCTGCTCCTCCTCGAGTAGGTAAATGATAAAAAGAGAATTTTTGATGTGGAATGCTACCTAGCATAATTCATAATGTAATTTTCTTTATTGTGGCATGAATGTTTAGATCCAAATGAATACAAAATAAAAGTTCATATTGATAAAAGAAATAGTAATACTTCAAGCATACTAATCAAAGTAATCATGTCTTCTCAAAATAGCATGGCAAAAGAAAGTTCATCCCTACATAATCATATAGTTAGGCTATGCTTCCTTTTCGTCACACAAAGATGTTCCCAACTTCTATACCCCTGATGACAAGCCAAGCAATTGTTTCATACTTAATTAATCTTGAACGTTTTCAACCTTCACGCAATACATGAGTGTGAGCCACGGATATAGCACTATGGGTGGAATAGAATATGATGGTGGGGATTGTGTCGAGAAGACAAAAAAGTATAAAGTCTCACATTGACGAGGATAATCAACGGGCTATGGCGATGCCCATCAATTGATGTCAACATGAGGAGTAGGGATTGCCATGCAACGGATGCACTAGAGCTATAAATGAATGTTCAACAAAAAAAAACTAGTGGATGTGCATCCAACTTGCTTGCTCACGAAGACCTAGGGCATTTGAGTAAGCCCATCGTAGGAATATACAAGCCAAGTTCTATAATGAAAAATTCCCACTAGTATGAAAAAGACAACTTATGAGACTCACTAAATGAAAAACATGGTGCTACTTTGAAGCACAATATATGAGACTCACTACATGAAGAACAAGGTGCTACTTTGAAGCACAAGTGTGGTAAGAGGATAGTAGCATTGTCCCTTCTCTCTTTTTCTCTCATTTTTTTATTTGGGCCCTTTCTCTTTTTTTATGGCCTCTTTTTTTCGTCCGGAGTCTCATCCCGACTTGTGAGGGAATCATGGCCTCCATCATCCTTTCCTCACTTGGGACAATGCTCTAAAAATGATGATCATCACACTTTTATTTTCTTACAACTCAACAATTACAACTCGAAACTTAGAACAAGATATGACTCTATATGAATGCCTCCGGCGGTGTACCGGGATGGTGCAATGAATCAAGAGTGACATGTATGAAAAATAATGCATGGTGGCTTTGCCACAAATACGATGTCAACTACATGATCATGCAATGGCAATATGACAAAAGTAAACTATGTCATGATGGTGAACGGAACGGTGGAAAGTTGCATGGCAATATATCTCGGAATGGCTATGGAAATGCCATAATAGGTAGGTATGGTGGATGTTTTGAGGAAGATATAGGGAGTTTATGTGTGATAGAGCGATCGTATCACGGGTTTGGATGCACCGTGAAGTTTGCACCAACTCTCAAGGTGAGAAAGGGCAATGCACGGTACCGAAGAGGCTAGCAAAGGCGGAAAGGTAAAAGTGTGTATAATCCATGGACTCAACATTAGTCAAAAGAACTCATATACTTATTGCAAAAATTTATAAGTCATCAAAAATTAAGTACTACGCGCATGCTCCTAGGGGGATAGATTGGTAGGAAAAGACCATCGCCCGTCCCCGACCGCCACTCATAAGGATGCACAAGCTAGGTACACTTCATGTTTCAAATTTGTTACACAACTTTAACCATACGTGCATGCTACGGGACTTGCTAACTTCAACACAAGCATTCTTTAAATTCATAATCACCCAACTAGCATAACTTTAATATCACTACCTCCATATCTCAAAACAATTATCAAGTATCAAGTTGATAATAGCATCCAATTCACTTCCTATGATAGTTTTTATTATACCCAACTTGGATGTTCATCATTCTAGGACCAACTTTATGACCATAGCAAATACCATGCTGTTCTAAAAGACTCTCAAAATAATATAAGTGAAGCATGAGAGACTAGCAATTTCTTCAAAATTAAGACACCACCGTGCTCTAAAAGATATAAGTGAAGCACTAGAGCAAAAACTATCAAGCTCAAAAGATATAAGTGAAGCACATAGAGTATTCTAGCAAATTCTAATCAAATAGGCTTCTTCCAAAAGGTGTGTACAGCAAGGATGATTGTAGTAAACTAAAAAGCAAAGACTAATATAATACACGACGCTCCAAGCAAAACACTTATCATGTGGTGAATAAAAATATAGCTCCAAGTAAAGTTACCAACGAATGAAGAGAAAGAGGGGATGCCTTCCCGGGGCATCCCCAAGCTTAGGCTTTTGGCTATTCTTGAATATCTTGGGGTGCCTTGGGCATCCCCAAGCTTAGGCTCTTGCCACCCTTTATTCCATAGTCCATAAAAGCTTTACCCAAAACTTGAAAACTTCACAACACAAAACTCAACAGAAAATCTTATAAGCTCCGTTAGTGAAAGAAAACAAAACCACCACCTGAGGTACTGCAATGAACTCATTATTTATTTAATTTTGTGTTAAACCTACTGTATTACAACTTCTCTATGGATTATAAACTATTTTATTGGCCACAGATTCATCAAAATAAGCAAACAACACACAAAAAACAGAATCTGTCAAAAACAGAACAGTCTGTAGTAATCTGTAACTAACGCAAACTTCTGGAACTCAAAAGCTTCAGCCAAAATAGGAAGACCTAGTAAATTTGTTTATTGATCAGCAGCAATTGGAATCACTATTTTATCACGTTCTGGTGATTTTTAACAATTATTTTCGTGAGCTGAAAGTTTCTGGAAATTACAGCAAGATCAAATAACTATCATCCAAGAAGATCCTATAGGTTTAACTTGGCACAAACAATAATTAAAAGATAAAACCACATCTAAACAGAAGGTAGATGGATTATTTATTCCTAAACAGAAACAAAAACAAAAAAACATAAAGAAAATTGGGTTGCCTCCCAACTAGCGCTATCGTTTAACGCCCCTAGCTAGGCATAAAAGCGATAATAGATCTAACGAGTGCCATCTTTGACACTAAACTCATAAGTAGCACGCATGATAGATTCATAAGGTAATTTAACTTTCTTTCTTGGAAAGTGCTCCATGCCTTTATTTAATGGAAATTGGAATCTAATATTCCCTTCCTTCATATCAATAATCACACCAATCGTTCTAAGGAAAGGTCTACCAAGAATAATAGGGCAAGAAAGATTGCAACCTATATCAAGAACGATAAAATCTACGGGCACCAAATTTCTATTTGCAACAATAAGAACATCATTGATCCTTCCCATTGGCTTTTTAATGGTGGAATCCGCAAGGTGCAAATTTAAAGAACAATCATCAAGATCATGGAAACCTAGAATATCACATAAAGTTTTGGGAATCATGGAAACACTAGCACCCAAATCATACAAAGCAAAACACTCATAATCTTTAATTCTAATCTTTATAGTAGGTTCCCACTCATCATTAAGTTTTCTAGATATAGAAACTTCCAAATTAAGTTTTTCATCATAAGATTGCATAAAGGCATCAACAATATGCTTGGTAAAAGCTTTGTTTTGACTATAAGCATGAGGAGAATTAACAACGGCTTGCAACAAGGAAATACAACCTTTTATAGAGCAATTATCATAATTAAATTCCTTGAAATCCGAGATAGTGGGTTCAACATTATTAGTAGTTGAGGATTCTCCAATCTCACTTTTACCAAATTTAACATTAAGATCTAAAGATTCCGAATTCTCGGGACGCCTTCTAAGCAAAGTTGATTCATCATCAGTCCCATAATCATCAAAATTCATATTGCAAAACATAGATCAGACGCATCAATTACTTTAAGATCCTCATCATTATTTTCACGGAAACTAGAAGAACACGCCTTTATAAAGCTTTCTTTTTAGCACGCAATCTAGCGGTTCTTTCCTTGCACTCGTCAATGGAAATTCTCATTACTTTGAGAGACTCATTGATATCATGCTTAGGAGGGGAAGATCTAATTTTAAGAGAATCAACGTCAAGCGAAAGTCTATCAACGTTCCTAGCCAAATCATCAACTTTGAGCAATTTTTCTTCAAGCAAAGCATTAAAATTCTTTTGAGAGATCATAAATTCTTTCACACTATTCTCAAAATAAGAGGGCGTCTTATTAAAATTACCATAAGAATTATTGTAGGAATTTCCATAATTATTAGAGGAATTACTAGGGAACGGTCTAGCATTAAAATTTCCTCTATAAGCATTGTTTCCAAAACTATTCCTACCAACAAAATTCACATCCATAGATTCATTATTATTCTCAATCAAGGAAGACAAAGGCATATCACTGGGATCAATAGGAGTATTTTTAGTAGCAAGCATCTTCATAAGTTCATCCATCTTTCCACTAAAAACATTGATTTCTTCTATAGCATGCACTTTTTTACTAGAAGATCTTTCGGTGTGCCATTAAGAATAATTAGCCATAATATTATCAAGTAATTTTGTAGCATCTCCTAACGTGATTTCCATAAAGGTGCCTCCCGCGGCCGAATCTAAGAGATTTCTAGAAGCAAAGTTCAAACCGGCATAAAAAATTTGTATGATCATCCATAAATTCAAACCATGAGTAGGGCAATTGCGAAGCATCAATTTCATTCTTTCCCAAGATTGGGCAACATGCTCATGATCAAGTTCTTTAAAATTCATAATATCGTTCCTAAGAGTGATGATCTTAGCGGGAGGAAAATACTTAGAGATAAAAGCATCTTTGTACTTGTTCCAAGAATCAATACTATTCTTAGGCAAAGACGAAAACCAAACTTTAGCACGATCTCTAAGTGAAAACGGAAATAACTTCAATTTGACAATATTGTTATCCGTATCTTTCTTCTTTTGCATATCACACAAATCAACAAAGTTGTTTTGATGAGTAGCGGCATCTTCACTAGGAAGGCCGGTGAATTGATCTTTCATAACAAGATTCAGCAAAGCGGTATTGATTTCACAAGACTCATCATTATTAAGAGGAGCAATCGGAGTACTAAGGAAATCATTATTATTGGTATTCAAGAAATCACACAATTTGGTATTATCTTGCGCCATGGCAACAAGTAATCCAACACACAAGCAAACAGGAAAACGGCAAGCACAAAGAGAGGAGGAGACTGGGAAAGAGAGGGCGAATAAAACGGCAAGGGTGAAGTGGGAGAGAGGAAAACGAGAGGCAAATGGCAAATAATGTAAATGCGAGGGAGATGGGTTTGTGATGGGTACTTGGTATGTCTTGACTTGAGTGAAGACCTCCCCGGCAACGGCGCCAGAAATCCTTCTTGCTACGTCTTGAGCTTGCGTTGGTTTTCCTCGAAGAGGAGAGGGTGATGCAGCAAGTGTAGCGTAAGTATTTCCCTCAGTTTTTGAGAACCAAGGTATCAATCCAGTAGGAGGCTCCTCAAAAGTCCCACGCACCTACACAAACAAACTGAGAACTCGCAACCAACGCAATAAAGGGGTTGTCAATCCCTTCACGGCCACTTGCGAAAGTGAGATCTACAAAAGATAGTATGATAAGATAAATATATTTTTGGTATTTTATAGTATAGATGCAAAAAAAATAAGCAAATAAAAGTAGATTGAAAGCAAATATGATAAGAGATAGACCCGGGGGCCATAGGTTTCACTAGTGGCTTCTCTCAAGATAGCATAAGTATTACGGTGGGTGAACAAATTACTATCGAGCAATTGATAGAAAAGAGCATAGTTATGAGATTATCTAGGCATGATCATGTATATAGGCATCACGTCCATAACAAGTAGACCGACTCCTGCCTGCATCTACTACTATTACTCCACACATCGACCGCTATCCAGCATGCATCTAGAGTATTAAGTTCATAAGAACAGAGTAACGCATTAAGCAAGATGACATGATGTAGAGGGATAAACTCATGCAATATGATATAAACCCCATCTTGTTATCCTCGATGGCAACAATACAATACGTTCCTTGCAACCCTTTCTGTCACTGGGTAAGGACATCGCAAGATTGAACCCAAAGCTAAGCACTTCTCCCATCGCAAGAAAGACCAATCTAGTAGGCCAAACTAAACTGATAATTCGAAGAGACTTCCAAAGATAACTCAATCATACATAAAAGAATTTAGAGAAGATTCAAATAATATTCATAGATAAACTTGATCATAAACCCACAATTCATCGGATCTCGACAAACACACCGCAAAAAGAGATTACATCGAATAGATCTCCACAAGAGAGGGGGAGAACATTGTATTGAGATCTAGAAAGAGAGAAGAAGCCATCTAGCTAATAACTATGGACCCGTAGGTCTGTGGTAAACTACTCACAACTCATCGCACTAAAAAAAAGACACATCCGTGACATTTTGGGCCGAACGAAAAAAATTTCTGTCATACATATGACACTTCTATGACGATAATTGTGACAAAACCCGGTATCATCATAGTGAAGGAAATATGCCCTAGAGGCAATAATAAAGTTATTATATATTTCCTTATTTCATGATAAATGTTTATTATTCATGCTAGAATTGTATTAACCGGAAACATGATACATGTGTGAATACATAGAAAAACATAGTGTCACTAGTATGCCTCTACTTGACTAGCTCGTTGAATCAAAGATGGTTAAGTTTCCTAGCCATAGACATGAGTTGTCATTTGATTAACGGGATCACATCATTAGGAGAATGATGTGATTGACATGACCCATTCCGTTAGCCTAGCACTTGATCGTTTAGTATATTGCTATTGCTTTCTTCATGACTTATACATGTTCCCGTAACTATGAGATTATGCAACTCCCATTTACGGAGGAACACTTTGGTGCTACCAAACGTCACAACGTAACTGGGTGATTATAAAGGAGTACTACAGGTGTCTCCAAAGGTACATGTTGGGTTGGCGATTTGAGATTAGGTTTTGTCACCCGATTGTCGGAGAGGTATCTCTGGGCCCTCTCGGTAATGCACATCACTATAAGCCTTGCAAGCAATGTAGCTAATGAGTTAGTTACGGAATGATGCATTACGTAACGAGTAAGGAGACTTGCCGAACGAGATTGAACTAGGTATTGGATACCGACGATCAAATCTCGGGCAAGTAACATACCGATGACAAAGGAACAACGTATGTTGTTATGCGGTTTGACCGATAAAGATCTTCGTAGAATATGTAGGAGCCAATATGAGCATCCAGGTTCCGCTATTGGTTATTGACCAAGAATAGTTCTAGGTCATGTCTACATAGTTCTCGAACCCGTAGGGTCCGCACGCTTAAGTTTTCGATGACAGTTATATTATGAGTTTATGAGTTTTGATGTACCGAAGGAGTTAGGAGTCCCGGATGAGATCGGGAACATGACGAGGAGTCTCGAAATGGTCGAGACGTAAAGATCGATATATTGGACGACTATATTCGGAGTTCGGAAAGGTTCCGAGTGATTCGGATATTTTTCGGAGTACACGAGAGTTACGGGAATTCGCTGGGGAGTATATGGGCCTTATTGGGCCATACGGGAATAGAGGAGAGAGGCCAAAAGGAAGGAGGCATCGCCCCCTCTGGTCCGGGTGGACAAGGGCGCAGCCCCTTTTCCTTATTCCTCTCCCCCTCTTTCCCCTTCTCCTACTCCAACAAGGGAGGTGGAATCCTACTAGGACTAGGGAGTCCTAGTAGGACTCCACACTTGGCGCGCCCCCTCCTAGGGCCGGCCTCCTCCCCCCTTGCTCCTTTATATACGGGGGCAGGGGGGCACCCCATGACACACAAGTTGATCTACGGATCGTTCCTTAGCCGTGTGCGGTGCCCCCTCCACCATATTCCACTTCGGTCATATCGTCGCGGAGTTTAGGCGAAGCCTGTGCGTAGAGCATCATCATCGTCACCACGCCGTCGTCTTGTGGAACTCATCCCGACACTTTGCTGGATCGAGTCCGGGATCGCCATCGAGCTGAACGTGTGCTGAACTCGGAGGTGCCGTAACGTTCGGTACTTGGATCGGTCGGATCGTGAAGACGTACGACTACATCAACCGCGTTGTCATAACGCTTCCGCTTACGGTCTACGAGGGTACGTGGACAATACTCTCCCCTCTCGTTGCTATGCATCACCATGATCCTTGCGTGTGCGTAGGATTTTTTTGAAATTACTACGTTCCCCAACAGTGGCATCCGAGCCTGGTTTTATGCATAGATGTCATATGCACGAGTAGAACACAAGTGAGTTGTGGGCGATACAAGTCATACTGCTTACCAGCATG
This sequence comes from Aegilops longissima, assembly GCA_021605205.1. NCBI lineage: Eukaryota > Viridiplantae > Streptophyta > Magnoliopsida > Poales > Poaceae > Aegilops > Aegilops longissima. Next base: position 573,344,676 of record CM038681.1, read on the forward strand.
TCATACTTTGGTTCGGCGGTATTGTGAGATGAAGCGGCCGGACCGACATTACGCCAGACGCGCTACGCGAGACTGGTTTCACCGTTGCGAGCACTCGTGCTTAAAGGTGATTGGCGGTGTCTGTCTCTCTCACTTTAGTTGAACCGAGTGTGGCTACGCCCGGTCCTTGCGAAGGTTAAAACAGCACTAACTTGACGAACTATCGTTGTGATTTTAATGTGTAGGTAAGAATGGTTCTTGCTCAGCCCGTAGCAGCCACGTAAAATTTGCAACAACAAAGTAGAGGACGTCTAACTTGTTTTTGCAGGGCATTGTTGTGATGTGATATGGTCAAGACGTGATGCTATATTTTATTGTATGAGATGATCATGTTTTGTAACCGAAATTATCGGCAACTGGCAGGAGCCATATGGTTGTCGCTTTATTGTATGAAATGCAAACGCCCTGTAATTGCTTTACTTTATCACTAAGTGGTAGCGATAGTCGTAGAAGCAATAGATGGCGTAACGACAACGATGCTACGATGGAGATCAAGGTGTCGTGCCGGTGACGATGGTGATCACGATGGTGCTTCGAAGATGGAGATCACAAGCGCAAGATGATGATGGCCATATCATATCACTTATATTGATTGCATGTGATGTTTATCCTTTATGCATCTTATCTTGCTTTGATTGACGGTAGCATTTTAAGATGATCTCTCACTAAAAATATCAAGAAGTGTTCTCCCGAGTATGCACGGTGCGAAAGTTCTTCGTCTTTGAGACACCACGTGATGATCGGGTGTGATAGGCTCTACGTTCAAATACAACGGGTGCAAAACAGTTGCACACGCGGAATACTCAGGTTAAACTTGACGAGCCTAGCATATACAGATATGGCCTCGGAACACGGAGACCGAAAGGTCGAGCGTGAATCATATAGTAGATATGATCAACATATTGATGTTCACCGTTGAAACTACTCCATCTCACGTGATGATCGGACATGGTGTAGTTGATATGAATCACGTAATCACTTAGATGATTAGAGGGATGTCTATCTAAGTGGGAGTTCTTAAGTAATATGATTAATTGAACTTAAATTTATCATGAACTTAGTCCTGGTAGTATTTTGCAAAATTATGTTGTAGATCAATAGCTCGTGTTGTTGCTTCCCTATGATTTTATATGTTTGTTTTGATATGTTCCTAGAGAAAAATTATATTGAAAAATGTTAGTAGCAATGATGCGGATTGGATCCGTGATCTGAGGTTTATCCTCATTGCTGCACAGAAGAATTATGTCCTTGATGCACCGCTAGGTGACAGACCTATTGCAGGAGCACGATTATGCGGCGTTATGAACATTTGGCTAGCTTAATATGATGACTACTTGATAGTTTAGTGCACCATGCTTAACGGCTTAGAATCGGGACTTCAAAGGCGTTTTGAGCGTCATGGACCATATGAGATGTTCCAGGAATTGAAGTTAATATTTCAAGAAAATACCGAGTTGAGAGATATGAAGTCTCCAACAAGTTCTATAGCTAAAAGATGGAGGAGAATCGCTCAACTAGTGAGCATGTGCTCAGATTATGCAGGTACTTCAATCGCTTGAATCAAGTGGGAGTTAATCTTACAGATAAGATAGTGATTGACAGAATTCTCTAGTCACCATCACTAAGTTACTAGAACTTCGTGATGAACTATAGTATGCAAGGGATGACGAAAACGATTCCCGAGCTCTTCGTGATGTTGAAATCGACGAAGGTAGAAATCAAGAAAGAGCATCAAGTGTTGATGTTTGACAACACCATTAGTTTCAAGAAAAGGGCAAAGGGAAAGAAAGGGAAACTTCAAGTAGAATGGCAAACAAGTTGTCACTCCCGTGAAGAAGACCAAAGCTGGACCAAAGCCTGAAACCGAGTGCTTACACTGCAAAGGATATGGTCACTAGAAGTAGAAATACCCTGAATATTTGGTTGATAAGAAGGATGGCAAAGTGAACAAGGGTATATTCGATATACATGTTATTGATGTGTGCCTTACTAGTGTTTATAGTAGCCCCTGAGTATTTGATACTTGTTCGGTTGCTAAGATTAGTAACTCGAAACAGGAGTTACATAATAAACAGAGACTAGTTGAGGGGAAGTGACGATGAGTGTTGGAAATAGTTCCAAGATTGATATGATCATCATCACACACTCCCTATATTTTCGAGATTAGTGTTAAAAGCCAAATAAATGTTATTTAGCGTTTGCGTTGAGCATGAATATGATTTGATCATGTTTATTGCAAAACGGTTATTCATTTAAAGTTAAAGAATAATTGTTATTCTGTTTACATGAATAAAACCTTCGATGGTTATACACCCAATGAAAATAGTTTGTTGGATCTCGATCGTAGTGATACACATATTCATAATATTGATGCCAAAACATGCAAAGTTAATAATGATAGTGCAACTTATTTGTGGCACTGCCGTTTAGGTCATATTGGTGTAAAGCGCATGAAGAAACTCCATACTGATGGGCTTTTGGAATCACTTGATTATGAATCACTTGGTACTTGCGAACCGTGCCTCATGGGCAAGATGACTAAAACGCCGTTCTCCGGAACTATGGAGCGAGCAACTTATTTGTTGGAAATCATACATACTGATGTTTGTGGTCCAATGAATGTTGAGGCTCGCGGCGGGTATCGTTATTTTCTCACCTTCACAGATGATTTGAGCAGATATGGGTATATCTACTTGATGAAACATAAGTATGAAACATTTGAAAAGTTCAAAGAATTTCAGAGTGAAGTGGAAAATCATCGTAACAAGAAAAATAAAGTTTCTACGATCTGATCGTGGAGATAAATATTTGAGTTACGAGTTTGGTCTTCATTTGAAACAATGTGAAATAGTTTCGCAACTCACGCCATATGGAACACCACAGCATAATGGTGTGTCCGAAAGTCGTAACCGCACTTTATTGGATATGGTGCGATCTATGATGTCTCTTATCGGTTTACCACTATCGTTTTGGGGTTATGCATTAGAGACAGCTGTATTCACGTTTAATAGGGCACCATCTAAATCCGTTGAGGCGACACCGTATGAACTATGGTTTAACAGTAAACCTAAGCTGTCGTTTCTTAAAGTTTGGAGTTGTGATGCTTATGTGAAAAAGTTTTCACCTGATAAGCTCGAACCCAAATCGGAGAAGTGCGTCTTCATAAAATACCCAAAGGTAACTATTGGGTACACCTTCTATCACAGATCCGAAGGCAAGTTATTCGTTGCTAAGATGGATCCTTTCTAGAGAAGAAGTTTCTCTCGAAAGAAGTGAGTGGGAGGAAAGTAGAACTTGATGAGGTAATTGTACCTTCTCCCTTATTGGAAAGTAGTTCATCACGAAATCAGTTCCAGTGATTCCTACACCAATTAGTGAGGAAGTTAATGATGATGATCATGAAACTTCAGATCAAGTTGCTACCAAACCTCGTAGGTCTTCGAGTAAGATCCGCACAGAGTGGTACGGTAATCATGTTCGGAAGTCATGTTACTAGACCATGATGAACCTACGAATTATGAGGAAGCGATGATGAGCCCAGATTCTGCCAAATGGCTTGAGGCCATGAAATCTGAGATAGGATCCATGTATGAGAACAAAGTATGGACTTTGATTGACTTGCTCGATGATCAGCAAGCCATGTTAAATAAATGGATCTTCAAGAGGAAGACGGACACTGATAGTAGTGTTACTATCTACAAAGCTCGACTTGTCACAAAAAGGTTTTCGACAAGTTCAAGGTGTTGACTACAATGAGATTTTCTCAACTGTAGCGATGCTTAAGTCTGTCCGAATCATGTTAGCAATTGCCACATTTTATGAAATCTGGCAAATGGATGTCAAAAACTACATTCTTTAATGGATTTATTAAAGAAGAGTTGTATATGATGCAACCAGAAGGTTTTGTCAATCCTAAAGGAGCTAACAAAATGTGCAAGCTTCAGCGATCCATCTATGGACTGGTGCAAGCATCTCGGAGTTGGAATAAACGCTTTGATAGTGTGATCAAAGCATATGGTTTTATACAGACTTTTGGAGAAGCCTGTATTTACAATAAAGTGAGTGGGAGCACTACCGCCTTTTTGATAAATATATGTGAGTAACATATTGTTGATCAGAAATGATGTATAATTTTTCTGGAAAGCATAAAGGAGTATTTGAAAGGAGATCTTTAAAAGAAAGACCTCAGTAAAGCTACTTACATATTGAGCATCAAGATCTATTGAGATAGATCAAGACGCTTGATAAGTTTTTCAATAAGTACATACCTTGACAAGATTTTGAAGTAGTTCAAAATGGAACAGTCAAAGAAAGAGTTTCTTGCCTGTATTATAAGGTGTGAAATTGAGTAAGACTCAAATCCCGACCACGGCAGAAAATAGAAAAGAGAATGAAAGTCATTCCCTATGCCTCAGTCATAGGTTCTATAAAGTATGCTATGCTATGTACCATACCTATTGTATACCTTGCTCGCAATTTGGCAAGGGAGTACAATAGTGATCTAGGAGTAGATCACTGGACATTGGTCAAGAACATCCTTAGTGAGGACTAAGGAAATATTTATTGATTATGAGGTGATAAAAGAGCCCGTCGTAAAGAGTTACATAGGTGCAAGCTTTTACACCGATCCAGATGACTCTAAGTCTCAATCTGGATACATATTGAAAGTGGGAGCAATTAGCTAGAGTAGCTCCGTGCAGAGCATTGTAGACATAGAATATTTGCAAAATACATACGGCTCTGAATGTGACAGACCCGTTGACTAAGCTTCTCTAACGAGCAAAACATGATCACACCTTAGTACTCTTTGAGTGTTAATCACATAGCGATGTGAACTAGATTATTGACTCTAGTAAACCCTTTGGGTGTTGGCCACATGACGATGTGAACTATGGGTGTTAATATATACAGATATGAATACTGGTGTTAAATCACATGGCGATGTGAACTAGATTATTGACTCTAGTGCAAGTGGGAGACTGAAGGAAATATGCCCTAGAGGCAATAATAAAGTTATTATATATTTCCTTATTTCATGATAAATGCTTATTATTCATGCTAGAATTGTATTAACCGGAAACATGATACATGTGTGAATACATAGACAAACATAGTGTCACTAGTATGCCTCTACTTGACTAGCTCGTTGAATCAAAGATGGTTAACTTTCCTAGCCATAGACATGAGTTGTCATTTGATTAACGGGATCACATCATTAGGAGAATGATGTGATTGACATGACCCATTCCGTTAGCCTAGCACTTGATCGTTTAGTATATTGCTATTGCTTTCTTCATGACTTATACATGTTACTGTAACTATGAGATTATGCAACTCTCGTTTACCGGAGGAACATTTTGGGTGCTACCAAACGTCACAACGTAACTGGGTGATTATAAAAGAGTACTACAGGTGTCTCCAAAGGTACATGTTGGGTTGGCGTATTTCGAGATTAGGTTTTGTCACCCCGATTGTCAGAGAGGTATCTCTGGGCCCTCTCGGTAATGCACATCACTATAAGCCTTGCAAGCAATGTAGCTAATGAGTTAGTTACGGAATGATGCATTACGTAACGAGTAAGGAGACTTGCCGGTAACGAGATTGAACTAGGTATTGGATACCGACGATCAAATCTCGGGCAAGTAACATACCGATGACAAAGGGAACAACGTATGTTGTTATGCGGTTTGACCGATAAAGATCTTCGTAGAATATGTAGGAGCCAATATGAGCATCCAGGTTCCGCTATTGGTTATTGACCAAGAATAGTTCTAGGTCATGTCTACATAGTTCTCGAACCCGTAGGGTCCGCACGCTTAAGGTTTCGATGACAGTTATATTATGAGTTTATGAGTTTTGATGTACCGAAGGAGTTCGAGTCCGGATGAGATCGGGAACATGACGAGGAGTCTCGAAATGGTCGAGACGTAAAGATCGATATATTGGACGACTATATTCGAGTTCGGAAAGGTTCCAGTGATTGGGTATTTTTGAGTACCGGAGAGTTACGGAATTCGCGGGAGTATATGGGCCTTATTGGGCCATACGGGAATAGAGGAGAGAGGCCAAAAGGAAGGAGGCCTGCGCCCGCCCTCTGGTCCGAATTGGACAAGGGGCGCAGCCCCCTTTTCCTTATTCCTCTCCCCCTCTTTCCCCTTCTCCTACTCCAACAAGGGAGGTGGAATCCTACTAGGACTAGGGAGTCCTAATAGGACTCCACACTTGGCGCGCCCCCTCCTAGGGCCGGCCTCCTCCCCCCTTGCTCCTTTATATACGGGGGCAGGGGGGCACCCCATGACACACAAGTTGATCTACGGATCGTTCCTTAGCCGTGTGCGGTGCCCCCCTCCATCATATTCCACCTCGGTCATATCGTCGCGGAGTTTAGGCGAAGCCCTGCGCGGTAGAGCATCATCATCGTCCTGCGCCGTCGTCTTGTGGAACTCATCCCGACACTTTGCTGGATCGAGTCCGGGATTGTCATCGAGCTGAGCGTGTGCTGAACTCGGAGGTGCCGTGACGTTCGGTACTTGGATCGGTCGGATCGTGAAGACGTCGACTACATCAACCGCGTTGTCATAACGCTTCCGCCACGGTCTCACGAGTGCGTGGACAATACTCTCCCTCTCGTTGCTATGCATCACCATGATCCTTGCGTGTGCGTAGGAAATTTTTTGAAATTACTACGTTCCCCAGCACATAGATGTGGTGGGATCCTACTTCTATGACAAAAAATCATGACAGAAAATGGGCTTTTCGTCCTGGGCGGGCCGGGGACGCAGCTGCATGACATTCTTTGGACTGTCCATGACGGAGAAAACCGTGGTAGAAGCGAGGGGGAGGAAAATTTCGGGGAGTTGCCGGTTACGGTGGGAGGTCGGGGGCGGAGCGATGAGCGTTTCTCTCGTATGTACACGCTGTGTGTGCGGCGTTGGCTCCAATCGAAGCCGAAGCGAGGCGTTGAGCTCTAATCGAACCGGCGATTGACTGCGAGCTACGCTTTCTGAACCCGGCGATTGATTGATGGTTGTTAATCGAACCCGATGGGCGATTCGCCGCTCTGCTGCTAGTGGCGTTGGGGGGAGGTTTGGATGAATAAAGTGGCGGTGGCGTTGCCTCTGGATGAACAGGAACCCGTGGTGTGGAGGGCTGGATGAGCAGTAAGCGGTGGAGGGTGGCCGTGAGGGTGGTTGAACAGGACCCCGTGGTGTGGAGGGCTGGATGAGCAGTGAGCGGTGGAGGGTGCCCGTGGAGAGGGTGGTTGAACAAGAGCGGTAGAGTAGCGGCGGTGGAGGCTGGATGAGCAGGAGCCCATGGAGGTGGAGGAGGTGGGCGGTAGCCCATGGAGGTGGAGGAGGTCGACGGTGGAGATGAACAGTATCCGTGGAGTCCGTTTTGCGATACGCCACACCCCCCCCGTTTCGGACCGTGGCGCTCCAACACAAGTCTGTTTCGTCCGTTTTGCGATACGCCACACCCTCCCGATCAACAGGACCCCGTTTCGACCGTAGGAGGTCCGTTTCCTCCGTTTCTTGATACGCGAGCCCTCCCGATCAACAGGACCCGTTTTCGCGTGGCGGTCGAACACAAGGCCGTTTCCTCCGTTGTGCGATGCGCGAGCCTCGTTCCATCGCTGTTCCGTCCAAGCCCTCCCGATGAACAGGACCACACATTCCGTTCCGACCCAGCCGGTTGGCTCCCCATGAACACGACGACGACGCTGTTTCTCCGTTCCGACCCAGCCATGTATGTATGCGCGATAGGCGTTAGAGACCCCGCCCGTATGTACGTACGTGGCCGTATTTTCTTTCTTGCACCCTCGCCGCTGTACGTACGTGTACATGCTACGTGCGCGCCTCTACTACGATACGTGCGCGCCTCTACATCCACCAGTATATATGTAGGTACACGTTCGCGACCAGAATGACAACGCTACGTACGCTTCGACCAGGTGCGTCCCGACTATCAGGCACTTCCTTGCGTGCGAAGATGTAGCTGGTGGGTCCCAGCAGTCAGGGGGGCGAATCGTTTTTTTTGCCCGGACGCACTTCCTTGCATGCGAAGATATAGCTGGTGGGTCCCAGCAGTCAGGGGGAAACTTTTTTCGCGAAATACGGTGGCCCGTCCGGTGGGTCCCCGCTGTCAGGTGGAGGAATCATTATTTTCCGCGTAATAAGGAGGCACTTCCTTGCTGCGGCCGTGGACCCAGCTGTCAGCCTCTCCACGTACAGTCCACGTCCGATGGAAGTCGTTCCTTGACCACGTTGACCACGCCGCGCCGAGAGCACCACGGCGGTGGACGACGGCGAGGCCTAGGAAGGGGACGACTCGGAGCCGGGGAAGACGCAGCAGTGGATGCCCACGCGAAGAGGAGTACGAGGGTTCACTGGTTCGGCTGCGGTGTGAGGCTGCTGTCGCCGTAGATTAACAGGGGGTGTGGGTGAGTAGAGGGATGGCCTGGCCAGCGGTGGGAGTAGTAGGGGGCGGTGAGGCCTCCGGCATCACAGCCGGCCACGGGAGGCAGGAGCACGCGGCACGACCGGCGCTGGTTTGGGCGGCTGGAGCAAGAAGACCAGAGATTGAAGAAGCACTACAACCGTTGGATGAACATCGTACGGTAACAGGAGCTAGAATCGTTCATATTGACTAAGTTGACAAAGCCCTCCGTCCCCGTCAACTTGGTAGGCCCACAAGTCAGCCTCCCAGTATGTTGGGTTCCAGATGGCAGGGGGAGTATTCATTTTTTTGTGTGTAATAAGGAGGCACTTCCTTGCGTGCGAAGATAGCTGGTGGGTCTGACAAGTCAGCGGGGGGCACATTTTTTTCGCGAAATACAGAGGCCCTTCCGGTGGGTCCCAGATGTCAGGTGGAGGAATCATTATTTTGCGGCGTAATAAGGAGGCATTTCCTTGTGTGCGGCCGTGGACCCGGCTATCGACCTCTCCACGCACAGCCTACTTCCGATGGTGTCGTTTGTTGATCACGTTGACCACGCCCACGAGCGCATCCAAGGTGGTGGACGACGGCGAGGCCCCGGACAGCAACGAGCGGAGATGGGAAGACGCGGGAGTAGAGTCGAGACGGGAGTTGTCTGAGGTTAACTGGTTCTAGTGCGGTGTGGTTTGGCGATCGGTGGAGAAGAACAGGAGGTGTGGAGGGTTGGAGGATGGCCTAGCTAGCGGTGGAGTAGCGCTTCATAGCGAAGCGTGCTAAGCGAGCTGCTAGCGAGGAGGCGGGAGGTGGTCGGCGCTGGAGGAAGAAGACGAGAGATTGAAGATGGATACCGGCCGTTGGATGTAAATCCAACGGCTAACATATCAGAATCATTTGTTGACTAAATTTACAACGGCTTACGTTGGCTTCGACCTATTGGCCCACATTTCAGCCTCCAAAAATGTGGCACGTATTCAACCCATTTTTTCAGAATTTACAGTCTTTTTTTGCGCGGTAGAATTTACAGTCAATTTGATCTTTTTTTTTTGAATTACAGCCATTAGCTGGGCTGGGTGAACAATTAATGTAGCTTTCATGCGGCCCATTTATTTTATTTTCTAAAAAATTACAGGCCATTTGCACTTTATCTAGATACACGGTTTTGCTGGGCTGATTCTAATTATAATGTTGGGTTGGGCCAGCAATATTATCAAAAAATAAAAAAGGGCTGAGCATCTTGTTATAAATATATTTAAATAATAAGTGATATTATTACATTTGTTCTTAAATCTTACCAAGCTTTTCTACACAATCACTAGGATTTTCGTGCCAAAACAATTCAGGATTTTATTTGTTAAGAAATTATTTTTATAATTAATAAGATGTGGGATATTGTTTTCTTACATATGTAAGTATTTGTTAAATATATGATGACAATAAAAACAATATATAATAACATATAAAATAATTTAAATATATATAATATATTTAAAAGGGAAACATAAGTTGTACCTGGCGTTCCTATTCTTATAAAGAAAAAATAGAACAGACCGCTGCGTTTTCTTCAAAAAAATACATAAATTGGGCTGCAAAAAATGAAACTCGGATGGGAGGTCCATAGGCCGGTCGATACATGACGACCCTAAGAAAATACAAACAGACCCTCCCATCCGAGGTCGTGGGTTGTGCATGTTAAAAATGAAAGCCTAGACGGGGCAGCCCAAAACCACGTCCAACACTTGCCAAAACTCTGTCCCTCGTTTTTTTTGTGTTTCGCACACTCAACATTGTGTGGGCATTTTGACTGTGCATCATATGAAGATGTGCTATGCATGAATGTTGATCAGCATGATGTTAACTGGCTGGTAGTTCCATTTTCGACCATGAATAAAACTTCCAACATGATATTAACCCTGTTTGAAAAGGCCGTGTTAATATAAATGCTCTGCCTTTCAAAGTTGTAGTTTCTTATCTGAAACTGAACTTGCAGTTTCTTATCTGAAACTGAAACTTGCAGTTTCTTCTCGTCTGCACTTTTATACTCCTATGAAACTACATTTTTTAAGTGCTTATTAAAATTACCATAAGAATTATTGTAGGAATTTTCATAATTATTAGAGGAATTACTAGGGAACGGTCTAGCATTAAAATTTCCTCTATAAGCATTGTTTCCAAAACTATTCCTACCAACAAAATTCACATCCATAGATTCATTATTATTCTCAATCAAGGAAGACAAAGGCATATCACTGGGATCAATAGGAGTATTTTTAGTAGCAAACATCTTCATAAGTTCATCCATCTTTCCACTCAAAACATTGATTTCTTCTATAGCATGCACTTTTTTACTAGAAGATCTTTCGGTGTGCCATTAAGAATAATTAGCCATAATATTATCAAGTAATTTTGTAGCATCTCCTAACGTGATTTCCATAAAGGTGCCTCCCGCGGCCGAATCTAAGAGATTTCTAGAAGCAAAGTTCAAACCGGCATAAAAAATTTGTATGATCATCCATAAATTCAAACCATGAGTAGGGCAATTGCGAAGCATCAATTTCATTCTTTCCCAAGATTGGGAAACATGCTCATGATCAAGTTGTTTAAAATTCATAATATCATTCCTAAGAGTGATGATCTTAGCGGGAGGAAAATACTTAGAGATAAAAGCATCTTTGCACTTGTTCCAAGAATCAATACTATTCTTAGGCAAAGACGAAAACCAAACTTTAGCACAATCTCTAAGTGAAAATGGAAATAACTTCAATTTGACAATATTGTTATCTGTATCTTTCTTCTTTTGCATATCACACAAATCAACAAAGTTGTTTAGATGAGTAGCGGCATCTTCACTAGGAAGGCCGGCGAATTGATCTTTCATAACAAGATTCAGCAAAGCGGTATTGATTTCACAAGACTCATCATTATTAAGAGGAGCAATCGGAGTACTAAGGAAATCACTATTATTGGTATTGAAGAAATAACACAATTTGGTATTATCTTGCGCCATGGCAACAAGTAATCCAACACACAAGCAAACAGGAAAACGGCAAGCACAAAGAGAGGAGGAGACTAGGAAAGAGAGGGCGAATAAAACGGCAAGGGTGAAGTGGGAGAGAGGAAAACGAGAGGCAAATGGCAAATAATGTAAATGCGAGGGAGATGGGTTTGTGATGGGTACTTGGTATGTCTTGACTTGAGTGAAGACCTCCCCGGCAACAGCGCCAGAAATCCTTCTTGCTACGTCTTGAGCTTGCGTTGGTTTTCCTCGAAGAGGAGAGGGTGATGCAGCAAGTGTAGCGTAAGTATTTCCCTCAGTTTTTGAGAACCAAGGTATCAATCCAGTAGGAGGCTCCTCAAAAGTCCCAAGCACCTCTGAAACAAACCGAGAACTCGCAACCAACACAATAAAGGGGTTGTCAATCCCTTCACGGCCACTTCATGAAAGTGAGATCTAATAAAGATAGTAAGATAAGATAAATATATTTTTGGTATTTTATAGTATAGATGCAAAAGGTAAAGATGCAAATAAAAGTAGATTGAAAGCAAATATGATAAGAGATAGACCCGGGGGCCATAGGGTTCACTAGTGGCTTCTCTCAAGATAGCATAAGTATTACGGTGGGTGAACAAATTACTGTCGAGCAATTGATAGAAAAGCGCATAGTTATGAGATTATCTAGGCATGATCATGTATATAGGCATCACGTCCATAACAAGTAGACCGACTCCTACCTGCATCTACTACTATTACTCCACACATCGACCGCTATCTAGCATGCATCTAGAGTATTAAGTTCATAAGAACAGAGTAACGCATTAAGCAAGATGACATGATGTAGAGGGATAAACTCATGCAATATGATATAAACCCCATCTTGTTATCCTCGATGGCAATAATACAATACGTGCCTTGCAACCCTTTCTGTCACTGGGTAAGGACACCGCAAGATTGAACCCAAAGCTAAGCACTTCTCCCATGGCAAGAAAGACCAATCTAGTAGGCCAAACTAAACTGATAATTCGAAGAGAATTGCAAAGATAACTCAATCATACATAAAAGAATTCAGAAAAGATTGAAATAATATTCATAGATAAACTTGATCATAAACCCACAATTCATCGGATCACGATAAACACACCGCAAAAAGAGATTACATCGAATAGATCTCCACAAGAGAGGGGGAGAACATTGTATTGAGATCCCGAAAGAGAGAAGAAGCCATCTAGCTAATAACTATGGACCCGTAGGTCTGTGGTAAACTACTCACAACTCATCGAAGGGGCAATGATGTTGATATAGAGGCCCTCCGTGCTTGATTCCCCCTCCGGCAGAGTGCCGGCGAAGGCTCCAAGATGGGATCTCGCGGATACAGAAGGTTACGGCGGTGGAAATTGTGTTTCGTGGTGCCCCTGGATGTTTTAGAGGTACATAGGTATATATAGGAGGAAGAAGTACGTCGGTGGCCGCCCGAGGGGCCCACGAGACAGGGGGGCGCGCCCTCCTATCTCGTGGAAGCCTCGGCTGCTTCTTGACTTGCACTCCAAGTCCTCTGGATCACGTTTGTTCCAAAAATCACGCTCCCGAAGGTTTCATTCCGTTTGGACTCCGTTTGATATTCCTTTTCTTCGAAATACTGAAATAGGCAAAAAAAAACAGCAATATGGGCTGGGCCTCCGGTTAGTAGGTTAGTACCAAAAATGATATAAATGTGTAAAATAAAGCCCATAAACATCCAAAAGGGGTAATATAATAGCATGGAACAATAAAAAATTATAGATACGTTGGAGACGTATCATCCCGCTTCCAGACTAGACTTCACGCCGTCTGTGCAAGTGTGAACTAAAATTTTGAAGCCATTTGCTATGGTAGTTTGACTAGTTAGTTATAGGTGTCTTTTGGTCACTTCTTGCGATGGGCCAACCTTTGTTACCCCCCCCCCATCCCGGTGCATAGGGCGTGCGCATAGTTCTAAGTCCTTGATTAGAATACCTAAAACAGTGTTATTGTTGGGGAACGTAGTAATTTCAAAAAAAATTCCTACGCACACGCAGGATCATGGTGATGCATAGCAACGAGAGGGGAGAGTTTGTCCACGTACCATCATAGACCAAAAGCGGAAGCGTTATGACAATGCGGCTGATGTAGTCGTACGTCTTCACGATCTGACCGATCCAAGTACCGAACGCACGGCACCTCCGAGTTCAGCACACGTTCAGCTCGATGACGTCCCACGAACTCCGGTCCAGCAGAGCTTCGAGCGAGAGTTCTGTCAGCACGACGACGTGATGATGGTGATGATGATGCAACAGACGTAGGGCTTCGCCTAAGCACCGCTACGATATGATCGAGGTGGATTATGGTGGAGGGGGGCACCGCACACGGCTAAGAGAGATCAATGATCAACTTGTGTGTTCTAGGATGCCCCCTGCCCCTGTATATAAAGGAGTGTTGGTGTCAAAACCGGCGGATCTCGGGTAGGGGGTCCCGAACTGTGCGTCTAGGCGGATGGTAACAGGAGACAAGGGACACGATGTTTTTACCCAGGTTCGGGCCCTCTCGATGGAGGTAATACCCTACTCCTGCTTGATTAATATTGATGATATGGGTAGTACAAGAGTAGATCTACCACGAGATCAAGGAGGCTAAACCCTAGAAGCTAGCCTATGGTATGGTTGTTGTTCGTCCTACGGACTAAAACCCTTCGGTTTATATAGACACCGGATAGGTTAGGGTTACACAGAGTCGGTTACAATGGCAGGAGATCTACATATCCGTATCGCCAAGCTTGCCTTCCACGCCAAGGAAAGTCCCATCCGGACACGGGACGAAGTCTTCAATCTTGTATGTTCATAGTCCAGGAGTCCGGCCGTGATGATAGTCCGCTATCCGGACACCCCTAATCCGGGACTCCTCGGTAGCCCTGAACCAGGCTTCAATGACGATGAGTCCGGCGCGTTGATTGTCTTCGGCATTGCGAGGCGGGTTCTTCTCCAAATTACATATACTTGTCGAATAGTGTCCGGCTTCTGATAAATGCTGCGCTCCTTGGCTTCTACGCCCAATAATGGCCATCTTCCACGTGTTTGAACGAATGCGAAAAGCCAGGGTAATTTTACACTTACCCCCCTAGCCGCGCAAATGAGCTGCCTATAAAAGGGGCGAGGATCTAGATCTGAGTCACCATCCCTCCCTTGCGAGCTTTCATCGGAGCGCCCCTGACCAAAGCCCATTCCATCATGGACAGTCGACGCGACTCCTCCTCTCGTGCTCCCAGCCCTCAGCCTGGAAATTGGGAGAGATGCTCAGTTCCGCATAGCGAGCTAGTTATACTCCAAGCCAAGGGATTTCTTCCCCCGGCCTTCATGGTTCCGGTTCGAGCCGGACTCGCCACCTACAAGGGCGGAAAGCAAGCGGAGAGTGTCCCCGATCCCTCTAAAGGAGAGCGGGTATGCTTCATATCTTATCTAGTAAGAGGACTCGGATTTCCAATCCATCCATTTCTCCGGGGGCTCTTGGAGTTCTCTGACCTCGGCTGCACCACCTTACGCCTGCCTCCATTTTGCACATTGCGGGCTTCGTGGCCCTCTGCGAGCTATTCTTGGGCGTCGAGGCTCATTTCGGGCTGTGGAAGAGGATATTCTGCCTAGTACCCCGTTCTCATGAGGGGTCAATATATCAAGTGGGCGGAGCCGAGCTGTGGCGCATCGCCGGGACCGGATACCTATCCGGAACCCCAAAGAAGGCGTCCGAAGACTAGCCTTCGGAATGGTTTTATATGGAGGACGTCCCGCTGCGGATCCTGTTCGGATCGGCCTTTCGGAGTTCAGCAATGCTCCTTTGAAGAAGCGCCTAAGCTGGCACCCTCGGAGCCCCAGAGGGAAAATGACCGGGATGTCCTCTATTTGATGAGCCGGATAAGATTATTGGCTCATGCCGGATTGACCATGATTGGAGTCATGGCAATCTGCATTATGAGGGGAGTGCAGCCGCTTCAATACAGGGGCCACCCCATGTGGGACTTCAACGGAGAGGACGGTGCCACCCGCCACGGCCGCAAAGGGCCGAGATCGGTCACCGAACTGGTGAAGATCTTGTCTGCCATGTACAAAGGAGAGGAGGAGGATTTCCTCCGCGTCAATCCACTGAAGGAGTTTTCTTTGAATAATCCTCGAAGCTGGGTAAGCAAACATCTTTGTGACCCGTCCGATCCATGTTCCCGTGGTTAAATATCTCATTTCATGGTTTTTTGCGCAGGAACTGCGCCGGACTGTGGAGAAGATACACAGCACGCCTCCACAACCCGAGGATCCGGAGCGGTCCCTCGATCCGACCTCCGAAGAGGATCCGAATATAAAGGTGGAGTTGATCGACGGGGTGTTCTATCAACTTAGCATCGACAATGCTTTGGTTGCCATTACGGCTGATTACCCCGGAATACTTCCAGCCTCACAGGTAACTGAGACCGAGATCCCAAAACCCTGATAATGACCCATCCATGCTTATGTTTGATCACCGTATACCAATGGTGTTTCGCAGGGGGCGCCTTCGAGGCACGAAGCCGAGCCCGCGGCGGCTGGCCAACAGAGGGCAGTGCGGCCCCGCAGGCTAAAAAGAAGTGCGGTCCGGATCGAAACTCCGCCGCAACAGTATGGCGTGTCACCATACTTCTAGGATTGATTCTTGGAAGGCGTACTAACGCTGGTGCTCTTTTCAGGAAAAAGAGCGCTCGCCGGACTGAGTCCGGAGAGGTTGCCAATCGAACCTTCACCGGCCAGGCTTCAAAGCCAGGTCCGGAGGCTGAGGCGAGCACGAGGCGTCGTCGGATGCTCCTCCGACGAGAGGATGCCGACAGGTTGTCCGCCACCAACTCCGAGGTGGAGAGTGCCTTGAATCACAGCGCCGCGGACAGTTCTTCGTGGCGTGTTTCTCCCACGAGGCCTTGAATGCCTTCGATTCGGAGATCGCACCTCCGTGCCGCTCGAGATGGTCTAGCGAGCCACGGAGCAGTATGTAAAGGACATACTGGTAAGGAAATTTGATGATTATATATGCCAAGAGCCCCGAGACTTAAAATAGTTAGAATAACTAATTTAAGGATCATTTGTTGTGCAGGATCTTATAGAAAAGAATACCCGACTGTCCCAGGAGCTTGAAGAGTGCAAGGCCCAACTTGAGGCTGCACTAGCCGCTACAGGGGGAGCTACAGAGACCCCCTCTGGTAATATACGCTTCAGAAGATAAATAGTTTATGAAGTGCGGCGTGTGTGTAAATCTGACAAAAATGTTGCAGATGGCGCCGGACTAGATCCGGACAAACAGCAGCTCATACGCCAGCTAAAGGCCGGCGAGAGCGTGCTTACAAGGGTGCGGCAGGAGAAAAATAACCTCCAAGACGCCAACACCAAGCTGGGTGAGGAACTAAAGGATGTTCGTGCCCAGTTGTCTGACTCCGTAAAGGAGAATCGGCGGCTTCGTCGCGGCATTTTCAGTAAGTGCTTGAACGAACTTTGAAAGAGTTCGGTGAGGAAGGCGACTAACATAAACATGTATGTAGGTTTGCTCACAGGTCGTCCTGAGGAGGAGATGCCCGTTCTTGGTGATCTTCTTCCCGAACTGCATCACCTGCACGAACGAGTCCGGCGGTGATGAAAGGCATCGGTCGAGCCTTGTGGCCATCTATCTCCCCGCCGAAGGCATTGGGGAGCTGGCGAGCGGCTTCAAGGATCACGCGGCGCTTCGGCTATGGAAGATATCAGCCTGCCGTCAAAGGCGCCAGGAGGCACAGGCCATGGTGAAGACGCGGTACACAAGGCTGACCCAAACCACATGGCCGAGGTCGGACCCGTGTGGCGGATGGGATGGAGATCCCGTAAGTTAGTGTACGCCAAGTAGAATTGGCCGCCAAGTATTCCCAAACAAGATTGTAAATTAGATAGCCTATTAGATGGCATTGATGAGGAATGCAATGAGTCAAGTTGACTATGTAAAATATGACATGAAAGAATGTCTTCTAGCGGATTGTAGATCGTTTGTCATAGCGGACCTTTTAAGCTCGACCTCCAGACCCAATAGTCCGGAGTGTGTCCGAATACCTTAGTGGTTATATAAGAACCGTGGTATGCATGGAGACAAGGCGTAGGGGTCATTGTTGCTGTATCAGACAAGTGCCCAACTAGTTATGTTATATTACATGGGTAGTAAGAAACATCTTCCAGGGAGAATAGTTTCGTTAAGGGTTCCTTTCGCTGGGATGCATGCCCTAAAGTGCATGTCAAAGCTGCTATGAAAGCAGAAAATCATCTGGGGGCAGATGGTTAAATAATTAAAAATCATCTTTCAGTTCACCGACCGAATATTCCCTTAAGAACGCTAGCTTTCGCTTCAACCAGTCGAGGTACACATCCGCTGACCCGCGATAATAATCGCAGAGGTGCTCCCTTTACCACCTAGCCGAACAATCGGGAACGTAGGGGTAAGCACATGAGCCAGGCAACCTAGCTTGGCCAAAACTTAAGTCATATCGATGCATATAATGGTGAATAAAAGGTACATGCGGAAGTTTAACGCATGTGTTGGGCATGAAGCCTGTATAGAATAAGCTTCTAGTGAAGAAGCCCCCAGGTATAATGAGCGCGTACATCGCGTCAAATATATACGAACAAAGCGCAAACGAGCCTCTAGAGGCTTCAAAAAGAAGGAGGAGGAAGGAGAGAAATAAAAGACAACAAAAATAAAAAATATGGACGGAGGAAGGAGACGAACTTGAGTCCGCACTTAGGCGTAGAATCTTCGTGAGGCGGGCTGCGTTCCATGGGTTCGGCTCGAGTCGGTTGTCCGGCAGCCATGCAGACGGTATGCTCCGCCGGTCGGGACCTGGTCGATGATGAAGGGACCTTCCCATTTGGGCTTGAGTTTGTCCTTTTTCTTGTCCGGCAGCGTAGAACTAGTTCGCCAACGTTATAAGCTTTGGCCCGCACTTCCTCGCTTTGATATCTTGAGCCTGCTGTTGATAAAATGCGGAACGAGCCTTTGCCACGTCGCGCTCCTCCTCCAATGCGTCCAAACTGTCCCGCCGATCGAGCTCGGCTTCTCTTTCTTCGTACATGCGCATAAGGTGAGTCATGTATTATGTCCTGAGGCAAGACTGCCTCTGCGCCGTACACCATAAAGAATGGTGTGAATCCGGTAGTACGATTTGGCGTGGTCCGCAGCCCCAGTCTGGTCGAGCTCCTCAACCCGGTCGTGTTAGATTCCTTGAGGACCGCACTAGTGCGGGCTTAATGCCGCTCATGATTAAACCATTTGCTCGTTCGACTTGGCCGTTGGTTTGAGGGTGATAGACCGAGGCGTGTCGAGCTTGATGCCCATGTTTTTGCACCATTCTTTGACCTCGTCGGTCGTGAAGTTGGTGCCATTATCGATGATGATCTTGTGGGGACACCGTAGCGGTGCACTACCCCGATATGAAGTCTATCACCGGTCTAGATTCGGCCGTTTTAACAGGCTTGGCCTCTATCCATTTGGTGAATTTATCCACCATGACCAATAGGTATTTTTGCTTGTGGGTTCCTCCCTTCAGGGGTCCAACCATGTCAAGCCCCCAGACCGCGAACGCCAGGTGATGGGTATGGTTTTAAGGGCGGTGGGTGGCATGTGGCTTTGGTTAGCAAAAAGCTAGCAACCGACGCATCATTGGACTAAGTCCTGTGCATCTGCTCGGGCCGTCGGCCAATAAAATCCTGTACGGAAGGCCTTGCCTACAAGGGCCTGGGCTGCGGCGTGGTGCCCACCCAGTCCGGCATGAATTTCAGCCAGGAGGTTTCGCCCTTCCTCTTCGGAGATACACCTTTGAAGGACTCCGGTAGTGCTTTTCTTATAAAGCTCTCCCTCATGGACTTTATAGGCTTTAGATCGCCGTACTATGCAGCGAGCCTCATTTTGGTCTTCGGGGAGTTCCTTCCTAGTTAGGTAGGCTAAGAATGGTTCCGTCCACGGGGCAATAACCGCCATTATTTCATGGGCGGAGGGTGTTATCTCGGGGGCAGAGCCTCCGGTTGTGTCAAAGTGTTCGATGTCGGGCAGTGCGGTTGGGTCCGGATTGTGATTGCCGGACTCCCTTCCCATAATACGGATGGCTTGAACAGTCGTTCGTAAAGATATTGGGTGGGGCGGCATCGTTTTGCACCGATGCGTGCCAATATATCCGCTACCTGGTTGTTATCCGGGCTATATGATGAAATTCGAGCCCTTGAACCGTCTTGACATTTTAGGACCGCATTGCGGTATGCTGCCATTTTCGGATCTTTGGCGTCAAAGTCTCCGTTTATTTGAGATATTGCGAGGTTGAATCGCGCACCTCTAGGCGTTGAATGCCCATGGAGATCGCCATCCGGAGGCCGTGCAGAAGGGCCTCATATTCGGCTGCGTTGTTGGAGTCCGTATACATTATCTGAAGTACGTATTGGACTGTGTCCCCGGTTGGGGACATCAGGACGACGCCAGCCCCCAGGCCGGCCTACATTTTGGAGCCGTCAAAGTGCATAATCCAATTGGAGTATGCGTCGTACTCTTTAGGGAGTTCGGCTTCGGTCCATTCGGCCACGAAGTCGGCCAAAATCTGCGACTTGATAGCTCATCGTGGCTTGTAGGTTATGTCGAATGGAAGGAGCTCTATGGCCCATTTAGCAATCCGGCCCGTAGCGTCGCGGTTGTTTATAATGTCATTAAGGGGTACTTCAAAGGCCACAGTTATCGAACACTCTTGAAAGTAGTGTCGCAGCTTCCGGGATGCCATGAACACCGCGTATGCTATCTTTTGATAGTGTGGGTACCGGGACTTGCATGGATTTAGGACAGTGGACACATAGTAAACCGGTTTTTGAAGAGGGAACTGGTGTCCGTCCGTTGCTCGTTCGACAACGAGCACCGCGCTAACAACTTGATGTGTTGCGGCGATATATAATAGCATTGGTGCGCCCACGTTGGGCGCGGCCAGGACCGGGTTTGTTGCCAAAATGGCCTTTATTTCTTCGAGTCTGGCCGTGGCGGCCTCCGTCCACTCGAAGTGTTCGGTGCGCCGGAGGAGGCGGTAAAGAGGTAACGCCTTTTCTCCCAATCGGGAAATAAAGCGGCTTAGAGCCGCTACGCATCTCGTTAATTTTTGTATTTGTTTGAGGTCTTTTGGAATATCCAATTGTGACAGAGCTCTGATCTTGGCTGGATTTGCTTCAATTCCTCTACCGGACACGATGAAGCCCAGGAGCTTTCCGGCTGGAACGCCGAAGACGCATTTTTCCGGATTGAGCTTGATGTCATATTTTCGAAGATTATCAAATGTGAGCCTCAGGTCGTCTACTAGAGTTTCGACGTGCTTGGTTTTGACGACCACGTCATCTACATATGCTTCCACTGTTTTGCCGATCTGATTTGCCAGACATGTCTGAATCATGCGCTGATATGTTGCGCCGGCGTTTTTGAGCCCAAAGGGCATTGTGTTGAAGCAGAATGGGCCGTATGGAGTAATAAATGCTGTTGCAGCTTGGTCTGGCTCCGCCATCTTGACTTGGTGGTAGCCGGAGTACGCGTCGAGGAAGCACAATGAGTCGTGCCCTCGTCAGAAGCGTCAATAATTTGATCAATTCGGGAGGGGAAGGGATCCTTTGGGCAAGCCTTATTAAGGTCTTTAAAATCGACACATAGGCGCCGGATTTATCCTTCTTTGGTACCATCACCAGGTTTGCTAGCCAGTCCGGATGTTTTATATCTCGATGAATCCGGCCTCCAAAAGTTTGGATAGCTCCTCTCCCATGGCCTGTCTCTTGGGTTGGAAAAGCGCCAAGAGCCTGTTTGGTCGGCTTGAATCCTTTTAGGATATTTAGGCTGTGCTCGGCCAGCCGACGTGGGATTCCTGGCATGTCTGAAGGGTGCAAGGCAAAGATGTCCCAGTTTTCTCGTAGAAATTCTCGTGGTGCAGCGTCTACATCGGGGTTTAATTGTGCCCCAATGGAGGCCGTCTTTGCAGGGTCCGTTGGGTGGACTTGGAATTTGACTATTTCATCCGCTGGTTAAAAAGAGGTGGACTTGGATCTTTTATCAAGTATCACATCGTCCCTGTTCACCGTGGAGCGCATCGCGGTGAGTTCTTCGGCCGCTAGGGCTTCGGATAGTGCCTCGAGGGCTAGTGCGGCTGTCTTGTTTTCAGCGGAGTGCTATGTTGGATCACTAGCGAGTGATGATTCCATTAGGTCCGGGCATTTTAAGCTTCATGTACCCGTAATGGGGTATAGCTTGAAAAATTATGAATGCCTCTCGTCCTAATAAAGCATGATATCCGCTGTTGAGCAGGGCCACTTGAAATGTGACCTCCTCGGACCTGTAATTGTCCGTGAGCGAACACTACATCCAAGTGTGATTTTTCTGTGCAGCATGCTTCCGGCTAGGGATTATTCCTCTAAAGGTTGTCTTTGCTTCGCTCAATGCGGTTCCATCTATTTCCATTTTTCGGAGGGTTTCCTCATAGACGAGGTTTAGTCCGCTGCCGCCATCCATGAGTACCTTAGTAAGGAGAAAGCCGTCCACTATCGGACTGAGGACCAATGCGGCTGGTGCTCGGGCTGTTCGGAATTTAGGTTCGCCACTGGCATTAAAGATAATAGCCGTGTCACTCCATGGATTTATTGTTGCTACTTGGTAGACTTCGGCCAGGTTGCGGAGTGTTCGTTTTCGCATGTTATTTGATGCGAAAGTCTCAAGACTATTAACACCGTCTTGGTGTTCTTTGAGCTGGGTTCGAAGCTATAAGCTCTTCGCCACTTTTGGCCACCTGCCGTAGTATCCAACATGCTCGAAGGCTATGAGTTAGAGTGGCACCCTCAGTGCTATGAATTTTGCTGGGTCCGTTTAGCCAACCCTCCAGTACAGTTCCGTACCCTTTAGGGGGTTTTGGTTTTTTGGTATTTAACCCTGGTGCTTGATAGTGAAGCACCCTTTTGTTTCTGACTAGGGATGTATTCGGGGCCGGATTATCCCAAAATTTACTTTCGGTTTTGCAGGCGCTCTCCATCGCACAGTACTTTTGTACTATGGTCACCAAGTCAACAAAGTGTGTAATTTCGCGACGAATTATGGCGTTTAGGATTCCCTTGTCCATGCAATTATTGCAGAAAATTGGGATTGCGTCCTCCTCTCGGCAGTCCTTTATCCTGTTCATAACCGGGAGGAATCGCCCGATAATGATGTCTTTGTTTCAGCGGGCTCTTGCCAAATTCGAGAGAGATCGCTAATGTTTGGGTGGGCGGGTGGAACTAGATCCGGAACCCCGTCCAATTTAGGACTCAAGGGCCGAGAAGTTTCCGAACTCGGAAGTTTGGATTTTTGAGTGTTATCCAATGAGTCCAACCCGCTGCTGACTTTAGGTTCAGGGCTTGATCGACATCCGTCCCTCCGCGGGAATCGGGCATGGAGGGATCAGGAATCCGGACATAGCTAGTCCTTAAGGTAGAAGAAGAATCGCCGCATTGCTCCTCTATCACATCGACATGATGGGTAGCCTGGGGAGAGTTGATCTCTCTTAGATCGGTTTTAGGCCCGATTTGGTCGTAATCTGTGGCGACTCCCAGGGCGGCGATGCGATCCGAGAGCTCTTTTACGGAGGAGAGCTCGATCGGATCTAACTCTTCGGCAAGTTCCGAACTAACATGGAGATTGGTTTCGATGACTCGAGAGGTCACCGTCGGTGCAGCGGCCGAACTAGCGGTCATGAGAAAACCGCCTAGCCGAAGATTCTGACCAGTGGCGAAGGCTTCTTTGGCGATAGTATCGTCTTTAAAGACGAGATGAGGCATCCTACCTGATGGCGACGGCACAGCGGAACTCTTAATGAAAGCACCAATGTCGGTGTCAAAACCGGCGGATCTCGGGTAGGGGGTCCCGAACTGTGCGTCTAGGCGGATGGTAACAGGAGACAAGGGACACGATGTTTTTACCCAGGTTCGGGCCCTCTCGATGGAGGTAATACCCTACTCCTGCTTGATTAATATTGATGATATGGGTAGTACAAGAGTAGATCTACCACGAGATCAAGGAGGCTAAACCCTAGAAGCTAGCCTATGGTATGGTTGTTGTTCGTCCTACGGACTAAAACCCTCCGGTTTATATAGACACCGGATAGGTTAGGGTTACACAAAGTCGGTTACAATGGTAGGAGATCTACATATCCGTATCGCCAAGCTTGCCTTCCACGCCAAGGAAAGTCCCATCCGGACACGGGATGAAGTCTTCAATCTTGTATCTTCATAGTCCAGGAGTCCGGCCGTGATGATAGTCCGGCTATCCGGACACCCCCTAATCTGGGACTCCCTCAAGGAGCAAGGGGGGAGGCCGGCGGCCCCTGTAGGGCGCGCCAGGAGGAGGAGTCCTCCTCCTAATAGGAGTAGGAGTCCCCTTTCCTACTCCTAAGGAGGAAAGGAAGGAGGAGAGGGAGAAGGAAGTAGAGGGAGGAAAAGGAGGAAAGGGGGCCGCCCCCCTAGTCCAATTCGGTTTGGGCTAGGGGGGCGCGCGCCCTGACTCCTCTCTTCCACCACTTGGCCCATGAGGCCCATTACTTCTTCCTCGTATTCCCGTAACTCCCCGGTACCCCCAAAATACCTGAATCACTCGGAACCTTTCCGATGTCCGAATATAGTCGTCCAATATATAGATCTTTACGTCTCGACTATTTAGAGACTCCTCGTCATGTCCCCGATCTCATCCGGGACTCTGAACTACCTTCGGCACATTAAATCACATAAACTCATAATACCGATCGTCACAGAACTTTAAGCGTGCGCACCCTACGGGTTCGAGAACTATGTAGACATGACCGAGACACGTCTCCGGTCAATAACCAATAGCAGAACCTGGATGCTCATATTGGCTCCCAATGTTCTACGAAGATCTTTATCGGTCAAACCGCATAACAACATACGTTGTTCCCTTTGTCATCGGTATGTTACTTGCCCGATATTCGATCGTCGGTATCTCAATACCTAGCTCAATATCGTTACCGGCAAGTCCCTTTACTCGTTCTGTAATGCATCATCCCGCAACTAATTCATCAGTTGCATTGCTTGCAAGGCTTATAGTGATGTGCATTACCGAGAGGGCCTAGAGATATCTCTCCGACAATCGGAGTGACAAATCCTAATCTCGATCTACGCCAACCCAACAAGTACCATCGGAGACACCTGTATAGCACCTTTATAATCACCAAGTTACGTTGTGACGTTTGGTAGCACACAAAGTGTTCCTCCGGTAATCGGGAGTTGCATAATCTCAAAGTCATAGGAACATGTATAAGTCATGAAGAAAGCAATAGCAGTAAACTAAAACGATCAAGTGCTAAGCTAACTGAATGGGTCAAGTCAATCACATCATTCTCATAATGATGTGATCCCATTTATCAAATGACAACTCATGTCTATGGTTAGGAAACATAACCATCTTTGATCAACGTGCTAGTCAAGTAGAGGCATACTAGTGACACTCTGTTTGTCTATGTATTCACACATGTATTATGTCTCCGGTTAATACAATTCTAGCATGAATAACAAACATTTATCATGAAATAAGGGAATAAATAATAACTTTATTATTGCCTCTAGGGCATATTTCATTCAATGAACACAAAGGTTCAGGGCCGACTCCCACTTCTGCAATGCATAACCTTTCATCCACTTCTCGTCCTTGAAGAAGTTGTATGGTAGAAAATTATCTGATATAACACCAGAAGGGTATGACCCGTAGTAGTTTCCGGGTTCACACAGATTAGATAAAGGCATATGCCCAACCCATCGGGGCCTCTTAGGAACATATACCACAAACTTCAGGAGTAATTATCACCAGCTCGAAAGTAGAGCATGGTTGACAAAGCAGAGGATACAATTTACCAAAGGCAATATATATCAGGGAAAGAACTTCTCGAGGTTTTTGTATACAAAGGACACTGTCGAATTGATAATTCAACAAAGGATCTGACGATCCACAATGGAGCTGATGTGAGCATCGACACACAATCAAAGGAAGAATCAAGGCAAGGGCCTTAGATTATAGAAACAACTGGCTAACTCAAAGCTCAAAGGCAAAGAATCATAATTTCCAAATCAAGGGCTCAGAGGCAAAAACTTTGATTAAGAATGGATAAGTTGAGTAGGCTTAGGGTACAATCGACGGCAATTGGATTGCTTGAGAACCAGCTCACGTTTAAAATGATGTCCGATCCGGAAGGAAATTTCCAGGGAATAACTGATGATTGTGTGCATTCACACACATGTTGAATCAACACGATCAGAATGTCAATCACAAGGATTTTAATGGTTATTGTTAGTCAAATGGAATTGTCCAGACTGCAAGCAGACAGGTATTTGCAGAAGGACTACCGGAAGATCGGGTAGTATTTCGAAGACTTTTATGAAACACCTAAACAACGGGGGATGACCGGATACTCGGTAAGCGCGAGCAATTATCCGTAGGGGTATTCAAGTGGAAAGGAACTCCAAGGCAATAAGCTCAAGGATTCTCAAAAAGTTGGAGAAATAATTCGATGCATCTTGTAATAACAAGAGCAACTGGGAAAGAACGTAAGACAACAGGTGCTTGTAATTTTCCTTAAGGATAACGGTTGTAGAGAATTGCAAAAGTAACGGAAACAAGGTCTCGAGTGAACACTTGAGAGTATCTTCCGAATCTTCTGGTGCAGTAGGAAATCATCTGAACTGAAGGGGCTCTTTGGGAGAAAGTATTATCGAGAACCTAGAGTCATAGTTTAGTAAAATCGTTTAACCCGAATAGAAGAGATGTCAGAGTCCCAGAGTATAGGTCGAGAAATAAAAGATCCTACTACCACCCAATGGCGACATGGGCCCGTAAGCCGCACAGCCATGTTAGTAAAAGTTTTGCAATGACTAGACTCAACTTTGGCCAAGGAGTTTGGAAGGGGGATTCCTACAGGCAGTCGGCTCTGATACCATCTTGTGACGCCCTCGATTAGATCGTACACTAATCATGCACGCATACGTGTACGATCAAGATCAGGGAGTCACGGGAAGATATCACAACACAACTCTAAAAACATAAATAAGTCATACAAGCATCATAATACAAGCCAGGGGCCTCGAGGGCTCGAATACAGATGCTCGATCATAGACGAGTCAGCGGAAGCAACAATATCTGAGTACAGACATAAGTTAAACAAGTTTACCTTAAGAAGGCTAGCACAAGCTGGGATACAGATCGAAAGAGACGCAGGCCTCCTGCCTGGGATCCTCCTAAACTACTCCTGGTCGTCATCAGCGGGCTGCACGTAGTAGTAGGCACCTCCAGTGTAGTAGTAAGTAAATCGTCGGTGGTGGCGTCGCTCTGGACTCCAGCATCTGGTTGCAACAACCAGAAGAAAGGAAAGGGGGGAAAAGGGGAGAGAAAGCAACCGTGAGTACTCATCCAAAGTACTCGTAAGCAAGGAGCTACACTACATATGCATGGGTATATGTGTAAAGGGCCATATCAGTGGACTGAACTGCAGAATGCCAGAATAAGAGGGGGATAACTAATCCTGTCGAAGACTACACTTCTGGCAGCCTCCGTCTTGCAGCATGTAGAAGAGAGTAGACTGAAGTCCTCCAAGTAGCATCGCATAGCATAATCCTACCCGACAATCCCCTCCTCTTCGCCCTGTTAGAGAGCGATCGCCGAGTTGTATCTGCCACTTGGAAGGGTGTGTTTTATTAAGTATCCGGTTCTAGTTGTCATAAGGTCAAGGTACAACTCCAAGTCGTCCTGTTACCAAAGATCACGGCTATTCGAATAGATTAATTTCCCTGCAGGGGTGCACCACATAACCCAACACGCTCGATCCCATTTGGCCGGACACACTTTCCTGGGATATGCCCGACCGCGGAAGATCAACACGTCGCAGCCCCACCTAGGCCAACAGAGAGGTCAGCACGCCGGTCTAAACCTAAGCGCATTGCAGTGCAGGCCCATCGCCTTAGCACACATGCATGTTGCGTGGGCGGCGGAAGCGAACTAGCCCCCTTAATACAAGAGCAGGGCTTACGTTCCAATCTGCTTGCAGCTCGATCGGCCGATGTCACGAAGGCTTCGGCTGATACCACGATGCCGAGTGCCCATATCTTTCCCACGTAGTTGGTTAGTGCGTATAGACCAAATGGCCAGACTCAGATCAAATACCAAGATCTCATTAAGCGTGTTAATTCA
Organism: Aegilops longissima; assembly: GCA_021605205.1. NCBI lineage: Eukaryota > Viridiplantae > Streptophyta > Magnoliopsida > Poales > Poaceae > Aegilops > Aegilops longissima. The sequence goes on from CM038681.1 coordinate 573,372,400, forward strand.
TGTAACCGCGGACACCGACCAGGGCCAGGCCCACCTCTCACCTAGGCGGTCTCAACCTGCCCTATCGTTCCGCCACAAAGATCCACCCAGAGGGCCGTCGGGACAAAGGTCCTTTCAGCCCCCAATCCGTGAATCACTCGTGGGTGCTCCACGAGCCGACCCGACTTTAGTCACCACATGTATCATGTATAAAGTATATAGTATATACCCGTGATCACCTCCCTAGTGATCACGGCCCAACAGTATAGCATGGCAGACGGACAAGAATGTAGGGCCACTGATGAAACACTAGCATCCTATACTAAGGATGTAGGATTGCGAGTAAAGGTAACACAAAGAGTAGTAAGGACAGGCTATGCATCGAGGATAGGTTTAACGAAAAAGCGGTAACATGCTACACTACTCTAATGCAAGCAATATAGAGAAGAATAGGCGATATCTGGTGATCAAGGGGGGGGGGGGCTTGCCTGGTTGCTCTGGCAAGAGAAGGGTTCGTCGTCGATGTCTACCGGAAAGAAGTAACGGAGGGGGAACACAATAAATAACAGAGCAATCAAATGTAACACAAAGCAAGACGCGGCAATATGCGGTGCTAGAGGTGATCTAACGCAGGGATAGGTAATACCGGCGAAGGGGGAAACATCCGGGAAAATATCCCCGGTGTCTCGCGTTTTCGGACAGATGAACCGGAGGGGGAAAGTTGCGAGTTTGCTATGGTAGGGATGTGTGGCGGACGAACGGGCTGCGTATCCGGATTCGTCTCATTGTTCTGAGCAACTTTCATGTACAAAGTTTTTTCATCCGAGCTACGGATTATTTTATAATAATTTTCAAAGATTTTAATTAATTTCTGGAATTACTAAATTCGTTTAATTGGAAAATTCATTTATTGCGTCAGCATGATGTCAGCATGACATCAGCGGTCAACTCTGACCGTTACCGGTCAAACTGACGATGGGGCCCGATTGTCATTGACTCAACTTACCTAAACAGAACTAGTTAGTTCAATAAGGTGATTAGGTTGATTAAACAATATTTATTAAGTTAATTAATTAAATTTATTTTATTTATTAATAGCTATTTTTTACCAAATCCTTTTCTTTCTCTTTTTTTGTCTCTTTTCTTTTTCACGGGGACGGGCCCCATTGGCTAGTGGCACACAGCCAAGCCTCTCTGGCTGTGCGCTCTTACCTGAGAAAGGCGTCGACGAGCGCCAAGACCAGCGCGGAGGGTGCAGAACCACGGCGACCGGGCCGGGCGAGGCGGTCGCCGGCGTGTGAGCTGCAATGAGGCGGGCGGTGACGCGGGCAGCGGGGTCGCTGCGAGGCAGCGGCGGCACGATGAGGCCAGCGCGGTGGAGGAGGCGTAGGGCCTGGGCGGCAGCGGCGCAACAACAGGCAACAACAGCACGAGGAGCAAAAGGTAGCAACTACGGCGGAGCTAGCGGCAACCAGCGGTAGAGAGCACGGGGAGGAGGGGAAAAGGTCGTGGAGGGCCGGAGGCTCACAACGGAAGCGGGAGAGTGCTCGGTGGAGCCGGAGGAGGTCGGGGCCGAGCGGCTCGACGGCGCGGTTCGTGGTGACGTCCGACGGCGTCGAAGGAGGGGGCTTCAGTTGATGAGGGGGAGGAAGGTGAGGGTCTTCGCGAGGTGGTGGCGCGAGGACGGCGGTAGGCGGTGGTTCCACAGGCGAGGCCGCCGGCGAGTAGGACTCAGTAGCGGGGTGTTGATGTGACTGGAGAATGAGAGGAGTGGGTGTCTCGATCGGGAGGAGTGGGGTTCATGCGGGAGGAGGGGGGATCGTGCGGCGACAGGATGGGCGCCATCCAGATCTGAGGCGAGGGGAGTGAGAGGGTATCGAGGAGGAGAGGCTAGGGTTTGAGCGTCGGCAGGCCATATAGGCCAGGCCTTGATTGGGCGGTGGGCGGCCGGCTGGGTTGTGGCCTAGTTGGCCGGGGTGGGGGGGGGGGTCTATTTTTATTTCTTTTTAGTTTTCTTTTATTTTTAGTTTTGCCAAAATACTAAAGTGGCACCCAAATAGATGTTACAAATTATGCCACAGCCACAAACAACTTAGCACTGAAAAAAATAGTTTTGAAATTGTTTATCATTTTAAAAGCATTTAAATAATTATTATTGCTACTATTTTCTTCATTTTAGTGTGTTTAAAAATTTAGAAAGGTGTGGTTTCTCCATCATAATTACATATGTATTATTTGGCTCACTTCGAACATTTTAGTTTTAATATTTGAAAACTTTTATCGTTTGCCTTTAATTCAAATTTTTAATTTGAACTGGTTTCGAACTAACGCGAGATTAACAACAGTGACCGAGGTGACATGACATCATTAGCATGGAATTACTGTAGCATAATTATCCGGGCGTCACAGTTTGGTCAGGATGTGCGTGACATCCCAAACCCACACCCAAAGAAAGAACATCTTCGTGTGGTCGGCGCTCGAGAGTCTTGTTGTCGAGGCGATCGACGCCTAGAGAGGTCACACAGGCCTCCTCTTTTTTTTTAGAAAAGGAGGATGACCCCTGCCTCTGCATCCGGGAGATGCATCTGGCCACTTTATTGATTATTCTCGAGGACCTTACAAAGTATTACAACAATGTGCTGAATCCACCATCTTGGCAACACATGCCGCTACTCCTATCCAAAATGATGAAGGGGTGCTAGCTGGGCCACTACCCAAACCACTCACCTAAGCCTAACATCATAAGCGGAAGTCGAAACTCATTGGAGGCCCAGTAGAGCCACATACCGGTGCAGGGCACAATCCGGTCGACGACTTTCGTGTGTCGTCGCCGCCATCTTCCACAGGTCTTGAGATCATATTGAGGCTTCTACCTTGTCAGCCACTCAGCCAACGACGTCACCATGGCCTTGACGGCAACCTCCTCTCGCTGAGCCCATCTCCGCACATCGGACGCCGAGTCTCCACGGCGCCATGCCATCGATCTCCGCCGCCATCAAAGTGTGAGATGAAACACCGCTCCACCATTCCTCCACCAAAGACTTGCTCCAAGGCGATGCCCCGGAAGGGTAGCGATAGAACGCCATCATCATCCAATCCGAAGACCCGGATCCGGGTTTCCCCATGAGCACCCGAAACGATGGCGCAGATCGCCGACGATGCCTCGACCATCGGCAGTAGCTCCACCAGACGAAGCGTCGCCTCGTCGCCGCAACCTCAAGATGAAGTGACAGAATGCATGTGTCGACACCGAACCGCCGCCACTTCCACCGCCACTTGAGCAGCCCCGAGCAAGCGCCTTGAGAAGGAGCACGGCACCGTAGTGTCGCTGCCGCTTGGAACAGGGGTTCTAAGGTTTTCACCGAGCTCTGGGAGGGTGGAAGGAAGGAGGTCCTCTCCGAAGCCTCCAACAAGGGAAGCAACACCCAAAGGCATTGCCATCGGAGTGGCCGTAAGCCGCCAAGAGATTCCCGGAACCCTTCCACCACCGGATCGCAAGGCGGCACCAAAACGGTGATCGAAGCCACCAAGGGCGGATCCGCTGCGGTCGGAGTAGATCGGGTCGAGGACGACATCACCATAGCCACCAACATCCGGCGAGGAACCGCCACCGCGGTAAAGCCCCCACCTCCCGCCATCCACATGGGAAGTGGTCCACTGTCCACGCGGCGCGCCGCCCGCTAAGCTGCGCCGCGTGCCACCACCATAGCCGCCGCCATGGATCCGAGCCGCAAAGGGCCGCCACCGCGAGGCCCCACGGCACACCAGATCCGGGCCGCGAGCCACGGCGCGGCATCGAGCTCCAGATCCGGATCCCCATAGCGAAAGCACGGCGCCTCCAGCCGCGACCTCCGGACGCGGACACCCGCCACAGTAGCGTGCCCTCGGCGCTTGAGCCGACGGCCTGGATACCTCGTCGCCCACGGCTCCTACGCCGCGACCATGGCATGCCGAGCGGCCGCCCCGCGCCTGACCACACACACGCGGCGCCTCGCGCTGCCTCCTCCGCTTAGCGCTTGTGCGCCGCAACCCACCTCGCGAGTGGGAGTGGAAGACCACCGCCGCCGACACCACACGGGCTTTGCCCGGGCGGCGCTCGCCGGCGGCGGCGGGGGAGGAGGGGGGGATGGATGGCGCCTCCTCTACACCCTCGATGAACCAGAAGTGCATCGGCAGCTTCTCGATGACGACACGAACGTGCAGGTTGAGCTTCAGGAGCGCGGCGTGGTCGTTGTCGTGCCAGGGAGCGATGTTGAAGCGAATGCCGTCCACCATGATGAAGCCGCGGGCCACTGCGTTGTCTCGCAGCGTCGGCAGGTTGAAGTGGACGAAGAAGTCCTCGGTATCGTGCTCCATGACCCGCATCAGGTGCGGCGAGACGCGCACCTGGTCCTCGATGGCCTTGCCCACCATGAGCGGGTTGGTGATGCCCTTCCCACCAACGGCGGTGAGAGTGACAACGTGGTGATGGAGGACGAAGACGGCATGGTCCATGGCTGGCGAGGAGACGACGACCTTGTTGCTTGAACGGGGGCGGCGCGAGGGGTCGACGTGGGAGACGCGGCCACTGGAGGCCATGGCGACGGGCGGCGAGGGTGGCGGTGGAGAAGGAGGGGTGTGGGGAAGCGGATGCGGCTGTGAATTGACTTGGGGGGCTGCCGGGGGCCAAGCCGCTCTTTGGCAGAGTCGCCCCGGCCTTTGTTTCTTGGGTTCTGCAGGCACTGCTTGCCGGAGTGGCCCTAACGCTTGCAAATGATGCAGCGAAAAGGATCTCTGCAATCTTTGCGGCAGTGGAGTGTGCTGAGGCACCGGAAGCAGAGGCCGTCGAACCTCTTTAAGAAGGCGAGCCGGCCTGGGTCGGCATGGGGCGGCCGTCGGTGGGTATGCGCCTGCGCACGCTGGGGCGAGGTATGGACCGCCGGATCGGAGGAGCAACGCCGGTTCTTCCGGGACGAGACGGTAGTCCATCCACCGTCCATGCCCGAAACGGAAGCGCTGACAGGGGAGGGAGAAGCTACCACAACAGATTTAAGGCGGAGACGCCCCATTTGGGGTGCCACGGCCAGATCCACCGGGCAGGACGGGGCGGCCGCGCTGGATGACTGGATCCCTCGCCCCGGAGCAGAACACGCGGCGCAGCAGCCGGATCAGGCGCTGACCGCCGCGGGGTCGGGGCAGCGACCGGCGCAGCGGACGGACCGCCAGACCGAGCAGGATCTGGCACCGAGGCGGGCGTGCCCCATCCCGCGCTGCCCGCCGAAGAGGAGCGCGAGGAGGAACGGGAGCGGGCGCGGGAGCGACCCATGGAACGAGGGGGTGGCGCCGGTGCCACGAGCGGGCAGCGACGTGGGCTGGTGGCCGCCGCGGGCCGGAGTGGCCGGCGGCGGGAGCGGAGCGGAGCGGGGGGAGCGGGGGGAACTCGTTCGCACTTGTGTCGAGCTGCGCCCCGCCACGGCCGATCTGCACGCAACCGCCGTCTGAGGTGATTCCTCCTTTCACTGATCTTGTTATGCAGACTTGGCTTCCAGCAAGTACAGCTCTACTTGAGATGATGATATTCCCGTTGAATTGGTTTGTAGTCACGTGGTTGTATCAGGCTAGCTTCTCCTGCATAAAGGAGCATGTAAACGAGTTTCATGTGATCAGATTCAGAAATAAATCTCCAAAACTTGCTTTCTTTACTTATCATGCGTGTGAATCCCTGCGAGATTGGAACCTTGTGGCACCTGGCGAAGAAACTTTCGAGTTGAAATGAACAGTGTTTTGGCAGATGGGTCATCTCCACACTATTCACCCTTTCCCAATTCGACGCTGCAAAGGTGAACGCGTCAGTTTAATTTGCTTCATACTTTGATTTCCATTACGTGCGTCATTAGCAGTGGTTGAAGTTGAACCGTTCCAAGCCGATGTGGAAACATTCCATGCTTCAGCCATGGGAGCTTCGCTAGTTTCAACGGACACCACCTGGACCATTCAGTATTGAGTCTTGCTATATGCGGTACGACTCTTGCTTGTCCGATTTCATATGACATAGCAGATCAAGCCGCTCAACTCCTGATCCAAACGGCAGCACACCACTAAATTAGGCATCGTATAGAGTTAGACAGAGTAAAATCGTACGCACAATAGTTCCGTTCAGTATTTCAGTCTCCGCCGTAGGATACGTGGCCTAACAAATTGTGTCGCGTGGGTGCCGACCAGCGAATCGTTGAATGGTCGAACATTGAAGCCATCAAATCTGGTAGCCATGTTAAAATAAGCTAGCAGTCGTGGTCATACGCTCACACTGACTGACAGCGTCACACGAAAACATCAGAATTATCAAAAAGGGAAAAAGTCAGGTCATCCCGAGTAATTCAGAAGTCATTTTCAGTTAGTTTTCACTTCTAACACTGGTCACTGGTCCAGTACCGAAGACAATAAAGTAGCTAGTGCGAGCAGAATATACAGTACTTGGCAAGATTTAGCGAGCATCTTTCACTGAACATTCTATGACAAGCGCAAACTAAGTCCAACTTAGATTTTTTATTTTGTGTGATTGTTCATGTACTTTTCCAGGTACATGCAACCCAAGTTTCCCTGGCTGTGTGACTTGGACTACTACTATGAGCAGAGTACTCAGAGGACATTGACTCCCCTGAATTTTCTTGCGATTTCCCATGTTCTTTTGCTAGTAAAGTCTGTAGTAGGTACACTCCCAGACCGACATGTGGGTTAGAGGTACTAATTAACTAAGTGCAGCTAACTGCTTGTGTCAGTGCAGCTAATCTACACACTCTTATTGATCCTTGTACTCCAAACCTTATTGAGACGAGTCTCCTAAATCACGACATTGCATATTTTATTTTTGGGGCAACCGGTCATATTTGGAATTAAGTAGTGATGTTGGAGACTCATCTATACTATTAAAAAGAGTTCGTATTTATACGTCACCAAATGTGGTTTCGCCTCTGTCTCTTTTTTTAACAAAAGGAGGAGGACCCCCGGCCTCTGCATCTGGGTGATGCATGCGGCCACTTTATTAATTATTCTCACAAGACCTTACAAAATCATACAACTGTCGCTACACCTATCCAAATAATGAAGGGGCGCTGATAGCCTAGGCCTAATACCAAACAGACATCTCAGCCAGACCTAATATCTAAGACCTGAGGTCCCAACCAGGACGCCTGCCGGGTATGGGCACCCACCAGTCCGGCATGCTCCTCAACCAAGACATCTGCCGGGTATGCGCCTCTGTCTCTTGATTTGGAATAATCTAAACCAAATTGATACTTTGTTTTCCTTGTTCTTCATTAAAAAACAATTAAATCTAACCAAAACCATGTCCTGCGTATTAACACAATTAAATCAAAACAAATCTTACCAAAACCTCAACTAAATAAAAAATTTCCTTGCCTTCCCCTAATCATACCTAAATCAAATCTTACAAAAATCTCAATTAAATCAAAACTTTTTTTGTCTTCCCCTACCCATACTCAACCAAATCACATCTTACTAGAATCTAGAATATGGTGGGTGCAATGTATATGTCACACAAGATTGATGTTGAACCACTAGATTATCACGTCAGCATCCAAGTTTCAAGTTTTTTTATGGGGAAATTTCCCATTAATTAACCAGCCAATTACATTTGTGTCTTAGAAATCATGGTTAAATAGTAACAGTTTTGCATCCTTGTGCAAGTTTATCACCTAGATAATTTTGCAAGCAATCAATAAATATACTTCTTTTCCATTGTTGATTGTTTTTTAACACAGCGAACCGCTCATACCAAGCGGTAAATAACTTTCTTTTCCAAATAAAATTATATGTCGGAATACACAACTGGAATTTAACTTACACAAGCATGTGCTGCACTAAAACATTTTGGACTGTCTCAGAATCGTTTTATGCTGACTATGTGTGTACACGATGCAGGAGCGGGACTCCCACTAATTAAGCTAGAGATCTCATTAACCTATAACCCCTGGTAAGTGTCACTGAAGTTTCTGCAGGGGTCCAAATTTGAAGTACGATTCTGGACTCAATCAGTCATTCTTCACTGAATATTCTTGTGGATTTCAGGTAAGTTGTCCTAGTAATCTGACGACCAGGAGTTTTCCTATAAATAGGCTGGCATGCCTGCACGGTTGCACCACAGAGCTACTGAGCTTGTTGTGTAGCTTAACTGACTCCAGAGTTGTTATTTTCAGGTAGGTTCTTTTTTTGTGCGAAAATTTTCAGGTAGGTTCAGAGTGGTGAGATTGTTCAGTTGTCTGAACTTCCGGCCAACAGTGGCTTATGCTTACCATATTGCTACTCTTGTTTTTCAGGATACTCATCTTGGAGCATTTCATCTTGTGTCGCTCGGAGATCCGTGGAGGAAGAATGGGGAAACGCAACTCCAACAACGTCAAGAAGAGCATCTGGCAGTTCCTCTGCAGCTGTGGGTCGCCTCAGACAAGAAACTAATTAAGATCGGAAGAGCATCTGGCAGCTCTGTGGCTGTGGTTCACCATAAGTGAAAGTCTTTAATATAGGTTGCCAGAAGTTGCTTGATGTTGAGTTTTAAGAAGTTTATGTGTGATTAGATATTGCTAAGTTGTTTGGTTGAATTGGTTTGTAGTCGCTGGTTGTGTCAGGCTAGTTTCTTCTGCAGCAAGGAGCATGTAAACGAGTGTCATGTGATCAGATTCAAAAATAAATCTTGCAAGCTTGTTTTGTTTACTTGTCATGTGTGTGAATCCCTGGGTGATTTTGAATGAACCAAAATGAGACAAGAAGAAGCGAAGCTCGGCTTCCTGAGACCTCATTGGCTTCCTGAGGCTTCGTGTAACGGTAGAGAGGTTAAGGCCTCCTTTAGTTCATAGGATAGGAGTATTATGTGAATAGAAAATCATAGAAAATGAGATGACATGTATCTCAATTTTCATAGAAAAAATATGTTATTCGATTCATAGCATAGGATTTTTTTTTCCATTAGGTCTAGCCTAATGTTTCATTTTTACTTTGAAATGTAAAGGATTGGTTCCTATTTTGCCTATAAATATAAATTCATTCCTACAAACCAAAGGGCTACAAAAAAACCTTTTTTATAAAATTACTATCCTTTAGAATTCCTACAAAATTTCTGTAAACCAAATAGACCTAAGTGTCTGGCATCCACCCAACAACATCAAGGGGGAGGGATGTCTTATGGGAACATAGATGCCACGATGACTATATGTCGCACCTGGCGAAGAAACATCAGAGTTCAAATGAACAGTGTTTTGGCATATGGGTCATCGTCGCACTCGCACCTATTCATCCGTTCCCAATTAGACGCTGCAAAGGTGAACCGCGCCAGTTTAAGTTGCGTCAAACATTGATTTCCATTACGTACATCATTAGCAGTGGTTGAACTTGAACCGTTAAAAGCCAATTCGTAAACATTCCATGCTTCAGTCATTGGAGCTTCGCTAGCTTTCAACGGATAACACCTGGACCATTCAGTAGAGTATTTCAGTCTTCGTTTACGCGTACGAGATGCGGCCTAACAAATTGTGTCGCACGGGTGCCGACCAGCAAACCGTTGAATGATCGAACATTGAAGGCATCAAATCTGGGAGCCATGTTAAAATAAGCTATAGCAGTCGTGGTCATACGCTCACACTGACTGGCACACGAAAGCGTCAAAATTATCAAAAAAGGGAAAAGGTCAGGTCATCCCGAGTCATTCAGAAGTCATTTTCAGTTAGTTTTCACTTCTAACACTGGTCACTAGTCAAGTACCGGAGACAGTAAAGTAGCTAGCGCCAGCAAAATATATACTTGGCAAGATTTAGCGAGCATCTTTCACTGAACATTCTATACTAAGTCCAACTTAGCTATATTTGTGTGTGTGATTGTTCATGTACTTTTCCAGGTACGTGCAACCCAAGTTTCTCTGGTTGTGTGACCCGGAGTACTACTATGAGCAGAGCACTCGACATTGACTCCCCTGAATTTTTCTTGTGGTCTCCCATGTTCTTTTCCTAGTAAAGTCTGACGTACGTAGAGGTGCTGATATATTGAGATATTGGAGAAGTAATTGTTGTATTGATCGGGGCCTCAAGGCTGTTTATATAGATTACAAAGCTTGGGCTCCAAGACTAGACTAATAGAGATAGATTACAATCTGAATAGACTTATACTCTAAGATCCCCCAGTCTCAACGTCGGGTGAAACAATGTTGAGGCTGGAGCGTATGTCGGTGAGCGATGCAGTCGGAGTCCTTTGGTAAAAATGTCGACAAATTGGGCACTTGTAGAAACATGAAGAACGCGAACCTCACCAAGAGCCACCTTTTCACGAACAAAGTGAATGTCAATCTCAATGTGCTTTGTGCGACGATGTTGAACTGGATTGGAAGCCATGTAGACTGCAGAGATGTTATCATAGTAAACAATGGTAGCACGTGGAAGCGGACGATGAAGTTCAATGAGAAGCTGCCGTAGCCACACCGCCTCGGCCACAGCGTGAGCAACCGCCCTATCTCAGCCTCGCAGAAGACACAGAAACTGTTACCTGCCTTTTAGAACACTAAGAAACAAGATTATCACCCAAATAAGCGCAAAATCCGGATGTAGATCGTCGAGTATCTGGACAACCTGCCCATCTGCATCGAATAAACTGTCAAGCTTGTAGGTGAAGAAGAATTAATAAGAAGACTGTGATCAAGAGTGCCTTTTAAATAGCGGAGAATACGTCGACATGAGCGGATGAGGAGCACGAGGATCATGCATAAAGAGACAAGCTTGCTGAACAGAATAGGAGATTTCAGGACGAGTAAGAGTGGCATATTGAAGCGCGCGATGATGCTACGATATAAAGTAGGATCGAAGAGGATCACCATCAGCCGACAGTTTAGCACCAACGTCGGTTGGAGTCTGAAGGGTTGACAATCAGACATACCGAGCGAGAAAGTAAGTCCAAAATGTATGATCGTTGAGAAAGAAAGAGGGAAGATGTTGTGCGAGAAACATGAATACCTAGAAAATGATGAAGAGGACCAAGATCTGTCATGGAAAACTCCGATTGAGAGAAGAGATGGTATGTTGAAGAAAAGAATCAGAACTAGCCGTGAGAATGATATCATCAACATAAAGCAAGAGGTAGGTAGTGTGAGTAGGAGACCTGATAAACAAAGAGAGAAGAATCGGATTTGGAGGAATAAAGCCTATGGTTTGAATAAAAGTAGCAAAGCATTGAAACCATGCACGAGGAGCTTGTTTAAGGCCATAAAGAAATTTGTGGAGGAGACAAACAAAATTTGGAGAGGAGGATTCTCAAAACACGAGGGTTCTTGACAATAAACAGTTTCATTGAGAGTGCCATGAAGAAAAGCATTTTTAACATCAAGTTGATGAATAGGCCAAGAAGAGGAAACAACAAGACTAAGAACAACACGAATAGTGCTTGATTTAACAACAGGAGAAAAGTCTCATCAAAGTCAATACCATGCTCTTTGGGAGAAACCACGACACACCCAACGAGCTTTGTAACGGCGAGAGTGCCATCGGAATGAAATTTATGACGAAAAACCCATTTGCCGAAACAATGTTAACACCGAAGGTTTGGGAACAAGAGTCCATGTATTATTTTGTGAAGAGCTTCAAATTCATCACGCATAGCGGAAAGCCAGAGAGGGTCAAGAAGAGCTCGCTTATAACTGGTTGGAATAGGAGAGATGGTTGGGGTGGCGGTAAGATTGAGACGTTTGGTGGGGAGAAGAAATCCTCGTTTTATCGGATGCACATGACATGATCATTGGTGAGCGGTGGTATAAGAACGACATTGGGTGGCAGTGAGTTTTCGGTTGAAGAAGACGGTGAGGAAGAAGAATCAGAGGTGGTGGGTGTCGAGGTGGTTGCCGTGGTAGGATGTGGTGAGGGAAAGACAGCTGGGGTAGAGTATGTAGTTGCGGGAGAGGTGGGGGACGGGGCAGGAGGGTGGCTGACGGTGGGCGATTCCGGCGGAGAGACGGAACAAGATTCCATGGCAGCAGAGATGACCGAAGGACGAACTAGGGAAGGGGTTTTGGTGGTGGAGGATTGTGGTGGAATTGGTTTTGTGGTTGTAGTGACAGAAAAAGGAAAAGTATTTTCATCGAATGTGACATGACGAGAGAGAATGATACGACCAGAAGATGGATCGAAACAACGATATCCTTTGTGATCATCAGAAAGACCAAGATGGATGCAAGGTAGTGAGCGTGGTTCTAGCTTGTTGGAGGCGGTAGAGGCGATGTTGGGAAAGCATAGACAGCCAAAAACACGCAGAAAAGAATAGTCAGGGTGGAAGAGAAAAAGAGATTGGAAAGGCGAATAAAGAGGGCAAGTTTTAGTTGGTCGAATATTAAGAAGTAGTATGGCGGTGCGAAGGGCTTCAACCCAAAAACGGGAAGGAAGAGAAGCTTGTAAAAGCAATGTGCGAAGAACATCATTAATAGAGCGAAGACAACGTTCAGCTTTACCATTTTGAGAAGATGTATAAGGGCATGAAAAACGAAGAAGGATGCCTTGAGAGAGAAAGAAGGTGCGGTTTTGGGTGTTATCAAATTCATGACCGTTATCACATTGAATAAATCGAATTGGCAAGCCAAAGTGTGTGATTACATATTGTCGAAAGTTGAGAAAGATTGCAGGTACTTCAGATTTAGCGCGAAGAGGAAAGGTCCAAGTATAGTGAGAATAATCATCCAAGATCACAAGATAATATTTATAACCGAAACACTAGGGATGGAGAGGTCCATAAATCACAGTGAAGTAACTCAAAAGGAAAAGTACTAATGGTAGTAGAGGTTCCAAAAGGTAATCTAACATGTTTGCCACATTGCCATGCATTACGAGAGAGAGGATTATGAGGACTGCTAGAACTAGGGATACAAAATTCTTGGAGTAAAGACGTCAAAGTGTTTTTGCTGGGGTGACCGAGACAGCGATGCCATAGATCAACAGAGACGAGCATGGCACGAGAGGTGGATGTGGGGCGCCATGAAGAGGATAAAGATCGCCCGTGCTATTGTACGGCGAGGACCGCCCGTTGTCGATCCTTCACGGACAAACCAAAAGGGTCAAAGGCCAGGATAACTTTGTTGTCAATGCAAAATTGTCTAACAGAGATAAGATTTTGATGATGGAAGGAACCACAAGAATATTGCGAGAAGAAAATTGGCATGAGAGGAAGGGATGTAAGAGTGACCGATTGCATGAAACAGGATCGTGGAGCCATCACCAATGGTGATAGTGGAAAAGCGAAGGAAAACAAAGCGACAATAAATTCATATTTGAAGACATATGCATTGATGCACCGAATCGAAAATCCAATCCGTACTGCGTCATTGAGGACAAAATTGTTCATGGCGTTGATGAAGGCGGCTTGGTCCCAAGCCGGCTGTTGGGGAAGGAGCAGAGGGGCCAGGAGCTTGCATGTTGGCGTGGGGATAGCGGATGGGTAGTATGCGATTGGGGCCTGCATGTTGCCGTAGAAGGCCGGCATGGTGTTGTAGGGCGGCGGTGGTCTGGCGTCTTTGGTAGGCGGAGTAGGAATGGCGGTGTAGGCGTCGCCGCGGCCTGGGTCAAGGAGTCCGGAGAGCCTGTGGCTGGACGAAGACCGGGCTCCACGTGCCGTGTCGCAGGAGGAGCACCATCTGGCGAGGGGCCGACATTGGCATCGACCAAGCTGGACGAGGCCACCCAAGGATCATCTTGAGGAGGCCATGGCGACGGAGCTGGTGGTGTGAGGCGGTGGATGACGAGGCTGGTGCAGGTCGGCAGACGAGATCAGGAGGCGGTAGGCGGGATTCTTGCCCTTGTAGTTGGGACTCGGGCGCCAGCCTGGTGGTGGTGTTGAGCGCCGCGACAGCCACAGCAGGAGTTGGAGGGCGGTCGGTTGCGCGGCAGCCAGGCGTGGGAGCTGCGAAGAGAGCGCGGCGGCATGAAACACTGCGGCGCCCGTTGCGCCTTGCGAGTCTGGTTCTTCTCTTCTTCTTTGGAGGATCGAGTGGACTTCCTTGAAGGTGGGGTGCGGCTTGAGCATGGGGATGAAGGACTGCTGCTTCTCAATTGATCGCCGAGACCTTGAAGGAGGCGTTGATGAGAGTGCGATCCTCGGCGTGATCACCAAGTTCACGGAGTTCATCGCCAATAGCCTTGGTTATTTGGCGAAGATGGAGACTGGGACATCTCCTGCATGGTTGTGCGTAGCTTCGGTGTTGAGCGCGTTGATTTGCGTCGAGTTGTCCTGAAACAGCTGTTGAAGGGAAGCCCAGAGATCGGCGGCGGTGGCGTCTTCGTCGGACACCAGATTGAAAAGATCCGTGGAGATGCGTGTGTAAATCCACTGGATGATGGCGAGATCATCTTTCACCCAGCGAGGATCAGCGGGCTGTGGCGGGTAGGAGGGATCAATGTGGTGGCGTAGGCCGCATCGCCCGAGATGGATGATGAAGAGGTGGCACCAATGGTAGTAGTTGTGGATGCCGAGGTCTAATGAGATTGGTATGAAGGAAGAGACGTCGGCAATGGTGTCGGCTAGGGAGAACATAGGGTTTGGAGGGGGAGGTGTTTGAGTAGTTGTAGAGGAGGAGGTAGGGGGTGGGGCACGGCGGCGGAACTCGGCCATGGAGAAGAGGGCTGAATCGGCCGAGGCGGTGGCGCGGTGGCGGAGCCATACCAGTCTGGAAAACCTAGGCGTCGGATACCATGATATATTGAGATATTGGAGAAGTAATTGTTGTATTGATCGGGGCCTCAAGGGCTGTTTATATAGATTACAAAGCTTAGGCTCCAAGACTAGACTAATAGAGATAGATTACAATATGAATAGACTTATACTCTAAGAGGTACTAATTAACTAAGTGCAGCTAACTGCTTGTGTCAGTGTGAGTATATAACTTCTATAAGTAGGCAGTTCGAACTGAACTGCTGCTTATTCTCATCATAAAAAGCCACAACTCCTGACTTGCTTAATCAGATCTCATTAAGCTACAACACCTGGTAAGTGTCACTGAAGTTTCTGCTGGGGGTCCAAATTTCAAGTTCAAGTTCTGGACTCGTTCAGTCGCTCTTCACTGAATATTCTTGTGCATTTCCAGTAAGTTTTCACAGTAATCTGACGACCAGGGGTTTTCCTATAAATAGGCTGGCATGCCTGCACGGTTGCACCACAGAGCTACCGAGCTTGCTGTCTAGCTTAACTGATTCCAGAGTTGTTATTTTCAGGTAGGTTCAGAGTGGTGAGATTGTACAGTTGTCTGAACTTCCGGCCAACCATGGCTTATGCTTACCATGTTGCTACTCTTGTTTTTCAGGATCCTTATCTTGGAGCATTTCATCCTGTGTCGCTCGGAGATCTGTTGAAGTGCATTTCAAAATGGGAAAGCGCAACCCCAACAACGTCAAGAAGAGCATCTGGCAGCTCCTCTGCGGCTGTGAGTCGCCTCAGACCAGCAACTAATTAAGATCGGAAGAGCATCTGGCAGCTCCTCTGTGGCTGTAGTTCGCCATAAGTGAAAGTCATTAATATAGGTCGCCAGAAATTGCTTGATGTTGAGTTTTAAAAAGTTTATGTGATTAGATATTGCTAAGTTGTTTGGTTGAATTGGTTTGTAGTCGTGTGGTTGTATCAGGCTAGCTTCTCCTGCATAAAGGAGCATGTAAACGAGTTTCATGTGATCAGATTCAGAAATAAATCTCCAAAACTTGCTTTCTTTACTTATCATGCGTGTGAATCCCTGCGAGATTTGGAATGAACCAAAAGGAGACAGAAGAAGCGAAGCTTCTTGAGGCTTCGTGTATTCCATCAATGCAGGGAGGTTAAGGCCTCCTTTGGTTCTCATGACATGAGTATTATGCGAATAGAAAAATTATAGAAAACGAGATGATATGTATCTCAATTTTCATAGGAAAGTGATGTCATTTAATGGGGCCTTCCCGCCAGCAAGGGCCGGGGTCCACTGCGCCTCCATGGACATAGGACCACATGAGATGAGGTAGACCGGCGGCGGCACCGGCGGGAGGCACGAGAAACCCTAGCCAAAGGGTCCTCTTTCTTTCCATCTTCCTGTGGGTTAGTTGTGCTGATTCTGTAGAGCAACCCTTGTTTCTGCTCATGCGCTCTTAGTTCATGCCGTTCGTCCTATAAATAACTTAGAGATGTCGTTTTAGCTTGATTTCTTCCTACTATCAATGAAATCATACATACACCGGCTCAAATGCACTCTCATGAACAGTAAAATCAAAAAGTAGTTAAAAAGTTCAAAAAATTCTGAATTTGTTTTGTGGTAATTTTTGACAAATATTTTGTATGGTTGCAAAATTTCAGGACGAAATGACATTCGTGGAAGCCGTGTCAAAAAAAAAACAAAATCAGTACTCCAAAATGCTTTTCAAACTAGTATTTTTGTAGCATCCATTTGTTTATTTTTTGCCATGAATTTACACGAATGTCATTTTGTGATGAAATTTTCAAGCATACAAAACATTTTTCGAAGTTTACCACCAATTTTTTTAGTTTTTTGAAGTTTTTTGTTTTACTGTTCATCAGGGTGCATTAATTTGAGCTCGGGAGCATGTACTCACAGCTGCACTAAAACATTTCTAAGTTTCGGATTCTTTTTATGCTGACTATGTATGTAGACGATGTCGGACTCCCTGTAATTAAGCTGGGATCTCATTAAGCAATAACCCCTGGTAAGTGTCACTGAAGTTTCTGCAGGTGGTCCAAATTTCAAGTTCAAGTTCTGGACTCATTCAGTCATTCTTCAACGAATATTCTCGTGGGTTGCCGGTAAGTTTTCCTAGTAATCTGACCAGGAATTTGCTAGTACTTGGGTAATTCCTATAAATAGGTCTGCATGCCTGCACAGCTGCACCACAGAGGTACCGAGCTGGTTGTCTAGCTTAACTGGTTTTCACTTTCAGAGTGGTTGTTTTCAGGTATTGTACTAGGTTCAGAGTGGCAAGATTGTACAGCTGTCTGAACTTTCGGCCAACCATGCTTATGCTCACCATTTTACTACTCATGTATTTCAGGATCGTCATCTTGGAGCATTTCATCTTGTGGCATGTTGAAGAAGAATGGGAAAACGCAACCCCAACAACGTCAAGAAGAGCATCTGGCAGCTCCTCTGCGGCTGTGGGTCGCCTGAGACCCGCAACTAATCAAGATCGGAATTGTATGGATGACAAAGCGATAGGTCGCCAGAAGTTGCTTGATGTTGAGTTTAAAAAGTGTATGTGATTAGATATTGCTGAGTTGATTGGTTGAATTGGTTTGTAGTCTTGTGGTTGTATCAGGCTAGCTTCTCCTGCAGAAATTAAGGAGCATCTAAACGAGTTTCATGTGATCAGATTCAGAAATAAATCTCGCAAACTTGTTTTGTTTACATTTCATGCGTGTGAATCCCTGGGAGATTGGAACCTCGTCGCACCTGGCGAAGAAAATTCGAGCCGAAACTAACAATGTTTGGGCAGACGTGTCATCTCCACACTATTCATTCATTTCCAGTTCGACGCTGCAAAGGTGAGCCGCGTCAGTTTAATTTGCCTCAAACATTGGTTACCATTACGTGCATCATTAGCAGTGGTTGAACTTGAACCGTTCCAAGCCGATGTGTAAACGTTCCATGCTTCAGTCATGGCAGTCATGCTTCAGACACACGGACCATCCTCGGTATTTCAGTCTCCGTTTACACGTGCTATATGTGGCCTAACGAATTGTGTCGCACGGGTGCCGACCAGCAAATCGTTGAATGATTGAACATTGAAGGCATCAAATCTGGGAGCCATGTTAAAATAAGCTACAACAGTCGTGGTCATACGCTCACACTGACTGACAGCGTCACACGAAAGCGTCAGAATTGTCAAAAAGGAAAAAAAGTGGGGTCATCCCGGGTCATTCAGAAGTCATTTTCAGTTAGTTTTCACTTCTAACACTGGTCACTGGTCAAGTACTGGAGACAATAATAAAGTAGCTAGCGCGAGCAGAATATATACTTGGCAAGATTTTGCAAGCATCTTTCACTAAACATTCTACGACAACCGCAAACTAAGTCCAATTTAGCCTTTTTATTATTTTGTGATTGTTCATGTACTTTTCCAGGTACGTGCAACCCAAGTTTCTTTGGTTGTGTGACATGGAGTACTACTATGAGCAGAGTACTCAGAAGACATTGACTCCCCTGAGTTTTCTTGTGGTTTCCCATGTTCTTTTCCAGTAAAGTCTGATGTAGGTACACTCCCAGACCGACATGTGGGGTAGAGGTGCTAATTAACTAAGTGTAGCTAACTGCTTGTGTCAGTGTGAGCGTGTGACTTCTATAAAGAGGCGTTTGGAAGTGCTGCTTATTCGCATCAATCAAAGGCACAAATCCTGATTTGCTTGATTGGCTCTTCAAGCAGCTGTCATTCTCAGGTATGTTCCCTACCTTGTTATGACGGTGGCACCGATAGACGGAAACCTGCTCTGCTACAGAGATCTGCATGTAAACTTTCTTTATTTCTGTATTCGTAGATGGTAATTTGGTAACTTATGCCAACAATTCTCTGTTGTACCATGAGCAAAACATTGGAGCGTTTTCAGCTTTGTGGAGGCAGTGATCGATCTCGGTTGGAAGCAAGGGAAAATGGCTGGTCGCAACGGCGTGAAGAAGAGCATCTGTCAGTTTCTCTGCGGCTGCTCTTCGTCATCAACCACGGATGAATAATTTCTAGAGCTAGTGCGGAAGAGGTGTTTAACTTATTTTGTGTTCATTGTAATGACATTTTAATTAGTTAATACATGATGATGTTTTTATAAAAAAAATTGTATCTCTAGCCGCATGTATTTATTGGGCGTGGTTAATTACGATATTATATTGTCCTGTCTGGTTCAGTAGGTATGTGGTTGTTCAAGCAATTAGTTGTCCTGTCATGTAGCTAGACTTCGTGGGATGTTTGAATATTTGATATTCAATATGCCAAACTGTTGCAGAAAATACTGTTTTAATGGTAACAAGAAATCAATACAACATTATTTTTACGGGAATACAACATTTGTTTGCTCACTTGCTAAATTCTTATGGTGTTCTATTCATGTTGCTTTTTTTTAAGGAAAACGTTTACAATCGACACGCCGGCCGAATACTCGGCTGGTCGTGTCCACGCGCGTGCGCTCCTAGCCATTCAAGGTCCGACACGTAAGGGTGGGGGGCCACCTTATCTTCTATCCTCTCTCTCTCATGCGTCCACCTTTCTTTCTCTGTACTTTTCTCTCTCTCTCTCACGCACCCATCTCTCTTTCTCTGTACTTTTCTCTCTCCCACCGCACACATGGTCTGAGGCGTTCTCTTCGTCGGCGGTCTCTAACCGAGCGCCACCGCCGTGGGCCTCCATCAGCGACGACCCCCTCCTCCGATCAACCTTGTCTCAATGTGGTGGAGCTGACGGGCGATGCAGACGAGCCTTACCGGAAAAACCTGCAACCTCGATGTGAGAGGTTGGGAAGTTACGACCGACACCCGTCGGCGCTGGAGATGACGCGCCCTCATACTCCCATGGTGCTACAATTGGCACACACACACACACACCGTTGCTGGAAGGGTGGTCTCCATTTGCTACAACCGGCGGCGGCAAAAAAGCTGGAATAGTTGGTAATGCGAGATGCATCCGTGTTGATCTTTCCTGGAACTATGCTTGATTTTTGCTGGAACCGCAGTCAACTTTTGCTACATCCACCACATCGGTGTTGGTCGAGACGGCGGTGATGTTGTCTTTTTGCTGCAACCATGTTTGAATTTTGCTGGAACTGGAGACAACTTTTGCTACAATCCACCATGGTGTGTTGGTTGCGGCGGCGGCAAAGGTTTTTTTGCTGCAACCGTTTCGGAGTTTGCTACCAGCGGTGATGTCATTTGCTACTACTGGAGCTTCAACGGCGACGATGGTGAGGCTGCGATGGTGAGGTTGCAACGGCGAGGCTACGGCGAGGAGGTTGCAAGCTGCAACAGCGAGGTTGCTACCGACGACGACGAGGCTACAATGGTGAGGTTGCAAGCTCCAATGGTGAGGCTGCTACCCGACGACGATGAGGCTACGATGGCAAGGTTGCAAGCTGCAATGGTGAGGCTGCTACCCGACGACGGCGAGTGGGTCTGTGACCATGGAAGCATTCCATGATGCAACCGCAAAATGTGGATGCTGCAACGGCGCAGGGTAGCTCGGCAGGTTTTTTGACTATGTCCAGTGGACGTGGTCGGGGATGCTACCACCGGTGATTGGTTTTGCTACAACCAAGCAAAACAAAGCTGCAACAGGTGACCATGGGAGCTACTCCCTCCGTTCCCAAATAATTGTCTTTCTAGAGATTTCAACAAGTGACTACATACGGAGCAAAATGAGTGAATCTACACTCTAAAACATGTCTACATACATCCGTATGTTGTAGTCAATTTGAGATGGCTAGAAAGACAATTATTTGAGAACAGAGGGAGTATATGCTAGCAGCGACCGAACTGCAACCAATGGCGACGAGAGCCGATGCGAACGCGAGAGGAGGGGGCAGTTGAAGAGCGGAGGACCAGTCAGTGAGAGGGGGGGAGGGGGGGGGGGGGTTGCTGCACGTGAGGAGCGGCGAGGGGGAAACAAGAAGAAGAGATGCATACGCGAAGGAGAGGAAGACGACGTACCTGCGGAGGAATATCGAACGGTGAGGCTGTACGCAATCGGCTTCAGGCTGAACGGCCCAAATTTGGGCCGGCAGGCCGGCGCTCAGTGGTCGCCTTTTTTTAACCAAATTACCGTTACGTGCACCATTAGCAGTGGTTGAATTTGAACCGTTCCAAGCCGATGCGTAAACATTCTGTGCTTCAGTTATCGGAGTTTCGCTAGCTTTCAACGGACAAACACCTGGACCATTCAGTATTTCAGTCTCCGTGTACGCGTACGATACGTGGCCTAACGAATTGTGTCGCACGGGTGCCGACCAATAAATCGTTGAATGATCGAACATTGAAGGCATCAAATATGGGAGCCATGTTAAAATAAGCTATAGCAGTCGTGATCATACGCTCACACTGACTAACAACGTCACACGAAAGCGTCAGAATTGTCAAAAAGGAAAAAAAAGTCGGGTCATCCCGGGTCATTCAGAAGTCATTTTTACTCCCTCATTCCATCTATACAGGGCCTAATGTGTTTTTCGAAGCTAACTTTAACCACATGTTAGAGTTGCAAAATATAACTTGCAAGTTACAGAAAACATACCGTCAAATTTATACGTGAAAGAAGCTTTCAATAATATAATTTTCACATTATACATCTCATATACTATTAATCATATCAATAGTCAAAGGCAATATTGGAAAATGCAATAGGCCCAATATATATGGTTGGAGGGAGTAGTTAGTTTTCACTTCTAACACTGGTCACTGGTCAAGTACTTGGCAAGATTTAGCAAGCATCTTTCACTGAACATTCTATGACAAGCGCAAACTAAGTCTAATTTAGCCTTTTTATTTTGTGATTGTTCATGTACTTTTCCAGGTACGTGCAATCCAAGTTTCTCTGGCTGTGTGACCCGGAGTACTACTATGAGCAGAGTACTCAGAGGACATTGACTCCCCTGAATTTTCTTGTGGTTTCCCGTGTTCTTTTCCTAGTAAAGTCTGCTGTAGGCACACTCCCAGACCGACATGTGGGGTAGAGGTGCTAATTAACTAAGTGTAGCTAACTGCTTGTGTCAGTGTGAGTGCGTGTGACTTCTTTAAATAGGCGGTACGAACTGCTGCTTATTCGCATCATTCGATGGAACAAATCCTGATTTACTTAATTAGCTCTTCAAGCAGTTGCCATTCTCAGGTACGCATGTTCCCTGCCTTAGTGTGATGCTCTGCAACAGAATTCTGTATATAAACTTCCTCTGTTTTTTCGATGGTGAATTGGTAACTTATGCCAGGAATTGCCTGTTGTATCAGGACAGGAGCTAATTTTTGGTGCATTTTCAGCTTACAGAATCAGTGGTCGATCTCAGGTGGAAGCAAGGGAAAATGGCCGGTCGCAACGGCGTGAAGAAGAGCATCTGGCAGTTTCTCTGCGGCTGCTCGTCGTCATCTACCACGGATGAATAATTTCAATAGCTAGGGCAGAAGAGGTGTTCAAAATGGTGCGGTATTGTTCCCGATAGCTTAGCGTATCTCCTGCCGTATGTAATTGTTGTGCGTGGTTAGTTAGGATATTATATTGTCCTGTCTGGTTAAGTTGGTATGTGGTTGTTCATGCGATTAGTTGTGTCGTGATTCCCCTGAGGAAAGGAGGTGGAAGAGTGGTGTCGAAGTGTGTGTCATGTAACTAGACTTCATGGAAGTTAAAATATACTCCCTCCATCCCATAATGTAAGACGTTTTTTGACACTATACTAGAGTCAAAAAACGTCTTACATTATAGGACAGAGGGAGTAGATATTAGATATGCCAAATTGTTGAACAAAATGTTGTTTTTATGGTAAAAATATATGAATAGTGTCGCCGTAGGAAAATTTTCTGTTTGTATGGGTCCCTAAACTTTTGCTATGAACCAAATAGGCCAAGACGGGAGCACCGCATACTTTCAAGAATGGAATATGGTAAAAAAAGAAGAAGCTTGATTAGTCGTAGGTCGAACAGTTCCGGTGGTCATAATTAAGCCCAAGTTGTTTTGAATTGAAGGCTAATGGGTGTTCCAGTCATGGTCAGTATGTACTTACTGTAGACTACCTCGCCATATTGTCTTCTTGACGAAGATTACTCGCCATGGATTTGACCACGGAATCCAGTCCCAGTGTCCCACCACCAGTAATACCTAATACGCGTACGACGCTAATAGTTTACATATATCTAGACCTTGTTGCACACGACGGAAGGGCATCAAGTTAACTGTTGAACTTAAGGTCAGAAGTCTGAACGCCTTCAAAATTCACACCTGGCAGTGCTCGTTCTGACACTGTCACAATGGGACGTGACACTTGTAAGTCATTTTTTACCGTTTCCAGTCACGATCGCCCCAGTTGGAATGTTGGACTGTCCCTTGCTAGGACCTGTTCCCAGTCCACTGAACCTTTTCCCGGTCATCGATGCAGTTTTTTTTACTCCTTGCACAGCAAGCAAGCCAGCTAGTCAGCTTCTTCAGCATTATACGTGCGAACCAAGTGCTGGTACAAGTATAAATTGGACATCAGAGAGGCTTTCTCAGGCACCGAACATCCAACTCCCCCGCTTGCTCAGTTTTAGCACTTTCCAGCTCCAAACATTTCTGACATTCCATCTTAACCGTTTCACCTGTGACTGTGAAGGTGAGCTCCGACTCTCCGAGGATCCTCCATCAGAACTTCAGAAGCATGGCTGATCACAATGGAGTGAAGAAGAGCATCCTGGAGCTCATCTGCGGCTGCTTCTCCTCATCCAGCACCAAAGATTAAATGATACCAACCCTGGCTGAAGTGTTTTTCTTTTCTTTTGAGATAGATTGAAGTGTGGTTGGTCTGTCTACGTAACAACGGCGGAGCTATGTAGAAGTCTGAGTGTATATAATTTAGTTGATCGTTAGGTATATAGTTCGTCGATGCTCCTGCGCTCCAGTGATTTGTAGTCTTTAAGGCGTACTTTGTTTAGGGTGATCTAGGGTGTGTATCGTTCTAAATGTATCATCAGTTCAGTCGTTTTTTTGCAGAACATATTGGCCTTTTATGTCTCGTACCCGTCTTTGTTTCTTGATTGAATACATCTGAAGTTATAGTTGGATACGTCAAGAATTCTGAATCGCAATTGAAATCACCATTGTTCGTTATGTGGAACAACAACTCGTGCACTAGGTTGGCTGAGTTTTTTCGAAGTTGACCCCTGCTTCAGGTTGTTTCCTGACGCGCAAGAAAATGACTTTTTTTGTCCTCTTGTGTTTCAATTACGGCCTGATTTGGATCTTCTCGATGAGGAGAGCAACCGTAGGCCAGCTCTTTTTGGATGGAAAAAAATTCTGCGAGACCAGGTCTAACTCGTTGGAGATTTAGACCCAATAAATCTTCAATTAATTGGGGCACAAGAAGATGATCTAGGAAGGGTTCACAAGAGGATTTTTCCAGGCTCAAGCGCTATAGTCACTAACAAACGGTTACCCCTTCGGGTGGATCTTCAGAGGTCATTTTTTATGGTCTAGAATCGCGTCAAGTGGTGCGTCAAGCCGTCGCCATTTGCCGCTAGTCGGACGCTTCCTTTGGATTTCATTTTTTATTTATCTGTACGCGTTTTGGGTTTTAGTTGTTTTTTGGGTTTTTTTAGCTGATTTTGGTGCACGGAGACAATGGAACACTTTATTTTAAACTGCTACAAAAAGGTGGTTAAACGATTTAGAAAAAAATGATTTTTTACATGAATGCGCACGCATTTGGTCTAATTACCTGTAAATTGTCGTATTATGTGCTGCAAAAAAAAGTCGCCCAAAGACAACAAAAATCAAGCCCCTAATTTGCGTGTATTTTGTGTTTTTATAATCTTTTACATGCAAGCACATATATTGTTGAAATTTTGCCCCCTCTATAATGCACTGCTATACGTGCATGCACACAAAAATCTGAAAAATTTCAAGCCATAAAAATCTGGTGTTTTCAACTTCAAAAAACCCGGTACTACGGCCCCGTGCTCAGATGTCACTTTTCATGTTTTTTGGCTTTTTAGTTTTTGCCTGATTTTGGCCTAGGATTTGGAGATTATTTTTGCGAAGCACATCCATGCTTCTTGAAACAAATTACGCCTCCACGTGAAGCATGGTTGCGTTTCTTGCGGAAGCACACATTTGAGTTCGCGAGGAGCACAACCTATGCTTCCACGAGAAACACAATCTGTACTTTCACGAGAAGCACGATTATGCTTTCATGAGAAGCAGGGAGCACAGCAGTAATTCACACGACACTTATGTAGGAGATACTTTATAAGAAACTTCCTACAAATCAGTTACAAGAGTAGAATATACAAACTTGCCACGGCTACATGGGAACAAGATTTGTGGGACAGAAAAATCTATATTTGTTGTGTGTGAAAAGACAACAAGTTCTCCTGCAGTTCACCCATGTCACGAAGAAGCACCTAACAGTCACAGCGAGAATCAACCTCTAGATCCGGATCTGGGCAACGCCACTAACAAGGGTAGAAAGTGTGCCCGAACTACCCACCACTACACCCCTCATCATCCAGACAACCAAGAATCGTAGCCACCACTGCCCTCATGGAGCCTGCCAAAAAGCCACCATAAGGACCGCCATCCGGGGCCGCCGCCTTGGCATCCATGTCCCGAGTCACTACCAACCATCGACATCACAACACGCCGCCATAGTGGGAGGAACGGAAAGCACCTCCTTCCGCTCCTAGCCTGGCATCAGCCACTTGGCCTGGGTGAGTGCCTCCATAGTAGGAGGTGTCGACACCAGTCAATCCTTGTGGACCGACGGAACACGACCTAGTAGCTGTTGACGGCCACCATCGAGCCCCGCCCGGCATTGGTCCCTAACCTTGGCTGAGACAAACTCGCACGCCACCACATCCATGGCCATCGGCATCGATCCGACCTACAACATAACAACCACAAGGAGAGCACTAACGTGAAGGCATACCAGCGCAGACTAGGTCGGCCCCCTGCATATACACTCCGCCGGAAGCTATCCACCACCTCAAAACAGATCCACGCCACGACGACAGCAAACGCCGCCCGCCAGTGACCGCACCACCACCGCAAGAGAGTAGCGCGTCATCCCACAACCACCAAGCGGAGCCCAAGCAGCAACACCATGATAGGCCCGCGCCGCCCCGCCGGCACGTATGAGCTCAGCCACCACGGCCACCCTCACATGGCGCCCCCGAACCGTCGCACACTAGCGAGGACCACCACCCATCAGAGACCCAATCGAGTGTGCATCTACCCTCATGTCGCGCATCATCCCCCCATCGCCGCAGAACCGGCCAAATCTGGCCGGTGGTCGCCCCACGCCCAACCACATGAGAGGAGGGCCGTGCAGCCGCCGCACCATCCACGGGCACAAGGGCGGCGCCATGCCGTCATACGACGACGTCGCCGTCACCCCACACGCCCGCCATCGCGCCGCCAACCCTGCACCAGCCTGGCGCCTCCGTCGGTGGGCCGTCCCGCGCCAGCCCAGATCCCGAGCGGAGAGGAAGAAGCAGCCCTGCCGCCGCTTGGGACGTCACGTGCTAATTAATGAAACATCACGTGCTAAATTTAAAGTCTAACAGCAAGTTTGCTTTGCAGCCTTGCGGCCGGCTGAGCATCGTGTATTGCTTAGAGTCTTCACATCTTCTGTTTCTGTAGTTGTATTAAATCCTAATCCACGGGGTGTGGCGATTTGGTGCTCGGGCTCAACTGCACCGGATATCTCAGGCGTTGGTAGATGTGTTGGGATCTGGAGTAGTGTGTCAGACGAAACAGAGGGAGTTCGATGGAAAAGCGGAATACGGAGGCAATACTGTGTGCTACAGTGCGGGTCTTGTGGACTGTTTGTAGACGGCGCGAGCTTAGTCCGTGACGGTGGAGACCTGAGCCTAGCACAGGACGTTCCCCCCGCGAGGTGAGCCATGGCACAATATGACTTGAGCTCATTAATTAGGGGGTGTCGGAGAACTGGAATTAACTGACATTTTACAGAAGTACGACTGGAGCACACGACTAAATAGACAGTACCGGTTAATCACTTTCAACCAAAAGAGGAATCGCATGAAAAGCCAACGCATAGTACTTGCTACGTGCAGGATTAACACCTAGTACTTGCCGCAGGCAGGATTAACACTGATCCTAGATTACAACCGGCAAACTCCAGACAACTGAAGACACTACTGTAGCTTTGGTTTGCTGAACCAAAATACATCACGGCAACAAAGTACAACATCAGAAGATTCAGAACGGTGACCATGAGATTTTAGGCTCCTACTAGCAGTGCGACGACAGCCAGCAATTGATAACTGTCTGCTCTAGAGGCCACTGAAATTGGCTTAGCGGCTGGAGTGACTGAAGCGGGCCGGTTTTGCTGCTGATTTGCAACAGGGGCTAACTAGGCAGCTTGGTTGCCTTGCTGAGCGCCGGACTGCGCCTGCAGACGCTCGACATGGGCGGGAGTAGTGAGCCTACAAAAGTACACATCTTGGTACTCGAAAAAACGGCATTCGGTAGACTGCGAAATCGAAGGGAAAAAAAGGAGAAACACAAATCAGAAACAAATTGATGGAGTGAAGACACATCACTAGATAATGAACGGGAGAAAGGGGATCTGCTCACAATATAGGTAGAATTTGTACCCAGGCTGGTCTCCATGGTGGGCGATGTTGTGGCAAGATCATTGCCGCAAAAGGGGCATGGCATCAGAGGACAGGGAGGAAGGAAGACGATGAAGATCTATGGTGAAGTTGTGCACATCTGTCGGCAGTGTGGAGGGAGGAGAATGACGGTCAAAGGGAAGAGAGGAGGGTTGTGGCAAGAGGATAAGGACGGGGAAGGGAGAGGTTGTGCAGGCGGGCTCAGGATGGAATGTGGGCCGTGGGCACCGTCACGAGCCGTCCATGAATTGGCAGCGAGGCCGCTTTAAATGTGCGAATGGCCCACCTTTCATTTGTGCAACTACGGTTCACTATACAATTTAGAATACAACTTCATGCATAAATCCATATGCAGCTGAATGGTGAAGATATCAGGTCCAGCTGAGCCCGAGCTCAGAAACGAATTTTTGCTAATCCACTCCTTTTTCTGTCCGCAAACATATACTCCTACTAGTTCAACCAGGTCTCTATGTAAAAATACTACGTATAAGGGTTCCCTAGAAAGAAAAGAAAGACAGTCCCCCCCTTCCACGCGCACTCAATCGACATGGAGACCTTGCCGTCAGTAGACGCTCGTGGATGGAACTCCCTCTTCGGCCGTCTCTTCGGCGGCCGCCAGCACCGGCGCCCTGCTCTCCCGCTCCCTGTCCACAGTTCCGTCGATCTTTCTCTCCGGTGAGAAAAACCTTCTTCTTCCACCCGTCTCCAGTTGGCGTGGCTCCTATATATTCTGTACAGGCTTTTGCTGGAGCAGTCCCGTGCTCGTGCTTTCTCGACTTTGGCCCGAACCAACTAAAAATTTGCGGGTTCTTGGTGATCTGTGAAGAAATTGCACTAATGTGTTGGGGAATTAGTCGCTATATGCAAAGTTGCAAACACATCACTTTCCTTGAGCTACCCCATTGATCTGTATGAAAAACTGAGATCTTTTTACCATATGATATTTACAGGAATTTTTTACAACAAGCTCTTGAGAGGAAGTTTGCGCGGTGCTCGATTGACGAGCGACCTTTTCACCTCCTTTTTTTCAGATTGATGAACATGCACATATAAGGAACTTGCAATAGAATTTACACCTGATAACCAAACAAACAACAATATTTTAGAGACCTTGATCCCATTGGGTGGTGGATTATCCCCAACCATATTAAACTCTACATCGTATGAATAACTACAAAAAAAATTGTAAAACCAATCTGGCATATAACTAATTGTACGCATAAGGGGCTAGCAGGTTGAAGCTTGGCCAAGAGTGGAAGTTTACGATGACAAAGCAATTGTTGTCTTTGCTCCTCCTATTCACTGACTGAAGCTCTCATAGCAGCGGACGTTTACAACGACGCAAGAGAAGTTCTCTTTGCTCCTCCTATTCACCAGTTGCTCCGTCAGATGCTTCGCAGCTGCCTGTCCGCCCCTCTGGTGTCATTGATCTCATCAACAACCTCTTGGTTGGTCATCACCTGAATTTTCAACATAGTATAACAAAGTTTAATCGCATCAGAGCCAAAGAATGGAAATATGAAAGCACTGCCAAATGCAGATAATTTGGTGCGAAACAAGAGTGAGCTAAAAATCCTCCCCAAATCCACAAAAATAATAAAATACAGTGCTACCTACCGTAGAGGTATAACTGGTATAGCTACAACAAGCAAACATCTTTCAAAACGCCCTCTTGTCAGACTACTACTTGTAGACTTTCAGGCACGCAACGCTAACTTAAGTGGCTTTTTCCTGCCAAATAGAGCTTACAGAATGGATAGTAACAGAAAGAGCTAACACAGATGTACTGAAGAGGCAACATCGTACTGCAATAAATCAATAGTTCTGATCAGAACCGCGCGTATTTATCAACGATCATCTGGTCCTTCACATTGCTGGCCGACCGGCATGATGGCTGACTTCTCGCAGGCGATCAGGAGAATCAGCACGAGGCATATGGGTATGCGGCTGTAACGCCCGGATAATCATGCTACAGTAATCCCACACTAATCGTGCCATGACACCTCGGTTACTGTTGCTATCCTCGCAATAATTCGGAACTGTTCGAAACTCAAATTCAAATTAATGATAACAATAGAAGTTTTCAAAAATTAAACCTAAAATGTTCGGTGGTTGTCAAATATTACAAAGGTAATTGTGGTGAAGTAAACACATTTTTAGAAAATGTCTAAATAATTTAAACTGAATTAAAACAGAAAAGAAAATAAATAAAAACAAAACAGAAAAACTAAAACCTAAAACTAACAAAAAAAATAATAGAAGAAGAGAAAACCCCCTGGGCCGTGGCCCAACTAAATAACCCATGAGGCCCCACCGCCACCCACCCCACTCCTTATCCAATACCCACTCCCCACCCACTCCACCGACACCCCATCCCCCACGCAAAATATCTTCCTCCTCTCTCCCGATTGGATCGGAGGAGACCGTCGCCGCCAGCCTCGCCGCCACCGAACGCCGCCGGACCCCTCGTCGGCTGCATCCGCTCCGCCGGTCGTCCCGTCACCCCCCCGACCCCGGCCGCCACGGACCCTACTTTCCCGTGAGCTCCCCCCCGCCCTCTCCCTAGGTCGCCACGGTCACCGCCTCCCGCCCATGATCGACGCGCTCCGGCGCCACCCGTTGCGCGCTCACCGCGCTCCCCTCGACCGCGCCCACGGCGCCCTCCCACACATCTTGCCTCGCTCGGTGTTGCGCTTGTCGCGCCCGGCCCATGATCACCGTGGCCTCACCCCGTCCGGCGTGCTCTGTTCGCCACCCGTCTGCGCCAGCGCCTCGTCTGCGCTGTCGGCGTTGGTCACCGCGCCCTCCGTCGTCGCCCGACATCCCTCGCCCGCCACCGCCGTCGTCCCTCCTCATTGCCTCCCTTGGCTCGGCTGGCGGGCGGCGTCTTGCAAGGCCTTGCGCCAGCACCCTCGGGCATCGTCCGCACCCACTCACACACGGCGCCCGTCGCCATTGCACCGCCGGGCGTACGCCGCCACTGAACGCCGATAGCCCAAGACCGCTAGGCAAGAACCCATGACTAGGGGCCCGCCCGTAACGTTTTAATAAAAAAAGATATAATAAATAAATAAATAAATAATTAAAATAATTAAAACATTAATTAATTAAAGAATTAATTAACTTAACTAATCCTGATTAGTTAACCTAATTAATTGTAGTTAATAAACCTAATCGTTTTAGTTAGACTAACTAAACTGATTAGTTAGTCTTGACAATGACAACCGGGTCCCACCATCAGATTGACCCAGTCAACCCCGTTGATTGCCGACGTCGACATGACATCATGCGATGTCATAATTCCATTTTCGGATTAAATTAAATAATTAATTAAATTCTAGAAATTAATAAAATCTTTAGAAAATCATATCTTTTAATCCGTAACTCGGAATAAATTATTTTCAACATGAAAGTTGCTCAGAACGACGAGGCGATTCGGACACGCAACCCGTTCGTCGCCACACCCCATAACCTATCGAACTCGCAACTTTCCCCCTCCGGCTCCTTTGCCCGAAAACGCGAAACACCGGGAATACTTCCTGGATGTTCCCCCCCCCTTAACCGGTACCACCTCATACCACGTTAGGGCACACCTAGCACCGCTCATTGTCGCGTCACGCATCGTCGTGTTTATGTTTGCATTGTATTCATTGTTTCTTCCCCCTCTTATCTCCGGTAGACTACGAGACCGACGCCGCTGCTGCCCAGTTCGACTACGGAGTTGACGACCCCTCTCTCTTGCCAGAGCAACCAGGCAAGCCCCCCCATTTGATCACCAGATATCGCCTACTCTTCTCTATCTTGCTTGCATTAGAGTTGTGTAGCATATTCTCGCTTTCGATTAATCCTATCTTCTTTGCATAGCCTTTGTCCTTGCTACTCTTGTTGTTACCTTTACCGTTATCCTCTTGCTTAGTATAGGATGCTAGTGTTCCATCGGTGACCCTACACTCTTGTCAAAATCGCCATGCTATACTATTGGGCTGTGATCACTTGGGAGGTGGTCACGGGCATATACTATATACTTTACCTTTGTTACATTACCGTGATCTTTGTTCGGAGATGGGGAAATTTGAAAGGACGGTGGCTCCATCCGGTAGAGGTGGGCTGGGTTCCGACGGCCCCGATTGTTACTTGTGGAGAAGCGGCAGGGCAGGTTGAGACCACCTAGGAGAGGTGGGCTGGCCTGGTCGGCGTCATGCGGATACTTAACACGCTTAACGAGATCTTGGTATTTGATCGACTCTGGTCATTTGGTCTATACGCACTAACCATCTATGCGGGAGTAGTTATGGGTATCCCGCGTCGTGGTATCACCGAAGCCTTCGTGGACGCTTGGCCGATCGAGTGGCGCGCGCGGATTGGGCGTAAGCCTGCTCTTGTATTAAGGGGCTAGTTACGCTTGCCACACGTCGCATAGCGTCTTGGTGTGCTATGGGTGATGGGCCCGGACCCACATGCGCTTAGGTTTAGACCGGCGTGCTGGCCACTCTGTTGTGCCTAGGTGGGGCTGCGACGTAATCTTCCGCGGCCGGGCATGACCCAGGAAAGTGTGCCCGGCCAAATGGGATCAAGCGTGTTGGGTTATGTGGTGCACCCCTGCAGGGAAGTTAATCTATTCGAATAGCCGTGATCTTCGGTAACAGGACGACTTGGAGTTGTACCTTGACCTTATTGAAGGAAATATGCCCTAGAGGCAATAATAAAGTTATTATTTATTTCCTTATATCATGATAAATGTTTATTATTCATGCTAGAATTGTATTAACCGTAAACATAATACATGTGTGAATATATAGACAAACAGAGTGTCACTAGTATGCCTCTACTTGACTAGCTCGTTAATCAAAGATGGTTATGTTTCCTAACCATAGACATGAGTTGTCATTTGATTAACGGGATCACATCATTAGGAGAATGATCTGATTGACATGACCCATTCCGTTAGCCTAGCACTTGATCGTTTAGTACGTTGCTATTGCTTTCTTCATGACTTATACATGTTCCTGTAACTATGAGATTATGCAACTCCGTTTACGGAGGAACACTTTGGTACTACCAAGCGTCACAACGAATCGGGTGATTATAAAGGAGTACTACAGGTGTCTCCAAAGGTACTTGTTGGGTTGGCGTATTTGAGATTAGGTTTTGTCACTCCGATTGTCGGAGAGGTATCTCTGGGCCTTCTCGGTAATACACATCACATAAGCCTTGCAAGCATTGCAACTAATGAGTTAGTTGTGAGATGATGTATTACGGAACGAGTAAAGAGACTTACCGTAGCGAGATTGAACTAGGTATTGGATACCGACGATCGAATCTCGGGTAAGTAACATACCGATGACAAAGGGAACAACATATGTTGTTATGCGGTTTGACCGATAAAGATCTTGAAGAATATGTAGGAGCCAATATGGGCATCCAGGTTCCGCTATTGGTTATTGACCGAGAATAGTTCTAGGTCATGTCTACATAGTTCTCGAACCCGTAGGGTCCGCACGCTTAAGATTTCGATGGCGGTTATATTATGAGTTTATGAGTTTTGATGTACCGAAGGAGTTCGAGTCCGGATGAGATCGGGGACATGACGAGGAGTCTCGAAATGGTCGAGACGTAAAGATCGATATATTGGACGACTATATTCGGAGTTGGAAAGGTTCGAATGACTCGGGTATTTTCGGAGTACCGGAGAGTTACGGAATTCGCCGGGAGAAGTATTGGGCCTTATTGGGCCTGGGAAAGAGAGAGGGCTGCCTAGGGCAGGCCGCGCACCCAAGGCCTAGTCCGAATTGGACTAGGGGAGGGCCGCACCCCTTCCTCCATTCCCTTCCTTCTCTCCTACTCCTACTAGGAAAGGAGGAGTCCTACTCCGGTGGGAATAGGACTCCCCCTTGGCGCGCCTCCTCCTCCTTGGCCGGCCCTCCCTTGCTCCTTTATATATGGGGCAGGGGGCACCCCATGACACAAGTTGATCTACGGATCGTTCCTTAGCCGTGTCGGTGCCCCCTCCACCATATTCCACTTGGTCATATCATCGCGGAGCTTAAGCGAAGCCTGCGCCGGAGAAGTCATATCGTCGCGGAGCTTAGGCGAAGCCCTGCGTCGGTGGAGCATCATCATCGTCACCACGCCGTCGTCTTGTGGAACTCATCCCCGACGCTTTGCTGGATCGGAGCCGGGGATCGTCATCGAGCTGAGCGTGTGCAGAACTCGGAGGTGCCGTGACGTTCGGTGCTTGGATCGGTCGGATCGTGAAGGCGTCGACTACATCAACCGCGTTGTTATAACGCTTCCGCTTTCGGTCTCACGAGTGCGTGGACGGACACTCTCCCCTCGTTGCTATGCCATCACCATGGTCTTGCGTGTGCGTAGGAAATTTTTGAAATTACTCGTTCCCCAACAATGGTATCGAGCCAGGTTTTATGCGTTGATGTCATATGCACGAGTAGAACACAAGTGAGTTGTGGGCGATATAAGTCATCTGCTTACCAGCATGTCATACTTTGGTTCAGCGGTATTGTGAGATGAAGCGGCCGGACCGACATTACGCGACGCTTACGCGAGACTGGTTTCACCGCTTGAGCACTAGTTGCTTAAAGGTGACGGCGGTGTCTGTCTCTCTCACTTTAGTTGAACCGAGTGTGGCTACGCCCGGTCCTTGCGAAGGTTAAAACAGCACCAACTTGACAAACTATCGTTGTGGTTTTGATGCGTAGGTAAGAACGGTTCTTGCTCAGCCCGTAGCAGCCACGTAAAACTTGCAACAATAAAGTAGAGGACGTCTAACTTCTTTTTGCAGGGCATGTTGTGATGTGATGTGGTCAAGGCGTGATGCTATATTTTATTGTATGAGATGATCATGTTTTGTAACCGAGTTATCGGCAATGGCGGAGCCATATGGTTGTCGCTTTATTGTATGAAATGCAACGCCATGTAATTGCTTTACTTTATCACTAAGCGAGAGCGATAGTCGTAGAAGCAATAGTTGGCGAGGCGACAACGATGCTACGATGGAGATCAAAGTGTCGCGCCGGTGGCGATGGTGATCATGGCGATTGCTTGGCGATGGAGATCACAAGCACAAGATGATGATGACCATATCATATCACTTATATTGATTGCATGTGATGTTTATCCTTTATGCATCTTATCTTGCTTTGATTGACGGTAGCATTATAAGATGATCTCTCACTAAAATTATCAAGAAGTGTTCTCCACGAGTATGCACCGTTGCCAAAGTTCAGTAGTACCCGGACACCACGTGATGATCGGGTGTGATAAGTTCTCGTCCATCTACAACGGTGCAAAACAGTTGCACACGCGAATACTCAAAGTTAAACTTGACGAGCCTAGCATATAACAGATATGGCCTTGGAACACGGAGACCGAAGGTCGAGCGTGAATCATATAGTAGATATGATCAACATAGTGATGTTCACCATTGAAAACTACTCCATCTCACGTGATGACCGGTTATGGTTTAGTTGATTTGGATCACGTAATCACTTAGATGACTAGAGAGATATCTGTCTAAGTGGGAGTTCTTAAGTAATATGATTAATTGAACTTTAATTTATCATGAACTTAGTCTGGTAGTATTTTGCAAATTATGTTGTAGATCAATAGCTCGCGATGTTGCTTCCCTATGTTTGTTGCTTTCATATGTTTATTTTAATATGTTCCTAGAGAAAATTGTATTGAAAAATGTTAGTAGCAATGATGCGGATTGGATCCGTGATCTGAGGTTTATCCTCATTGCTGCACTGAGAAGAATTATGTCCTTAATGCACCGCTAGGTAGCGGACCTATTGCAGGAGCAAATGCGACGTTATGAACGTTTGGCTAGCTAAATATGATGACTACTTGATAGTTTAGTGCACCATACTTAACGGCTTAGAATCGGGACTTCAAAGACGTTTTGAACGTCATGGACCATATGAGATGTTCCAGGAATTGAAGTTAATATTTCAAGCAAATACCCGAGTTGAGAGATATGAAAGTCTCCAACAAAGTTCTATAGCTAAAAGATGGAGGAGAATCGCTCAACTAGTGAGCATGTGCTCAGATTGTTTGGGTACTTCAATCGCTTGAATCAAGTGGGAGTTAATCTTCCAGATAAGATAGTGATTGACAGAATTCTCTAGTCACCATCACCAAGTTAGTAGAACTTCGTGATGCAAAAGTAATTCCCAAGCTCTTCGTGATGCTGAAATCGACGAAGGTAGAAATCAAGAAAAGAGCATCAAGTGTTGATGATTGACAAGACCACTAGTTTCAAGGAAAAGGGCAAAGGAAGAAGGGAACTTCAAGAAGAACGGCAAGCAAGTTGTTGCTCGAGTGAAGAAGCCCAAGTCTGGACCTAAGCACGAGACTAAGTGCTTTTGCTGCAATGGAACTAGTCCTTTGAAGCGGAACTACCCCAAGTATTTGGTGGATAAGAAGGATGGCAAAGTGAACAAGAGTATATTTGATATACAGGTTATTGATGTGTGCTTTACTAGTGTTTATAGTAGCCCCGAGTATTTGATACTTGTTAGGTTGCTAAGATTAGTAACTCAAACAGGAGTTACTGAATAAATGAAACTAGTTAAAGGGAAATGGCGATGAGTGTTGGAAGTAGTTCCAAGATTGATATGATCATCATCGCACACTCCCTATACTATCGGGATTAGTGTTGAACCTAAATAAATGTTATTTGGCATTTGCGTTGAGCATGAATATGATTTGATCATGTTTATTGCAATACGGTTATTCATGTAAGTTAGAGAATAATTATTGTTCATTTACATGAATAAAACCTTCTATGGTCATACACCCAATGAAAATGGTTTGTTGGATCTCGATCGTGTGACACACATATTCATAATATTTAAACCAAAATATGTAAAGTTAATAATGATAGTGCAATTTATTTGTGGCACTGCCGTTTGGGTCATATCGGTGTAAAACGCATGAAGAAACTCCATACTGATGGGCTTTTGGAATCACTTGATTATGAATCACTTGGTACTTGCGAACCGTGCCGTTTGGGCAAGATGACTAAAACTCCGTTCTCCGGAACAATGGAACAAGCTCTTGACTTATTGGAAATAATACATACCGATGTATGCGATCCAATGAGTGTTGATGCTCGTGGCAAGTATCGTTATTTTCTAACCTTCACATGATGATTTGAGCAGATATGGGTATATCTACTTGATGAAACACAAGTCTGAAATAGTTGAAAGGTTCAAAGAATTTCAGAGTGAAGTGGAAAATCATCGTAACAAGAAAATAAAGTTTCTGCGATCTAATCGTGGAGATGAATATTTGAGTTACGAGTTTAGTCTTCAAATAAAACAATGTGGAATAGTTTCACAGCTCACGCCACCGGAACACCACAACGTTATGGTGTGTCCGAACGTCGTAACCGTACTTTATTTGATATGGTGCGACCAATGATGTCTCTTACCGATTTACCAATATCGTTTTGGGGTTATGCATTAGAGACAACTGCATTCACGTTTAATAGGGCACCATCTAAATCCGTTGAGACGACACCGTATGAACTATGGTTTAACAGTAAACCTAAGCTGTCGTTTCTTAAAAGTTTGGAGTTGTGATGCTTATGTGAAAAAGTTTTCACCTGATAAGCTCGAACCCAAATCGGAGAAGTGCGTCTTCATAGATTACCCAAAAGAAAATGTTGGGTACACCTTCTATCACAGATCCAAAGGCAAGTTTTTCGTTGCTAAGATGGATCCTTTCTAGAGAAGAAGTTTCTCTCGAAAGAAGTGAGTGGGAGGAAAGTAGAACTTGATGAGGTAATTGTACCTTCTCCCTTATTGGAAAGTAGTTCATCACGAAATCAGTTCGGTGATTCCTACACCAATTAGTGAGGAAGTTAATGATGATGATCATGAAACTTCAAATCAAGTTGCTACCAAACCTCGTAGGTCTTCAGAGTAAGACCCGCACTGTGAGTGGTACGGTAATCGTGTTCGGAAATCATGTTACTAGACCATGATGAACCTACAAACTATGAGGAAGCGATGATGAGCCCAGATTCGCGAAATGGCTTGAGGCCATGAAATCTGAGATGGGATCCATGTATGAGAACAAAGTATGGACTTTGATGGAGTTGTTCGATGATCGGCAAGCCATATTATATAAATGGATCTTCAAGAGGAAGACAGATGTTGATAGTAGTGTTACTATCTACAAAGCTCGACTTGTCGCAAAAAGGTTTTCGACAAGTTCAAGGTGTTGACTACAATGAGATTTTCTCAAGCAGTAGCGATTAAAGTCTGTCCGAATCATGTTAGCAATTGCCACATTTTATGAAATCGGCAAATGGATGTCAAAACTACATTCTTTAATGGATTTATTAAAGAAGAGTTGTATATGATGCAACCAGAAGTTTTTGTCAATCCTAAAGGAGCTAACAAAATGTGCAAGCTCCAGCGATCCATCAATGGACTAGTGCAAGCATCTCGGAGTTGGAATATACGCTTTGATGTGTTGATCAAAGCATATGATTTTATCTGACTTTTGGAAAGGCCTGTATTTACAAGAAAGTGAGTGGGAGCACTACAGCCTTTCGATAAGCATATGTGATTGACATATTGTTGATCGGAAATAATGTAGAATTATTCGCAAAGCATAAAGGAGTGTTTGAAAGGAGTTTTTCAAAAAAGACCTCGTTGAAGCTGCTTACATATTGAGCATCAAGATCTATAGAGATAGATCAAGGCGCTTGATAAGTTTTTCAATGAATACATACCTTGACAAGATTTTGAAGTAGTTCAAAATGGAACAGTCAAAGAAAGATTTCTTGCCTGTGTTACAAGGTGTGAGATTGAGTAAGACTCAAAACCCAACCACGGCAGAAGATAGAAAGAGAATGAAAGTCATTCCTATGTATCAGCCATAGGTTCTATAAAGTATGTCATCTTTGTGTACCAGATCTATTACATACCCTACCACTAAGCTTGGCAAGGGAGTGCAATAGTGATCTAGGAGTAGATCAATGGACAGCGGTCAAAATTATCCTTAGTAGAATAAGGATATGTTTCTCGATTATGGAAGTGAAAAAAGGTTTGTCGTAAAGGGTTACGTCGATACAAGTTTTAACACTAATCTAGATGACTCTGAGTCTCAATCTGGATACATATTGAAAGTGGGAGCAATTATCTAGAGTAGCTCCGTGCAGAGCATTGTAGACATAGAAATTTGCAAAATACTTACGGCTCTGAATGTGACAGACCCGTTGACTAAAATTATCTCACAAGCAAAACATGATCACACCTTAGTACTCTTTGGGTGTTAATCACATAGCGATGTGAACTAGATTACTGACTCTAGTAAACCCTTTGGGTGTTGGTCACATGTCGATGTGAACTATGGGTGTTAACCACATATAGATGTGAACTATTGATGTTAAATCACATAGCGATGTGAACTAGATTATTGACTCTAGTGCAAGTGGGAGACTGAAGGAAATATGCCCTAGAGGCAATAATAAAGTTATTATTTATTTCCTTATATCATGATAAATGTTTATTATTCATGCTAGAATTGTATTAACCGTAAACATAATACATGTGTGAATATATAGACAAGCAGTGTCACTAGTATGCCTCTACTTGACTAGCTCGTTAATCAAAGATGGTTATGTTTCCTAACCATAGACATGAGTTGTCATTTGATTAACGGGATCACATCATTAGGAGAATGATCTGATTGACATGACCCATTCCGTTAGCCTAGCACTTGATCGTTTAGTATGTTGCTATTGCTTTCTTCATGACTTATACATGTTCCTGTAACTATGAGATTATGCAACTCCGTTTACGGAGGAACACTTTGGTACTACCAAACGTCACTGGCGTAATCGGGTGATTATAAAGGAGTACTACAGGTGTCTCCAAAGGTACTTGTTGGGTTGGCGTATTTGAGATTAGGTTTTGTCACTCCGATTGTCGGAGAGGTATCTCTGGCCTTCTCGGTAATACACATCACATAAGCCTTGCAAGCATTACAACTAATGAGTTAGTTGTGACATGATGTATTACGGAACGAGTAAAGAGACTTACGGTAGCGAGATTGAACTAGGTATTGGATACCGACGATCGAATCTCGGGTAAGTAACATACCGATGACAAAGGGAACAACATATGTTGTTATGCGGTTTGACCGATAAAGATCTTGAAGAATATGTAGGAGCCAATATGGGCATCCAGGTTCCGCTATTGGTTATTGACCGAGAATAGTTCTAGGTCATGTCTACATAGTTCTCGAACCCGTAGGGTCCATGCAACAAGGTTTCGATGCGGTTATATTATGAGTTTATGAGTTTTGATGTACCGAAGGAGTTCGGAGTCCCGGATGAGATCGGGGACATGACGAGGAGTCTCGAAATGGTCGAGGCGTAAAGATCGATATATTGGACGACTATATTCGGAGTTCGGAAAGGTTCGAATGATTCGGTATTTTTCGAGTACAGGAGAGTTACGGAATTCGCCGGGAGAAGTATTGGGCCTTATTGGGCCTGCAGGGAAAGAGAGAGGGCTGCCTAGGGCAGGCCGCGACCCAAGGCCTAGTCCGAATTGGACTAGGGGGAGGGGCCGCACCCCTTCCTCCCTTCCCCTTCCTTCTCTCCTACTCCTACTAGGAAAGGAGGAGTCCTACTCCCGGTGGGAATAGGACTCCCCCCTTGGGCGCGCCTTCTCCTCCTTGGCCGGCCCTCCCCTTGCTCCTTTATATACGGGGGCAGGGGGGCACCCCATGACACAAGTTGATCTACGGATCGTTCCTTAGCCGTGTGCGGTGCCCCCTCCACCATATTCCACTTCGGTCATATCATCGCGGAGCTTAGGCGAAGCCCTGCGCCGGAGAAGTCATATCATCGCGGAGCTTAGGCGAAGCCCTGCGTCGGTGGAGCATCATCATCGTCACCACGCCGTCGTGCTGACGGAACTCATCCCCGACGCTTTGCTGGATCGGAGCCCGGGGATCGTCATCGAGCTGAACGTGTGCAGAACTCGGCGGTGCCGTACGTTCGGTGCTTGGATCGGTCGGATCGTGAAGGCGTCGACTACATCAACAGCGTTGTTATAACGCTTCGCTTTCGGTCTCACAGTGCGTGGACGGACACTCTCCCTCTCGTTGCTATGCCATCACCATGGTCTTGCGTGTGCGTAGGAAATTTTTCGAAATTACTACGTTCCCCAACACTTATGACAACTAGAACCGGATACTTAATAAAACACACCCTTCCAAGTGCCAGATACAACCCGGTGGTCGCTCTCTATCAGGGTTACGATGAGGGGATCGCCGGGTAGGATTATGCTATGCGATGCTACTTGGAGGACTTCAGTCTACTCTCTTCTACATGTTGCAAGACGGAGGCTGCCGGAAGCGTAGTCTTCGACAGGATTAGCTATCCCCCTCTTATTCTGGCATTCTGCAGTTCAGTCCACTGATATGGCCCTTTACACATATATCCATGCATATGTAGTGTAGCTCCTTGCTTGCGGGTACTTTGGATGAGTACTCACGGTTGCCTTGTTCCCCCTTTTCCCCTTTCTTTACCGGTTGCTGCGACGACTGACGATGGAGCCAGAGCGACGCCACCGTCGATGACGACTACTACCCCGGAGGTGCCTACTACTACGTGCAGCCCGCTGATGACGACCAGGAGTAGTTAGGAGGATCCCAGGCAGGAGGCCTGCGCCTCTTTCGATCTGTATCCCAGTTTGTGCTAGCCTTCTTAAGGCAAACTTGTTTAACTTATGTCTGTACTCAGATATTGTTGCTTCCGCTGACTCGTTTATGATCGAGCACTTGTATTCGAGCCCTCGAGGCCCCTGGCTTGTATTATGATGCTTGTATGACTTATTTTATTTTTAGAGTTGTGTTGTGATATCTTCCGTGAGTCCTCGATCTTGATCGCATACGCGTTTGCGTGTATGATTAGTGTCTGATTGAATCGGGCGTCACAAGTTGGTATCGAGCCCATTGCTGTAGGAATCCCCATTTCCAACTCCTTGGCCGAAGTCGAGTCTAGACGTTGCAAAAACTTTTACTAACATGGCTGTGTGTCTTACAGGCACACGTCGCCATTGGGTGGTATTAGGATCTTTTACTCCTCGTCTATACTCTAGGACTCTTATCTCTCTTCTATTCGGGTTAAATGATTTTGCTAAAAATCTAACATTAGGATCTCGTTGTCACTTTCGCCCCGGAGAGCCCCTTATTATTGATGATCGTCTGCTGCACCAGAAGACCCCGAAGATACTCTCCGCTGTTAACCCGAGAACTTGTGTTCATCGCGTTTGCAATTCCCTTCCACCGTCAAACCTTATGGATAACTACTTGAAGTTGTTATTCTTACATTCATCGATTGGTCTTGTTATTACAAGATACCCGCAACACTAAATCGTTGTTTTGATAATCCTTTGAACTTACTGCCTCGCTGTTCATTGACACCTGAATACCCCTACGGTTAATTCTCGCACTTGTCGAGTATCCGCTCATCCCCCAGTTGTTCATGCTTTACACAAAAGTCTTCGAAATACCATTCGATCTTCCGAAAATCCTCCGCAACCTATTGCTCTGGAATTTCTTGTTTGCTTTCATTATGATTAATCCCATAAGTATAGTAATCTTATTGACATCCTTTTGTCATTATCATTTTGAGTCCGTTGACTCAATATGTTGCGAATGCTCGCAATCCTCAATCAGATTCTAGAATTCATCCTTCCGGCTCAGACGTCATTTTAAACATGAGCTGGATCTCGACCAATCAAATTGCCATCGATTGTACCCCTGAGTCTATTCAACTTTTCCATCCTTGATCACAGCATATGCTCCTGATCCCTTGTCTTGGAATTCATAATTCCTTTGCAATTGAGCTTTGAAGTAGTCAGTTGTTTCTACAAACTGATCTCCTTGCATTCTCTCTTCTTCTGGTTGAGTATCGATGCTCACATCAGCTCTGTTATGGACCGTCGGGGTCCTTTGACGAATTATCATCCGACAGTGCATTCGTATCCATAAATCTCGAGAAGTTCTTTCCCTGATACATAATACCATTGATAAATCTTATTCTCTGTTTTGGCCAACCGTGCTCTGCTCTCGAGCTGGTGATGTTTACTATGAAGTTTGTGGTATATGTTCCCAAGATGCCCCGATGGCTTGAACCTATGCCTTCCTTAATATGTGTGAACTCGAAAGTTTTCACGAGTCATACTCTTCTGATGTTTTGCCAGATATAATTTCAACACTACAACTTCATCGAAAGCGAGAAGTGATTGAAAGGTTATACATTGGAGAAGTGGGAGTCGACCTTAAACTTTGTGTTCATGCCCATAGACACGATGTAGATCTTATCATGAAAGCTTCTCTTAAAAATAAATTGTCCCCTTGGTATAAGTTCTTATATCTGGGATCCGGCCTTTTGCAATCATGGTTCCGACCATGTTCTCCTTTAAATACCTTTTCTCATGCAAGTTTAAGCACTTGTCTTCTGCAGAGCAATACCCTAGCCCAACCTCTATTTTGATCAACCTTCGAGTATTCCCCCTGGTATCTCGAGGATATCAACCGATTGCACTACATATTATCATTTCTGATGAAGTAGTGCCTTTTCCCCTGTCAATGTCACTTAATGGGTTCTGGGTTGTTGGTCAACCGAGAACACCGATAAGTGGATCGATTCCGTACTCCGATTCAATAACTCTAAGTAATTTTCATTGCTTATGAGTTTAATAATCCTTCAAGTTATTCATAGCTTGATCGGCTATATCATTATCGTGCAACTTTTAACTATGCTACCTGGTCCTTCTTCTCGAAGCACAATTTTCGATGATGAGCTAAGCTTACGTCAATCTTCCTCGTCATACCATTCCTCCTTGACCAACAAACTTGATTTCGAGTTTGTGTCGTACCCTTGGTTCCAATAACATTTTGCTTCATCATTCCTTTGACTTGATATCATCGCCGATCGATTTGCTCTTCATGAAATCTCTTGACAAATATGTCATGATCATCATCAGCACTCTGAGCTCTTCCAGGGTATCTATTGAATTCATAATGAGAAATACCTTCCTTGCCCTCGATGATTTGAGTTATCATCGACCACTTTATTGCCTTCCGTTCAACACAAACTTGTTCGTGTTTGATGTTATACCTTGAGTTTCTTGCTATTCAGCAATTGTTCTTCTTTACCTTGGAGTATTAC
This sequence comes from Aegilops longissima, assembly GCA_021605205.1. NCBI lineage: Eukaryota > Viridiplantae > Streptophyta > Magnoliopsida > Poales > Poaceae > Aegilops > Aegilops longissima. The sequence goes on from CM038681.1 coordinate 573,415,929, forward strand.
CATCCTTTATGTCAAGAATGTTCTGAGATTTGTTCCACCTCTTGAGAATTCTTGACATAGAAATACTTCTCACCATCACCATTCTTTCTTGGTCCCCGTGTTAATTCCAACAAGTGAACGGTGTTGTTTGGATTCTTTCCTTCTAGCAACCCTATTTCTTTGAAGTTAATGGTCGAAAGTTCATTCTTAGGCTATTGATTATTGAATCACCATTCTGACATTGGTCGTGCAACCCAACCCATATTTCGGGCGCACCTTTCAACCAATGTTTAATTGTGTATGTTTTCCTCGAGCATACTTCCTTATATCATTTGATCTGACAAATGTTATCTCCTTGTTCACTTAATTGTGGAAATCCATCTTTTGGGAATCTCGATGAATTGCCGTTGAGTTCACCAGGCACCTCCTTGTCCTCTCCTTGGGTTAATGATGGACTCTTGTTAACGGAAATCACTTCATAGTTCATTTCCCCGAGAATCTTACAATGTCATCTCGTCAATTTGCGTTGCACCTTTTCTTCTCAGGTATCCTAAGTCTGAGGTATCCTGACACCAATCGGATCTGAATCTCGGTCAGATATGATGGTTGGGACATATTTCCAAGAGTTGTAACATTGATCTCTACGTAACCCGGTAAGGTGGTGTCTTTGCTTAGCAACCTTGGCCAGAGGACTTATTGTTATAGTTTCCTTTTTAGCAATGTTAACCATTCTTCCAAAAGGAAATTGAAAGACTTATTCTATAAGCTGTTCCTGATGAATCCATTGAGTATCTAAAGTCCGACCTTTTCTTGAAGACCATGTCAATGCTATCTCGAAGCATGTCTGTGGTACTCCGATTTTCAACAAGAACATTTGAAGCCCAATGCTAAATGTTTCTTGCTCAATTATCCAAACACCGATGTATGGGTAACGTCATGAAATTTCTCTCCTCTTATCTGAAGGGTTTTCTACTTTATATCCTGTCTTGGATATCATCCTCTGCTTGACTTTGGGAAGGATATACCCCTAAACATGTGTTTAAACACATTTTCCTTTCCATTGCTTTGTTAATCTGATAAACACCTTTTCCTTTCCATTGTTTCGTCTAACCTTTCTGGTGATCATTATGATCTAAGCAGTATTAATTCCCTGGTTATGATAACACCTCAGTGTACAATTCTGTCAGTAAGACCCTGTTACTATTGTTGATGACATTCCGGTAACCGCCAATGGACGAGAACTTTGCCTATTGGTCCGCCTCGTTCAACGAGCAGGAAAATGGTTCTCTTTGTCCCTCGCCCTTGGTACCGACATCGTTGCCAACATAAATGGCAGGCTACCCTCTGACATACCTTACTATCATGACCTTGCAAGATGTCAGCACCCTTGCTACTTTTAACCCACATGGTGGGCCCATAACCCACAGTTCCACAGGATCGAAACCTGACTCTCCTGTACACCCCCTATTCCCAAAGTTATTCCTCGCGCGTGGCCTCGTATGTAGTTCACGGGCCACCGTCCTAGTGATCTATTCTGGTAACAGACGCAATATTCAATCTCGTTGCTTTGGACCCCTTCCGCATGTTGTTTCAGACATCGAACGACTGCCTATCCGTTTGAAACTTCTCATGGTACCTTCTTACTTTACTCTCGATATTTTCTTAAGTATCTATTCGAGAGTAACTTTCTACCACATTCCCCGAGTTATCGCCGGATATTCAGCCTTGTAAGGTCCGTTCTTCGAAGATACCCATTATCCTTTTTTCGTAAGTACGATGGAACCCCTGAAGAAAGGATGACGACTTTATCATGATGCCCTGAAGCAGAGGAATGAAGATAGCAACACAATGGATCGACCACTTCGAGAAGAGCAATCAAGACCGAGGACACCCGTTAAAATATCGTAACCAGAATTTTCCCCCTTACTCCCCTCTTAAATCTCGGGACGAGATTTCTTGTAGTGGAGGAGATTTGTAACGCCCGGATAATCATGCTACAGTAATCCCACGCTAATCGTGCCATGACACCTCGGTTACTGTTGCTATCCTCGCAATAATTCGGAACCGTTCGAAATTCAAATTCAAATTAATGATAACAATAAAAGTTTTCAAAAATTAAAACTGAAATGGTCGGTGGTTGTCAAATATTACAAAGGTAATTGTGGTGAAGTAAACACATTTTTAGAAAATTTCTAAATAATTTAAACTGAATTAAAACAGAAAAGAAAATAAATAAAAACAAAACAGAAAAACTAAAACCTAAAACTAACAAAAAAATAATAGAAGAAGAGAAAACCCCCTGGGCCGTGGCCCAACTGGGCCAACCCACCAGGCCCAGCCGGCCACCCACCCCCACTCCTTATCCACTACCCACTCCCCCACCCACTCCACCGACACCCCCCATCCCCCCACGCAAAATATCTTCCTCCCCCCTCTCTCCCGATTGGATCGGGAGGAGACCGTCGCCGCCAGGCCTCGTCGCCGCCGAACGCCGTCGCCCGGACCCCCTCGTCGGCCTGCATCCGCTCCGCCCGGTCGTCCCCGTCACCCCCGACCCCCGCTGCCACGGACCCTACATTCCCGTGAGCTCCCCGCCGCCCCTCTCCCTAGGTCGCCACGGTCACCGTCCTCCCGCCCATGGTCGACGCGCCCGGCGCCACCGTTCAGGCCACGCGCTCCCCTCGACCGCGCCTGGACGCCCCCCCCCACACATCTTGCCTCGCTCGGTGCCGCTCGCCGCGCCCGGCCCAAGGCCACTGTGGCCTCACCCGCCCGGCGTGCCTGTTCGCCACCAGACGCGCCCGCGCCTCGTGCGCCGCCGACGTTGGTCACCGCGCCCCTCCGTCGCCGCCGCGACATCCCTCCGCCCGCCATCGCTGCGCCCCTCCGCTGCCTCCCTTGGCTCGGCCTGGCCGAGCGGCAGGCGCCAGCAGCGGCGCCAGGCCAAGACCTCGGGCATGCGCCCGCCCTCGCACACGGCGCCCGTCGCTGCACCAGACTCCGCCGGTGCACGCCACACTAACGCCGATAGCCTGAAGACCGCTAGGGCCTCACCCATCACTAGGGGCCCGCCTGTAACGTTTTAATAAAAAAAAAGATTTTAAAAAATAAATAATTAAATAAATAATTAAAATAAATAAAACATTAATTAATTAATTAAAGAATTAATTAACTTAACTAATCCTGATTAGTTAACCTAATTAATTGTAGTTAATAAACCTAATCGTTTTAGTTAGACTAACTAAACCTGATTAGTTAGTCTTAGACAATGACAACCGGGTCCCACCATCAGATTGACCCAGTCAACCCCTGTTGACTGCTGACGTCAGCATGACATTATGCTGATGTCATAATTCCATTTTCGGATTAAATTAAATAATTAATTAAATTCTAGAAATTAATAAAATCTTCAGAAAATCATATCTTTTAATCCGTAACTCGGATTAAATTATTTTCAACATGAAAGTTGCTCGAGCGGCGAGACGATTCCGGACACGCAACCCGCTCGTCCGCCACACCCCTAACCTATCGAACTCGCAACTTTCCTCCGGCTCTCGCTGAAACGCTAAACACCGGAATACTTCCGGATGTTTCTTAACCGTACCACCTCATACCACGTTAGGGCACACCTAGCACCGCCATTGTCGCGCACACGCATCGTCGTTTTATGTTTGCATTGTATTCATTGTTTCTTCCCCTCTTATCTCCGGTAGACTACGAGACCGCCGCTGCTTGCCCAGTTCAACTACGGAGTTGACGACCTCTCTCTTGCCGAGCAACCAGGCAAGCCCCCTTTGATCACCAGATATCGCCTACTCTTCTCTATACTGCTTGCATTAGAGTAGTGTAGCATGTTACCGCTTTCGATTAATCCTATCTTCGCTGCATAGCCCTTTGTCCTTGCTACTACTATTGTTACCTTTACTGTTATCCTCTCGCTTAGTATAGGATGCTAGTGTTCCATCGGTGACCCTACACTCTTGTCCGCTCGCCATGCTATACTATTGGGCTGTGATCACTCGGGAGGTGGTCACGGGCATATATTATATACTTTACATCGTTACATTACCCGTGATACTGCTCGGAGATGGGGCTGAAAGGACGGTGGCTCCATCTGGTAGAGGTGGGCCTGGGTTCCCACGGCCCCCAATTGTTACTTGTGGCGGCGACATGGCAGGTTGAGACCACCTAGAGAGAGGTGGGCCTGGCCTGGTCGGCGTCAGCGGATACTTAACACGCTTAACGAGATCTTGGTATTTGATCCGAGTCCGCCATTTGGTCTATACGCACTAACCATCTACGCGGGAGTAGTTATGGGTATCCGGCGCCGTGGTATCACCAAGCCTTCGTGGACGCCAATGATCGAGTGGCGCGCACCGGATTGGAACGTAAGCCTGCTCTTGTATTAAGGGGGCTAGTTCAGCTTTCGTCACAGACGCAACGCGCGTGGTGTGCTATGGGCGATGGGCCCAGACCCTTGTGCGCTTAGGTTTAGACCGGCGTGCTGGCCACTCTGTTGTGCCTAGGTGGGGCTGCGACGTGTTGATCTTCCGCGGCCGGGCATGACCCAGGAAAGTGTGTCCGGCCAAATGGGATCAAGCGTGTTGGGTTATGTGGTGCACCCCTGCAGGAAAGTTAATCTATTCGAATAGCCGTGATCTTCGGTAACAGGACGACTTGGAGTTGTACCTTGACCTTATGACAACTAGAACCGGATACTTAATAAAACACACCCTTCCAAGTGCGGATACAACCCGGTGGTCGCTCTCTATCGTGGTTACAATGAGGGATCGCGGGTAGGATTATGCTATGCGATGCTACTTGGAGGACTTCATCTACTCTCTTCTACATGTTGCAAGACGGAGGCTGCGGAAGCGTAGTCTTGACGGGATTAGCTATCCCCTCTTATTCGGCATTCTGCAGTTCAGTCCACCGATATGGCCCTTTACACATATATCCATGCATATGTAGTGTAGCTCCTTGCTTGTAGTACTTTGGATGAGTACTCACGGTTGCCTTGTTCCCCTTTTCCCCCTTTCTTAACCCGGTTGCTACGACCAGACGATGGAGCCCAGGAGCCAGACGCCACCGTCGATGACGACTACTACCCCGGAGGTGCCTACTACTATGTGCAGCCCGCTGACGACGACCAGGAGTAGTTAGGAGGATCCTGCAGGAGGCCTGCGCCTCTTTGATCTCAGATCCCAGTTTGTGCTAGCCTTCTTAAGGCAAACTTGTTTAACTTATGTCCGTACTCAGATATTGTTGCTTCACGACGCGTCTATGATCGAGCACTTGTATTCGAGCCCTCGAGGCCCCTGGCTTGTATTATGATGCTTGTATGACTTATTTTGTTTTAGAATTGTGTTGTGATATCTTCCCGTGAGTCCCTGATCTTGATCGTACACGTTTGCGTGTATGATTAGTGTACGATTGAATCGGGGGCGTCACAGCGGCTGCTTCGGGCACCGGAAGAAGAGGCCATTGTTGAGCGTTGATGAGGAGAGTGACTGCAACTAAAATCTGAATTGTATGATGCATGGTTAATTAAGAAATCTAAATCGACATGAAGTAAATACAATAAGAAATATAAATTTACCAGAAAGAAATAGTTTGTGGAAAATCAAAATGAGAATTCAAAGCAGAAGATTTACACATGACAATGACCCATGTTAATTAAGTTGTATAAACAACAACATTAACATGAGAGTAGGCTAGAAATATAAATTTATCATACATTGGTACAACTTTTGTTGCTTGGAAATCAGTGCTGGAGAAACAGTCGTATGTGTCATAAAAAGACGCATTATCAAGTGCAAGAAGGTTTTCTAAAAAAATCATAGTAAGAAGGCAAGTCACTCATTCTAAGTGGTAGTGAGCATCCGAGTTGCCTGGAAGGTGAAATGTTCAAGGCCAATAGCTACGGATGTGCTTGTGATATGACTTCCAAGAGCGAATTAAAACACTACAACCTAACTATTAGTTTACAGCAAAGGGAAAGCATACATGATATAAGGAAGCCAACATTACATATGTACCATTCTAAAATAAGCTGTATTTGATGCCATGAATGAGACATCGCCTATTATGGCAATATAAATTGAGAGATTTTGCCAACTCAAAAGACTTACTGAAGTGTCACAGTAAGTAATAATTAACCAAAATGCTTTTAGTATCTCAACAATAAGAATATTATATAAGTATACTGCCGTCAAAAAACTATATGTTTACTTCTGACAAAAAATAACTATACGTTAACAAATATAGTCTACTAACTGAGACAACTTCGTGCGACAATCCATTTCTACAAAAGCATGAGGTGAATTGAGTTTATGTACGCTGCTACAAATAGTATGTGCCCTTGCAAATTAATTGGTGGCAAAAAATTCTTTTGCAAAGACATATCCGAGCCAAAGCAAAGAGCCAGAGAAGAGAGATATCTGAACAGAGTAAGATTCAGCCAACATACTGTATCTGAATCGAGTAAGTGTCAGCCAACATATTGCAAGAAGTTAAAATAACTGGAAAATACCTGAGCAGGTATTTGTGCATTTCGATCTTGCCTACACACATTAGGGTGCCTGGTAAGCAATGTGTTCAAGCAATCACTAAGAAAATTTAAGTCACTATCAGTAACTTCAGGGCAAGAAAATATAATGACTACCTTTGTGAGGCCACCACTTCCATCCAAGCATCCTTAACTCTAGGATACACGCCCCAAACAAATGTCCTCATAGTGAAATACAACAAGCAGTTATCCTGTGAGGACAAAAAGTCTGTCTCAAAAGTATACAATATATTTTGCAGGTAAGATTTAGGTATGAGAAGTTTCCTTGTCATTTAAATGTAGGGTTTCAGTCACAGCGAAAACATAAGGGTGTCAACCAAGAAATCATATGAAACCCAATTTACTATGACCAAATTGCTGCTTTTTTCTTGTAATGAAGTTCACCCAATTGAAGAGATGGCAACTGACCAATGACCAATCCACCGGCTCGCTGCCACCCACTTTCTCCAACCGCGGCTCAGCGCATGGCAAGAGGGTGAAATCCCCTGCACCCAGCAAAGAACAAGAATTTTTAGCCCGCAACCAGCCAATACAGAAGGATGACAGGGTGGTCACCTTTGATACTTTGCGGCTTAAAGTATTTGCTGAGATCTTCCCATGTAGCTTTTAGACTTTGTAACAACAACCTATAGTGATATATATGATTAAAAGCACAATTAAATTATTACCCAAAGACAACACAAATTGATATGATGCTTTAGACTTGAATATACACTCCCTGGTTTAACATTTTCATGAACATTGAGCGAGCATGCTTGTAACCCAAAAAGGGATCAAAGCGACAGTACAAAGAACTTCTTGAGATAGTAATTAATTGCAAGAATGTGGTTAGCTAATCAATCCCGGCCAAGCAAAAAATAAAATGGTAGATCACGAATATATGGATCGTTTAGAAGTGGATCAGTCCTATCAACTGATCTGTCATCGGTGTTTTGTTTGCTTCTTTTGCACTGTTTTCTTAGATAGAGCACCAGATGGTTTAATGACACTCATAAATATGTGTGACTACCAGCCAAGATCTTATCCTTAGTTGCAGCATTTGATGCGTTGAATACACATGTTATATCACAATATAGTTGGCAAGTTACTCCATTGAAAATTACATAAGTATATTCCCATATAGAATAGTATCACTGTATTAGAGGCTCATTGTGCACCTGTAGAGGTGCTCCCTGAGAATTATTAAAGCGACTTGGTGATTCAAAACCAGTGAGGATAGCCTAATTGTTGCATCCCCAGAACTATACGGCCCACGAATACAAAATATCAGCAAGTATGTTCTCTCAAGGATTTTTTCGAAGATGTTCTCCAAGAAAATTTCAGCAACTTCAACTTGAGAACTCTATCTAAGTAATTGCCGACCAAAATATTTGATAAAACAGTGTTAGAGCATACCGTATTACCAGCACCCCCAATCAGATCAGCTATCTGCTCAGATATGACATCCTTCCTGTTTTCATCCAACACAACAACCCAATCATGCGCACTACCATCAGAACAATTAGACTGCTAGAATCTAATGGATGAGTGAGCTATTTATTAGGTAAAAACAGGTAAGCGTTCAAACATACAAAATCTTCAGGTTTGAGCTGCTGCATCATAGACGAATCTTCTGCCCCAATTTGCACCTTCACATATCTGAAAAGTAAATTATATCACATGATGACATCAACAATCAAATTTATCATGAACAAGTTATGGTTTATTAATTCCAAATTCTGTAAGGCGGTAGTATAAATCAGAAGAAACATAATTAAGTGTATGGCAAGTGAATTTGGCACCTGACGAATTCTACAGGCCAATATATGACCACGAGACACAAATTTACATCACCTCTTGTGCAGGAGACCAACCCCGACCCCTATCCAACACATAAATATTCAAACTTGGTCCTATCTGAGCCATCTTGAGTTGAACTGAGAACCAGTAAAATGATCCATCATGACCAAATGCTTTAACATCGACATTTTCCTGCACTAGATAAGTGGCACCGAATCAACAAAGCATGGTGTTCATGCCTTAACGCAAACAAATTGAGTGTTAACTTCGCAAGATTCTGCTCTGTCGGAGACATTACGTGGATGATGAAATTACCAAAGAGAAAAGCTCATTATAATACCCAAATCAGTTCACCCGCATCACCAATATAGGAAATAGACAACGATTTTTTCCCCAAGAACATGAACCTGCAACACTGAAAAAAACTACAGACATGACCCAATCAATCTGTACCTGCGAGATTATGTGAATCAGCCAAATGGATAATAAGAAAAACAGTTTTACTAAAGGCCTAAAGCACATCTAGATAATAAGATAGCACACAAATCTTGCAATATCTACAACATGGCAAACACATGATTTAATTGATTGACAAGCAGTCAAGGTAATTCAGCAGCAATATGTATATACGAACCTGAATAGTTGAATTAGGGGGCTCGGTCAACAGCCATGCTTGCATGCGTTTCAGCTCAAGAGAAAAGGGCATGAAGTCCTGACCTTCAGATTAAGTTCCGGTATAAACTGCAGGTACCACAAACTCAATCCGATATGCCAGAATCATGTGGAGATGACGAGAGACGAAATAAAAGAAAGCTCGCAGTGCAGACCAGGGTGAGAGAGAGGGAGACGAACCTGTAGGTCGAGCCAACGCCATCCGAATCAGCAAAACCAAAGAGGAGGATGACCTCGTGTGGGGCAACAGCGGCCTGCACTCCTTTCTGACAAGCGAGAGGAGGGAAAGGCAGGTCGGGATGGAGGTCGTGGAGCTCGATCCGCGGGCGGATGTGGAGGAGGCGATGCCGCGCGGCAGGTCGGGCCCCTCGCCGGACAGCACGCCATCCGGTTTTGGCGGCGACGACCGCATGTTAGCCGGTCGCCGCTGCTGGTGGTGGAGGGAGGCGGCGTCCCCAGGCGCCGCGCGATGGGCCGCTTCGCCGACCTCAACCATGGGTGGTGGATGGGAGAGTCGCCCAGGCGGCTGTGGCGGCGCTGGAGAGGGAGGAGGGGCGCTGGAGGCGAAGGGAGGTGGAGGACGTGCGGTGTGAGGGTTTCGCTCGACAACTTTTTCTTTCTTTCTTTTTTTCCTTCTTACTTATTCCTTGCCCAACCCACGCAGTCGACGTGGCACGCGTGAGCAATCTACCTTGATGCACACCTTATTGTTTTGGATTATGCAACGCACGCTGTCCTATTTGCGCGGTATTGAGGAAGATTTGAAGTATTGGAAGTCCAAGGCCCGGGTAACACCTTCTTACAAAAATCTTCCTTTACACAGTAATAGTACACAGATAAGTTGGCTATGTTTGTTTTTGTTCTACTTAATTTGTTTTTTCTGTTTGTTGATTTCTTTTCCAGGGTTCATATTCACAGACAATGTATTTCATGATATTTCAAAGAGGTCCAAGTGCTTTTGCTGAAGCAACATGCCCACGTCTGACTAGACTTGGGAACCACAACGGAGGTCCGTCGCAGGGCCTTTTAAAGTCTGCATATAATATTATCTCAACAAACATGGATGTCCTGATGAGTATCAAGCGCTGCTTGGCTGCTTTTCTTGCCGAGGTTTGTAAGTTCAGTGTGTTTTTACTTTTTAATGGTAGAGTACCAACATGGCTGCGGTACTATACTGACTGAAGTAGAATAGTTGATGTCCTACTATAGTTTTTTTTTGAGGAACCGGCAGGAGCACTGCCTTTTCATATAAGAAGAAGAATAAGGTTTATGTACAAGAGTGTTCCGGTTTTTTAAAGAGAAACCGGACAAAAAACCCTAGAAAAAACCACACGATGGCACTAATCAGCCAATACCGGTTGCCACATGTGCCCGGCCAAAGGCCCGGGACCTTTGCTTGATGTCTTCGAAGGGAATAGCTGCAACCTCGAGGTTCGTGAGGCGAGTCTCATTGAAGATGCGTCGGTTTCGCCCCTTCCAGATGTTCCAAATGGTGTAAAGGAATCGGCCGCTCCGCCTTCTTCTGTCGTTCTTGGGCAGATTGGTGGTGAGCGAATCCCACCAGTCCGAAATACCCATCGAAGGGGGCAACGTGGGCGTGGCCCCAGAGTCCTCTCCCGTCCAGACCTGGACGTGAGACCAAACTGCGGCGGCAAACGGGCAGTCCTTGCAGAGATGAGTGGCCGTCTCCGGAGCTCGAAGGCAAAGGGAACAACAAGGGTCATGCGGCCAGCCACGAACAGCTAGCATGTCGTCCGTGAGGATCTTCCCGTGGAGCACAAGCCAGGCGAAGAACTTACATTTTGGCTCAGCATGTGCCTCCCAAATCTTGGCCGGGGAGAACCTGGGATAGGATCCAGAGAACTGGGCGCATAGGCCGAGGCAGTAGAGTATATGCCATTGGGGGTCCACCTCCAAGTGATGGAGTCCTCCTGGTCCGGGTTCAACGCCACCTGAGTGATGACTGAAGCGAGGGCAATGAACTCCTGCAGGTGGGTAGGCGATGAAAGACGGGCAACCGATCTGATCCAGTTCTCCTCGTGGAGCTCCTTCATCACAGATCTTCGCTTCCTGGTGGCAATTTTGTACAGCTCCGGGAAGGCCCGGGACAGAGGGCCCCGTCCTGTCCAGTCGTCGAGCAAGAATAAGGATTTTCTCCCATTGCCCAAGGAGATGGTGGTAGAAGCCCTGAAGAGCGCCATATCCGTCTCATCACAGGGCACCGCAGAGCCCACCCATTGGCGGTCAGGATCAGTCCACATAAGCCAAGGCCAGCGAAGTCGGAGCGCCCGACCAAATCTCTCGAGGTCTGTGATTCACAGGCCCCCCATGGGCTTAGGCCGCCAGACAGTCTTCCAGTTGACCAGAGAGTGTCCACCAGACGCGTTTTCTGAGTCTTCCCCACACCAGATGAAGTTATGAGTGATCTTACTGAGCTTCTGGATTACCCAAGTGGGGAGCGGGAGCGCAGTGAGGTGATGATTTGCGATGGCGCATAACACGGACTTTGCAAGGGAGACCTGCCCGGACGCGCCAGATTCTTCCCCTTCCAGCCCGGCAACCTGCCCATTGCCTTGTCCAGAAGAGGTTGGAGGTCAACCCTTCTGAGTCGCCTGGTATGTAGTAGGAGACCCAGGTATCGGTCGGGGAACGAGGCCAGCTTGGCCGGGAAGGCCGAAAGGATGGCCGGGAGATCAATGTCTTGGCAGCGAATGGGAAACACCTCAGTCTTGCTGACATTTGTGATGAGGCTGGATGCATCCCCAAAACAGGCAAGGATTCGAGCGATGGCGTCGATCTCATCTTTGACCGGGTTAGCGAAGATGCCAGAATCGTCCGCATAGAGAGAAACCCTGCAGGAGGTCGGTCGCGCCATGATGGGCTTGAGGATCCCAGCCTGGGAAGCCGCCCGGAGCATAAGTTGTAGAGGATCGATGGCCAGAATGAAGAGCATAGGCGACACCGGGTCGCCCTGGCGAAGGCCTTTTCCATGCGCCAATGGGGTTCCCGGCTCTCCATTTAATAGCACCCTGGAGGAAGATGAAGCGAGGATCATGCAGATCCAGTCCCGCCAGCGCTGTCCAAAACCCAATTGTTGTAGCACCTCCAGGAGGTAAGCCCAACCCACAGAGTCGAAAGCCTTGGAGATGTCGAGCTTGAGGAAAAGGCCTGGCATTGAAGAGCGGTGCAAATCTTTGATCATGTTTTGCACGTGTAGGAAATTATCATGGATGCACCGTTTCTGCACAAAGGCACTCTGGCTCTTGGAAACCAGCGACGGAAGCAGAGGGGCTAGCCGGTTAGCCAACAACTTGGAGAAGATTTTGGAGATGATGTGTATCAAGCTGATAGGGCGATAGTCGCCAATCGATGATGCGCCGACTTTTTTTGGGAGCAGAATAATGTTGGCTGAATTTACCAGGCCAGCGCATGTGCCTTGCAGGTTTGCGAGCTGCATCACCGCAGCCCTCTGTTGGAAAAGGCAGTGCCTAGGAGGCGCTTAGGCACGCCTAGGCGCTAGGCAATGGCCAAACGCCTCGCCTAGGGCATAAATGGAGGTCTAGGCAGGGCAAGCAAGGAATTGCCTACCGAAATAAGAAATCATGCCACATCTGCATCGATATGCCAAACGGGTTATATTCCAATGGTAGTAGACGGTAATTAACTTATTTATATGCCCTAAACTAATTTCAACACCCATATAATAATCACAAATACACTACAAGTAAAAACTACATTACCGCCTAGGCCGCGCCTAGGGTGCTTAGGCACCGCCTAGGCACTAGGCGAAGTCCAACCGCCTCGCTTACGCCTACCGCTTTTTCCAACCTTGCCGCAGCCACGACATCCGCTTTGATGATCTCCCAACATGATTTGAAGAAGGCACCGATGAAACCATCAGGGCCCGGGGCCCTGACCGAAGGTAAGGAGAATACCGCCTCCTTGATCTCCGCCTCGTCGAACGGATCGTCTAGAGCCGATAGGTCGTGGCGATGCATCCCGATGTTCTCCCAGACAATGGACTTGGTGCGCCGGGCAGGCGTGCCAATATTAGCGTGGAAGTGGTCCAGAAGGGCCCATTCCTTGTCCTGTCTGGTAATTGCCAGCCCCGAGGTGGTCGTGATCGTCTGAATGAAGTTCTTACGCCTTCGTCCGTTCGCACGAGCATGGAAAAGCTTAGTGGTGGCATCCCCCAGGCGGATCCAGTTTAGCCTAGAGCGCTGTCTCAGCTTGATTTTCTGAATGGCTAGTAGCCCCAGGTACGACGCCTTCAGCTGTTTACGCAAATCCCTCTCAGAATCCGAGAGCGGTCTTCCCTCCTCAGCAACATCCAGGCACCAGATGATCTCCTTGGCAACTGCGATCTGGGAGCCAAGCATCCCAACTTTTTCCTTTTGCCACTTGCGCAAGGCCTTCGCGGTCCGACAAAGCTTGATATGAATCTTGCGGATGACATCACGGGCCTGGACATGCTTGTTCCATGCCAAGTCCACGGTGTCCTTGAAGCCCGGGAGACGAAGCCAGAATTCCTCGAATTTAAAGGAAGACTTTCTCAAGATGTCAACGCACCCCTGAAGGTATAACGGAGCATGATCCGGGCAAGCTGTAGTGATAGCCTGAAGATGCGCATTGGGAAAGAGCATGTCCCAATCGTCAGAGTGGAACACGTGGTCAATCTTGGTAAGGACCGGGTTGGCCTGCGCATTGGACCAGGTGAAACGGTGCCCGCCCAGGTGAAGCTCCTTTAGTTGCAAGAAATCAAGAGCCCCACGGAACTTGCCCACCAGGCGGCGATTGATGTTGGCGTTGCTCTTATCCGCCGCTTTAGTGATGAGGTTGAAATCCCCCAAAAGGAGCCACTCGCTTCTTGCCACGGTCTTGAGAGTCCTAAGCTCCTCAATGAAGGCTAACTTGTCCTGCTCACCCCGCGGGCCATAGACGCCCGTGATAGTCCATGAAGTGTGCTCATTGAGCATGGTGATGGTGGTGGAGATGGAGCCCGGAGTCGCATGGAAGTCGGAGAGGGTGAAGAAGCGGTCCGACGCGTCCTGAATCAAACCCCCGCGGGTGCCGACGGCCGGGAGGATATAGTAGTTTGCGACGAAACACGGGCCGAGCATCTCGCGGATGATGGCATCGTCAACAGCCTGGAGTTTAGTCTCTTGGAGGCAGAGAATAGAGGCATGAGAGTCCCGGACGATGTCCCGAACGGCATCCCGACGGGCACGCGAGTTGAGGCCTCGAACGTTCCAACGTATGATGTTGACGTTAGGTTGTGCCATTAGGGAAACTTTGTGTGATCACGGCAGGAGCAGCTTCTCAAAGCCAAGCAGCCGGTGGATGGACGGTAGACGCAAACACACATGTTGTAGGAGATTGCAGACGAACATGAAGCACCCCAAGGGTGAGACGGTAGGCGACCTCGAGCCGCAGCGATGCGTAGCATCCGGAGACTAAAACGGAAAGCGGAAAGTAGAAGGCGATACATCTTGGGACGGAAGACCTCCCAGGCCGAGCGTCGGACGCAAGGGCCACTAGAACTACTAGGACACCTAAACATCAGTAACTTGAGCCTCCATGGTTGCTTTCTTGCCCTTCTTCAGCTTCTTTTGTGTTAGGTTCTTGGCATGTGAAACAAGCCCTGCGATCGCCTGGAACACAGGAGCGGCTAGCGGAGTGGCGAACAGGTCCAGGTACGCCTGCTTGGCCTTGTCGTCATAGCCAACGGACGGGTCAAGTACACTGCAGACCCTGACAATGATCTCTTGGACCGCGTCCGAGCCGGCGCCCGGCGGGAGCGTAGCCTTCTTATTGTCTAGGCGGGCGCTGCGACGAGTCCCAACAGCCACGACGGCAGCCTTGGCCTTGCGTGGAGCCGGAGTGGGCAGCAGCGGGGCGTCAACACAGTTGGTGACGGAGTCGAGGAACGTGTCCAGAGCCGCTGGAGGAGTTGGCCCGTCTACAGGCGCCGTCACAACGGCCAACGCAGCAGGGTCGTCAGCGAGCACCTTGGCGTGGGCGTTGCCGGACAGCAGAACAACAGCAGCAGACGGCACGCTGATGGTAACCGGATCAGCCATCACAGGCCCATCAGGGAGCAACCCAACCGCCAAGACAGAAGTTGGCATCACGTTATCATGTGCCAAGTCATCAGATGGCATCACGATTTCATGCATGGGCTCTAGGCCAACTCCATACACGGGCTCCAGGCCATCACCAGGAAGCACAAAAGCAGCGTCGGGCTCCAGGCCATCTTCAGGTAGCACAACAGCAGCGTCGGGCTCCAGGCCATCTTCAGGAAGCAGACTAGCAGCAGCGACCGGCGTGCAGACAGCCTCCGCCAAGGGAGCCGCTACAAATCCAGGCACCTCCAGGCCAGCAGCAGACCCAAGCAGAGGCGATGCGGTTGAATCCAGGGAGGCCACCGCCGGAGCCATCAACGGCGCAACAAAAGCAGGGGGAGGCGCAGTGATGGAAGGTGCATGCTGTTGCGTGTCCGTGGCCGGGACGAACCAGGCTTCATTCGCGCCCGAGGCGAGCCGAGGCGAGTCGAGCGTCAGGCCCGCAAGGCTGACAGAGAGGGGCATAGCCGCATCCACATAGGGCCCAAAGCCTCCATGCACCGCTGGAGGAGATGGGCTGATGGCGCGCGCCGGCGAGGCCAACTTGGAGAAGAGCCCCTCCGCCTTGTCGACGAGCCCGACGAGCGTACGACGCATGGCAGAGAACTCGGAGCGCAACGGAGCGAGGGCCGCCCCGAGCATGCCCACCGAACTGCAGCCCGCCATCGGAGGCCACCAGGCGAAGCAGACTGAAGGCACCCAGGCCTAGCCCGGACGCCGGAGACACCGGCGCCGCAGCGGCAGGAGACCCCGCCCGGGTCGACCGTGACATCCAGCTGCCGCTCTATGCGCACCTCCAAGCGGGTCTTCCTGGCACGACCATCGCCCCCGTGCCCATCTCTGCCACCGCCCCCATGCCAGTCGTCGTCGGAGTCGTCGCCGTTGTTGCGGCGCCGCGGCTGGTGGCGAGAGTGGTCGTCGGACCCCTGGCCACGGTGACGAGGCGCGGCAGCCCGGGAGGGGATGGGAGCAGGCGCGGCCAGCGTCGGCCCGAGCGGCGGGGGAACGCCATCAAAAGAGCCCCGGTTCCACACTAGGTTCGACCGAGGCGGGCTGAACGAAGCGGCGCGGCTGTTGGTGACGTAGCAGTCCAGCGGGGCGTTGGCATGGTCTTCCACCGCATCCAGATGGACCAACACGCGGAAGGTGGCGCCTCTCTTGCAGCCGGACGGCCTGGCCTCATTGGCGAACACCTGCAGATCGCCAGACGGCCTTGTGTTGAAGGTGAGCCAAATGATCTTCGGGATCAGATTTGGGTCCGCCGTCCACGCCCAAAGGTCGAGCATCTCCGAGGTCGTCCTGGGCGCGGAGTGGTCTTCCAGACGGTCGAGGGAGCAGCGTCGGCCGATGATGCGTTCAGTGACGAACGAAGTCCAGGCGTAGTCCGGCACATTCTCAAGGCAGAGACGCACTCTGTAGTTTAGAGCCGCACCAAAAGCCCGCTCCAGCGGCCGCAAGGGACGGATGTGGACGATGCTACCGCCGGCACGCACCCGCCCCGCAGCGAGGGCCTCGTCACAATGAGCCTTGTGGTTGAATTTGACGAGGAACTCGACGGGGTGGTACGGAGTGACAGCCACGTCCGCGTGGCTCAAGCGGAACTGCTTCCGGATGGCGCGGTCGACGTCAAGCGCCTCAAGGCGCCGCGGCGAGTTGACGGACCAGGCGATAGCAGCAGTCTGCTCCCAGTCGAGCATGTCGCGGTCCATGTCGAAGGAGGACGGGATGATGCAGGAGTCCTCCTCCGGGAGAGCGTCCGGCGCCCCAATGCCAGTAGAGACGCGAGCCATCGCGGGCTGGCGTGGAGGAGGAGGAAGGGCCGGCGTGGGAGGAGCGGCAACAACGGCGGCCCAGGAATTCGCGCCCGGCAAAGATGGCGATGAGCGAGGGCGAGCAGCCGACGTAGGGACGAGCCTGGGAGTCGGAGGGACGAGCCTGGGACCGGGAGGCCTTGGCTTGGAACGCAGCGGGCACTTGCGCTCGGTATGCCCGGAGAGCTTGCAGGCTAGGCAGCGGATGTGATCCCTGCAAGCGACAGAGCGGTGATGTTGTGGAGCAAGGCAACGAGAGCAGAGCCCCTCCGTGCGCCTTTTGAAGCGGAGCTGGCTCGCCCGACGCTGCTCCTCGAGGTGGAGAGGCGTGGGATGGGCAGAGGATGCAGCAGGCCGGCTTGAAGGCGCGTCCCGTCGAGGACGGCGCGGGCGGCGCACAGCAGTCCATCCGGCCTCCTCCAGAGGCGAGGATGGGACGTCGTCCGACCCGCGTGGACAGCCTGGAGGCACGAAGATTTGCTGGTCGTAGCCCGGCGGGGTGATGATGGCTGAGCGTAGGCGTGAGGCTTCATTGAAGGCGCCGGGCGTCGCAGAAGCCGGTGGGTGCGAGGTCACCTCGCCATGAATGCGTATGGCGCCTTGAATGCAGGAAGAGGGGGCCAGAACGCCGACAAGGCCCGGGGAGGGGGCAACGAATCCGGAACCATCTCGTCCGGATCCCCGGACAGGCGCGGCAAGCACGCAGCTGAGGAGGACGCAGACATGGCCGCAGCGACCGGATCCGACGCGGAGGCAGCAGAGCGCGCAGGCCAGGGAGCCCGGCTCAGATCCGGAGCCAAGACCAGCAAAGAAGACCGCAGACGCAGCCGCTGCTCCTCGGAGAAGAACCACGGGGCCCCAGGGGCACTACTAGGGAAAAGCCTAGCAGCAGCGCGGGTTTTAGGCCTATCAGTAGCGCGGGCAGGAGCGCTACTGATAAGGCGCTACAGCTAATGCTTAGCAATAGCGCGCCTGGACCCACGCTACTGATAAATTGACTTAGTAGTAGCGCTTCTTCAGAACCGCGCTACTGGTAATTAGTAGTAGCGCTTCTCCTTTCCCGCGCTACTACTATTGTTTAGTATTTTGTTTCTTTTTTATTTCATGTTGTATTCATACACCTTTACATAAGTTTTCATACAACAGGAATTTAGAGATTGTTTTTACATCATAATGAGTTATTACATCACGGGAGGAAAGAACCGCGGATTAGTTTAATCCGCGGTTCTTTCACCCAATGATATAATAATATCATCATCATCATCATCATATCATTAACAACTTATCATCATAATACATCATTGTCATATAACACCTCCTCAAGATCATCGTTTTCATCAATGACATCACATAGCAAATTGGTCACTAGTCGTAATCACAAGTACTCCTCATTATCAACTCTAACACATTACCACATAATAAACATATTGTACCTCATAGGACCTACTACATTCGATTAAGGCCTACTACATTTTCTAAGGTAAAATAGCAAAAAACAAGATAGCCCCTGACTCTCCATTATGGAGAATGGAGATTAGCCTGTCTCCAATTCTTGCCTTTCGCTGAATGTTACTTCCAAGAACCTCCTTGCGAATGTCCATACATTTCTTCCATTCTTTGATGATCATGTGTTCACCGTTTTTAGAAATCCGATATGCACAGGTGAGCTCCCTAGATTTACCTGGCAGTATGTTCAGAACTGAGAGGCGACCATTCAGAGACATCAGATGAGGCACACAATCCATTGGGAGTTTCTGTTGAAAAACATAATAATAACTTCATAGTTAGCAATGATGTACTAATTTTAGATGTATGCAAAAGATGCATGGATATCGTAATAGTAAAAAATCTTACCAGGGTATCACCAGAGAAGTTACCATGGTTCAACACATGCACTAGTGGCATGTATTCACCATAATTTGGAGGAGTTCGATAATAGTTATTGTAATTCTCAAGAAGAGTACAAAATGCGATGAGATGATTTTTCTCCTTATACGTTAATTCGGTGCCATCGGTGTAGTGGGTTTTATCTACCATCTTCCGCACAGTCTTTGAAGAATCAAAATAAGCTGTCAATGGAAATAAGCTATCAACAATTTTGAAATAAACAATATAAATTAGTTAATAACTATGTTTGAGAAACTCACATAGC
The DNA here is from genome assembly GCA_021605205.1 of Aegilops longissima. Classification (NCBI taxonomy): domain Eukaryota; kingdom Viridiplantae; phylum Streptophyta; class Magnoliopsida; order Poales; family Poaceae; genus Aegilops; species Aegilops longissima. The sequence goes on from CM038681.1 coordinate 573,435,012, forward strand.
GGTACAATCGGAAGCGTATCAACAAGGATCCAAATGTCCATATTGTCTTGCTCGATGTCAGGATCACCAAGATCCATGGTGACAATCATACCCTCATAAAAACCATACATTTTGCAAAGTGCTTCCCAATTTTGGCAACCAAAATGGGTTACGCTCTGAGCATTGCACAGATTTACTTCAAAATCCATATCATGATGGGTCCTTAGGTGTATTTTCTTTGTTTCGAAATTTTCATGGTCTTCAAAACCCATCCTCTCCAAGACATAGCGTCTTGCATGGCATGGGATAAGCTAGTCGAATTGTAAAATATGAAAATTAGACATTGAAATAGTTGAAGTCATGCTTAATTACGAAAAAAACACTTGTCGTTGTTGCGTACCGTTTCACAATCGAAGGTCTCCTCGAGCTTAATGCTGAAGCGCCGATCTTCGTCCAGCTGAACGAACCTGTCGCACATACCTCGATCGTCGTGGCACCAGCTACACTCCCCCGGGAGACTGTCGTCGTCCGAGTACGACATTTCCTACGTTAATAATTCAAAGATTAAACTTGTACATATTCTAGCACAAGTCATGCCAGAATTCACGAAAAAATCCGGCACGACCTTTGCTAAAAAAGGACATATCGAGCGCGTGAAATTTGCCGAAACGGAAATTAATCAACACTCCGGCAAAACATAGGCCACTCGGAGATGTAAACTGAACATGAACGGCCACTTGGGCAACCACATATCCTATTTGAGCAACAACACAAGATATACAAGGATATTTGGCTGGTCTCACCTTAATGTCGGAGGGGGTCGGTGAGTGGGACAACGGCGGGGATGTCGGAGGGGTCGGTGACGGGACGACGGGGGATGTCGGAGGGGTCGGTGATGGGGACGACGGTGGTCACCTGAGAAACCATATAAGTTATCACCAATACATCCCGAATAATTGCTTAAACTAAAAATAACAACAAATATGACATGTTCAACTAGTTTTATTAATTCAACTAGTTCTTACTAAATATAAACTTACTATAAATAGAAAAAACTAGTTCTTTCTAAAATAAAGTAGTTCAACTAGTTATATTAATTTACTTAGTAAACTAGTTCAACTACAACTAAAAATCTAGTACTAACTAAGCAACATCTAGTTAACTAGTACCATCACTACTAGTAATTAACATCTACTACTACTAAAAATCTAGTACTAACTAAGCAACATCTAGTACTAGCTATGAACCCTAAATTAACATCTACAACTACTAAATCTAGTACTAACTAGTGGCAGGGGTGGGGGTGACGGAGAGGTAGCTAGGGGCGAGGTCGAGGGCGGTGGGAGGAGGGCTGCCGGAGGAGGAGGAGGGCGGCCGAAAGCGGAGGGAGGAGGACGGCAAGGAGGAGGAGGGCGGCAGCAGCGGAGGGAGGATGTGCGAGGAGGAGGAGGAGGACGGAAGGAGGAGTACCTCGGCGACAGACAGACGGCGGCGGCGGCGACGCATTGACTTACAGTTATCGGCACGAGGCGGGAGTGAGAGTGTGAGTGAGGGCCGGTCGTATGCGTGGGGATAAGGTAGGGATAGTTGTAGCGCGTTTGCCAAAACGCGCTACAGCTAATCTTGATAGCAGTAGCGCCTTGCACATAAACCGCTACTGCTAAGTGTAACTATACAAAAAATACGTCAATGCAAAAAATACATTGGCCATCAATGATCTTTTTGTGTACAATCTGAATTGTCAATATGAGTCCTATCCGGTAGGAACCGGAGAGGACTCATATTGCGGCCACAAATTTTACACATAGAGTTCAGTGAAGACCAACTGGTTGTGGTAGTTTCAGAAATAACATATTTAAGGTGGTAAACACCCTGTTCACGGAGCGAGGTGGGACTAAACTTGTGGGCTGATCTTAGCGGTAGCGGTTTTTCTATAAGCGCGCTGCTGCTAACTTCTATAGTAGTAGCGCGGTTCAGTATAGTGCGCTACTGCTATAACTAGCGGGGCGAGGTCATGGCAATTATAGCAGTAGCGCTGTTTGTGGTGGACGCGCTACTGCTATTTTCCTGTCAGCATCGCGTTTCTCTAACACGCGCTGCTGCTAAGTAGCAGCAGCGTGGTATTTTGTGGAGCGCTGCTGGTAAGATTCTGTGTATAGGCTTTTCCTTAGTAGTGGGGCGAGACGGACCGGCCGGAAGGGAGGGGGAGGCAGCGGGGCGGCCGGGGTTGGACGGGGCGCCGGTGCGGCGGCCGCGCCCGCGGACGAGGCTGAGAGGAGCGTGGGGCTTCCCAACGGTTTTAAACCCGTATTTATTCCTCTATTAGATATTCCTCTGTGTCACATGACCACATTATCATTATCATGTACGTACATGAATTAAAATTCTGCCTCTCCTCTTCGACAGGTTTATCAGCAAGCAGATATATGCAAAGAAGGATTAACTGGAAGTCATTGCGATTCTCTATATACACTAATTATCATTTTGAACCATGTCTTTCCCAAGTTGGAGGAATTGCATAGAATTGCTGGTGGGGTATGTATTGCTTTTTATAAGTATATTTGGATACTTAAAGTATGTTATATTTCTTTCTTTATTGCAATAATTAATTAGTTAACTATATATATATTCTCAGGGGCAAACTCCTCTATTCACACATGATGGAAACCCGTCTGAACTTCAGTTCAAAAGATTGCCAGAAGTTGACATTAATAGTTCACAATGGACAGATGCATTCTCAGCAAATGCTATAGGTTTGATCTATCAAAACCTCGAGAAGCTAGATAATTTTGTTTCCGCTTTGGTAAGTCATCCTTTCTTTCTTCACCGTCTATTCATATCAGAATTAAGCGCTTGAATCACCTATGGATAATGTGTTCAAACCCAAATATCTATGAGTAAATATGCTTATGCAAAGCGATTTTCCTCATTTTGTCTAAAGTAAGTTTTTTTTGTAATGGCAGCTTTCAAGGCATAAGAAACCAACACACATGACCTTATACTGGTTACCCTACACATGTGGAGCAATTGGTTTCTCTTTATTGAGAAACAGTATAATGGGGCGAGCTACGAGCCACCACCGTGTTTTGATGTCGCTGGCCGTCGGATTCCATCGACCGCACGACTTCTGGTCGTCTAAATCTGTCTCTTGGGCCGCTGCTCCGCAGAACCATCTAGCCGCGATGTGGTTAAACGAGCCGTATTACAGGTCGGGCTTTCTCAGGCCACAGCTCCGCAAAAACAAAAAAGGTTAATCGAGTCGTATTACACATCGAGCCTTCTCCCGGCAACGCAAACCTGGCGCCGAACTCGTGGCGGCGGGCCGGATGGCGGGCACATGTTGCAAGTCCGGCGCCGCGAAACCCTATCCTTTCTCCAAGCGATTGCGAGGCAGCATGCCTCTCCACGACATCTTCTATGGGCTAGATTTTGGAGTATGAGAAGCAAGATCCGGAGTCTGTCGAACATATAGAGCTGGACCATCGGCCTACTCGATTCTTCATTAGTGGCGGTGACAAAGGCGCCCACCTCCACCCACGAGACCAGCCGCTCATCGCATCGCGATGTCTCTCCTCTCTCGTCTTTTCTTCTTCGGCATGTATGACGAAAGTGGCCACGACCGCGGCGTATCTGCTTCCGACGTCCCGGCTGTCGCAGCCGTCCGGCATGTGGATGGGCATGACCCGACACTCTAGCGGCAGACACTCCACCTCCACAAGCGGCTCGATTGGAGCGCCGGCTCATAGTGCTCCTCCTCACAATTTCTTGTTAATTTGTTTCATGTTCAGACACAAATGTCATGTTGAGGTTGAGATGTTGAGGTTGAAGTAAATGTTATGAAGATTTTACATTGATGGACAATTCATGAGTATTGCTGCAATATAGATAATCAGGTTTTTAGTGCTTGCTATTTCTTCAACACTCGGCTGCAGGTGTGTCCTATATGTCACGATGGCAGGATGACACCAATGAAAGTGCTCTGAAGAATGCATTCTCTCAGCATGAACATGATACTGAAGGTACTAATTTATTTGTTTCGACCCTATTTGGTGTTGGATCCATGGTTTGTGTTGATTAGAGATTGTTCTCTAACTGACGGATCTATCATATTACAGTTAAAGTAATACACCATCATGTGCTTAGGAAACCCAACATATATGGTTTCTTCAAGTTCTCTTCAGAAAATGAAGCAGCAGTAAAATATGCTTCATGGCATTGGCATCCATAGATATATCACAAGCCATGTTCTTGCATGATAATATGCAGCCCTCGGTATGATTCTTGTCCTTATGCTAACACGATTTTTGCACATATAATTGTTTCAGCTGCTTGATCGAATAAATTAATATACGGTGCACTATGCTAAAATTTCAGATGCATAAGGTGCTTGTTCGATATCATTTCTTCTATTCGGAATCTGCTTGATTGATGGAGTTTTTGTGGTATCCATTTGATCTAACAGCCATAATTTTTCATTATGATTTTCATAATTGCATGTTAGACAGATCATGATGTTGAAAAATTTCTTGCTGAAGCATTATGGCTAGCATGCAACAAAGGTTTTTTACCTCCACCTCGGATCATCCATAGCGGCACTCATATTTATATTGGCATTTCACTCTGAATTATAAATAATATATATTGATGCTCAAATGCTAAATCAGAATTTATGTCATTTATGTGCTTCACATGACGACTCATAATTGTCTCTCACTGTTAATCTTTTAAATGTTTTCCTTGCCTAAGATTTTATAAAATCTCATGAGGCCTAACTTATACAGAGATATTTGATGATTGTTTGAATCGGCTATTCTATACATTGTAAACAAGTTTATCATTTATAACTATACTTTTCTTTCATAAATTTATATTGTCTTATTATTGCTTGCTCAAAATCAGCGGGCGCGGCAACGCGGACCTTGATGTTCTAGTGTTCTCTATGGCTATTACGCCATAGTAGCTTGATGGGAAGTTCTGACGACCGTAACTTGGTTCCACATGCTAAGGATTCCATCGCTAGATTCTGGAGTGATCCCGTTGAATCAGTAAGATACTTAATTTGTGTATATATCTTTTTTATCTTGTATGTTAGACTAGTGCAAGTAAACTGGGAGTAAATCAAGCTATTTCATGGGGGCACAAAATTTTAGTGGTCATCTACTTGTAATATACTCCCTCCGTCTCAAAATAAGTGATTCAACTTTGTAATAGCTTTATCACTTATTTTACTAAAGCTAGTACAAAGTTGAATCACTTATTTTGGGACGGAGGGAGTATGTTTCTGTGAGCTACTTTTTGTAGCATGTGTTTGTTAGTCTACTTGTGCACCATGGCTCTGACCAACATTTTTTATTCAGATAACTGAAAAGGGATGTATGCTGTTTTTGCGCATTGTTTGCAGCTTACATGTGCTTTTTGGGTACAGTATTAGTATATCTGTAGCAAACTTTGGCAGATGACTGTATATGAGCCATCGCACTTGTTAATTTGCATTTGCATCGTAGTAGTCTAAATATTGTTCATTAAAATTATATGTGAGACCATTTTTTTTGTTTCACTGCTACTAGCTGGTTTATATAGTTCCTTACCTTTGGAAATCAGTTATGTCATACCGCTCCCACCCTGACAGTTTTTTTCTCTGTTAACAATAATCAGATCATTTCTGTTGGAGAGGGGCCTTTTGAGGCAATGAAGCGAACAGATAGACCTGCAATGGAAAAACAATATGCCCGACAAACTGAAGAGTCACTGCGCAGGTTTTTATTCTCTGATGTTGTTTTGTGATTCTTTCTTGAATAAAACATACCCCCTCCATTCCAATGAATAACGTGCATGCATTTTTAATTCATGGTCAAAGTTGAATTTTGAAATGCTTGCGCGCCTTATTCATTGGAATGGAAGGGAGTCTGCATTTTCCATGCTTAAAAAATTAGTTAGTACTATTGCTGAATGAATGGACATTTATCCTAGCTTAAATTTCACTGTGTTACCCACAATGAATATAAAACTGTTGCTGAATGAATATTCAGTGCAAGATTTACTTGTTCTGATTGTTGAAAGCAAACTTTTAAGTTTCTCATTCTCAAATTCATCAAAATATCATTAAAATATTTGGCACTTTAATTCCAATGTTTGCTTGCTGGATTTGTAGGATACTACTTTCCTTCCCCGAGAAACCTTCAAAGGAAACATTGCCACAACATGCATCAGGGGAAGCATTGATGGAGATCCAGAGGTCAGATTGTTTGAACTTCAAATTATATATATTGTCAGGGCATTGACATTCATATCTTAGGCCAAACGTTTCAAATGCCACCTATGATATTTTTTTCTTTCCATTTTCATATCGTGCCTTGTGCTAATGAGCGGAATGCTGCATATCCACCACCTTTATTTTGTCTATTTCCCACCACAGACAATTGGACTGTTCTATGCAGGTCAATTCTGGAACTGGACCAGGTTGCTAAGGCAAATGTACAGGATCTTCAGGAGTAAGTTATACCGTTTTTGTCTTTCAATCTTGATTAAAATGTATATAGAGAGTTAATTGCATAAAACACCAACCCTTGGGATTGCTATTCCGCATAACCACTTTTTTGAATGTCCAAAAAACATAACCACAACTTTTGTAGTAATAATTTACAACTTACCCAAATCGCTCAGTTATCTTGTTTGATAATAGAGGTGTAGAAGTGATCCTCCTCTTCTCCAACGCCACCCCACCGATGTTGCTGCATATGATGCCAATGGTCCTCTATGCCGCTTGTTAAGTGTTGCAGAACCCGCTGCCGCTGCTGGCCTCCACGTGGATTACACTGGGTGGTTAGCTAAGTGTCACTTAGATCTGCTGAAGAGCAGAGGGAGAAAAGGAATGCAAGGTGCCTTTTTTTCCATGGTGCAGCGCAAGCTCCAGTTGTTGGGGCACAACGTAGTGCATGGCTCCATTCCTCCTGCTTGCTTGGCTGCATAGATGCAGAGGCCAGTGCAGCAGCGGGTGCTTCTGGATCCTTTAAGGGGCGTCAACAACTGGGTAGCGTTGAGGTTGGCTTAGGATGTGGCCAACATGTGGCTGGATGACGTGTACCGTTGGCTTGGCACATGGGCACTGACAATTGGACCCAAGCGTAAGCTGTAGCATAGATAACTGTGTGATTTGGGTAAGACGCAAACGCTAAAGCAACTGTAGCAGATTCCCTATCCACCCTCCAACTATACAAAAGCTGCCGATATGGAGTCTAGGGGGTAAAAATGACACTCTAGCACATTTTGGGAATCCGCTCCCAATGTCTTCTTTGCATCTTATGTAATTTACTCATACAATGATGCATTTGTCTTGTCTAATACATCTGTGGTGATTGGATTGTTCTTACACATGGCAATACTGGGACTGGATCGGATTCTGAAGGCATCTAAGACCAGTTTTGCTCTTCTTCCATTTGGGCTTCCTCTTCTACTATTCTTTCGAGTGCTGACATGGGTAACACATGTATGTGTATATGTTGATACTGAACCTATTTGTGCCGCACACTCTACAAATTCGCCGTGGACAAGTCTTATGTTTAATATGACACTATTATTGTAATAATTGTATAATAGGTCCAGAGTGCAGATGGGAGAGATGACATTTGGGAGCTTCTTTTATTTGCAGAGCGAAGGTTTCTGGACTTTAAAGAATCCAGTGTTAATGGGAAGGTAGTTTTCTAAGATCTTTAACATCATAGCATAACCTTTCATGTATTACTTTCAAGTTCAAGGCTCTTCCCAATGAGGGAAATAATATGATAACTGCACTTGTTGTCATTTGATCTGCGCAAATTTTGTCCTTCACCAAATATGCTATGGGCAGAGCCCCCCTTTTAGGATTGGACCCCAACATTCAGCCTGGATATTTCAGTGGCCATAAATTTTGAATTAGAAGTCTTGAGGATGCTGAGATTCTGATATGCCCTAACGGTAATTTATCTTAATAATCTCCTTGTTTACAGGAGGATGAGGTGATGTGGAAGTTTGGATTGACACTTTACTCCCTTGATAAATTGTACGGAGCTGTTTAGTTGCATCGAAATCAAACAGACGAGGAGTGGATAGAAGAGTGGACAAGGTCAGTTGTCATATGGAATTTATTTATTTTTCTTGATTATTCGTCGATGGCTTGCACACCAAATCAATTTTAATTGCAGCTTGAAGGAGTACATCTTCTGTCTTGCAAAACCTGGTGTGGCCATGGAAGATAAGCTTGTTGCTCTTTCCCGTCTGAAGCGCATGTACACAAGTTTAAGGTTACTTTAGGACTATTTGCACAAATGGCCATGGCACCCCCTCTAAAATTGCAAAAGAGTTCACATTATATACTTGACACAAGTCATCTAAAAGTTTAAGGTTATTTTGGAACTATTTGCCAGAATTAACAAATATATACTACTCTATTTGTTGTGTAGTTTTCATAATTTTTAACCAATGTATTGAAGTTATATTGTCTATTGTAAATGTAAAGACTGTGACACCCCAAAGCTAAGATTCTAGGTCCGTCATTGGGTAATTCAACATTACACCCAAGTGGATGGAAGTGCTCTTTAATAAAATGTTAGTACTTTGTTTTACATTCAGTGTAGATTGGGTTATCGCACACGGTTAAAAACCTTATCACAAGGAGATGCGAACCGTCAACATCTGATGGTGTGCGGTAGGGGGGGCGGTGCATCGCACACGCTACATGAAAACATGTGTGATAACGTGCTAGGGTGCAGATAGTTTGACAATAGCAATTGTATGCGACGACCGGACCTATTGCACACAATTTAGCTCGGCACAATGTGAGAAATTGATGTATCATCGCACACGTCTCTGTGAGAACACGTGTATTTGTTCCCCAAACGTAGATAGTGAGGGAAGAACAACCGTTTGTGAAATGTGACCTGTCGAACACGGTTTGATAGAAGTAAATGTGTGTGATATGTATCAATCATCGCACATGCTTCATCTGAAGTTGTGTCCATCACACGCGTCTAGTTACAAGTGGGATTGCATTTAGCATCGGACACAGTGTCTTTGAAGCTCATGTGTGGGATGAGGAGCTATGGCACATGATTTGAACAGTCTGATCCTAGGGCACGTCGGCCATATCGTTGTTCAATAGTGTGTGCGATGATCAGTGCATCGCCCACGTTCTGTTCTCATCAGTGTGTGCCTTTCTAGTACATCGTGCACCATTCCGTTCTCGCTTGCGTGTGCCTTTTAGTTTTGCATCGCAAACACTCATTTTCCCATATCATGTGCGTTGCAGTTAAACAGAAGTGGAAAACATACCATATTTGAGTTAGCCCTGCAACAAGAATATTCACTAGAATATGTATTTGAAGAATTATTGCCCATACAAGCACACTCATCGAAACACTACTCCCTCTGAAAAGAAATAAATATAAGAGCGTTTAGATCACTACTTCAGTGATCTAAATGCTTTTATATTTCTTTACAGATGTAGTAGCTAATTTCACACATGTACATATATGTGACACTGATCGAAATAACAAGCCAAGCATACATGTACAACACTCGTGCCGATCCACCAGTTTTGAACACTTCGTGTCCGCCGCCCACATGCCACATTCGCCGCCATTGCATGGTCAAGCGACATCGCACCAATAGGGAGATAGCCACCACCATCGCTGGCAGGATCTGAACTCCACCGCACAACCAGTGGGAAGCCTCCTGATGCGGGAGAACATCATCAGCAACTGCCACACCATGGACAGGCCAAAGACCTCACCCGCAGACCAATGACAAGATGTCAACCACGCCGGCACCCCGTCACATCGGGCCGAAGCAGGGCAGCAAGAGTGTTTGCACCGCATATGCAACCATGCCACATACGGGCTCGACCTTGCATCTGTTAATGTAAGACCATGACTAGCCGCACCGTCACCCCTGGAGGAGTCGCTCCCGATCTGGAGCGCTCGCCGTGAGAGTCGTTCATTGCAATGAGTAGCGACATCACAAGCCGAACACAACTGGAACTAGAAGTCAGATCGAGAGAAGGTGTGTTAGAGAAGGGGGGAGGGTGGGCAGGCCCGCCGCTGGTGGAAGGTGGTCGTGGATGCCACAGTTGCTCGCCAACAACGACAAGGAGGACAGAGGAAGGAGGTATCGAGGTTGGTGGGGGCGTGGGTGCCTTCCAAGTGGACTGAGATCAGGAGGCAAGTCACCAATGAACGGTACAGTGACCCCCCGCCCTCTCTAGACCGTCCGATAAGAACCCACATATCGTGGTTTTGTCATGACAGATGTCCTCGTGAAATGACTAAGTCTGGAGGCCATCGCAACTAGGTGGTCGCTTGAATGGGGTTGATCGGGAATGAAGGACACAAGTTTACCCAGGTTCGGCCCCTCACGGTGGAGGTAAAGACCTACTTCCTTCTTGATTGATATTCCTGAAGATCTTGATTACAAGGGTGCGGATTCGCTAACCTAACTCTCGAGAGATTGCAACCTAATCTTTTCGTCCTAGGGCTCCCATTTATATAACAGGTTGAGTCCCTAGACTTACAATAGATTCCTGGTCGTGGTTACAACCCGTATCCTATTCTAACTCCTACGTATCTTACTTCCCAAGTTAGCAAACCTCCCATCCGGGCCTTCATCATAAGCCGGCCCTCTTGACCACTCCATGAGCCGGCCATAGGCCGAGTCTTTCTCCGGGCCTTTGAGCCTTTCCTTGTCGCGTCATCATGACCCGGACACTAGGGCATGGTCAAGCGACGTCGCACCACTAGGGGGATAGCCACCACCATCGCCGACAGGATCTGAACTCCACCGACAACCAGTGGGAAGCCTCCTGATGCGCGCGGGAGAACATCAGCAGCAGCTGCGACACCACGAACAGGCCAGACACCTCACCCTTCGACCGACGACAAGATGTCCAACCACGCCAGCATCCTGTCACGTCAGGCCGGAGGAGGGGCAGAAGGAGTGTTTGCACCGCATATGCAACCATGCCACAGACAGGCTCGACCTCGCATCCGTGAATGGCAGACCGTGACTAGCCGCAGCGCCACCCTCTCTAGACCGTCCGATAAGAACCCACATGAACAATGCGTGACTACAGTTAATGGGACTACAAAAACTCCCTACTATGTGCGACTACAGTTTTTTATGCCAAAGTGTTGTTTTGGACAAACTTTTTTTTTTTTGAAAAGGATGACATCCCCCGGCCTCTGCATCGGACAAACTGTCAATGAAACTTTATTAAATCTTTAATATCATGTTAAACATTTAAACTGAAAATTCTGAAAGTAACATGATGGATTTGTCTCGAGTTTGTTTCTTACAAAATGCCAAGTTTTATTTGGTTTTATAGCTCATTACGATAGAAATTAGTGGTCAATTACATCTTGAAGACCGTGCAAATGTGTAAAATGTCACTTATTTGTGAAACGTACATAAAAGGTCTTTTTGTTTTCTGGTTTGAAACAGTAAACTCAAAATGAACCGTTCCAAGCAGATGTGTGAACGCTCGATGCATGCTTCAGTCAAGGGAGCTTAGCTAGCTTTCAGTTGACAGATAGAGACAAGGATAGTCAGTCTCCGTCCAACCGTTCCAACCGATTGTGGGGTAAAATTGATAAATTTGACCTATGAACGAAATCAAATCACAGAATAAACTGCCCATGAAACTATTTCACGCGGCTGACCTTTTTGTGTGACGCCCGACACGAAGGCGCCACACTACACTGTGCAACGCCTCGCAGATAGGCGCTACACGCCTGGCCAGCGTCGCACCCGTGTGATTCGAAAATTACTAAGTCAGTGTGCAGCGCCGGAGAGTTAGGCGCCACACTATACAGTGTAGCGCCTAGCTTCTAGGCGTTGCACTAGTGGCTGCTTTGTTTTGTAGTGCAGCGCCTGAGAGCTAGGCGCCATGCTATACAGTGCAGCGCCTAGCTCGTAAGCTCTTCATAATGACTTAGCAATTTTTAAAGAGTCTTGGGTGCAACGCTGGCCAGGCGTGTAGCGCCTATCTATGAGGCGTTGCACAATATAGTGTGGCGCCTACGTGTCGGGCGTCACATAAAAAGGTTAGCCGCGTGAAATAGTTTTATGGATAGTTCATTCTGTAATTTAATTTTATCTACAAGTCAAATTTGTCAAATTTGCCCGATCGTGACCCGGCCAACAAATCGTTGAATGATCGGATATTGAAGGCGTCAGGTCTCCCAAGGTCATACGCTCACACTGACTGACAGCGTCACACGGTCAAAAGCGTCAGAATTCTCAAAAGGAAAAGTCAGGTCATCCCAAGACATCCAGAAGTAGTCATTTTCTATTAGTTTTCACTTCTAACACTGGTCACCGGTCAAGCAGCGGGGACGAGAAAGTAGCTAGCGCGTGCAGGTTATACTTGCATTGCATTATAAGAGCATCTTTAATAGATGGTTCAAATTTTGACAGTCCAAATTTGAAGATGTAAAATATGGACCGTCAAAAAGTGCGTTTTGGAGTTTTGAAAAATGCTCAACTCCAACAGATGGTCCAAATCAGAGATGTAAAAGAGCAACTCCAACAAATGGTCCAAAACAAAGATGTAAAATCGCCTTGATCGTCTTCTTCAACCTTGGGACGCCGGCCGCCTTCGTCAAATCCGTCGCCATCAAGGTCTCCCTGACCTCCCCGAGCGCGCCATCCTCCCCGTGATGAGCTCCTCTCTCAATCCCCCTATTTTCCCCCTTCGATCGGTGCCGTTTGCCACCGCTCCCGTGCTCGTCTGTGGTCGCCATCGCCGGAGCCCAAGCTCCCCTATACGTGCTCCTTTGTCGGCCAGCAAAGACGGAGGCGGGCAGCAGCCGAGCGAACACCACGAGCAGTGGCACAGGCACGTTGCACGGGCCAGCAGCGACGGCAGCTCAGCTGGACAGGGTCAGTGCGGGGCGGCGGCGGGGCCGGGAGGCGGTGGAAACGGGGCGGGCCAGCGAGCAGCGGCGGGCAGCGGCCTAAGGACCCGACGGAGGCCTACATGGGCAGCCGGACCGCTGGAGGCGCCAATCCCACCGCGGCTGCCTCCCGATTCGGCGGCGCCCGGGCGGCTCTGAGACGGCTTCCGACGAGGGAGGCGACGGGGGCGAGGGCGGCGGAGGGCGGCACTGGCGATTTGGGGCGGCGGCGGCGGGGATTTGGGCGGTGGCGGCGGCGGATTCCGGCCGACTGGTATTCGGGCGGGCGGACGGGCGTGGCTGTGAAATGAAATGAAGGGCGGTTGGGCGTTGGTGGGCGGTTGCTGAATTTGGACCAGTTGTATCTCGTGATGCAAATTTGCACCGCGAGGTGTTGTATTTTACATCACCTGGAGGCCACGGTCCAAATATTTTTACATATGGACCGTTTGTTGGAACAGCATTTTTTACCCCAGACGATCCAGAAGTTAGGTATTTTTCTTCTACCATAAAGATTTAGACCGTCTATTGAAGATGCTCTAAAGAGCTGTTTTTAGTTCTACCATAAAGATTTAGCAAGTATACTTCACTGAACATTCTATGATTTAGCGAGTATCCTGTACTGAAAATTCTATGACAGGGCCGATCTGCCATGGGTTAGACTCATTTGGGATTCTTACTACTTGAACTCTATTCCTCACGCGTCTCTGATTTGTGGTTCTTTCTGGTGGAAACAAATCTGCAAGCTTATTCCTTTCTTCAGAGGCATAGCTTCTCCACTGGTTGGGGATAGTAAGAATATTGCCATGTGACATGATAAATGGCATGAGGTTCTTCTGGCAGGTCGTTTTGCATGCCTTTTTTCTTTTGTTATTAATGAGGACTGCTCGGTGGCAAAGTTCTTTAATGCTAATGATTGGTCAGACATGTTCCACATTCCTCTATCGCCAGAAGCGTTCGAGGAACTTCAATCAGTGCTTGCTTTGAGGCCGGAAAGCCTTAACCACCCAGATGCAGTGGTTGACTCGTGGACATATGTTTGGGGGCAAAAGCTTATTTTCCCAAAAATTCTATGAGCACTGTCATAAGGATATTGTGGCGCCACCTCCTTTTGCTTGGATCTGGAAGTCAAAACTGCAGATGAAACTTAAAGTATTTATGTGGTTTTTGCTGGCAGACCGTTTGAATACTAGGAATATGCTCAGAAGACGTCACTTTAACACCAATGATGGATTCAATTGCGTCCTTTGTAGCGCTGGGGTTGAAGAAACCATTGAGCATTTAATCTTCACCTGTCCTTTTAGCTCTTCCTGCTGGTTGAAAGTGGGGATCGCTTGGAACATGAACCGATCCAGAATTGATGCCATCCAAACTGCCAGACGTTCTTTTAACGGGGAACTTTTCTTGAAAATTGTGGGGATTGTGGCCTGGAATATCCGGAAGGAAAGAAACAATTTTATTTTCAGGCACATACCACCATCTTTGGCAGCTTGGAGAGAGAGATCTAAAGCTGATCTCCTTTGGCTAAAATTCAGAGTGGACAAAGCTTATTGGGACTACATTACTTTATTTGCCTTAGCTTTGTAATCTTACCCTCCCCACTGAACTTTCAGTCAATCACCACTTGTATAAGTTTCCACTAGCTGACTCTTATCACTTCCCCCTTGAGGGCTCTCCCTCAAGAGCATGTATATTCTATGTAACTAAACTTTGGTTCTAATATATCACAGTAGGAGCCTCTCCTGCTGTTTCCAAGGTCAAAAAAAAACAATTCTATGACAAGAAGCCCAGTGACATGGTCTAGGCTGAGCTCTTCTTGTGTGTGTGTGTTCATGTACTTATGCAGGTACGCGCAACCCTACTTCCTCTGGTTATTTGACCCGGAGTACTGCTACTAGCAGAGTACTCAGAGGACGTTGACTCCCCTGAATTTTCTTGTGGTTTTCCATGTTTTTATTTTTTTCTAGTAAAGTCTGATGGAGGAACACTCCAAGACCGACATGTAAAAGCATCTCCACTCGTTCGGCCCCCCAGCGCAAAGGCCGGCGCTCTTTCGGGCGCCCGCCCGGCGATTTTTAGGCCCTGGGGGCGATCTAGGTCTCAGCCACGCGTTGGGTGCCGCCCCCCAAGGCGTCACAAATTCAAAAGGGTTCATTTTTTGCCCGCATAAAACGCCACAAGTCCGGCGATCAGCGTAGTCGGCGATCACATTGCCACAGTTCGGCGCGCAAAAAAAAGGGACCCGACGCATCAAACGGCGGTGTCGGCCTCCGGCGTCGCAGGAGTCGGCGTGCGCGTGCTGGGCGGCGGCGGCGCGGCTTCTTCTGTGCAGGGAGGCATCGGCGCGGCTTATGTGTTGGTCGGCGTCGTGGAGGCATCATCGCTCGGGCTTGGCGGCGGCGGCGGCGTCGGCGTGGGCGTGGGCGTGGGCGTGGGAGTTGGGGGCGCCGTCGACGGTATCTGGTTCAGGATGAGGCCGCGCTCTGCCAAGTACCATGCCTTGAGCTGCCGGTCGTCACCTCGGAGCATGTCCGCCCCGCCCATCAGGAAAGCCAGATCGGTGTTCCTCTTCTTCGCGGCGATGTTCGTCCGGAGCAGGTCGAGCTTGACGGCGCTGTTCGTCATCAACGCCGACCACCGCGCCTCAGTCTTCTCCTCCCGTTGGGCGGCCCAAGTCTTGGCGTCGGCGAGGCAATGCTCGATGAACTCGTGCACATGCGCGTTGGGAAACTCGGCGTGTTTCCCCTTCTTAGCCCCCTTGTTGTCGTCCGGGCGCCCGTCGTCGTGCCTGGCTTCGGTGCGGCCGGCTTGTACGTCTCCTCGGCCTCGGCAAGGGTGCGCCGGACATCCGCCCACTTCTCGCACTTCTCGATCCGCTTGAAGACGTGGAGGTACTTGAAGTCTTGGTCGCTACTGTCCTGGCGAAACATGGCGAACATCCGCAGCAACTGCGCCGAGGAACAACAGTCGGCGGGCGCGAACACGGCGAAAAAAAGGGAGAGACCGGCGTGCCATACCTGATCCTCGACGCTCGCGCCGCTCTCCGGCCGAGCCGCGATCTCCTCGACAATCTTATGCCATTTGTTGCACGCTGTTTGGATGAGCCCCCAATGGTTCGCCATTGCCTTCGACCCGCGCTGCATGTGCACGCCTTTGAAGTAGGGGTCGAGGAGCTTGCGCTCGTCGAACTCGGCCTTGATGCGGTCCCAATACGTGTCGATGCTCTAGTTCGTGCCGGTGATCGGGTCGAGGCAGACGACTTTCCATGCTTCGGTGAGGCACTCATCCTTTTTGGACGCCCACTTGATGCTCGGCTCGCCGGTCCTGGCCGCCTTCTTCTTCTTCTTCTTCTTCTTCTTCTTCTTCTTCCCTTTCCTCGTCGGAGCAGGCGCCGGGTCCTCCTCCTCCTCCTCCTCCTCTGGCTCCTCCTCACCGTACTCGAGCTCGCCGTCCATGTCGCCGTTGAGGTCGATTGTGTCGTCTTGGGCAGTGAACCTGGGGGAGGCGGCGGCGGCCGAGAGCTGGCCGTGATGATGTCGTCCATGTCGGCCTCCGTCGCGTCGGTGTGGTCGAGATGCAATGAGGAGGCTTGTGAGAAGGGCAGCGCGCCACGGCGGAGAGGCGGCGTCGGGGAGGATGCGTAGGCCGGCGGTGAGTAGGTGTACGGAGGGTACTGCACGCCGGCGAAGGCGGGCGAGGGCGTGCGCTGGGCCGGGTGACCATGGGGGAAGGTGATGTTGGGGTTGAACCCACCGTGCGCGTCCCCGTCGGCGTAGCCCGGCGACGGCGTGCAGCCCCAGGGTTGTGGCGACGACGAGAAGCCGGCCGGAGACCCGACGCTCTGCTGGCTCCAGGATGCGTAAGGACCGTGGCCGCCGGGTGGATTCATCATCCCCGCGCGAGCCGCCTCGGCTTGTTCGGTCGAGCGCTCCACCGCAGTCGCGAGCGCCGCGCTGTCCCAGGCCTTCTTGGCGTTGGCCCTGTTCCGCCGGTCGGTGGTGACAGCCTCCCGGCGCTGAACTTCCGCCCTTCAGTCGACTTTAGACATGCTCGGGGGCTTGGACGGCGGCGCCCTCTGCTTCCTCTGCTTCGGCAGAGCGACGGTGGCGGTGGCATCCGTCGCGGCGCGGGGGACCACGTACTTCTTCGGCGGCATGGCGGCCGGCTGGAAGGGGAGGAGGAGATTGACGGGAGGAATGCAGAATGGGAGGGAAGCCGAGGGGGAAAGCGGGAGGAAACGACGGGAAAATGCCCTCCTCTCGCTGACAGAGCAGGCCCGCGCCCCTTTTCGCTTCTGCCGGCGCCCCCAGACGACCCCCGGGCGCTTGGGTTCGGCTTGGGTGCGCCAGCTGTTATTTCGGCCCAAACCGGCGCTAAATGAGATCCGGGGGGCGCGATTAGGTCGATTTTTGCCCGTCGGCGCCAAAAAATCGCCTGGGGGAGGGGGGGGGGGGCTGTTGGGGGCGCGGCTGGAGATGCTCTAAGGTAGAGGCACAAGTCAGGATTGATGCCTTTGACTAGTGGTTGGGGCACCATCCTGTGACGCCGCTTAAGATGAAGTTGTGCCACATTTTCATTTCTTCTCCTTCTAAAAAAACATCCCAGGAAGAAAAATCCACCTTCATGTGAAAAAGAAAAAAGAAAAAATCACCACCACAGCCTACCAGCGAGTGCCACTTTACATAACCCGTCATTTAAAAAGTAAGGTCCTCACTTCCATTAAAAAAAGTACATTTAAAAAATAATCCATGCCTTCATCTAAAAAAAATTCTAAAAGATTTCTCACAGCGGCCAACCAGCTTGCGCCATGTGGCATAGTTGGTTGGCCGCCCTTCACGCGTAGCTTAATGGGTTTAATTGATGCGAATAAGCAGTACTGTATCAACTGATTATTACTGTACTATTTGTATAAGCGACACACTCACACTGACACAAGATTCACAGTGCGTACTTAAGACGCGAGTCCCAGTCTAAGCGTACCATTCAAAAGGAGAATAAATGTTACCATACCACCAAATTGCTTTATCTGTAAAAGCTTGTTGCAGGCAATTCATGGAAGGGCATAAAGTTAATCAAGGTTACAAGTCAGAACGACTTCGAGATTCACAGTACGTAGTACTCGTACTTCAGAGTAGACTCGAGTGGCTGCTCACACTGGCACAGTCCCACTGGACACTGAGCATCAGTTCACACTTGAACTTTGGACTCGAGCTAAAGTCGTCGTCTCGTCGCCCCCGTTGAACTGCTAGCTAGCCAGGACCTTTTCCACACACTGTCAAGTCGCCGCGCGACCCTTTTCGTGGTCTGGCGTGCGCTTTCACTTCCTGCTCCTGTCGTGGGACACCGATGGAGACGCCAGTTTCTTCCTGCTACTACTAGTATAAATACAGGGCCGTTGGGTTGGAAGGGCACCAAACCCACAGCTCCTTCCGCCCCTTACCCAGTTGAAGCCAGCAGCCAGCTTGTTGGCATCGATCTCAGTCGTGCGTTTCAGCGGGGAAGAAGGATGCCTGACCACAACGGAGTGAAGAAGGGCATGTGGGACTTCCTCTGCGGCTGCTTCTCCCCCTCCGGCACCAGAGATTGATTGAGATGATAGGCCGATCGAGCTGCGTGCCGCTAGGTACTGATGGACCGTGTTGTGTTTGTCTGTGTGATGTAGTAGGAGTACGTTGTTAGCTTAGCTGACCCTCAGTCAGGTAGCTACGCATGGTTTGCTGATGCATCCGTGTGTTCTCCAGTCGATTGTTTGTAGCCTTGCAGGTCAGCATCGTCATGTATTTTTTAGCTAGGATCTTCTTCTCATCTTCTGTTTGTGTCGTGTAATAACTCACTCATTTTCCGGCAAACATGTATTGGTTCAACTCGGTCCAAATCATGATATAAAACATGTTGCTGTATTTGCTTCGTTTCACGTGCTAGAGCATTGCCGCTCTGTATATGTCTCATACGCGTACTTCATGATCCATGAATATATTTACGTCAGATCGCCGGTGACACGGCCGGTCCCTTTGATGAGCGCCATGCATTTGCTGCGCCTGCACGCGCGTAGCCTCTAATCACGACCTTCGCAAACGTGAACACGAGAGTCTCAATCAGATGCTCAGTTAAACCATATATATATAGACGAGTTCCTTGGCAACTGGGTTCTGTTTCAGGCTGTTTTCTCATTGCTGTCGGACAAGAAAATGACACCTTCTGTACTTCAGTTCCGGTGCGACTTGGATTGGGTCCATGCCAGGAAGGCTGGAACATTCCATATACCTACCTACCTGATCGCCGGCGGTACTAGGTAGGTAGTACAAGTTAACTGAGAGCATCTCCAGCCGCGCCCCTAACAGGCCCCCCAGGCCACTTTTTCGGCGCCGGCGCCAAAAAAACACCCCAGTCGTGCTCCTAGGACGTCGAAAATCGCCGGTTCGGCCCTTTTTTCCGCCCGGCGGTCACAGGCCGGACCCGGCGCACTGGGGGGCAACTGGGGGCTTCTTCGCAAGGGAAAAGCGCGGCTGGCCCACACCGTCAGGGGAAAAGTCAAGGTTTTTTTCCCCGACTCGGCTCCCACCCCCCGTGCCCTCGGCCGCCACTAGCTATATCCTGGCGCCGCCCGCCGCCCTTCACCGCTAGACAGCCATTCCCCGCCGGAAAAATAGCAGAGCTTCGACGCGGCAGCCCCTCCAATAGCAGCTGGGCGTTTCCGGCCGCGGAGGGGCAGTTTAGCGGCGGGTACACGCCCACCGGGCGCAAGGTGTTCGGCGATTTGCCTGCCTCGGTGATGGACTCGGATGACGAGGAAGCGCTCGCCGCGCTGCTGGAGGAGGAAGCCGAGGCCGACATCCAGGAAGAAGAGCATCTCATGGTGCTCGCCGCCCTCGCCCAGCTGCTGGCGAGCAATGAAAAGCCGCGGCGAGGTGGCTCGGCGTCGGGGCGGGTGAAAGCAAAGAACCGGCATCGTCTCGAAGGCTACTGCATGCTCTACTCCGACTACTTCGCCGATGCTCCACTTCACGGCGAGAAAACATTTCGGCGCCGTTATCGGATGAGCCGAAAGCTCTTCCTCAGGATTGTGAATTCCATCAGGGAGTTCGACAACTACTTCAAGTGCAAGATGGATTGCACCGGCGCCCTTGGATTCACCTTGATCCAGATGTGCACGACAGCGATGAGGATGCTTGCATACGGAGCTCCCGGTGATTCACTCGACGACTATGGGCGCATGGCCGAGTCCACCATCATAGAGTGTTTCTACAAGTTCTGTCGGGCAGTGGTGGCAGTGTTTGGACCGCAATACTTGAGAACACCCAATGCAGAAGACACTGCTCGGATCCTAGCACAGAATGCAGCAAGAGGATTTCCTGGGATGCTTGGAAGCATCGACTGCATGCATTGGAAATGAAAGAATTGCCCATTTGCTTGGCAGGGGATGTACAAAGACGCCAAAGGCGGTTGCAGTGTGGTACTTGAGGCGGTGGCCACACAGGACCTCTGGATTTGGCACTCTTTCTTTGGTATGCCACGAACTCACAATGACATCAACGTGCTGCAGTGCTTGATGAAGTCATGTACCTGGGGTAGGGTCATAGACCTGCCCAAAGGTACCCTCCACAAGGACACTCACAAGAGAAGCAGCCTTCCAGTCGACCTGGTAGGTTTCCACTCGACAGATTCAAAGACACTCGACCATGAAGACCCACTCGGCCACCAGGAGTCCAAGAGCCACTCGGTGCCCGAATGGTCTGTAGTTAAATAGTCTTTATGATCTTAATGGCACTTTATGTAAGGCGTTACCAGTAACGCCTAGCTTTAACGCACCTTAAACCCTCTACTACGTGGGCTGGCTTGGGTCCTGGCGCACTCTATATAATCCACCCCCCTCCACAGGTAGAAGGGTTCGCACCCCTGCAACACATACGCATATAATCCAGTCGACCGCCTCCGGGCTCCGAGACGTAGGGCTATTACTTCCTCCGAGAAGGGCCTGAACTCGTAAATCCCTTGCGTATACAACTACTCCATAGCTAGGATCTTGCCTCTCCATACCTACCCCCATTCTACTGTCAGACTTAGAACCACGACAGTTGGCGCCCACCGTGGGGCGGGTGTTCTAGCGATTTGTTGGAGAAGTTGGGATTCTTTCGATCTCCTACATCATGGTTTCAGGTGGAGTTCTGGTCGACGGCCACGAGATCCGCCTCGGGCGCCACGTTCGTCGCCGACGACTCCGCTTGGCTTCAGGAGGCTCCACTCGACGTGGGACGCGCCTCCGTCCGAGGCGAAACACTTTCGCGCGTGTGTCCGTGGCGTCCTCCTGCGGCAACCGTCGACCCAGTATGGGTCGGCTCCTGCGCCGTCTTCACTTCCAGTCTCCCACCGGCGCAAGCGTTCCGGTCGGTCGAGGCTTCAACGGTGGGTGAGGCATGCAGTGGCCCGCCAATCGGCCACCCCCCAAGTCGCGGCGATCGAGCCCGACGAATCTCTCTACGGCATGTTCGACCGGCTCCGCAGAGACTGCGTCCGAATGCGATAGCAGTGACCCAGCGGCAGAGGTTCTGATGGTCGATGGACCACGCAGTCCCCCCGGATTCACCCGCACCAACGGAACGGTGGAGGCGATCCGGAGCAAGCCCACGAAGAGTACCTGCCCGAGCCCCTCACTTCGCTTCAGAGGGAGGAGCTTCGCCGTCGGAACATGGATGCACTTCACACTCCTATCGTTGGAGAAACCCCCGAGGCTCGTGCCTTGGAGGATGCGCGCTTGGCCAACCTGGCTGAGTGCACTCGACTGGAGAATCTTCAGCGAGTACTCGACGAGCGCACGCGACCAAGGGTTCCAGAATCCAGTCGACGTCAGCTCTTTCAACCGCCAACTCAGGTATATCGAACTCCGATTCAGAATTTAGCAGCTGCCGCCCGTATAGCAGAGTCAATTCAGCCTTCCCAGTCGGAGGCGGGTAGAGGTTTGCAGCAAATCAGGGATCTGCTCCAGGCGGCAGGAGATCAAAACTCAGTTGTATCCCAGTCGCGGAACAGGGTTCACAGCCGATCCGTCGCTGCGAATTCAGTCCAGTCGGCCCATAGTCCGAGATCGCCCCCGAGGCGTGAGGAACGTGGGGGCCGGCGTGATGATCAATACAAGGGCCGTGAGCAGTATGCGCACCGATTCGATCGCAACGATCAACGTCGAGTGCCCACTCCTCCCCCAAGGGGTGGATCGTACGCTCCTCGGCAGCAGGACGACAGACGCCAGCACAGTGTTGGGCGAAGAATTCCAGTTGACCCCAGGGAACCAGGCTTTGATGCGAGATCTATTATCGTTCAAGGTTTGGTCGATAGGAACAGAGCTCACCGAGACGGCCATGATAGAGATGTTCCTTCCATCAGCAGAGTTCCTGTCTCAGGACCAGAGTGTTTCAGCAGAGCCATCAGAGCCGCGATGATTCCTCCCAACTTCAGGTTGACGACTGGAGTCAGTAAGTTCACTGGTGAATCCAAGCCTGACACTTGGCTTGAAGATTACCGAGTGGCTGTTCAGATCGGCGGTGGCAACGATGAATTAGCCATGAAGCATTTGCCTCTTATGTTGGAGGGTTCAGCCAGGGCGTGGCTGAATCAGTTAGCACCCAGCAGTATTTACACTTGGGAAGATCTTGCCCGAGTGTTTGTCAGGACATTTGAAGGAACTTGCAAACGACCAGCAGGATTGACGGAGTTGCAGTCGTGTGTGCAAAAGTCGAGTGAAACTTTGAGAGATTATATCCAGAGGTGGATCACTTTGCACCACACAGTTGAGAATGTATCTGACCACCAGGCAGTCTGTGCCTTCAAAGAAGGTGTCAAGAACAGAGAGTTGAGTTTGAAATTTGGTCGAACCGGAGATATGACCCTGAGTCGGATGATGGAGATTGCCACCAAGTATGCAAATGGTGAAGAAGAGGATCGGCCCGGAGTGGTAATATAAATCGCCGCCAATGAAGCCGGCGGAGGAAATTCGGTCGAAGCGAAGCGCAAAGCCGAGCCAGCCGCCCCGGAGAGGCCTTGGCCGTGACCCTGTGAAAGTTCAAGGGGAAACCCAAGGGTCCTTGGAACCCCAAGAAGGTGAAAGACCAGGATGGAAACGACGTGTTGGATTTGCCATGTCATATTCATACAAAGAAAGATGAAGAGGGTAAACTCATTTACCCGAAACATACCACTCGACAGTGTCGCCTCTTGATTCAGCAGTTCCAAGGGAAACAACTCAAGGATAAGGATAAGGAGACAGACAAAATTGAGGACAGAGATGACAATGATGGTGGATATCCCCAGGTCAATTCCACCCTGATGATTTTTGCTGACGTCGAAAGCAAAAGTCGATAGAAGGTTATCAATCGAGAAGTGAACTTGGTTGCTCCGGCGACTCCCAATTATCTGAAATGGTCCCAGACCGCCATCACATTCGACCACCGATCACCCGACGACATTGCCACCCAGGAGGCAAGCATTGGTGGTCGACCCAGGTTGTTGAGGGCACTCGACCGACCAAAGTCCCGATGGATGGTGGTAGTGGCTTGAACATATTGTACGCGGAGACGTTGAAAGGGATGGGCATTCCGATGTCCGCACTCGATGCCAAGAATATGAGCTTCCACGGAGTCATTCCTGGAAAGAAGGCTGAATCACTCGGCCAAATTGCTCTTGATGTAGTTTTTGGTGATTCGAAGCATTTCCGGAAAGAAAAGTTGACCTTTGAGGTCGTGGATTTCCAGAGCGCTTATCACGCTATTCTGGGAAGGCCAGCTTATGCACGTTTCATGGCCCGACCATGTTACGTGTATCTTAAATTGAAGATGCCTGGTCCCAAGGGCGTGATCACTGTCACGGGCAATCGGAAGAAAGCAGAAGAGTGCTTCCAGAAAGGCTCTAAGATCGCCGATGCTCAGTTGGCAGTGGTAGAGCTACAAGAGTATCAGAAAACTGCAGATCCGAGTGATTTGTTGCGAGCTAAGAAGCCTGCTACGGAGTCAGCATTTCAGTCGACTGGTGAGACGAAACAGGTTCACATTCACCCGACCGATCCCAATGCTGCTCCGACCAACATCTCAACAACACTCGACTCAAAATAGGAAGAAGCGCTCATCCAGTTCCTCCGTGAGAACTGGGACATCTTTGCATGGAAGCCTGCTGACATGTCGGGTGTTCCCAGGGGGCTGGCTGAGCATCGCCTACGAGTCGACCCAAAATTCAAACCGGTTAAAAGAGTATCTTCGGCGGTCTGCCGTCCAGAAGAGAAAGGCCATTGGCGAGGAGGTGGCTCGGCTCTTAGCAGCAGAGTTCATCCGAGAGATCTACCACTCCGAGTGGCTCGCCAATGTCGTCATGGTTCCCAAGAAGGACAAGTCGTTGCGCATGTGCATCGATTTCAAGCATATCAATCGGGCCTGCCCGAAAGATCATTTCCCTCTTGCTCGCGTCGACCAAATAGTCGACTCAACTGCGGGATGTGAGAGGTTGTCTTTTTTAGACGCCTATTCCGGGTACCATCAGATCCGTCTGTATGGACCCGATGAGATTAAAACAGCGTTCATCACTCCATTCGGGTGCTTCTGTTATGTCACCATGCCATCCGGTCTCACGAATGCCGGAGCCACATTCATGAGGATGATTCAGAAGTGTTTGCTCACTCAAATCAGTCAGAATGTGGAAGCGTACATGGATGATATAGTGGTCAAGTCACGAAAGGGTTCCGACCTGTTGACTGACCTTGCTGAAACATTTGCCAATCTCAGGAGGTATGATATCAAGCTTAACCCATCAAAGTGTACATTTGGAGTTCCTGGTGGAAAGTTACTCGATTTTCTCGCTTTACGGCGAGGAATCGATGCTAACCTGAAAAGGTTGGCACCATACTCCGAATGAAGCGCAATGCATGTGCACGATGTCCGAAACTTATTGGATGCTTGACCGCCTTAAGTCGATTCATCTCTCGCCCGGTGAAAAGGCATTGCCTCTTTACCGATCGATGAAGAAGTAAGACAAGTTCGAGTGGACTCTAGAAGCTGATGCAGCGCTTGCGAGCTCAAAGCTCGCTCTCCACCCACCGGTGCTTGCTGCTCCAATCAGCAAAGAGCCTTTGCTGCTTTACATTGCAGCCATCGGACAAGTCGTCGACTGCATTTACGGTCGGCGGAAGAAGAAGGAAAAGCCTTCAAAGTTCAACGCCCAGTTTATTATCTTTCAAAATCTTGACCCCATCAAAGAAAAGATACCCTCACTATCGTAAGCTTGTTTATGGGATCTATATGACCACGAAGAAGGTTGCTCATTATTTCTCTGATCATTCCATTACAGTCGTCAGCGACGCCCCTTTGTCGGAAATTCTTCATAACAGAGATGCAACTGGTCGAGTGGAAAAATGGGCGATTGAACTCCTTCCCCTTGATATCAAATTCGAGGCAAAGAAAGCCATCAAGTCCCAAGCAATAGCAGATTTCCTCGCCGAGTGGACTGAACAGCAGCTTCCGACTCAAGTTCACACGGAACACTGGACTATGTTTTTCGATGGGTCCAAGATGCTGAACGGTTCTGGTGCAGGGGTTGTATTGGTTTCCCCCCGAGGAGATAGGCTCAAGTATGTTCTCCAGATTCACTTTGATTCTTCCAACAACGAAGCATAATATGAAGCACTCCTGTATGGGTTGCGCATGGCCATTTCACTTGGCGTCCGTCGCCTTATGGTCTACGGCGACTCGGATCTGGTTGTTAATCAAGTGATGAAGGAGTGGGATGTCAGAAGCCCAGCTATGACAGGTTATTGCAATGCAGTGAGAATGCTGGAGAAGAAATTCGAGGGGTTAGAGCTTCATCATATACCCCGACTGAAAAATCAAGCTGCGGATGATTTGGCGAAGATAGGATCCAAAAGGGAAGCCATTCCCAGTAATGTATTTTTGGAGCACATTCATGCACCTTCGGTATAGGACGATCCTTTCACGGAAGAAGCCCCGCAGCAAAAGAGTGCCAATGATCCGACTGAAGTTGAGGTCCCAGCCGTGGTCGACCTAATTATGGAAGTGGTGGTCATCACTCCCGACTGGACAGTGCCGTACATCGCATATATCCTAAGGAAAGAGCTCCCAGAGAATGAAGAAGAGGCTCGACAGATCATCCGACGATCCAAGGCCTTTACAGTGATCAAGGGACAGTTGTTCAGAGAAAGCGTGACTGGAGTCGGCCAAAAGTGTATCACGCCAGAAGATGGTCAGATAATTCTTGAGGATGTCCACTCGGGGACCTATGGCCATCATGCGTCCTCTCGGACCATTGTGGCTAAAGCATACCGAGCGGGATTTTACTGGCCGAAAGCACATGAAATGGCAAAAGAAATAGTTGACAAGTGTGAAGGATGTCAGTTCTATTCCAACATGTCGCACAAGCCCGTCTCAGCCTTGAAGACCATTCCACTCGTCTGGCCCTTCGCTGTTTGGGGATTGGACATAATTGGACCGTTGAGAACTGGCAAAAGCGGCTTCACTCATTTGCTAGTAGCAGTCGACAAGTTCACCAAGTGGATCGAAGACAAGCCCATCAAGAACCTTGATGCATGCACTGCTATTAGTTTCATCAGAGAGTTAATATTCAGATATGGAGTTCCGCATAGCATCATCACCGACAATGGGTCAAACTTCGATAATGACAAGTTCAAAGCCTTCGCGCCTCTCAAAGGCGCTGGTCGACTATGCTTCAAATGGCTCATCCTCGCCGAATGGACAAGCGAACGAGCAAACGGCCTCATTCTCAAAGGGCTGAAACCACGGCTGATGCGTGATCTCAAGCACGCAGCAGAGCTTGGGTCGACGAACTTCCATCAGTTCTCTCGGGATTGAGGACCACTCCTAATCGGTCGATCGGGAGAACTCCATTCTTCCTGGTCTATGGAGCTGAAGTAGTTCTGCCGAGTGACCTGCTTCACAATGCGCCTCGAGTCGAGCTATACTCTGAAGAAGAAGCGGAACAAGTCCGGCAAGATGCAGTCGACCTCTTGGAAGAGGAGAGAGAAATGGCCCTGATCCGCCCGACTATCTATCAGCAAGACTTGCGTCGATTCCATGCCAGAAATGTGAAGAGTCGAGCCTTCCAAGAGGGAGATTTGGTCCTCCGAGTGGATCAACAGAAACCACACAAGCTCGCCCCCACTTGGGAAGGTCCCTTCATCGTCACAAGAGTCCTCCACAACGGAGCATATCATCTCTACAACGTTGATCGCCAGATTGACGAGCCTCGAGCTTGGAACGCGGAGCTGCTCCGCCCCTTTTACACTTAAAACTCACTCGGTTGAGATGTAATAAAAGTACTTTTGTAGTTTGTTTATCTAAGACAAGAATGTTATAATTTTCCCAGTGATTGTTATTGCTTTTTGTTGAAATTTCCCCCAATGGGTGGCTTAGTTGCGAATCCGGTTCGCCTAAGTTTGTAAAAATCCTTTCCGAAAGAGCAAGTCTCTCACTGGGGCTTAGCTTGAATCCGCTTCGCCTAAGTATTCAAAATCCTACCGAGTGGCGAGCCAGCCTCCCACTCGGAGGCTTAGTTGCAGTCCAAGTACTCGCCTAAGTATTCAAAATCCTAACGAGTGGCGAGCCAGCCTCCCACTCGGAGGCTTAGCTGCAGTCCAAGTACTCGCCTAAGTATTCAAAATCCTACCGAGTGGCGAGCCAGCCTCCCACTCAGAGGCTTAGCTGCAGTCCAAGTACTCGCCTAAGTATTCAAAATCCTACCGAGTGGCGAGCCAGCCTCCCACTCGGAGGCTTAGCTGCAGTCCAAGTACTCGCCTAAGTATTCAAATCCTACCGAGTGGTGAGCCAGCCTCCCACTCAGGGGCTTACAACAACCCAAAGATTCGCCTTAACATCCAAAATAATAAAAATCCTACCGAGTGGAGAGCAAACCTCCCACTCGGGGGCTTAGCTGCAGCCCAGTGCTCGCCTAAGTAACAGAAATCCTACCGAGTGGAGAGCAAACCTCCCACTCGGGAGCTTAGCTGCAGCCCAGTGCTCGCCTAAGTAATAGAAATCCTACCGAGTGGAGAGCAAACCTCCCACTCGGGGGCTTAGCTGCAGCCTAGTGCTTGCCTAAGTAATAGAAATCCTACCGAGTGGAGAGCAAACCTCCCACTCGGGGGCTTAGCCGCAGCCCAGTGCTCGCCTAAGTAACAGAAATCCTACCGAGTGGAGAGCAAACCTCCCACTCGGGGGCTTAGCTGCAGCCCAGTGCTTGCCTAAGTAATAGAAATCCTACCGAGTGGAGAGCAAACCTCCCACTCAGGGGCTTAGCTGCAGCCTAGTGCTCGCCTAAGTAATAAAAATCCTACCGAGTGGAGAGCAAACCTCCCACTCGGAGGCTTAGCTGCAGCCTAGTGCTTGCCTAAGTAATAAAAATCCTACCGAGTGGAGAGCAAACCTCCCACTCGGAGGCTTAGCTGCAGCCTAGTGTTCGCCTAAGTAATAAAAATCCTACCGAGTGGAGAGCAAACCTCCCACTCGGAGGCTTAGCTGCAGCCCAGTGCTTGCCTAAGTAAGGAATTCATCCCAATCCGCAAGGACGACGAGGTGCAGGTCGACTGCTACCTCCTCCTTCGGAGCTTCGCCACAAGTACAACGTGCGGTCCATCCCAATCCGCAAGGACGACGAGGTGCAGGTCGACTGATACCTCCTCCTTCGGAGCTTCGCCACAAGTACAACGTGTAGTCCATCCCAATCCGCAAGGACGGCGAGGTGCAGGTCGACTGCTACCTCCTCCTTCGGAGCTTCACCACAAGTACAACGTGCGGTTCATCCCAATCCGTAAGGACGACAAGGACAGTCGCAGTCTGTGTTCCATCTCTACCTGCAGGATAGATGAAGCACAAGTTGACTGGAATTTCAACGGAATATCTTCCGAATGAGGAATAAAGTTCTCTCGAAGGCAAACAAAGCATGTTAAAGGAAAAATCAAGTTCGGATAAACGTCCTACGGATCCAAAGATGCTCAGGCGTTAAGCCTGTTAAAGTTTATCGGTTACAAAAACCACTCGGCATTCCGAGGCAAATTTAAAGTGGGACTTAGAAGTTTTTTACTCCTACGGCGGAGGACTGGAAGGTGCAACAAACTGGTCGAGGTCGATTCCGTCGGCAATACGGGTAGCAGCAGCGATGAAAGTCTCCATGAAAGATCTGAAGTCGTGCTTCCTGGTATTGGCAACCTTGAGAGACACCAGCTTGTCCTCTTGCGCTTCTTTGCAGTGGACACGAACCAGAGATAGAGCAACATCAGCACCACACCTGGCAGAAGACTTTTTCCATTCTTGCACTCGACTTGGAATCTCATTCATCGAGTCATCGTGGATTCAAGATCATTTCAAGAGTCTGCTCGCCGAGAGTCGAGTCGATCCGCGACATCGCAACTTTCATGATCGAGCAAGATAATCCACCACGCTAGCAACGCGGACTCAAATCGGAGCACATTCATAGCAGCTTCGTCCTTCACAGGAGAGTTGATGGTGTCCAAGCTGGTTTCCACTCGACTGGTTTCTTCTTCAAAGTTTTGGCAGAATTCTGAAAACACAGCTCAGACTCAAAATAACGATCATGTGATGAGCCGGTGAGAGCAAGACAGTCGGGTAAAAGAGATTACCTTCAAGCATGAGAAACAGCTTCTTGGCGAGCCCTCCAAGATAAATCTCCAGGTCGTTTCGCTTCCCCGCCAGTTGGCCAGCCTTGTCAGACAGAACAATCTTGTCGTTCTTCAGTCGACTAACTTCCTTGTTAGCCGCGTCAAGAGCGGCTTTCAGCTTGGCATTTTCATCTTCAAGTTTGTCGACTGAGGCAGAGTTTTGTTTTCTCCAAAGCCACCTTCTGTGCCTCTGCAAGGTCAAGGTCCTTCTTCTTCAAAGTCTCTTCCAGTTTATCTGCAAAGCAACAATGAGAACAGAGTTGAGAATGAACAGAAAAACAAAGGCAGTTGTCAAAAATTCTCACCAGCCATACCTTTTGCTTCATCCTTTGCCTTCTGCAAATTCTCCTGAGCAAGCTTCAAATCGAGGTTGAGCTGGATCTGCTTGTTCTCTAACTCAGTATAGCGAGCCACAAGCTCGCAAGATTTCTACAAAGAGTCAACCAACGAAAGACATCAAAGACAGATCACTTCCGAGTGATTAAGGAAAAATAGTAGCATTTCTAAGACTATAGTCGAATCAAAACATTCGACAGTCGTCTCGGGGACTACATCCAGCGGGTGCACTCAGCGTGCCCCCACTAGTTTACCAATTTGGTTCGACCATTCGACCAAAAGAGGCAAAAAGGTTATGATTTTAAAACCATGGCTAATTGTCAACGGTCAGCCGTAGTAAAAAAACAGTTCTTTAGACTATAGTCGACTGCACGCAGTCGACCATAGTCTCGGGGACTACACCCAGTGGGTGCAATTAGCGTGCCCCCACCGGTTTACGGTTCCATTCGACTTGGTCCGTCCAGGTCGAGTGAAGAAGTTCACAGCATAAAGATTATAGCCGATCGCACGCAATGACCATAGTCTCGGGACTACACCGGTGGGTGCACTCAGCGTGCCCCACAAAAGTTCAATCGACACACCCACCCGGTGGGTGTACAGACATGAAAATCTCCGAAGGAAGCAGTTTGGTAGCATATCCTAACAAAGCAAGCAATGATTGACTTACTTGGACATTGCTCGAGAGCTGAACTATCATCATAGGTCACCGACTAGCCTCTCGGACCGCTTTCACTTGCTCCATCATGATCCCTGCTGGCGATGGCCTCCTTAGCAGCACTCACTTGGTCTTCCGGACGTGGTGTATAGCAAAGAGAGATGGTGGATCAGCAATCGACGAAGTGGGTCGGGCACTTGTCAGTGTACAGCGAAGACACGAAGTCCGAGTGGGGTTGCCTCCTCGAAATCAGCGCCTCGTGAATCGCCATGATCGAGCAGCCTTGCCAGCAGGCACTTTCTTGTTCTTCCTCTTCCTCAATAGCGCTTCCTCGTCATCATCGGGGAGATCAATGACGTGAGGCGGAACTACAAGAAAGACTCAGAAG
Source organism: Aegilops longissima (assembly GCA_021605205.1). Classification (NCBI taxonomy): domain Eukaryota; kingdom Viridiplantae; phylum Streptophyta; class Magnoliopsida; order Poales; family Poaceae; genus Aegilops; species Aegilops longissima. The sequence continues at coordinate 573,465,974 of CM038681.1, forward strand.
TACACATGGAAGTCCAATCGACTAAAAGCTCCAGTCGACTAAAAGCGAAATCTCGGAGATCTTACCAAGGTTGGAGGTGGCAGCATCCTCCATTTCCTGATCTTCGTGCTTGGCTGAAGTCTCGGAGGTAGCGGCACCGTAGATTTCAAGAATCGGCTGATCAGTCATCAAGTCGACCAAAAGTTCACTCATGTTGAATAAGGAAATACAAGGTTTTGTTGGTTACCCGGAGATGGTGGGGATGACCATTCGCATCTTGGGCAGGGCCTTCGCCTGCTTTGACGACGTCGCTCGAGGTTGCTTCGGCGGTTTCTCAGTCGGTGCAGGGGAAGTTGTCCTCGGTCGCTTCGCCGACCGCCTGAAAGGCACAACAGCTTTACGCGCCCGGCCGCCGGGTCATCGTCAACTTGGACCTTCCCTCCGAGCGAGGAGGATCGACGTCTTCCTCCTCTTCCTCCTCCTCCTCCTTGTCATCAGAGCTATCATCCTCCTCATCCTCCTCGCCGTTGGACTCCCATTCCTCCGGACTTTCACCTCCACTTCCTTCTTCTTCTTCGATTGTTTCTTGCGCCCCGTTGGGCAGTGAGTACATCTCAGTGGTGACCTAGAAGACAACAAAACAAGGCGAAAGTCAGTCGACAAATTGGCATCAAAACAGAATGAATGCAGCAGAATCACAGTCGGAGATAAGTGGTTATACCTTGTCTGGTTGGTAACTCTGTTCGAGTGGTGGAATCCTCCTATCTCCGCGAGGGTTGTCTTTGTTTCCTGTGATGGCAGTCATCCACTTCTCCAGCGTGGCGTCATCGACCTCCTCTGGATGGACCCGAGTGGTATCATCCGTACCAGAGTACATCCACATCGGATGACCTCGGTATTGGAGTGGCTGAATACGCCATCGGAGAAAAACCTCCAGGAGATCCATGCCGGTCACCCCATCACGAATAAGCTGGACTACACGCCCATCGAAACTTTACTTGGGCCTTCTCCTCCGTAACACCTTGAGGGAAGATGGCTTGTTCACTCGACTCATGGAGAAAGGAGGGAGCCCAGTCGATCGCCTCAAGGCCGGCTGGTCTTGGCAAGAGAACCAGGTCGATTGCCACCCTCTAACCGAGTCGGGAAGAGTCATAGCTGGAAAGGCGCTCTTCCCCTCATCCGACCCCGAGTCCCCACACATCTGGATTACTTGGGTCCTCTCGTCATTCGGGTTCGTTTTCTTCACCGCCCGAGAGCGACAGTGAATATGTGCTTGAAGAGACCCCAGTGCGGTCGACAACCCAAGAAGTTCTCGCATAGCGAAATGAAGGCAGCAAGATAGACAATGGAGTTTGGAGTGAAATGATGGAGTTGCGCTCCAAAAAAGTTCAAAAACCCCCGGAAAAAAGGATTTGATGGCAGAGAAAACCCCCGATCTACGTGGGTGGCCAGAAGGACACACTCACCCTCTTCAGGCCGCGGTTGCCACTCCGTACCCGGAAGCCTCGCCGACCCATGGGGGATCAGTCCTTCATTGGCCAGATCGGTGAGATCCTTCTCGGTGATGGTCGAGCGGATCCAATCTCCTTGGACCCAGCCTTGCGGCAGCTTGGACCGCGAAGAGGATCTGCCCCGACTGGGCGCTCTTCCCTTGGCCTTCGCCGCCGCCTTCTTCATCCGTTCCAGGGCTGCGGTCTTCTCCTTCACCATGGTCACCGGCGAAGTGAGTACCGAGCTGCGGCGCTGGATAGGCGAAGAGCGCAGCGAGAAGGTTCGGAGGCGGAGGGAGGAGAAGATTGGGGCTGCACTGTTCAAAATGCTCCGTCCAACGCTTTATATGGAGCCGCTTCCGAGTGGCTGACCGGTAGGCCCAGGCAATCCCGTCACAATCCCGCAACAGGCGCGCACACGATACGTGGCGAAAAAGGCGGCGCGAAGATCGAGGCGTCATCGTCCTATTCCATCCGAGTGCCGTAGTTTTCTCGCGCAAGCGCTTCCCGAATTCGGATCCCGAAATCCGCTAACCGCAGAGCAACTCGCCGATAACAGATTTCCTCCGATCCGTCGCCGAAAATCCTCGTGTTCACGGAGTTCACTCGACAAACGTGAAGAATGTATCAAGGCGATCGAAAGAGAAGTTGATGCCATCACTAAAAGGTCGTTGATCCGAGTAAGACGACTCACAACACGAAGAACAGGTCGAAAGATTATCAACTCCTTCCTCACTCAAACCTCGATCCATTCGGGGCTAATGATGAAGTCATGTACCTGGGGTAGGGTCATAGACCTACCCAAAGGTACCTCCACAAGGACACTCGCAAGAGAAGCAGCCTTCCAATGACCTGGTAGGTTTCCACCGATGATTCAAAGACACTCGACCATGAAGACCCACTCGCCCACCAGAGTCCAAGAGCCACTCGGTGCCCGAACGGTTCAGTAGTTAAATAGTCTTTATGATCTTAATGGCACTTTATGTAAGGCGCTACCAAGAACGCCTAGCTTTAACGCACCTTAAACCCTCTATTACGTGGGCTGGCTGGGGTCCCGCGCACTCTATATAATCCACCCCCTCCACGGTAGAAGGGTTCGCACTCGCAACACATACGATATAATCCAATGACCGCCTCCGGCTCCGAGACGAGGGCTATTACTTCCTCCGAGAAGGGCCTGAACTCAGAATCCCTTGTGTATACAACTACTCCATAGCTAGGATCTTGCCTCTCCATACCTACCCCCCATTCTACTGTCAGACTTAGAACCACGACAGTGCTCTCCTGTCTTTGCCAAGCTTGTTTAAGGTCATTCTCCTCCGGTGAACTTCGAGATCAATGGGCGGCACTACAACAAGGGGCACTATCTAGCTAATGGCATCTATCCGAGATGGTCGACATTTGTGAAGACGATCTCAAACCCTGTGCCAGGAGGCAAGAACGCCTGGTTTGCGAAGATTCAGGAGGCTTGCAGGAAGGATATTGAGCGGGCATTTGGTGTGCTCCAATATCGATTTGCTGTTGTCCGGTACCCCGCTCAGACCTGGTCCAAAGATCAAATATGGGAGATTATGACTTGTTGTGTCATCTTGCACAACATGATCATCGAGGGCGAGCAAGAAGACCCAGTGTTTGACACTGAACCATACTACAGGCAGGGTCCTCTAGCCGAAGTTGATCACCAGCTACCGGCAACCTGGACTGCCTATCTCAGTATGTGTCAGGAGATACGAGACCCACAGGTGCATCATCAATCATGAAAGATCTGATTGAGCACCTATGGAGGCTCAAGGGGGACGCCGGGCGCGACGTGTGATGAAATATGAGTTTTTATTTGTTAAACTATATAATTTGTATTGAACTATTTGTTGTTGTACTATTTTGTTAAAGTATTTGATTTTTCTGTGATGAAATATGTGATAAAAAATTTATGTTGATAATTGAACGCCGAGGCACGGTGAACCACGCCGAATATGGGCTTATTGTCGCCCATATGGACCCTTTATTCGCGGAAATGGGGCTTAAAAGTGGGCCAATTTCGGCGCCTGGAGGCGAGCTAGGGCGACGACTGGGCGCAAAACCGTCCCCAGCGCCGATTGTATCATCGGCTTGTTCCTAGGAGGCGATTTTTATGCGTCCTGGGGGCCAACGGCTGGAGATGCTCTGATGGTACACCTCCGAAATGACTGGCAGACGGTGACCGTCAGCCACACGAGCTCGTACCCTTGCTTGCGAGTAAATTGCGCCACACAAATAGAAAAGGCAAAAAAAGGCGAAACACAAACATTCCATATACCTACCTACCTGATGCACTGGATTGAACGGCTTGAGCTAGCCACACAAATAGAAAAGGCAAAACACAAACACGTTTACTTACTTAAGGATTAAGGAAATGCACGCTGCATACACCGGAGAAGCTCAACCGATAGAAAGCTTTTCGTGTTTTTTCCCGGCTGAAAGAGTGGATGCACACACACGTTCGTAAATCGATACAATTGGCCGGGCATTTCCCTCCCAAAGGGGATACGTCTGTAACCGTTGGTGCAGAAAAGGCCGAAAGCAGGGGAACATTACATAATTGGAGGAACACAAGACAGAAACCCAGTAGAAAAGGCCGAAAGTTGGGGAACATTGCGGAATTGGAGGAACACATGACAGAAACCCAGCGGCCGCCGCGCGTACTTACTATGCGTTTACCTGATTTCACCCCCGAAAATGGCATGAAAATGTGTCGCCGTCGAGCTCTACGGCCTCCTTTTGCAACATCGCCTGAGCTATCGTCTCCATCCCTCCCAGCGCAGCACATGGCTCCATTCCTCATGCTTGCTCACCTCTCGCCATCGCCCTCGCTCAAGTACGTTGTTAGCTTAGACCTCTCGCCCTCGGCCGTCATCCCAAGTCCAAGTCACACACGCACCCCACATGCGGATGGATCACTATCCCTTGTATATATAGGGATGCCACCATGGTGGAGAGGACAAGGAGTGATGCAACTAGCTGCTTGATCCACGGCAAGAGGGAAGGCCGTGCCGCGGATTGATGAGGTGGCGCAATCCAGGCCTTCCCTCCCTGGCTGGCTGATGGTTGGATGGAGTTGCATGCATGGGCTGGATATGGGGTTACATGCAGAGATGCACAGACTGATGGTTGGATAGCTACATGCAGAGAGGCCCAAAGACCGGAGCATTGATGAGGGGAATACTAATCGCTGATTATTACTTGCGGTCCAACAGAGTTAATTCACATCTCGGTCACAGCGAATTGGTTCCCTGACTAAAATGCCCATCCCGAATGGGAGCTGAGCAATTTATTTCCGGTGCCAAGTTGATACTCCCTTCGTTTTTATTTACTATGCACATTAGAGTTTATTGAAATCAAACTTTGTAAACTTTCTAGCAAATTAACTCTCCAATTCAGTCTGCTTTCTTTAAGGCCCAAACCTTCTCTTCTTCAATGTTGATGGGCATGGTCACTCTCTTCTCTCTTAATTAAACACAGGAATCACAAACAAGTGATTTCTCTCATTTAATCACAAAGAATTACAAGCAAGTGTATATGCTAGCTAGCTAAAGTTTACAAGCAAATGGACCATAGCCATAGGCAGGTGACAACAAATGAATGCTAACTGATTATGTCATCAACAAGACAATGCCTTTAGATCATCAAAAAGGAAACATTGAGTTTGATTGCATCTTCCAAACACACAATAATTTTATTCATTAATTGGCTGTTGACAATAAGTCTGATTCCCAGGAAGGAACTAACGAACAACAAAACAAAAGACGAGCGATGCCCATCAAGGAGCGATATATTATTCAACTCAGCTTGAAATGCTGTCATTTTGTGAATCCTGGTTGATTCACCAACTTGCAATTCATTTCAGAGATTCATATATGCACAAGTTTACAGTGGCATGTTTCTAATATCGCCCTCGCCCAACGTAAACAAGAGCTACGACACTTTACATCAATTTTCAACACTTCAACTTCATGAGTTAGTTCAATACCCTCCTACCATCGAGCACAAGATCTATCTACACAACAGTATCTTGTCTCTAGCCCCATCAATTAGCACATGCGCACCACCAAGCACAAGATGCTGGCTTGCCTTGCCATTTTACTCGGTGCTTCCCGATATTGGCTATCATGGGGCACTTCCCTTTGGCACCCTGCAACTTCTACGGGCAACGACATCTTCATCATCGATCTTGCCGAGCATCTGAAGCACAACAACAGTTTAAACACATAAAAAACCATATGTAAAACAAGTCAAGTGCAATAAATTAATTTCTTGTAAATCTAGCAAAGCAAGCTCATCAGTCAAACAGACATATTACTATCTTCACTATGCCACAACACGACACATGAGAATAGTAGGCGCAAACGGCCACTTTCACTTACTAAATCATGCATCTTCTAGTTAACCAGGGAATTGATCAACCAATATTTTTTACACCAATTTGGTTGCACCATACAATTAACAGTAACAAAGCTAGCATTTAATACCAGCCACCTATATTAAAGTGGTGCATGCCACAGAAGCTAATACATTAACAGACAGCTCCTGCCAAACCAAACAGCAAAACAAATTCAAAACCCACCCTCCATATCACAGGTGGATCTAGTGAGTGCAACGCTAGCAGGATATGAAACAGATTCTGTTTCACAATTGTAAGTAGTCAATAGCATCCTGTCTCCACGACACATTACCTTAAGATATGTTATTATCCATTTAGTTCATACCTACCAATGAGTAAATGTGGAGGTTCTAAGCAGGCATCTACTAGACTAGAGTGTGAGTACAAGTTAAAAACAAAATCAATGAACTTAGCAGTAGCATCACATCACTTTAAGCAAGATGCATCACATCACAAACTGACAGGGAGTAGCTAGCTTCGTATCGAATAGAACAAACCTTAATTTACGGGAGAGCTGGCACAGGCCTGTGCCGACCATCGCAACATTAACACTTAGAAGGTTCCAGTTTTCTAGAAAAACAATTCGGCATGGCAGATCAATGAGATGAGCAACAGTTCAATTTTGAAAAAATGCAGGAACAGTGGAATTAACATCACAAGGCACTCCCTCTGTTCCAAAGTGGGCATGGTCTCAGCTCAAATTTGAACTAAAACCACACCACTTATTTGGGACAGATAGCTTCACAATAGCATCTGCATAAGAGATGCCTCGGTATGGCAGGAAAGCCCCCCCCCCCTCTCTCTCTAACCATTGCACTTCGCCAGGGCCAAAATTATACGGAAATGATAAAATATGAACGTCAGACTTTTCACCATCGCAAATCAAACATTTTTATGGCAATTTTTGTTAACGCGAGGATGGCAAACACAACAATTTACTGGCAAAAAAAAAATCCTGAGGACGGATCTGCCATGCCTACCAACTAAATTTGACACGGTCAACAAATATAAATTGCCACAAAAAAGTTCAATTTGCCATGGTCAAATCCTGAACGTTCAGGACTTATCGGCGTCTAAATAATAAGCCCAACTATGAACTTGCTAAAGATAGCTGGCCAGCGGGTGGTCTCCTAGCCACTGTGGATATTCAGGAACACAATGGAAAATGTTATTTGCTGACCCAACTAACACATTGCAAAGTTTTAGAGTCCCAACAGGAATGGCAGTGCGAAGGTGCCTACTCCTCGGGAGAAGAAAGTGAAACCTGTAGCTATCAAAATCAAATGGGTCATATGACAACTGGAGACTTAAGCAGAGTAGCTGTTTGTAGGAGGGGACCAAATAGTTGTTTGCTATAGGTTCTGTTAGCTTGCAGGTTCTATTTGTGATGTATTTAATCTGACTAACGTTACATTGATTCTCTATGGCAGTATCATGTTATAGTTTCACAAAAAACAGCCACCTGGTCTCATATACTGAAACTAAAAAAACGACAGGAGATCAACCAACACAAACTATGACATCTCCTTTAGGCTTTCGAGACATCATCAAGCTAAAAACTGACAGGGAGTGCCTAGCTTCGTATCGAACCAACGAATCTTATTTTATGGGAGAGCTGGTACAGGCCTGCGTAGGCCATCGCAACGTTAACTCTTAAAAGGTTCCAGTTTTCCTAAAAAAACAATTCAGTGTTGCAGGGCAATGAGATGAGCAACAGTTCAATTTTGAAACAATGCAAGAACAGTGGAATAAACATCACAAGGTACTCCCTCTGTTCCAAAATAAAAGGCGTGGTTTTAGTTCAAATTTCAACTAAAACCACACCAGTTATTTTGGAACGGAGAGCTTCAAAGCAGCATTGGCTTACTGTGTAGTTCAGCGGGGACACCCTTCATAAAAAGAAACCGACCCATTCCCCCCAACGGAATATTCCGCCGAGATGCAAAACATGCTTATACCCGCGATTTGGAGGAATCACACGGAACACGTCTATGCTCCCACCCAACCAAACCACCATCGGTCTATTGTGTGAAGGTTGGTATATTTGATGCAATAAGCAGCAAAATAGAAGGAAGATATATGCTAATGAAGATGGCTGAAGGAAACTGGCAAAACAGAGAAAGCAAGCAGTATTTCCACATTTAAAACATGGCAACAACCTGCCAATCGTAAAACAGCAACACAGTCCCAAGCTAAAAGCATTAAAGGGGACACACAAAGAATATGTATAATCCACTGATAGGGGAACAAAGCCAGCGTAAAATTGGTATACCACTTCAGAACCTAAAACTGGTAAAAGACATTTGGTTGTCGGCAAACTGTTTTATAAAAGGGAGAAGACGCAATCACCTTGGGGCTTGAGAAAATTGCAGTATTTACCATTACATCACTTTATTATAAAATGTAATATGCAAAATGCAATTATCTGTTCCATGAGAAAGTCAATACTTATCTATGCCAAGTTTACCAGGAAAAGTTTTCAGACATGAGTGGCAAAGGGGATAAATATTTCAGCTCTATGGTGAACTAGAGAGTGCAATTCCCCTGTAACTACGTTTATTTAGACCTATACGAGAGATGCCCTGATATGGCAGGAAGTTCACCTCTCACTATTACACTTTGTTGAGGAGCAAAATTATAAGGGATTAAGTAAGCCCAACTATGAAATCTAGCCAGTGGGTTGTCACCTGACCACTGTAGATTTAGGAACATAATGGAAAACATGTCTGGCTTGAGCCAAATGACACATTGCAAGGTTTTAGAGTCATGGCGGGAATGGTAATGCAAAGGTGTCTACTTCTCAAATGGGAGGAGAGTGGAATATGCAACTACCAGAAGCAAATGGACCATAAGACAACTTAAGCATAGAGCACATCATCTGTTTGCAGGAGGGGACTAAAACGAAATACAGTCTGAAGCTAAAAGGACACATAAAAGAAAACATGTATAATCCATCGACAGGGGAACAAAGCGAAACCTTCTTATAACAACCAGTTCAGAAGTTAAAACTGGTAAAGGACATTTGCTCATAGGCAAACAGTTATATACTTTTATCCTAGTCAATGTATATACTGAAACCAAAAAACAGAGTAAGCACACAATATTTTCACATTTAAAACATGCCAACAACCTTGTAATCCTAATACAACAACACAGTCTGAAGCTATAAATACACAAAGAAAACATGTATAATCCACCAACAGGGGAGCAAAACCAACGTTGACCTTCTTACAGCAAGCACTTCAGAACCTAAAACTGGCAAAAGACATTTGCTCGTAGGTGAACTGTTCTATACATTTCTCTTTGTCAATGTTGCTAGTGTGCACAATATTAAATAACAAAGATGAGAACAAAAAACAGACAAGATGTGAAAAAGTAATGCAATTACTTTTGATGAATGTATACCTTTGATCCCAGACGGAGAAAGCTCCAGGGGTGGTTATACGGTGTCTATAGCTACCTAACAGAGCTAGTTCAGGTGCTTCCCACCCCAGGCAGAAACAAAATCTGGATACATCCACGCGGCATGCCGCTTGCCACTTCGACGATCGGCGTTCAACATTCCAGACCCTCCTGCGCGCCTCCTCTATGCACTATGTGGAGCAGTTTCCTCCTTTAAAAATAGTAACATATAGCACAAAGAATTGACTGTAACTATCTTGGAATGCAATTACTTTTGATGAATGAATGTATTGGATGAATACCTTGGATCCCAGATAGAGGAAGCTCCAACGATGGACGTACGGTATCTTTAGCTGCCTAATGGAGCTGGTGCTGGTGCTTCGCCACCCCAGGCAGAAACTAGACATGGATCAATCCACACGGCACACCGCTTGCAGCTTCAACTGTCGGTGTTCATCATTCCAACTCCTCCTCTGTGCCTCCTCATTGCACTATGTAGAGCAGTTTACTCCTTTTTAAATAAAGAAAATATAGTTACAAGGAGCAGAAAGAATTGAACACTTGATGATTTAACTATTTCGTAGATCCAAAAAAGCTAGTAGTGTAGGTTTTGTGCTTCGCTGAAAAATCTTAGTTGGGAGACAAAATCATAAATAGTGTGCACATTTCATATAACCTAATATTGGTTCTTACCATGAAATAAAATGCATGACCATATTTTACAACACAGGTAGTGAGATGAGAGGTGTGGTGGTGAAAACAAACTAACAGTAGTATGTATTAGTAGAAAGCATATCTTTTTCCCTTGTTGTTTTATCGAAAACACAAGGACATTGGCAACTAGAAAGAAAGCAGCACATGTATGTGCAGTTCAAGACCAGAATTATTGGTGGGCACAACCATTTAGCAGTCACCTATCAATAAGCATGTTATGCAAGATAGCATAAATAAAATATAGATGTAATAAGTTTGATTTCTTAGTACAACCCGAACATTATAAGCTGCCACTAGGTAGAAGCCTATCATGACTTAATCAGAGTAATACACTTGTACATGCATAAGAGGCAAGATAGGAGCCACCAGTACATAAACTGGCACCGAGAATGTGACACTATCTCGCCATATTGTCATAGGAGCAAAAGGCGCTGAAGCGCCAACTTCTAGTGATACTACGGAATCACTGCTAAATGATTCGATGTTTCATTATCTGTGTGTTATCATAGCATCATATTTCACAGCAAAATTACCTACACTGCCATATATACATAAAAAGTCTACTCTTACCCGTTTTAGTTTTGCCCTACACATACACATGATTGACAACTAACACTGGATATAGAATTTATCCTTACAACATAAACTTGATTGATTCCAAGAAAAGCTATCAAAATGCTATTATAAGATACTAGCATGCTAAATCATACAATACACAACATCACTACACACCATAATAGGATATTAAGACATTCAAATCTGTATCACATCAGAAACATAATAGTGTTGTGGGAGTTCTGACCAGCCTGCCTTCTCCTCATTCAAATTGTCCTCCAGAGGTAGTCACACCATGTTGTCATTTCCAAATTTGCAGCTTTCAACTCTTCAAGCACAACACTGAGCTGAGCCTCTGCAAAGGGAATCCAACAAAAATAGATTGTGAGAAGATGGCACTATCTATAGTTTTTTGCATTTACGAATGAAATTATTGATGGTTGAACACCAGCAGATAATAACCTGATTGCCAAAACAGTAAGAATGAACTAAAATTGGCGTAGTTTTACTTAGTGAAAGATCAAACAAACACAAAAAAACTCCAACAATGTTTGGTGTGTCCATTTATAGAATAACCGAAAAGGTATGGAGATATCATACATGACAACGTGCTTATGGAAAAAAACAAGAATGTAAACACATCATATAAAGAATGCAGAGAACCAATACAACTTAAACAAATCACTTATCAACTCATGCAATTACTCTACTAAGCATCAACATACAACATGAACTAGAAGTTAAATAGTCATACTAGATGTGAGCCATGACGACAAACAAAGGTCCAGGCAAAGTTAACTAAATTGATGTAGTCTGAAACGACAAGCTATATTAAAGAACATCATGACACAACTCTTAACACTATTCACAAACACCCCCTTTAACTCAGGATAACACTACTACTTGCTAATTGATTATTATCAACGAATTACCAAAAGACAACTTAGGTCAAGTGAACTAATGCACTCATGAGGGAGGGACCTTGATGACGGAGGCAGCGACCAATTTGTCGCAGCAGAGAAAGGTGCTGGAGCAGCGGGCATATTGCCCCAAGCGGGATCACCATGAACTTGTGCTCCAACCCATCTGTTGCTGCTCCCACCAGCGGGCTTCCACATGAAGGTGATTAATCTCATGTAGGAGCAGAGAGGAGCTCCAAGTTGACCCCTCTTGTCAGGAAGCCCTTGCAAAATGGTTTTCTTTCAGTTACAATATATCAACCATCAATGAGTGAGTGTATATCAACTCAACCAAGTGAGGCAGCAAGCATTTGTTAACATAATCCCAGCTAGTACATGATATATCTAATTAAACTAGGAGAAGGGAATAATCCAAGAAGAGCAACCAACTAAAAGTACTAACAAGGATACTACGGAATCACTGCTAAATGATTCGATGTTTCATTATCTGCTTGTTCCCATAGCATCATATTTCACAGCAAAATTACTTACACTGCCACATATACAAAAAAGTCTACTCTTACCAGTTTTAGTTTTGCCCTACACATATACATGATTGATAGCTAACACTGGATACAGAATTTATCCTTACAATATACACTTGATTGATTCCAAGAAAAGCTATCAAAATGCTACTACAAGATACTAGCATGCTAAATCATACAATACAAAGAATCACTAGACACCTTAATAGGATATTGAGAAATTCAAATCTGTATGACATAATAGTGTTGTGGGAGTTCTGACCAGCCTGCCTTCTCATTCAAATTGTCCTCCCGAGTGAGTCCCACCATGTTGTCTTTTCCAAGTTTGCAGCTTTCAACTGTTCAAGCACACCACTGAGCTGAGGCAAAGGCAATCCAACCAAAATTAAATTGTGAGAAGATAGCACTATCAATAGTTTTTTGCACTTATGAATGAAATAATTGATGGTTGAACACCAGCAGATGATAACCTGATTACCAAAGCGTTAAGAATGCACTAAAATTGGCTGAGTTTTACTCAGTGAAAGATCAAACAAACAGAAAAAAAATCCAAGAATGTTCGGTGTGTCCATTTAGAATAACCGAAAAGATATGGAGATATCATACACGACAACATGCTTACGGCAAAAAAAAAAAGAATGCCCACAGCAAATAAAGAACACGGAGAACCAATACAACTTAAACGAACCGCTTATTAACTCATGTAATTACTCTACTAAGTATCAACATACACTGCGAACTTAGAAGTTAAATAGTCGTCACTAGTTGTGAGCCATGACTACAAACAAAGGTCCAGGCAAAGTATAAGTTAACTAAATTGATGTAGTCTGAAACTACAAGTTGTATTATAGATCCTCAGGACACAACCCTTAACACTATTCACAAACACCCCCTTTACCTCAGGATAATACTCCTACTTGCTAATTGATTATTCTCAACAATTACTAAAACAAAATTTAGGTCCAGTGAACTAATGCACTCGTGAGCGAGGGACCTTCATGATGGCGGTAGTGACCAATTTGTCACAATAGAGGAAGATGCTGGAGCGGTGGGCATATTGCTCCGAGGGGGATCAGCATCAACTTGTGCTCCTACCCATCTGATGCTGCTCCCACCAGCGGGCTGCCACAGGAAGGTGATTAATTGCCAGTAGGGGCAGAGAGGAGCTCCAAGCTGACCACTCTGGTCAGGAAGCCCCTGCAAAAAGGTTTTCTTTCAGTTACAATAGATCAACCATCAACAAGTGAGTGTATATCAACTCAACCAAGTGAGGTAGCAAGCATTTGTTAACAAAATCCCAGCTAGTACATGATATATCCAATTAAACTAGGAGGAGAAGGGAATAATCTAAGAAGAGCAACCAGCTAGAAGTACTAACAAGGATAGCTACAATTATCCATCCCATGTCAGTGAGCTTAGGCAACCCACAGCTAGAACTAGTTCTCTAGGAGAACGGTAGGCTTACTAGATCATTTAAATAGGGGGCACTAATGCTTCACCCTTGACATCCGAGCGAATCATGGTAGAACCTATAGTGAGATCATGTACTAGGAAGAAAACCAATGGATCAATTGACATTTAGAACATTAAGGAAGCATAAAATTACAGTGCTAAACATGTTCTAAGGTATTCACCAGCACCCCCTCAACTCAAGATAACAGACATACTTGCTAACTGATTATTCTCATTGAAACACATGGTGTTAATGAACGAATTAAACAGGTTAGAATGGGTTGAGCGACGCCATCTTTTATTTTTCTCTCCACTATGTCTGAGAATATTAAAATCACCTCCGATCAATAATGGTGTTTGAATATGGCAGCAGAAATCTGCAAATTCGCTAAGAAAATCACTTTTATCACACTCATGAGCCGCTCCGAACACAGTACAGAGGGTCCAATTTTCCTCATACTGATATCATAAAGAGATACCCGAAGAATAAATCTACCTTTCCTCCAAGCAATTACTTCAAAATTTTCCTTTCTAACCCCACATAAGATGCCCCCAGCTTTACCAATTGAGGGAATCTATTCCCACTCAAACAAATTATGAGGGTCAAGCTTTCTGAAATAACTATCCAGAAAATTCTTTTTTGAAGTTTCTTGCAAACAGAGGAAATCAAGGGAATGGTCATTAATGATATGGGATAGGCAGGTTTTCATCCCTTTTTTTTGCCCCCTACAATTCCAAAATAGACCTATCATTTATATCTTTTCCCATTTCTCCCCCCTCTGGTGGCCCTGGTATTATGGACAGGGCTGCCAGCTTGTTTCCTTTCCACAAGATTTTGGCTTCTAGTAGTGGGTCTAGAAATAACCACTTACACCTTTGGGCTTCTTTTTTTCCTAGACCGAACTACAGTAAATTGTTCTTCCATATCCTCATCCCCATCACCCCATTAAGTACTAACAGGGGTTTGATGTCCCTTCCCATCAGTGATATATATCATTTCTTCTTCTATCCTCACATTCTGTTCCCCCTCTTTTTTGCAATTTTCCCCACTGACTATTTCAAGTTCTCTAATAATGTCCACATTATAGAAATTATTGTCAGGAATAACTACCCCCATTTTTAAAGCTCTGATCATAAGCTCAGGATTAGATAAGGCATCAAAAGAGTTATGATTTGCTGAATTACCTTCCAGATTTCTCTTCTTGGAAATGGCAATAGCTTTCTCTTGCATTTTTCCTTCCATATTCTGCAAGTTCCTCAAGATATATATCTGAACCTCTTCAGACATAAGAGGAGGGGTAGGAATCACCTCTCCCATATCCTCAGAAGAAGAAGCAGGATATTGTACCAGGTATTCGGAGCTCCCCATCTTGGAAAGGTCCTCTCTCTCCATTTCCATAACCTGCTCACATTCCATATCCACATTTAAATGCTCCATATTATTATGAGGCATACCAGCATCAAAGGAACTTTCATTACTTTTTTCTACCTGAATCTCATCAGCATTATGCTTGGTATCATCAATACCTAGCATTGCCCGAGAGCCATGCAGATTTTCTTTATTGTAAGCCTCCACAGCCATAGTTTCAATCAGCAGCGTGTTATCCTCTGATTCGTTAGATTCCAAACTCCTAGCTAGCATCGAGGGTTGCATGTACGCGTACATACGTACGTCACGAATGAAGGAAGGAACCAACGGAGAAGGAGAGAGAGAGAGCGCGCGCGGGAATGCGTGTCGAGGCGAGCCAGCCACGGATCAATGACGTGGCGGCCATCGCTGGGGCTGGGTGTGCTACTCACGCACATAAACACATTTTGTTATAGTTTGATTGATTGATTGATTATAGCACGAGCACGAGCACTAGCAGCGAGTCAATCGAAAAACTCCTCCGGCCCCGTTTCTTGTGTTTTCGATCTATCACTAGTAGAAAACAGGGCTGTGGTCACAACGCAATATACCCATTAGTCCCGGTTGCATTACGAACCGGGACTAATGTGAGCATTAGTCCCGGTTCGAGCGGCTGCAGGCATCAGTCCCGGTTCGAACGGGACCTTTAGTCCCGGTTGGAGACACCAGCCGGGACTAAAGGGTTTGCGAGCGGCTGCGAACGGTGCGAGCCCCTTTAGTCCCGGTTGGTATCTCCAACCAGGACTAAAAGGTCTATCTTTGGTCCCGGTTGGTATCTCCAACCAGGACTAAAAGGTCTATCTTTGGTCCCGGTTGGAGGTACAAACCGGGATTGAAAAAAAATTCAAATTTTTTTTCAATTTTTTTTTCAAATTTCAATTTTTTTTCTCCCAGCCCTTTAATCTCGGTTGTTGTCTTTAACCGGGACTAAAGTTCTATCTTTAGTCCCGGTTAGAGACACCAACCGGGACTAAAGCCTTTCACCACATTAAACTTGGAAAAATCATAACTAAATCATCCTAATTCAGAAAAATACATATAATATAATATATCAAAATTTGCAGAACAAAAAGATTGATTTGCGGAACATTTGACGGTGGCGTCGATGACTACACCCAATGGGTGAACTCTGCGTGCCACCACTAGTTCCAAGAAACACTCGACGCGACCTAGTCGACTCAAGTGGAAAAACTACTCAGCAAAAGTCAAAACACCCAGTAGGTGTACAGATGCAAGGTGCAGACTGACAGTAGATGCACATTAAAGGTTTTTTGGGTAGCATATCCTAACAGAACAAGCGTCAAGCTAAAAGATCAGTCGGAAATCAGCTAACCTGGACGTTGGTCTGGAGTGCCGAGCTGGCATCATAAGCAGCCTGACTGGCCTCGCGCACCACCTTCATCTACTCCATCATAAGGCCTGCCTGGCATATAGCTTCCTTGGCAGCACTCACTTGGTCCTCCGGGACATGATGGGTGACGAAAAGCGGAGTTGGTGGAACAGTCGCAGCAACCTGGGGATCTGAGGCATGGAGTTGCACGGACGAAGCAGGGACTTGGACAGTCGACGCCGAAGGACGTCCAGTCAACACAGGATCGGCAAAAGTAACAGAAGCTCGATTGAGGTCTCCAGACTGCTGGGTCGCTGGTTCTAGCACTGACGTCGTCTGAGGTGTCTTGTTAGCTGGCACCCTCCTGCCTGAAGACCTGCCCCTCCTTCCCGTAGGCCTCTAGGGCATATCTTCATCGTCGTCTAGAAGTTCAATAACATTATGCGGTGCTGCAAAAGACTCGACCGCAAGAGTTCAGTCGACCGATAAATCAATTGACAAAATGAAAGCAAGATCGCAGAAGTCATACCTGCTTTGGAAGTGGCCGCGTCCTCGGTCTCCTCGTCATCCTTGTAAATGTCCATGGAGGTCACAGAGGTAGCGGCGCTGAAAGTTTCAGCATTCACTCGGTCAAGCAAGAGAATGAGTCGACTCGATTATAGAAGTTTTCAAGCGACGCAAAAGCAAAGAGATAAAGCAAAATACTTACCCAGAGGCAACGGGGACGTCCACTTTGATCTTTGGCAGGGCCTTCCGAGCCTTTGTAGGCGCAACCTTGAGCTACTTTGGGGCCTTTTCAGTCGGCTCGGGGGAAGATGTCCGAGTGCGCTTCGATGCATGCGTGCTATATGCGACCGCTTTGCCTCGAACGCTCGCCGAATCATGCTTTTTCTTGGAACGTCTTTCGGAACGAGGTGGGGAGTCGACCTCTTCGCCGCTGCTTGAGTCCTCACTTTCTTCCTCGTCTTCGTCATCGGATTTCCCGTCGGCGCTCTCACCTCCGCTTGCCTCTCCCTCCTGGACTTGCTCTCCATTCGGCATGGAGTACATCTCAGTATAGATCTGCAAAGAAAAGGGGTGCACAAGCATCAGTCAGGTTCAAGGACAGTTACAAATCAGAACAAGAAGACACTCGGCAGTAAAAGTCAGACCTTGTCTGGTTCATTGGCGGCGGCAAGTGGTGGAACCCTCCTGGACCCCCTGGGGTTGTCTTTGTTTCCAGTGATGCCCTGCAACCACTGCGCCACTGTCTCCTCGGTGACTTCCTCCGGGTGGATCCGAGTGGTGTCATCAATACCCGAGTACATCCACATAGGATGATCGCGGGCCTGGAGTGGCTGGATGAGTCGACTGAGAAACACCTCAAGCAAATCCATGCCGGTCACACCATCACGGACTAGTTGGACTACCCGTTCGACTAACATGTTCGCCTCTGCTTTCTCTGCTGGAGTCACTTTCAAGGAAGAGGGCTGCTGGACTCGCTCCATGGAGAAGGGAGGCAGGCCAGTCGACTGACCAGGGGTCGGTTGGTCCTTACAATATAATCAGGTCGACTGCCACCCTCTAACTGAATCGGGAAGAGCCATAGCTGGAAAAGTACTCCTACCCCTCATCTGAATCCCTAGACCCTCGCACATCTGGATCATGTGCGTCCTCTCATAGCCTTTTTCACAGACTGGGAGCGGCAAGTAAAGATGTGCTTAAAGAGACCCTAATGCGGTCGACAACCCAGGAAATTCTCACACATGGAAACAAATGCAGCGAGATATGTGATGGTGTTGGGGGGAAAGTGATGAAGTTGGGCTCCAAAAAAGTTCTAGAAGCCACGGAAAAAAGGATGGGGGGCAGGGAGAAACCGCGGTCAACATGACTCGCGAGGAGGACGCACTCACCCTCCTGCGGCCGCGTCTCAGTCTCATTTCCCAACAGCCTCCAAGATCCGTGGGCAATCAAGCCCCCTTCGACCAGATCCTCCAGGTCATCCTTCTGGATCATGGACCGAATCCAGTCGCCCTGGATCCAGCTGGGCGGCAGGCCGGACCTCGACGACGACCCCCAGACTCGTCTTCTTGCCCTTCGCCGCCGCCGTCGCCTTCTTCGCGCGCTCCAGGGTCGTCGTCTTGTCCTTTCCCATCACAGCAGACTACGCACACACGGGGCGGCGGCGTCGAGGGTGGAGGCGAACACGGTGGAGAAGCAGAGGAGGAGGAAGGGGAATGAGATGCACTGTGCAGAATACATCGGCCCCGACGCCTTATATAGGCCCGCTTCCGAGTGGCTGACTTGTGGGCCCAAACGATCCTGTCAAACCCCGCAACAGTCGCGCCCTCAGTACGTGGCGAAAAAGGTGGCACAAGAATCGAGGCGTCCCTGCCTAATCCGTTCCGTTTACTGTCATGCTCTCTGTCCCACGCGCTTCTCCAAATTTCGAATCCCGTGAGATCCGGGAACGGCAGTGCAACCAATCGCGCCAAAGATTTCATACCATTTCAACATTCGAAGCATATCAGTATAAGTTCACTCGACAAACTCTGAATGGATCAAGCCGACTGAAAAGGAAGTTGAAGTTTCAGCATGGTTCGCCGGCCCAGGTAAAATGCCTCCGAAGCATAAAAATCGGGTCGGAACCATCTTCAACTCCTTCTCCACTCGGACCTTGATCCATTCGGGGGCTAATGATGATGACATGTACCTAGGGTAGGGTAATAGGCCTGACCTAGAAACCCTTCCCAAGGACACTGCCCTAGAGTCAAAGGCATTCAAAGTACAACAACATCTACTGACTGAAATCACCTCAGAGTGCAACCCACTTGACCAACAATTCCACTCGGATAACCCAATTCCATTTGACCAGGATATAATAATTCGACCATACCAGAAACCACTCGGAGTACAGAAGATCTAAAGTAACTCAGGATGGCAACGGTCAGGCGTTCACTCCATAGTCTTAATGATCATTTATATGTCTTTATTATTGGCGTTACCAGTAACGTCTCACCTTAATGTACATTGAACCCCTTGTAACGTGGGATGGCTGGGTCCTGGCGCACTCTATATAAGCCACCCCCTCCACTGAGACAAGGGTTCGCACCCCCTGTAACTTCAGCATAATCCAGTCGACCAAGCCTCCGGGCACCGAGACGTAGGGATGTTACTTCCTCTAGGAAGGGCCTGAACTCGTAAATCTTGCGTGCACAATCTCACCGTAGCTAGGATCTTGCCTCCTCCTACGTACCCCCTATTCTACTATCAGACTTAGAACCACGACAATGCCCTTAAAGCCGTCTGATCATGATCGGATGAACGTCAATTTTTCTATGAAATGTGGCAATTTTTCAGTATTTTAAATGTGTTACATGGCAATTTTTCTACGAAACGTGGCAATTTTTCAGTTATAACAATTTTAGTTGGTTTGGCATGGCAAATTGGGTGTTCTGGAAAAAAACACTCCTAGAGAACGTTCCCCAGATATTGCGTTCCTAACTTAAACGTTTATAGAGTTTAAGTTAGGACATCTGGGGATTGAGCGTGCGCGACCTAGACGGTGACGGGGGACAGCTACGAGTCATCCATGGCGGCGAAGGACAGCCGAGGAAGATGCACCGGAGCATGAGGTGGCGGGGCAATGGTGGCGGAGGGTGGGGGAAGCGGAAACGGCCATGCGGAAATGTCCCTCCCGCCCAATCTCGCTGCGGATAGGGGCCGAGCTCGGGTCATCCTCCCACCCCATGAATCTAGAGGTCGAGGGAGATCTTTTGCCGCGCCCCGCAAAAAAAATTACGGGTCGGCCGCGAATGCGGTGTCTAATCGGGCAGGTTTTCCCGCCCTAACCCACATTTTGGCGGTTATTTTGCGGGTCGGGGCGGGATGCGGGGTCTTCTAGAGATGCTCTTACACGCTCCAACCAGTAGTGCCCTCTCAGTACCTTTTTGACTTCAACAGAAGCAACCCCAGGTACACGCAGCGGCCTCCTTCTTTTCAATTTACACGTCAGCATCCAAGTTTCGAGTTTTTTTCAAGCAATCAATAGATAAAATTATTTTCCATTGTTGATTGTTTTTTGAGACAGTGAACCGCTCCTCGTTCCGAGCGGTAAATAACTTTCTTTTCCAAATAAAATCATATGTAGAAATTAAAAACTGGAATTGGACTTACACAAGCATGTGCTGCACTAAAACATTTTTGGACCGTCTCAGAATCGTTTTATGCTCATTATGTGTGTACACGATGCAGGAGCAGGACTTCCACTAATTAAGCTAGAGATCTCATTAAGCTATAACACCTGGTAAGTGTCCCTGAAGTTTCTGCTGGGGGTCCAAATTTCAAGTTCAAGTTCTGGGCTCATTCAGTCATATTTCACTGAATATTCTCATGGATTTCCGGTAAGTTTTCCTAGTAATCTGACGACTTGGAGTTTTCCTATAAATAGCCCGGCATGCCTGCACGGTTGCCCATAGATTTACGGAGCTTGTTGTGTAGCTTAACTGATTCAAGAGTTGTTATTTTCAGGTAGGTTCAGAGTGGTGAGATTGTACAGTTGTCTGAACTTCTGGCCAACCATGGCTTATGCTTACCATGTTGCTACTCTTGTTTTTCAGGATCCTTATCTTGGAGCATTTCATCCTGTGTCTCTCGGAGATCTGTTGAAGTGCATTTCAAAATGGGAAAGCGCAACCCCAACAACGTCAAGAAGAGCATCTGGCAGCTCCTCTGCGGCTGTGGGTCGCCTCAGACCAGCAACTAATTAAGATCGGAAGAACATCTGGCAGCTCCTCTGTGGCTATAGTTCGCCATAAGTGAAAGTCATTAATATAGGTCGCCAGAAATTTCTTGATGTTGAGTTTTAAAAAGTTTATGTGATTAGATATTGCTAAGTTGTTTGGTTGAATTGGTTTGTAGTCGTGTGGTTGTATCAGGCTAGCTTCTCCTGCATAAAGGAGTGCTACCTCTTGAGCACTGCGTTGGATTTCCCCGAAGAGGAGAGGATGATGCAGCAAAGTAGCGTAACTATTTCTCTCAGTTTTTGAGAACCAAGGTATCAATCCAGTAGGAGACCACGCACAAGTCTCTCGAATAGATCTCCACGAGAGAGGGGGAGAACATTGTATTGAGATCCAAAATGAGAGAAGAAGCCATCTAGCTACTAGCTATGGACCCGAAAGTCTGAAGTAAACTACTCACACTTCATCCGAGGGGCTATGGTGATGATGTAGAAGCCCTCCATGGTGGATGCCCCCTCCGTGAGCTCCTAACAGGCCCCAAGATGGGATCTCGTGGATCTGAAGGTTGGCGGTGGAATTAGGTTTTGGCTCATGTTCGATCGCTTGGGGATACATAGGTATATATAGGAGGAAGGAGTACGTCGGTGGAGCGTCGGGGCCCACGAGGTAGAGGCGCGCCTGTGGGGGCCTCCACCTCGTGACCGCCCTGCACTTCTTGGAGTAGGTACCAAGTCTCTGGATCACGCTCGTTGGAAAATCACGTTCCCGAAGGTTTCATTCCGTTTGGACTCCGTTTGATATTCCGTTTCTTCGAAACACTGAAATAGGCAAAAAACAGCAATTCTGGGCTGGGCCTCCGGTTAATAGGTTAGTCCCAAAAGTAATATAAAAGTGGAAAATAAAGCCCAATATAGT
Source organism: Aegilops longissima (assembly GCA_021605205.1). NCBI lineage: Eukaryota > Viridiplantae > Streptophyta > Magnoliopsida > Poales > Poaceae > Aegilops > Aegilops longissima. Next base: position 573,487,801 of record CM038681.1, read on the forward strand.
CCAAGACAGTAGATAAAGTAGCATGGAGCAATCAAAAATTATAGATACGTTGGAGACGTATCAGGCATCCCCAAGCTTAATTCCTGCTCGTCCTCGAGTAGGTAAATGATAAAAAAAGAATTTTTGATGCGGAGTGATACTTTGGCATAATTTCAATATAAATCTTCTTACTTGTGATATGAATATTCAGATCCGAAAGATTTAAGACAAAAGTTCATATTGACATAAAAATAATAATACTTCAAGCATACTAATCAAAGCAATCATGTCTTCTCAAAATAACATGGCAAAAGAAAGTTCATCCCTACAAAATCATATAGTTAGGCTATGCTTCATTTTCGTCACACAAAGATGTTCCCAACTTCTATACCCCCGATGACAAGCCAAGCAATTGTTTCAGACTCAAATAATCTCAAACTTTTTCAACCTTCACGCAATACATGAGCGCGAGCCATGGATATAGCACTATGGGTGGAATAGAATACGATGATGGGATTATGTGGAGAAGACAAAAAAGGAGAAAGTCTCATATTGACGAGGCTAATCAACGGGCTATGGAGATGCCCATCAATTGATGTCAACATGAGGAGTAGGGATTGCCATGCAACAGATGCACTAGAGCTATAAGTATATGAAAGCTCTACAAAAGAAACTAAGTGGGTGTGCATCCAACTTGCTTGCTCACGAAGACCTAGGGCATTTTGAGGAAGCCCATCATTGGAATATACAATCCAAGTTCTATAATGAAAAATTCCCAGTAGTATATGAAAGTGACAAAATGAGAGACTCTCTATCATGAAGATCTTGGTGCTACTTTGAGGCACAAGTGTGGTAAAAGGATAGTAGCATTGTCCCTTCTCTCTTTTTCTCTCATTTTTTTTGGGCCTTTCCTTTTTTTGGCCTTGCTTTTTTTCTTCTTCTTTTTTATTTTTTATTTTTTTTCGTCCGGAGTCTCATCCCGACTTATGGGGGAATCATAGTCTCCATCATCCTTTTCTCACTTAGGACAATGCTCTAATAATGATGATCATCACACTTTTATTTTTCTTACAACTCAACAATTACAACTCAAAACTTAGAACAAAATATGACTCTATATGAATGCCTCCGGCGGTGTACCAGGATGGTGCAATGAATCAAGAGTGACATGTATGGAAAATAATGCATGGTGGCTTTGCCACAAATACGATGTCAACTACATGATCATGCAATGGCAATATGACAAAAGTAATGTATGTCATAATAATGATGATGGAAGTTGCATGGCAATATATCTCGGGATGGCTAGAAATGCCATGATAGGTAGGTATGGTGGCTGTTTTGAGGAAGATATAAGGAGGTTTTTGTGTGATAGGGCGATCGTATCACGGGTTTGGATGCACCGTGAAGTTTGCACCAACTCTCAAGGTGAGAAAGGGCAATGCACGGCATGAAGAGTCTAGCAAAGGCAGAAAGGTGAGAGTGCGTATAATCCATGGACTCAACATTAGTCAAAAAAACTCATATACTTATTGCAAAAATTTAGAAGCCATTAAAAATCAAGTACTACGCGCATGCTCCTAGGGGGATAGATTGGTAGGAAAAGACCATCGCTCGTCCCCGACCGCCACTCATAAGGATGCACAAGCCAGGTACACTTCATGTTTCAAATTTGTTACACAACTTTAACCATATGTGCATGCTACGGGACTTGCAAACTTCAACACAAGTATTTCTCATATTCACAATTATCAACTAGCACGACTTTGATATTCTCACCTCCATATATCAAAACAATTATCAAGCATCAAACTTATCTTAGTATTCAATTCACTCAAAAATAAAGTTTCACATATCTTGAATACCAAGTATATTAACATTAAGCAAATTACCATGCTATTAACGACTCTCAAAATAATCTAAGTGAAGCATGAGAGATCAATAGTTTCTTTAAAACAAATCCACCACCGTGCTCTAAAAGATATAAGTGAAGCACTAGAGAAAAAATTATCACGCTCAAAAGATATAAGTGAAGCACTATGAGCAAAACTATCAAGCTCAAAAGATACAACTGAGGCACATAGAGTATTCTAACAAATTCCAAATCATGTATGGCTCTCTCAAAAGGTGTGTACAACAAGGATGATTGTGGTAAACTAACAAGCAAAGACGCAAATAATACAAGATGCTCCAAGCAAAACACACATCATGTGGTGAATAAAAATATAGCTCCAAGTAAATTACCGATGGAAGTGGATTTAAAGAGGGATGCCTTCCGGGCATCCCCAAGCTTTGACTTTTTGGTGTCCTTGGATTATCTTGGGGGTGCCATGGGCATCCCCAAGCTTAGTCTCTTGCCACTCCTTGTTCCATAATCCATCAAAAGAATTCACCCAAAACTTTAAAACTTCACAACACAAAACTCAACAGAAATCTCGTGAGCTCCGTTAGAGAAAGAAAACAAAAGACTACTTCAAGGTACTGTAATAAACTCATTATTTATTTATATTGGTGTTAAACCTACTGTATTCCAACTTCTATATGGATTATAAACTATTTTACTAGCCATAGATTCATCAAAATAAGCAAACAACACACGAAAAACAGAATCTGTCAAAAACAGAACAGTCTGTAGCAATATGTAACTAACGCAAACTTCTGGAACTCTAAAAATTCTACCAAACTTAGACGACCTGGAAAATCTGTTTATTGATCAGCAGCAATTGGAATCAGTATTTTATCACGTTCTGGTGATTTTTAACAATTCGGGCACTGAGCGCAAAGTTTCTGGAAATTACAGCAAGATCAAATAACTATCATCCAAGAAGATCCAATAGGTTTAACTTGGCACAAACACTAATTAAAAGATAAAATCACATCTAAACAGAGGCTAGATGGATTATTTATTCCTAAACAGAAGCAAAAACAAAAAACTCAAAATAAAATTGGGTTGCCTCCCAACAAGCTTTATCGTTTAACGCCCCTAGCTAGGCATAAAAGCAAGGATAGATCTAGGTGGTGCCGTAGTAATAAGATAGATCGGTGAAACTCATTTCATATTCTCTACGTTCGGCAGCAAGTTTTCTTTGAGGCAAGCAAAAGTAATCAAAAGGGCTAAATTTAATAGGACAAAAGTCCCCAAGATCAATTTTAGGGGGTATAGGTTCCTCTTTCGGGCCTTCATATTGCACAACCAATTCATCGTTATAAGCATTCTTTTGACAGAACTTTGTGAGCCTATACTCAAGAGAGCATCCTAGCTCATTATTTCGAATAGCCAAATCATCATTAAGCTCGGAGATTCTATCAATTAAAATATTGGTAGGCACTTTTTTTCTAAGATTTTCATTGAAAGCAACATAATCTATAGATTGAAAACGCATTATTTCCTCTTGATCAAAAATGATAGATTCTATGGGAGGACGGCCAGCGTCTACCCTATAGTGCGCAAAGATTTCTTTGGCTTCTTTTATTATAAATCTGAATTCATGAGCCAAAAAGATAGTAGCGGCACGCTTAAAAGAGGAGTGTTCAATATTAGAAAACTCTAGGAAAATTCTTTGTATAGAAGGGTGCATATGCATAAAATGCCTTTCAAATTCAACGATAAGCATGGCAATAGCGTCCGCAAGACTACTAGTTCTATGAAGAATAGAACCACCCATAGAGGGTAAAGCACCAGCACAAGTAAAGAAATCTTGAAAATAACTCTTTTTCCAATAATATTACCATTACCGATTCGAAATCTTTTTGTGTGATAGGTAGGGGATTCTTCAGCAGGAGCTTCAGAATTTTCCATATTATTATCACCCATATCGGCGATAATTTCCCCAATTTCAGACATAACAACTAGCAAGCAAACTAACACATGAGCAAACAAAAAGGCAATGGGGAAAAGAGGAGGAGATTGGGAAAGAGAGGGCGAATAAAACGGCAAAGGTGAAGTGGGGGAGAGGAAAACGAGAGGCAAAGTAGCGTAAGTATTTCCCTCATTTTTTGAGAATCAAGGTATCAATCCAGTAGGAGACCACGCACAAGTCCCTCGTACCTACACAAAACGATAGCAACTCGCAACCAACGCGATTAGGGGTTGTCAATCCCTTCACGGTCACTTACGATAGTGAGATCTGATAGAGATGATAAATAATATTTTTGGTATTTTTTGATAGATAGATGCAAAGTAAAAAGTAAAAGCAAAGTAAAAACAAAGCAAGTAAATAAAGTGATAGAGATTGCTATGATGAGAATAGACCCGGGGGCCATAGGTTTCACTAGTGGCTTCTCTCAAGAGCATAGATATTCTACGGTGGGTGAACAAACTACTGTTGAGCAATTGACAGAATTGAGCATAGTTATGAGTATATCTAGGCAATGATCATGTATATAGGCATCACGTCCAAAACAAATAGATCGAAACGATTCTGCATCTACTACTATTACTCCACTCATCGACCGCTATCCAGCATGCATCTAGAGTATTAAGTTAAAAACAGAGTAACGCCTTAAGCAAGATGACATGATGTAGAGGGATAAATTCATGCAATATGATAAAACCCCATCTTGTTATCCTCGATGGCAACAATACAATACGTGCCTTGCAACCCTTTCTGTCACTGGGTAAGGACACCGCAAGATTGAACCCAAAGCTAAGCACTTCTCCCATTGCAAGAACTACCAATCTAGTTGGCCAAACCAAACTGATAATTCGAAGAGACTTGCAAAGATAACTCAATCATACATAAAAGAATTCAGAGAAGAATCAAATATTTTCCATAGATAATACTGGATCATAAACCCACAATTCATCGATCTCAACAAACACACCGCAAAAAGAAGATTACGTCGAATAGATCTCCACGAGAGAGGGGGAGAACATTGTATTGATATCTAAAGAGAGAGAAGAAGACATCTAGCTACTAGCTATGGACCCGAAGGTCTGAAGTAAACTACTCACACTTCATCGGAGGGGCTATGGTGATGATATAGAAGCCCTCCGTGGTGGATGCCCCCTCCGGCGGAGCTTCGGAACAGGCCCCATGATGGGATCTCGTGGATACAGAAGGTTGCGGCGGTGGAATTAGGTTTTTGGCTCCTGTTCTGATCGTTTGGGGATACGTAGGTAAATATAGGAGGAAGGAGTACGTCGGTGGAGCGTCAGGGGGCCCACGAGGTAGGGGGCGTGCCCAGGGGGGTGCGCCCTCCACCCTCGTGACCGCCTCTGGCACTTCTTGGAGTAGGGTCCAAGTCTCCTGAATCACGTTCGGTTGGAAAATCACGTTTCCGAAGGTTTCATTCCGTTTGGACTCCGTTTGATATTCCGTTTTTTCGAAACACTGAAATAGGCAAAAAAAATCAATTCTGGGCTGGGCCTCTGGTTAATAGGTTAGTCACAAAAGTAATATAAAAATAAAAAATAAAGCCCAATATAGTCCAAAACAGTAGATAAAGTATCATAGAACAATAAAAAATTATAGATACGTTGGAGACGTATCAAGGAGCATGTAAATGAGTTTCATGTGATCAGATTCAGAAATAAATCTCCAAAACTTGCTTCCTTTACTTATCATGCGTGTGAATCCCTGCGAGATTTGGAATGAACCAAAAGGAGACAGAAGAAGCGAAGCTTCTTGAGGCTTCGTGTATTCCATCAATGCAGGGAGGTTAAGGCCTCCTTTGGTTCACATGACATGAGTATTATGCGAATAGAAAAATTATAGAAAACGAGATGATATGTATCTCAATTTTCATAGGAAAATGATGTCATTTAATGGGGCCCTCCCGCCAGCAAGGGCCGGGGTTCACCGCGCCTCCATGGACATAGGACCACATGAGATGAGGTAGACCGGCGGCGGCACCGGCGGGAGGTACGAGAAACCCTAACCAAAGAGTCCTCTTTCTTTCCATCTTCCCGTGGGTTAGATGTGCTGATTCTGTAGAGCAACCCTTGTTTCTGCTCATGCGCTCTTAGTTCATGTCGTTCGTCCTATACATAACTTAGAGATGTCGTCTTAGCTTGATTTCTTCCTACTATCAATGAAATCATACACACGCCGAAAGTCCTATTCTGATCACGAGCTCAAATGCACTCTCATGAACAATAAAATCAAAAAGTAATTAAAAAATTTAAAAAATTCTGAATTTGTTTTGTGGTAATTTTTGACAAATATTTTGTATGGTTGCAAAATTTCAGGACGAAATGACATTCGTGGAAGCCGTGTTAAAAAAAACATAATCAGTACTCCAAAATGCTTTTCAAACTAGCATTTTTGGAGCATCCATTTGTTTATTTTTTGTCATGACTTTACACGAATGTCATTTTGTGATGAAATTTTCAAGCATACAAAACATTTTTCGAAGTTTATCACCAATTTTTTTTGTTTTTTTTGTTTTACTGTTCATCAGGGTGCATTAATTTGAGCTCGGGAGCATGTACTCACAGCTGCACTAAAACATTTCTAAGTTTCGGATTCTTTTTATGCTGACTATGTACGTAGACGATGTCGGACTCCCTGTAATTAAGCTGGGGATCTCATTAAGCAATAATCCCTGGTAAGTGTCACTGAAGTTTCTGCAGGTGGTCCAAATTTCAAGTTCAAGTTATGGACTCATTCAGTCATTCTTCAACGAATATTCTCGTGGGTTGCCGGTAAGTTTTCCTAGTAATCTGGCCGCGAATTTGCTAGTACTTGGGTAATTCCTATAAATAGGCCTGCATACCTGCACAGCTGCACCACAGAGGTACCGAGCTGGTTGTCTAGCTTAACTGGTTTCACTTTCAGAGTGGTTGTTTTCAGGTATTGTACTAGGTTCAGAGTGGCAAGATTGTACAGCTGTCTGAACTTCCGGCCAACCATGGCTTATGCTCACCATTTTACTAGTCATGTATTTCAGGATCGTCATCTTGGAGCATTTCATCTTGTGGCCTGTTGAAGAAGAATGGGAAAACGCAACCCCAACAACGTCAAGAAGAGCATCTGGCAGCTCCTCTGCGGCTGTGGGTCGCCTCAGACCCGCAACTAATCAAGATCGGAATTGTATGGACGACAAAGCGATAGGTCGCCAGAAGTTGCTTGATGTTGAGTTTAAAAAGTGTATGTGATTAGATATTGCTGAGTTGTTTGGTTGAATTGGTTTGTAGTCTTGTGGTTGTATCAGGCTAGCTTCTCCTGCAGAAATTAAGGAGCATCTAAACTAGTTTCATGTGATCAGATTCAGAAATAAATCTCGCAAACTTGTTTTGTTTACATGTCATGCGTGTGAATCCCTGGGAGATTGGAACCTCGTCGCACCTGGCGAACAAAATTCGAGCCGAAACTAACAATGTTTGGGCAGACGGGTCGTCTCCACACTATTCATTCATTTCCAGTTCGACACTGCAAAGGTGAGTCGCGTCAGTTTAATTTGCCTCAAACATTGGTTACCATTACGTGCATCATTAGCAGTGGTTGAACTTGAACCGTTCCAAGTGTAAACGTTCCATGCTTCAGTCATGGCAGTCAATGCTTCAGACACACGGACCATCCTCAGTATTTCAGTCTCCGTTTACGCGTGCTATATGTGGCCTAACAATTGTGTCGCACGGTTGCCGTCCAGCAAATCGTTGAATGATTGAACATTGAAGGCATCAAATCTGGGAGCCATGTTAAAATAAGAGGCAAGAGCACTAGAGACCCACAAACTTGCGTTAGATGTGATGGTTTAGTCCACAAACTTGCAAAAGGTGATCAACTCATCCACATACTTGCAAAGCATGGGATGAGTTAGTCCACAGCCAATAAGAAGCAGACAATTGGCGCCTTGCTGGCAGCTTCGTGGCAGATTGGCTTGGACCGGCGTTTTTGCAAAAAAAAAACCTCAACATTTATGGAAATCACGTCTGCAGTCCTTGTCTGGGTCGGCCTTGGTTATTTGTCCCAAGATTCTCATCACCTTTCATGTTTTCCCACATTTCAGCACCGGTACCATATTCTATATACTGCTAAAATATCCGATGCAAGAACATGGAAGATCACCTATAATAGAGGAAATTCAGTAATATGTATCTAAGAATAATCGGCAGGAACATTTAAAGTTTGTTTCCTTGATGCGGTGAAATCTTCTGTCGACATACGTATAACAACTTCCGAATTGTAGTCATATATAAAATACATATTTAAAGTTTATTTGTAGGTTTCTAGTTATATGCGAGTGGGTTGCAACGGTCAACAATGCTGATAAATAAATTGAATAGATGATACAAATACAACCTTCAAAACATATGTCTATTGTTTGACAATCATGTTTAAGCAATTCCATTGACCAGGTGGTGAATAACTATTTGACATCGTAATTTTGTCGATCAATCAGTGATTCAAAAACAAACTTTACACACTAAAAGCATATTGTATAACAATCACATTTAAGCAATTTCATCGACTATTTAATACATAACTGTTTGATATCACAACCGGTTCAATTTCTTTCTGTAACATACAATTACCAAGCAGTAAGTTAAACACACACATGACTCCCCACAGTGAAGGCGGCCTGCACAAAATAAATCTCTGGTAATTTGAACCGAAGTACGTAATTTTTTAACTATTTCAGTTCAAGACTAACTAAAGTCCAAAGTTCATCTAGTATGCATGCCATGTCAGTAAATAAGCAAGCGATTGCACACGGCCGGTTGATCCATGCATCCATGCTTGTAATTTCCTAGTAGTTACCTAGAAAGAGGTATTATGCATATCAGATTAGGATCAACCCGGTCGGTAGCATGTATGGATGCATGATGCTTGTCTTGTCTCGTCTTTCTTTGCCTAGCATGGCAATTGGCGACGATGATGGTGCATGCACGGTTGGCACTTTCCAATGCAATTCAACCGTGGCATCATTACATAAGTGCAATACGTGAAACTCAAAATATGGTAGACTCACCTTCCCATCGACAGTTTTACCTCCTCACCGTCGTCCGTGGCCGACATGCAGCGGCGGCGACCTGCAAGGTGCTGCACATTCTGAAGGTTCCCCTCCTCACTATCGTGTGCGGCCGATCTGCAGCAGCGGCTACCAGCGAGGTGATGCGCTTTTTGGAGGCGACCAGCAAGGTCATCCTCTATGTTTTGTACATGATAAGTTATACTTTTTGGAGTAGTCTATGACTCCGATCATATGTATTTGGTACAGATGCAGATATGATTGAAGTGTGTTTCTGCAGAAAGTTACGACTACAACCTGAGCTCAGCCAACAAGTTAATCTGCTGCATATTGAAATTGCTTCATGTATTATGGAACACCACACAGAGTAAATTGTAATCCAAGAAAAGCTATCAGCAAGCGATGGCATCATGGATTTTCGCAAAATAACCAAGGCCGGCCCAGACAAGGATTGCGAGCATGATTTCCATAAATGCTGAGGAGGTTTTCACAAAAACACCGGTCCAAGCCAATCTGCCACGAAGCTGCCAGCAAGGCGCCAATTGTCCGCCTCTGATTGACCGTGGACTAAATCATCCCATGCATTTCAAGTTTGTGGATGAGTTGATTACCTTTTGCAAGTTTGTGGACTAAACCATCACATCCATAGCAAGTTTATGGGTCTCTAGTGCTCTTGCCTCTTAAAATAAGCTACAACAGTCGTGGTCATACGCTCACACTGACTGACAGCATCACACGAAAGCGTCAGAATTGTCAAAAAGGAAAAAAAAGTCGGGTCATCCCGGGTCATTCAGAAGTCATTTTCAGTTAGTTTTCACTTCTAACACTGGTCACTGGTCAAGTACAAGAGACAATAATAAAGTAGCTAGCGCGAGCAGAATATATACTTGGCAAGATTTTGCAAGCATCTTTCACTGAACATTCTACGACAACCGCAAACTAACTCCAATTTAGCCTTTTTATTTTGTGATTGTTCATGTACTTCTCCAGGTACGTGCAACCCAAGTTTCTCTGGCTGTGTGACTTGGACTACTACTATGAGCAGAGTACTCAGAGGACATTGACTCCCCTGAATTTTCTTGTGGTTTCCCGTGTTCTTTTCCTAGTAAAGTCTGCTGTAGGCACACTCCCAGACTGACATGTGGGGTAGAGGTGTGTAGCTAACTGCTTGTGTCAGTGTGAGTGCGTGTGTGACTTCTTTAAATAGGCGGTACGAACTGCTGCTTATTCGCATCATTCGATGGAACAAATCCTGATTTGCTTAATTAGCTCTTCAAGCAGTTGCCATTCTCAGGTACGCATGTTCCCTGCCTTTCTGTGATGCTCTGCAACGGAAATCTGTATATAACCTTTTTTTTTCGATGGTGCGTTGGTAAATTATGCCAGGAATTGTCTGTTGTATCAGGACAGGAGCTAATTTTTGGTGCATTTTCAGCTTGCAAATCAGTGGTCGATCTCAGGTGGAAGCAAGGGAAAATGGCTGGTCGCAACGGCGTGAAGAAGAGCATCTGGCAGTTTCTCTGTGGCTGCTCGTCGTCATCTACCACGGATGAATAATTTCAAAGAGCTAGGGAAGAAGAGGTGTTCAAAATGGTGCGGTATTGTTCCCGATAGCTTAACGAGCCTCCTGTCGAGAAATTCATAGGCGTGCTCGTCCTCGCATGCTCACGTTATCTCCACGCGCTCGTTTGCATCAGGATCGAAGCACACAGTTATATGAATAGCGGTATGTGGCCCGTATAAGCAGTATTCTGCTTGAGGGGAAAACTGCGTTGGCCCATGGAGTGGCGCGGTGTCGTTTGCACGTAACGGCCGATGTTGCCAGCCCACATCATGTACCAGCCGGAATATTCTACCAAGGTCGGGCGGACGTGCACAACCCATCAGGTCAGCTGTCACCCCATCTTCTCTTTCCCAGATCCATCGCGGAGGGTCAGATGTAATCGCGTAGCTAGGTGCTGCCACCGGCCACGGCCGCGCCAGCGTAACTAGCTAGAAAATTGTCACACTTTTGAAAACAAAACTACCACATGTCAGGATTCTAAAATACATATGTACAGCAAAAATATATATAGACATGTATACAAGATAAAATTTGCCACAAGCATATATTTTTTCATATATTTATATATCTCCCTAACACATTTTTTTGCCATGCTCTAAAATAAATAAGTTACCACAAAAATCGCCATGTGTAAATGATAAAATTTTCCACAAACATATAATTGTTTCTCTAAAGATCACGGAAAATTTAGAAACTTTGTAATGGTCACATGGCAAAAAAAAACTATGAATTTGAGTCTATAAAATCATGGCAAAATTAGGAAAAGATATAATGGGCACATGGCGAATTTAGAACATATGTGAAGTATTTATGGCAAAATTTCATTGTTGAAAACATATACAAAGTAACAAAAAGTTTCCAAGGAAATATGTTTTTTTGAAACATTGCCTCTAATAAAAGTTGCCATGGAAAAATTCGTTTCAAGAATCAAGACACATGTTGTAACATATAGTTGTCATGGCAAAACTCATTTTCAAAAAATATGCATTGTGATGAAAGTTCCCATGGCAAGAATCCTTTTCTGAAACCTATGTGATTTTTCCAATCGTAAAATGCTCAGACCGTTCGATCGGAACATTTGTGAGATTTGATGATCTGCGGTGAAGTTGCCCTAATAACAAAAAATGGTATTCTTGGCTCACCCAAGGCAAGCGACTGGGCATGTCATATTTGTGCCTAACAAATTGTGAGCCTCTTTTTCACAGGGACGGATCTAAGTGCTGCTCCTCGCTAGCTGCCATTCTGAACCATATTCAGGGAAAAAAAACATTTAATTAGATCGCATGCGAGCGAGATAGGTATACAGGACCACTTGGCATGAGTGGTAAGCTATATCAAAACCAATGAACAAGAGATAGGTATACGGGAGTCGGGAGACCGAAGCTACTCACTCTGAACTGCTGTGTGCTGCTCCTCGCTAGTTTTTTTTTCAAGAACCTCTCCTCGCTAGGTATCCCGTCACGTTAGCGGTCTGCCAAATTGCACACTATCCATACGGCCGTCAAGGCGACAGCCTGCTCCGTCACGACATCCCTCCTGGCCCACACCTGTATCCCATCCTTTCCGCCTCCTGTACGAAGCCGTATTTCCCTCCGTCCATAATTGCCTCCTCCAGGTGACCTTGTACCATTGGTGCACAAACCAGGAGCATGCGAGCTCGTCCGCCGCATCCTGTCGCATGTAATTGTTGTGCGTGGTTAGTTAGAATATTAGATTGTCCTGTCTGGTTCAGTTGGTATGTGGTTGTTCATGCGATTAGTTGTGTGATGATTCCCCTGAGGAAAGGAGGTGGAAGAGTGGTGTCGAAGTGTCGTGTCATATAACTAGACTTCATGGGAAGTTCGAATAAAGATATTAGATATGCCAAAACGTTGAACAAAATGTTGTTTTTATGGTAAAAACAAATATGAATAGTGTCGCTGTAGGAAAATTTTCTGTTTATATGGGTCCCTAAACTTTTGCTATGAACCAAAAAGACCAAGACGGGAGCACCGTATACTTTCAAGAATGGAATATGTAAAAAAAGAAGCTTGATTAGTAGTAGGTCGAACAGTTCCGGTGGTCATAATTAAGCCCAAGCTGTTTTGAATTGAAGGCTAACGAGTGTTCCAGTCATGGTCAGTACGTACTTACTGTACACTACTCGCCATATTGTCTTTTTGACGAAGATTACTCGCCATGGATTTGACCACGGAATCCAGTCCCACCACCAGTAATACGCGTACGACGCTAATAGTTTACATATTCCATTTAAGCTTGTTGCGCACGACGGAAGGGCATCAAGTTAACTGTTGAACTTAAGGTCAGAAGTCTGAACGCCTTCAAAACTCACACTTGACAGTGCTCGTTCTGACACTGTCACAACGGGACGTGACACTTGCAAGTCATTTTTTACTCTTGCTTTCCAGTCACGATCGCCCCAGTTGGAGTGTTGGACTGTCCCTTGCTAGGACCTGTTCTCAGTCCAGTGAACCTTTCCCGGTCATCGATGCAATTTTTTCCTACTCCTTGCACAGCAAGCAAGCCAGCTAGTCAGCTTCTTCAGCATTATACGTGCGAACCAAGTACTGGTACTAGTATAAATAAATTGGACATCAGATAGGCTTGCTCAGGCACCGAGCTTCCAACTCCCCCGCTTGCTCAGTTTAGCACTTCCAGCTCCAAGCATTTCTGATATTCCATCTTAACCGTTTCACCTGTGACTGTGAAGGTGAGCTCCGACTCTCCGAGGATCCTCCATCAGAACTTCAGAAGCATGGCTGATCACAATAGCGTGAAGAAGAGCATCCTGGAGCTCATCTGCGGCTGCTTCTCCTCAGTTCAGTCAGTTTAGGGTGATCTAGGGTGTGTATCGTTCTAAATGTATCATCAGTTCATCAGTCAGTTTTTTTTGACAAAACACATCGATGTATTTGAGTGATAAAGCATTAGCGTTTTATGTCGTTTCTCGATTGAATATAATACTATATCCGAAGTTGTAGTTGGATACGTCAAGAATTCTGAATCGTAATTGAAATCACCGTTGTTCGTTATCTCCCCTAATAATAAAGCACGGAGTGCTTCTGGTCGTACGTCATCGTCATTTTTTGCATAAAACCCCTTGATGTTTATGGAAATTAACCCGCAGTCCAGAAACAAGTGAGAAAATATGATTCGATTGAGGCCGACGCAAAGTGGAGACAGAGCCGAGGATAGCGCTCAGCCAGAGAGAGAGAGAGAGAGAGAGAGTACAGAGATGGATGAGCTCGCGCCATTGGACGCAGCACCACCACAACCGAGCCAGCAACATCTCACCAGAGGCAGACGCCGAGCACCATTGCGCCGACAGCCTCCCGCGCCTCCGCCACAGGCCCGCCTTGCAGGCCACTTGCCCCTGCGTGCACATGTTGGCTGCCAGGAGCCCTATACGCAGCCACGCGCAACCAGCCGCAGCTGCTGTTCATCGCCGAGGACTACGGCGGCCGCATCGTAGGCTACGTGCTGGCCAAGATGGAGGAGGACCCTCGGAGCCCTGCCACGGGCACATCACCTTGCTCACCATGCTCCGCTCCCACCGCAAGCTCGGGCTCGCCACCAAGCTCATGTCGGCCGGGCAGGCCGCCATTGACCAGGTCTTGGCGCCGAGTACGTCTCCCTCCATGTCCGCCGCTCCAACCGCGCCGCCTTCAACCTCTACATCTCCACCTCGGCTACCAGATCCACGACATCGAGGCCAAGTACTATCTTGACGGCGAGGACGCCACGACATGTGCAAGATGCTGCGTCGGCCCGTGCCAAGAAGCACCACCACCACCATGCCGCGGCGGCTGCTGCTCCCACGACTCCCCTGCTGCCACGGCTGCCGGCTCGTCCTCGACTTCCGCCGCCGGAAAGAAGGCCGACGAACGCGAAGTCTCCAATCACCGCTGCCAGATCTGGCGAGCAACCGAGCCACCACGCAAACCGACCCTGTAGCCCCGGCCGGCCACCCACCCACTAGAGAGGGCTCCGCCACCACGGCATGGGGACGCTGCTCCCGCCACAGCGCTGGGCCCTCCGCCGCAGGCCCGACCGAGGCAAGTGGGCGCGGCTGGACGAGGCGCTTACCCTCCTTGCAGTCAACATGAGCGCATGAGCAGAGGAAGCAGCGAGGATGAGCACTGCGGGTCGACCGGACTTGGGAGGAAGCATGCCTGGTGCAGGTGGCGAGGCTGTGGATGTCCAAATCGGGACGGATCCGAGGCTGTTGGTCGGGGTGAGGCTGCTGGACGTCCGGAGCATGGGCGGCTGAGCAGGAGGCTAGATCGAACGACGGTGGAGGAGCTCCAAAATCTTATGGTTCCTCACCGACAGAAGGGGTTGCTTCCCTGGATAGAGAAGAAAAGAAGGTAGAGCATCGGGTGGATGGAGAAGAAGAGGAGGAAGCATGGCGTGTTCTGAATAAGGGGGCACGTAGTGGGAAGTGGGCGGTGGCTTGTTGTCGCTAGATGATGTGCTGGGCCTGAAGCTGCTGGATGCTATATATGCACCGATTTACAAATTTTTTTGGATGAACATCCATTACAATTACTTCCTCTGTAAAGAAATATAAATTTTTTTTTTTACGGGAGCACTTGCTACTGGATGTCATAATTTAATATTCATGCCTACCACATCTTACAAATACAGATCATATATAACAATATTTCTTGTGTCATAGTTTAAAAATGAGTGGAATATTGAAAAGAGATAATATTTCGTAAGGGAGAAGATATTTGGGGCTCACCGATACTTGCTTATTATCAAGATATTCCTCGATTTTGGATGTCACTGATGTCTTGGTAAGATAGGGAGGAGAGAGGGAGGGATGAAGAGCGGAGAGTGCAACAACGGTGCATCTTGCTCGCGTCCTGTTTCGCCTTGCACGGCGGCTTGGGGGGAGGGTGTGCTCCTAATACTGACGGCAACATGTCAACCAAAGAGCGCAAAGCATTATAAACTCTTTACTTTCCGACCATCATATTTTGGAAGTGGGAAAGTATAAATATAAATTAACGATAATACCGATTGCGAGATATTATATGTTCTATTTGAAGCTGCTACAAGCATGTGAATGATGCACAATTATTTTTGCATTGAAGAAGTAGTTTTTGATCTATCACATGGATAAATCTTTAGATTTCTATAATTCTTTCTATGCAGGCTTATTGAATATGAACAACTCATTAGAAATTATCTAATTTCTTTATAGCGGGTTGAAGGAGTAGGTTTTATTAGAAGAGAAGAAGATTATGAGCTTTTGGAATACAATAGAATCTTCATAAAGTGTATCTTTATGAGTCTTACAACCAATTTAATTGGAAAGTCATATTATTCATCATGACAGGTAAGCTCTGAAATACCACACGAACTCTCATATTTATTTTATACCCGTTGCAACGCACGGGCTTTTTTGCTAGCCCCCATTTATTACTATTTATTAAAATTTATTTGAAATTTCCATGTTTAACATTATCATCAACATTTATTAAAATTGGATATAAAAAATGATGCACAATGGCATATGAAGCAGGTTTTTTCCTAAGCTAACCACACTTGCTCAATAATGTTTTAAGGAATACATGTTTTTTTTACATATGCAGCAGGTTGTGTTCCTTTTTTCGCCCGGTGCAATGCACGGGCATTTGTACTAGTGTGGAACAACAACTCATGCGCTAGGTTGGCTGAGTTTTTTCGAAGTTGACCCCTGCTTCAGGTTGTTTCCTGACGCGCAAGAAAATGACTTCTTTTTTGTCCTGCTGCGTTTCAATTACGGCCTGATTTGGATCAGCTCCATGAGGAGAGCAACAGTAGGTCAGCTCTTTTTGTATGGAAAAATAGTTCTACGAGACCACGTCTAATTCGTTGGAGAGTTCGACCCAATAAATCTTCAATTAATTGTGAGGCGCTTCATTTTTGGTTAGCGACCAGGAATCCTAGCCGCCGCTGCCGCCAAGAGAGCCAACCCTTCCTGCACCGGCTTCCTGCGGCTCCCCTCCGCCGGCAACCTCTTGGTCGTCGGTAGTGAGGGGGGTCGTCGGATCCCGCGTGTGCGGATCGTTTTAGAGCTTTAGGTTCTAGGGCCCTAGTAGCTTAGGTTTTCGGATCGTTCGACGTCTTGGCTTCGGCAATGACGATGACAATGTTGAATAAAAAAGCTCTGAATTCTTCTCCGGCAAGGCGATCGTCTCTATTGTCGGCGATGGATTTGAGAACCAGTCTGTTCATGTGGGGATGTCCTAGCGGCCGCGGCATCCTTGTGGTGGACATGTGTCCTCGGGTTCCGCCATTGCGACGACGTCTGCTCCTACATCGACGCGGAGCTTGGGAGGTAGTCTAGAAGCGGATGCGGATAGTGGTCTGCATCAACGACATTTGAAAGACAGAACTACTGCAAGGTTCGTGGTTGATGGATGGCAGGTATGGTTTCCTCCTTCGGCGTCTTAGTCGTGGTGGGGTGCCAAATGTAGAGTTCGATGACGTGTCTGTGGTGTTGCCCCGGTCTAATATGTTCAATGGCAATGACTTCACTTTTGGTGAGCAACTTTAGAGGTTTGCAAAGCTGCATATCAGCGATGGACCCGCGTCGAGCTCGGATGAGAAGGTGATCCGTCACTTTTTTTTCGGTAGCTACTGTGGTGGTGTCAGAGGCACGTGACGGGCGTTGGAGTCAAGCTCAGAGACGTTTTGCAGTCCTTTTAGTTTCGTCATGTCGATCTTTACGTGTCTTGTACTTGATCTTTATGATATGAATGAGACACATATTACCATACAAAGGAAAAAATCTTTTATTAATTGGGGCATAAGAAGATGATCTAGGAAGGGTTCACAAAAAGGATTTTATCCAGACTCAGACCCTCTATCTAGCGAGTCAATAACGAGCGATTACCCCTTTGGTGGATCCAAAGGTCACTTTTGGTGGCCTGGTAGCACGTCAAGTGGTGCGCCAAGCCACCACTACCTGCCGTGTGTCAAACGCTAGGATTTTGTTTTTTATCTATCTATACACGGTTTGGGATTTAGATGTTTTGTTTTGTTTTGGCATTTTAATTTTTGCCTAGGTTTTGGGGATTATTTTTACGAAGCACATCGATGCTTTTCAAAAAAATTGTGCTTCCATCGTGGAAGCACGATGGAAGCACAGTCGTGCTTTCACGAGAAGTAGGGAACATCAGCAGTAATTTACAAGACACTTAAGCAGAAAATACAATACGAAATCTTCCTACAAATTGGTTATAAGGCCAGAGTTCAAACTTGCCATGGCTACATGGGAACAAGATTTGTGGGCCAAAAATTTCTAGATTCGTTGTGTGTGAAAGATAGCCAGTTCTCCTTCGTTGTGTGCGGAAGACAGCCAACTCTCCTGCAGTTCACCTGTGTCACCATGAGGCACCCAGATCAGTCATAGCTAGAATCAGCCTCTAGATCCAGATCTGGCAACACCACTACCAAGGAAAGAAAGTGTTCCCAAACCACCCACCACTACACCCATCATCGTCCGGACGAATAAGAATCGTAGCCACTACTGCCATCATGAAGCCTGCGAGAAAAGCCACCATACGGACCGCCATCCGGGGCCGCCGCCCGACATCCATATCCTGAGTCACTGCCAACGTCAACATCACAACACGCAGTCACAATGGGAGGAATGGAAGGCACCTCCTTCCGCTCCTAACCCGCCATCAGCCACCTCGCCTGGGTGAGCGCCTCTATGATAGGAGGTGTCCATGCATGCATCCCCAGTCAATACTTGTAGACCGACGGGAACATGGCCAATAGCTGCTGACGGCCACCGCCGACTGGCACTGGTCCCTAACCTTGGCCGAGACAACTCGCACACCGCCACATCCGTGGCCATCGGCGTCGATCCGACCTACAACATAGCAGCCATAAGGGCACCTACTCGGACTGACGCCGCATGAAGCAGGAAGGAGAGCTCTAACGCAAAGGCGTACCAACGCGGACTAGGTCGACCCCCTGCACCTGCACTCCACCGAAAGCCACCCACCACCTCAAAACAGATACGTGCCGCCACGATGGCAAACGCCACCCCTCGGTGACCCGGACTTCCGCTGCAAGAGAGTAGAGGGCCACCCCACAACCACCCGGAGGAGCCCAAGCACCACCACCACACCAGGCCCCGCGTCGTCCTGCCAGGACCATGTCGTCGACACGAACGGGCCCAGCCACCGCGACCACCCTCACATGATGTCAACTGAACCGTCGCACACCAGCGAGGATCACCGCCCATCAGAGACCCAATCGGACCTGCATCCACCACCCTCCCCCCCCCCCCACCCCTACGCCACGCATCATCCCCCATCTCCGCAGAACTGGCCAGATCTGGCCGGAGGCCGCCCCGTGCCCAACCACCTGAGAAGGGGACCGTGCAGTCACCACACCATCCACGGGCACAAGGACGGCGCCATGCCGTCATACGACAACGTCGCCGCCACCCCCCTACACAAGCCCGACGCCTCCGTCGGGCGGCCGTCCCGCGCTAGCCCAGATCCCGAGCAAAGGGGAAGAAGCAGCCCCGTGGCCGCTTGGGACGTCACGTGCTAATTAAATGAAACATCACGTCCGCTAACTTTAATGGAGTCTAACAGCAAGTTTGCTTTGCAGCCTTGCAGCCTTGCGGCCGGCTGAGCATCATGTATTGGTAGAGTCTTCACGTCTTCTGTTTCTGTAGTTGTATTAAATCCTAATTCACTCCTTTTTCTGTCCGGCAAACATACACTAGTTCAACCCGGTCTCTATGTAAAAATAATACAGCATAGGAGTATTATTATAAAATAAAACACTATAAGGGTTCCCTAGAAAAAAAGAAAGACAGTCCCCCCCTTCGCCCACAAGACTCAATCGACATGGAGACCTTGCCGCCAGTACCCGCTCGTGGATGGAACTCCCTCTTCGACCGTCTCTTCGGCGGCCGCCGGCACCGGCGCCCTGCCCTCCCGCTCCCTGTCCACAGTTCCGTCGATCTTTCTCTCCGGTGAGAAAAACCTTCTTCTTCCTCTTCCACCCGTCAAAAAGAAAAACCCATCTCCAGTTGGGTGGCTCCTATTCTGTACAGGCTTTTGCTGGAGCAGTGCTGTGCTCGTGCTTTCATCAACTTTGGCCCGAACCAACTAAAAATTTGCGGATTCTTGGTTAGGTGTGACGGGGTGATCTGTGAAGAAATTGTATCAATGTGTTGGGGAATTAGTCACTATCAAGAAGAAAAATAGGGCGCGCTATTAGCGAGACATTAATTGTACACTACTCAATTTAGCTTGACAATTCTCTACACGTTATAGCGCGCTATTTTTTTCCAATGGTCACTATATGCAAACACATCACTTTCCTTGCGCTATCCCGAATTGATCTGGATCTGCGGTGATGAAAAATTGAGATTTTTTTTTACTATATAGTACTTACAGGGATATTTACAACAAGCCCATTGGCTGTGTCATCTTGGAGGAAATTATGCAACGCACGCTGTCCTATATGCGTAGCATTGATGAAAATTTGGAGTATTGGCGGTCCAAGAATCGTTGGGTAACACGTTCTTACATAAATCTTTGAATTCCTTTTACACTATCAGTAATAGCATACAAATAAGTTGATCATGTTTTTTGGTTCTACTTAATTAGATTTTTATGTCTGGATTTTTTTTAGGGTTCATCATATTCACAGACGATATATTTCATGATATTTGAAAGAGGTCCAACTGCTTTTGTTGAAGCAACATGCCCACGTCTGACTAGAGTTGGGAACAAAGGAGGTCCATCGCAGAGCCTTTTCGAGTCTGCATATAATATCATCTCAACAAACATTCATGTCCTGAAGAGTATAAAGCGTTGCTTGGCTGTTTTTCTTGCTGAGGTTTGTAAGTTTAGTGTTTTTTTCTAATGGCAAAGTACTAACATGGCTGCGGTACTCTACTGATTGAAGTACAATAATTGCTGATGTCCTACTATAGTTAATCCTTAAACCCAGCTTTATTCCTCTATTAGATATTCCTCTGTGTCACGTGACCACATTATCATTATCATATACAAGAATTAAAATTCCGCCTCTCCTCTTCAACAGGTTTATCAGCAAGCAGATATAGGCAAACAGGGATTAACTGGAAGTCATCGTGAATCCCTATGTACACTATTTATTGTTTTGAACCATGTCTTTCCCAAGTTGGAGGAATTACAAAGAAAGGTGGGTGGGTATGCATTGTTTTTTTCTAAATATATTTCGATACTTAAAGCATTGTTGTATTTCCTTCTTTGATGCAATAATTAATTAGTCAACTATATATTCTCAGGGGCAAACTCTTCTATTCACACATGATGGAAACCCATCTGAACTTCAATTCAAAAGATTGCCAGAAGTTGACATTAATAGTTCACAATGGACATATGCATTCTCAGCAAATGCTATAGGTTTGATCTATCAAAACCTCGAGAATCTAGATAATTTTGTTTCCTCTTTGGTAAGTAATTCTTTCTTCATCTGTTATACATACTTAATCAAATCAGGATACACCCACCTATTCATAGGGATGCCACTCTTAGATGGGAACAAGTAATAGTCAACTTATTCCTAACAATTCTGTCGTGGGGTTTGTTGCTATTAGTGCACCGTATACATGAGTTTACCGATTATTATTTCCTGTTTCGTTGAAGGATCATTAAGAGTTCTGTTTTATTCTTGTGAAGGTTCAGTTATAAGATATTCTTGTTTATATGTGACTCGATAAATGTAACTAACACACTGGGAAGATGATTACCAAAATTATGAGAGGATTCAGAATTAAGCGCTTGAATCACCTACTAATAATTTGTTCAAACCCAAATATCTATGAGTAGATATGTTTGTACGAAGTAATTTTGCTCATTTTGTCTAAAGCAAGTTTTTTTTGGCAATGGCAGCTTTCAAGGCATAAAAAACCAACACATATGACCTTATACTGGTTCCCCTACACATGTGGAGCAATTGGCTTCTCTTTATGCTCTCTGTGGCTATTACGCCATAGTAGCTTGATGGGAAGTTCCGACGACTATAACTTGGTTCGACATGCTAAGGAGTCCATTGCTAGATTCTGGGGTGACCCCATTGAACCAGTAAGATACTTAATTTGTGTATTTCTTTAATATTTTGTGTTATAAGCGCAAGTAAACTGAAAGTAAATCAAGCTATTTTAGGGGGGTACAACATTTTATTGGTCATCTACTTGTACAATATATGTTTCTGTGAGCTAGTTTTTGTAGCCTGTGTTTGTTAGTTTACTTGTGCACCATGGCTCTGACCAAAATTTCTGATTCAGATAACTAAAAAGGGGTGTATGCTGTTTTTGCGCATTCCTTGCAGTTTACATGTGCTTTTTGGGCACAGTATTAGCATTTCTGTAGCAATCCTTGGTAGATGAGTGTATATGAGCCATCGGACTTGTTAATATGCATCTGCATAGTAGTAGTCTAAATATTGTTCATTAAAATTATATGTGAGACCATTATGTTTTGTTTCACTGCTACTAGCTGGTTTATATTGTTCCTTACCTTTGGAAATCAGTTGTGTTATTCTGCTACCACCTTGACAGTTTTGTTCTCTCTCTTAACAATAATCAGATCGTTTCGGTTGGAGAAAGGCCTTTTGAGGCAATGAAGCGAACAGATAGACCTGCAATGGAAAAACAATATGCCCGACAAACTGAAGAGTCACTACGCAGGTTTTTATTCTCTGATGTTGTTTGGCAAACATGTATCGTTTTACTCGTGATTCTTTCTTGAATGAAACATACCCCCTCCATTTCAATGAATAACATGCATGCATTTTTAATTCATGGTGAAAGTTGAATTTTGAAATGCGTGTGTGCTTTATTAATTGGAATGGAGGGAATCTGCATTTTCCTTGCTTACAAAGTTAGTTAGCACGGTTGCTGAATGGATATACATTTATCCTAGCTTAACTTACACACTGTTACCCATGATGAATATAATACTATTCCTGAATGAATATTCAGTGCAAGATTTACTAGTTCTGATTGTTGTAAGGAAACTTTTAAGTTTCTCATTCTCAAATTCATCAAAATATCATGAAAATATTTGGCACTATTTAATTCCAGTGTTTGCTTGCTGGATTTGTAGGATACTACTTTCCTTCTCTGAGAAACCTTCAAAGATAACATTGCCACAATATGCATCAGGGGAAGCGTTGATGGAGATCCAGAGGTCGGGTTGTTTGAACTTCGAATTTATACATATTGTTGGGGCATTGACATTCATATCTTAGGCCAAACATTTCAAATGCTACACATGTGATATATTTTTCCAGTTTCATATCGTGCCTTGTGCTAAAGAGCGGAATGCTGCATTTTCCACCTTCTTTATTTTGTCTATTAATTTCCCACCACAGATAATTGGATTGTTCTATTCAGGTCAATTCTCGAACTGGATCAGGTTGCTAAGGCAAATGTACTGGATCTTCAGGAGTAAGTTATACCCTTTTTGTCTTTCAATCTTGATTAAAACGTATAGAGAGTAAATAAATTGCATAAGACACCAACCCTTGGGGTTGCTGTTCCACAGAACCACATATTTGAATCAAGGAAAAAAAATAGTGTGCT
This sequence comes from Aegilops longissima, assembly GCA_021605205.1. Lineage (NCBI taxonomy): Eukaryota > Viridiplantae > Streptophyta > Magnoliopsida > Poales > Poaceae > Aegilops > Aegilops longissima. The sequence goes on from CM038681.1 coordinate 573,510,858, forward strand.
ATGTAAAATAGCATTGCCCCTGAAAATATGCTATCAGCGTGTTATAGCGCGCTATAGCGTGCTATTAGCGAGACATTATACACTGATCAATTTAGCGATACAATTCTCTACATGCTATAGCACGCTATTTTTTCACTGATTTGAATATCCAAAGAACATGACCACAACATTTGGGGTAAGCATTTGCAGCTTACCCAACTTGCTCAATTATCTTGTTTGATAATAGAGGTGTAGAATTGATCCTCCTCTTCTCCAACGCCATCCCAATGATGCTGCTGCCTATGACACAAATGGTCCTCCGTAGCCACTTCTTCAGGGTTGTAGTAGAACCCACTGCCGCTGCCCAGGCCTCCACGTGGATTACACTGAGTGGTGAGGTAGGCTGGAGGAACCGAGCCAAGCTAAGTGGCGCTTAGATCTACTGAAGAGAAGAGGGGGTAAAAATGACGCCCTAGCAGATTTGGGGAATCCGCTCCCTAGGTTCTCTGTGCAGTTTATGTAATTTACTCATACGATGATGCATTTGCCTTGGCTAATACTCCCCATCTGTGGTGATTGAATTGTTCTTACACAGGGAATACTGGGACTGGATCGGATTCTGAAGGCATCTAAGACCAGTTTTTCTCTTCTTGAATTTGGGCTTCCTCTTCTACTATTCTTTCGAGTGCTGACACGGGTAACACATGTATGTATATATATGTTGATACTGAACCTATTTGTGCCGCACACTCTGCAAATTCGCTGTGCTTAAGTCATATGTTTAATATGACACTATTACTGTAATTGTACAATAGATTCAGAGTGCGAAGGGAAGAGAAAGCATTGGGGAGCTTCTTATTGTTGCACAGGGAAGGCTTCTAGAATTTAAGAATCCGGTGTTAATGGGGAGGTAGTTTTTCAACATCTTTAACATCACAACATGCCTTTTCATGTATTATTTTCAAGTTTTAGGTTCCACTTGTCCTTCCAATGAGGAGGATAATATGATAATTGTACTTGTTATTTCATCCGCACAATTCTTGTCTTTCGCCAAATATGAGATGGGCACATCCCTCCTTAGGATTGGACACCAACCATCACCCTAGATATTTGAGTGGTCGGAATTTATGAATTAGAAGTCTTGAGGATATTGGGATTTTGATATGCCCTAACTGTAATCTATCTAAGTTTCCTTGTTTACAGGAGGATGAGGTGATATACAAGTTTGGACTGACACTTGACTCCCTTGATAGATTGTACGAAGCTGTTGAGTTGCATGGAAATCAAAAAGATGACTGGACAAGGTCAGTTCATATCGAACATATTTATTTTCCTTGTTTATTCGTTGATGGCATGCGCACCAAATCAATTTAAATTGCAGGTTGAAGGAGTACATTTTTGTCTTGCAAAACCTGGTGTGGCCATGGAAGATAAGCTTGATGCTCTTGTCTGTATGAAGCGCATGTACAAATATTTAAGATAAGCTTGATGCTCTTTTCCTTCCGAAGGGCATGTACAAATGTTTACGATTATTTTATGAGTATTTGTTTAAAGGACGTGGCTAGCGAGCGCCGCTGCACCCGTTCGCTGTTTGAAGCGCATCGCTGTATATAGTAAAAGTGTGTCCTTGTGTCCGACTACTACACTAGAAAAAGGAAATTGTTTAGCTACATGCCGTAGCGCACATGGCTACCGCAAAAAATCAGCCTAGATCTTGTTCCATGTGCATTTATTTGGGATTTAAAATGTTGTAAAAGCCATAACTTACGATTCAAACATCGAAATCCAGTTCCGTTTTCACCATCAGGTTATCACGACGAGTTCTTCGAAACAAGATCCCATGTGAGTAGGTTTCGTCAAACTTTTTTAGGGCAACTTTGGGTGCAATAGAGGCAACTATAGTGCTATAGGAAAGCAACTTTTTCTTTTTGGCTTAGTAGGACTGACTATTACGTTGGTTTGTGTAAAAAAGAGAAAATCACACCAAACATAAGGCTTCTTTAGTGCTATATACAAATCAACTTCGCTACACTATGTCTATCTATGAATTTTTCTATAATTATCCCAATTTACGTGTCATGGCTGCTCAATTGCCTATTGTTGATGGTCAGTTGCCTACAACTGATGTTCAATTGCCCAAAAATGATATAAATAACCTACTATTGATGATGAAGTTGCTATTGATAATTAGTGGCCTATAATTGCTGCTCAGTTGCCTAACTTTACAAAAATAGTTGCCTATAATATTATGAACTTATTTATCATTGTTTTTCTATGTTGCCTAGAAACCCTCTGAAGTGTTCTAGATTCACCATTATGTTGCCTACCATAACTAGCAATAGCAGACATAAGAGCATCACTGGTAGATGACTTCATAGTATCATAGGCAATTTAGAAACAACAACATACGATAATGAATAATAGGCAAGAGTTAGAAGTACCGGTGAGGAAGTTACGAGAATATTAGACAATATTAACTAGGACATGAAATGTAATGAAGTTGCCTGCATTTAGCACTAAAGTTGCCTCTTGTAGAAGGAAAGTTGCTTATGAAGGTGATGTGATGTTATCTATCTCTGTTTCAAAGTTGTTATGCATTATTTGTTAGTTGCTTATTATTGCTAATTAGTTATTTTTAATGGAGTGAAGTTGCTTCTACTTGGCACTAAAGTTGCCTCATCTACCATAAAAGTTGCTTTAATTTTTTTTTAAGAAACACATCCATGTGGGGTTTAGTTTTGAAGAGCTTGTTGCGACCTGGCTAGCCAACTCATGTGTGTTTTCATCATTATATCTGAAGATTTCAATGAGTGTTGCAGGCAACTCGACCGAAGTTTAAGAATTTACATAGGTTTGTGGACAATTGTTTGATTACCCCCCTATGAAACTTCTGGTTACCCCATATGCAACTTCTTATCTAACACCCGTGACCTGGATAGCCAACAACCACGCGCTCAGTAGCGTTGGCAACATAGGTCCTCTGATGGACAAATTTCATAGTATATTAGGCAATTAGGGATCACCAGTAGGCAACTCTATAGTGACGTAGACAACTTAGTTTCTAAGGCAGACAATTTGGAAACCATGTTAGAAAGCTTCCCACTTTACGATGAGCAACTTTCACAATATGGTAGGCAACTAAACCATGTACAATTTAGTTTTCGAAGTATGCAACTTTGCACCATGGTAACCACCTATTACACTATTGCACACAACTAAGTAGGGGGCTACTAGGCGAAATTCACTTATACATTGGTGCAGTTCTTCTAGCATGAAAGTTGCTCACGTTTAGCACTAAACTTGCCGTATCTAGCCTCAGAGTTGTTTTTTTAAATCATCAAAACATGTTCATATAAGATCTAGTTGAAGAGCTCGTCACGAGGAACCCGGGTGAAAACAGATCATAATTCTGGCACGTGGTTCGAAAGTTATAGCTTTTTGAATTTTCTTGTACCAGAATAAATGCACGTTACGCCAACGCTGGGTTCACACGGTCGACCGTAGAGGCAGAGGAAAATTAACGTACAGGAATCTTTCCATATATAGAATGGTTGGATGCGCATTTTCCATATCTGGGATCAGTTTGCCGCATAGTTTGGTCCTTGAGCGTGCGCTTGCCACGTCCATTGGGCGCAGCTGCACGATTCAGTATTTGGGTTGTTCAAATGGCCATCACACCCCCTCTAAAACTACAGAAGAGTTTACATTATATAATCAGCACTAGTCGTCTAAAAGTTTAAGGTTATTTCAGGAGTATTGTTAGGATTATGAAGACATTTAGACAAAAGTATTGAATTTATATTGTCTACATTGTATATGTAAACTGCGCCACCCCCAAAGCTAAGATTCTAGGTCTGCCGGGTAATTCAGCATTACACCCAAGTGCACATAAGTGCTCTTGAATAAGACGTCAGGACTTTGTTTTACCTCTATCACACATGGAGGTGTGAACCGTCACCTTGCGTTGGTGTGTAATAGGGGATGCATTGCGCATGCTACATGCAAACCGTGTGCAATAGGGTGCTACAATAGCAATCATATGCGATGTTCGGACCTATCACACAAAGTTTAGCTTGGTAATATATCACCGCGCATGTCCCTATGGAAAAACACGTGTAATTGTTTGCCAAACACAAACGGTGAGGCAAGAACAACCGTTTGTGAAATGTGACCTATTACATCTGGAAAGCATCATGTCATCACGGTTCGCTTCTAATTTACGAGTGAGATTATGTTTAGCATCGGACATGATGAATCTCACGAGTGGGATAAGAATCATACACGATTGAAAATGATAGTAGAAATTACGATAGAAATTAGTAGTCAATTACATCTTGAGGACCGTGCAAATGTGTAAAGTGTCACTTATTTCATTGGTGAACTAGAGGCTGGAAACCTGCATAGAAGGTCCTGTTTTCTGGTTTGAAACAGTAAACTCGAATGAACCGTTCCAATTAAGCAGATGTGTAAACGTTCCCTGCATGCATGCTTCAGTCAGGCCAACTCCACCGCGCGACCCTATCCTGTTCGCCCCCGTCCGTTTGGGGTAAAAGAGACAAAAGAGGCGGCCCGGCGCGCGGCCTCAAAGGGACAAATGTCCGAATTCCGTCCATTTTCGACCCATCCCCGGCCCAAACTTGCGCTCGGTTTGGGGTGAAACGGACAGCGCGCGGACGGGCGGGACGCGCGCGCTTGTCCTCCCCTGGCCCGCCTGTCGGTGGGAGAAACCTTAAACCCCCCCCTCCCCCACGCCCAATTGGCGTCATTTGCCCCAAACCCTCCCACGTCCCTCCCGCCGCCCCCTCTCTCCCCCGTCCATGGCCGACACCCCGCCGGGTTCCGGCGGCCTGGCCGTCGACCCGCCCGCAAAGGTGAAGAAGAAGGCGCCAAGGAAGCCGCGGTCGGAGTGCACGCCGGAGGAGATCGCCAAGTTGGACGCGGAATCGGCGAAGAGGAGGGAACGGAGAGCGGTCGTCAAGGTCAATGCCGCCGCGGCCAAGTTCACCGCCCAGCGCGAGTAGCTGGAGGCCGCGCGACGCAAGGCCGCTACCGACGAGAAGGAGGACATCGTCAACAAAGCGCACGCCATCCTCATGCTTGGCATGGGCCGTCCTGCCGGGTTCCCTGCAACGGCCGTCGGCCCGGCGAAGCACAGCTCGTCGGTCGCCTGCCTACGATCGCCGCCGCCGACGTCGCAAGACCGCGCCATGTCGCCTGCTTCCCTCCGCTAAGGCACGACGCCAGACCTGTTTTCGGGTCGCCGGACGGGCTTGTTCGCGCTGGCCCACACCGCGCCCCGCGGCCGCCATCGACCTCAACGCCACGCCTGGTCCAGCAGCGCGGGCGGCCGTCCGTCGAGATGCTAAGAAAGCAGGCACGGCACCGTTCACGGCCACCATGCCGCCCCCCGCCTTGTTTGACGTAAATGCCAACCCTAACGCCAGCGGTCGATTTACCCCTTCTACAACCGCTACATGGAGGACGGATCTTCGACGGTGGGCATGGCGTGCGTTTACGAACCCGATGAGACCCAAAGTCAGGATGGCGCGCCAGTACGCCCCGATGAAGGGGGCGACGACCGTGCTGACTACGACCATGGTGATTCGTGGCATGAAGACGATGACATCTATGTCGAAGGTAATGAAGAAGAAGAAGAAGGCAATGACGTTGATATTAGTGATGTGCCATTGTTCATCGACGAGCTCACCCAAAGAGCGGAGGCACAAAAGAAGAGGAAGAGCATTCGCACGGGTTCATATACACAAGATGAGGACAAGTTGATTTGCCAAGCTTGGATGGAGATTAGCCAAGATCCAAGGACCGGCGCGCAACAAAAGGGCATTGTTTTTTGGACGAGAGTCCACAAAACATTCCACGAAAGGAAGATGTTCGAGCCCTTCCAAATTACAAGCAACCGTGGCATCAGCTCGATTCAAAAAAGATGGTTGTTCATCCAACAAGAGTGCAACAATTATTGCGCCTCATTTGAGAGCGTTGAAGCACGGCCCGTAAGTGGTCTCGGCGTTGGGACATGGTATGATCTCGTCTTTCTAGCCCTTTCCTTGCTACGGTCATGAGACTTCGGCCGTGTATATGTTTGCATGTTCACTTGTTGTTGATCATGTGGTGTAGGCATTCCAATCCTTGGAGGTATTCAAGGCCCGGCACAATGACAAGCCATTCACTCTTACGCATTGTTGGACGCTCATCAACATGTGCCCTAAGTTCAAGGACCAATACCGTGAACTACAAAGGAAGAGAGGACTTAAGACGGCCAAGTTCGCCGGAGGTGGAGATGGCGAGGCGTTGAAGAGGCCGAGGGGCAAGACCAACTCCAAGGTGGACGACATACGTGACGCCTCATCCATGGCCTTGCATGAGACTTTGCATGGCATGATGTCTCAAAAGGATGTGAGGGACGAGAAGAAGCGGCAAAGCAAGGACGAGCAAATAAAGCAATACCTGGACCTTCAAAGACAGAAGCTTGAGATGGAGGAGGCGGCCAAGAGGAGGAAGATCGACATGGAGGAGGCGGCCCGGCAAAGGCAGCTTGACATCGAGGCCGATTACGTCAAGGCCAGGCAGAGGCAGCTCGACATCAAGGCCACCAATGCCGCCACCAAAGCGAAGGAGGTGGCCCTTGCGATCATGAGCGTGGACTTGTCGAAGATGAGCGACAAGACGAGGGCCTGGTTCGAGGCCAGGCAGAAGGAGATGCTCGACGCCGAAGGCCTGAACTAGGTCGTCCGATCGGCGTGGCCGTTCTTTTTTAGGCTGGCATGGGTGCCGCCCGCCCGCCCGTCCGGCCGCTGGTAGTGTGCCGGCGAGAAAACATTCGTTTTGGAGGCCGGCTGTGTTGCCGGCCGCTGGCTGTGTTGCTGGCGAGGAGAACTATTCATTTTGGAGGCTGACTGTGTTGCCGGCCGCTGGCTGATGCCGGCGATGGACGTGTAGGCCGCTGGCTCTGTTGCCGGCGTGATGAACCGGGGCCACTGGCCTGAACTAGGGCTTGGCATTTGAAAAGTAGACGCGGACATGATGGGGCAAAATGGATGCGGCCGCGCGCTGGGCGCACGGCCACCGCGTCCCAGGACAGGCCCAGACACGATCCCAAATTGCTACCCAAACGGACAGAATCCGGACAAAACGGACGTCCGTTTGAGGGTCGCGCGGTGGAGTTGGCCTCAAGGGAGCTTTCAACGGTCAGCTAGAGACATGGACAATTCAGTCTCCGTTTATGCACACTATATGTGGCCTGATAGATTGTGTTTCACGGGGGCCGACCAACAAACCGTTGAATGATTGAACATTGAAATGCCCCAGATCTCGTAGGTGCCTGTTAGGATTGTAACCTAGCAGTCAAGGTCATACGCTCACACTGACTGACAGTCACACGATCAAAAGCATCAGAATTGTGAGAAGGAAAAGGTCAGATCATCCTAAGACATTCAGAAGTAGTAGTACTAGTCATTTCCTGGGAGTATTAGTTTTCACTTCTAACACTGGTCACTGGTCAAGCACGGGGGACAAAAAAGTTGCTAGCATTGTGCAGGTTGTACTTGCATTATAAGGAACTGTTTGTTCTCCTCTTACTTTTAAAGATTTAGCAAGTATACTTCACCGAACATTCTATGATTTAGCAAGTATCCATCACTGAACATTCTATGATAAGCGCAACTAAGCCCAGGTCATGGTCTAGGCTGAGCTCTTTGGTGTGTGTGTGCGCGCGCACGCGTGTGATTGTTCATGTACTTAGGGAATTTCTAACCAATCAACCCACTAACCGGCAATAAAAAGTCAATTTTACTCCTCTAAAGCTCACTTAACCGATCTCTAATCCGTCGTAGTGGAGTAAAAATTATCCTCTAGCGCCAACCAATTCCCTAAATATACTCGGCCATTGCAGCTCCGAGTAAAAGCCACGCCTCTCCCTCGCGCCACAACTCGCCACTGCATCTTCGCATGCGCGCCTCCCGGCGACCGCACGACGGCCCCGCCACTACCTCGTTGCCTTCTTGCCCCTGCCGCTCTTCTGCCCGACGTCGAGGCCATTCGGCCCACATAGTCATTGTCGGAATCAAGGTGAAACGCCGCCGGCGTCGCCATAGCCGATTTGTCGGATTGCTTTGAAACTTCTTCATTTTTTTGTCAGCCACTGCATCTCACCTTGTTTGCACACCGCTGCAGGTCATTTGCACGCCTCGTTGCCTGGCGGTTTGGTCTAAACGACACCGGCCATATGTTGGCGCCCACCACTAGTAAGACAATAGCAGTGGCGGGCATTGATTTTCACCCGCCAATGGTAATTTCTTAGATTACAAGCGGCGGGCGCTAGACTACGCCGCCATTAATGTGAGTTCACCTATAAGCCGTTTCCGAGTAATGCGTTACACCCTCTAGTTCAGGGAAAGGTGTTGTTTTGGACAAACCGTCAATCAAACTTTAAATTTTTGAATGTCATTATCAAACTTTTAAACATTTAAACTAAAAATTCTGGAATTAACATATGAAGGAAATATGCCCTAGAGGCAATAATAAAGTTGTTATTTTATATTTCCTTATATCATGATAAATGTTTATTATTCATGCTAGAATTGAATTAACCGGAAACTTGATACATGTGTGGATACATAGACAAAACACCGTGTCCCTAGTAAGCCTCTACTAGACTAGCTCGTTAATCAAAGATGGTTAAGTTTCCTAACCATAGACATGTGTTGTCATTTGATGAACGGGATCACATCATTAGGAGAATGCTGTGATGGACAAGACCCATTCGTTAACTTAGCATGTTGATCGTTCAGTTTTATTGCTATAGCTTTCTTCATATCATATACATATTCCTTTGTGTCGTGGAATTGTCACGGCAGATGTCCTTAGTGTCAGGACTTAGTCGCGAGGCCAACGCATCTATGTGGTAGTTTGAGAGGGGTTGATCGGGACGAGAGACGCAACACGCAAGACAAGGATTTAGACAGCTTCGGGCCCCGGGAAACATCATCCGGTAATAACCCTACATGCTATTTGTGGCTAGGTCTCATTATGATCATGAGAGAGTCGCCGGTAAGCCGGCTATTTGTGTCTAGCCCTAGAGATTGTTCTTGTTGCTTGTCCCTCTTTGGGGAGCTCTGCCCCTCCTTATATAAGTTAGAGGGGCGGGTTACATGTGGGGTCCAAATAGGATTAGGACTAGCCTATCTTCTACTACAAGCCGGATACAAGTCCGGGTCTTGATTCCTTGTAAGGAGATATTCCTCATGCCTTTCCTCTTAAGCCGGCCTATCATAACGTAAGCCGGCCTTCTGGGCCTTGAGCCTCCTGGGACCCCGGGTCTTGTCGCTCCTCTGATCCGCTTGCCAGGTCACCAATAAGTCGCCAGGATCGGGCGGGTCACTTAGTGTGTCGTCTAGTCAGGGCGGGTCATTAGTGAGTCGCCAAGTCCGGCCGGGTTATACTTCCGGCCAGGTTACACCGCGGGGTATATCCCCGACATTAGCCCCCAAGTTTAGCTTGGATTTATCCATGATAAACTTATACTGCAAAATAACACAAGAACAAATTTGACAGGTTGTGCTCCGGGTTAAGAATTCTTTTAAACCGGCACCTGAACATCCTTAAGTCCTTGTCATTTCCTTCTTCTAGAAAATCCGAGTCAACAGACCAGTTTCACAATCAATTTGCTTGTAGAAGAAATATTGTAAAAAAATAATCCATTTGAGTCGGCTTCCAAAGCACCGGCTTAAAAAATATAGGTCTTGATATACTCATCTGATTTTCAACTGGCTTAAAGATGTAGATCTTGCCGAGTTATACTTTCCAAAATCTCCGGGTTATAAAAGACTGATGATGTCGAGTCATAATTGTTGTTGACACTGGGTCATGTAATTGATCTTCCTGATTTACTCAAAGTTGAGAATTTTGAAGATGTTCCCTCTTTATATGCATAATACCTGTAGCCCCCAAGTCTTAAGAGGAGAACATAGTCATAACTTAAGACTTGCTTCAATATAAGTGTTGCAACCTTGAAGAAATCCGGGTTTATTCATCTCAATCATTAGTCATAAAACTGAATATTCCACATATGTAGCCCCCCAAGTGCCGGGTTGTCATGCTTGCAGCAACCTGGGACTTGTAATTGCCTTATGCTCGTAAAATTTCAACCAGTGTAGCCCCCAAGGGCCGGGTCATTATGCAATAATGAACAGGGACTTCATAAAGATGATCATGTAGAATTGAACAGCAACATGTAGTCCCCAAGGGCCGGCTTAGTAAGATAATACTGGGCTGGGACTTTATATATACTTCATTGAAAATAATATCATATGATGTAACCCTCACCATGGGGCTCGAACCCATGTCCATAAGGTTAAGAGCTTTGTACTCTACCAACTGAGTAGTGGACCTTTCAATATAATGGATTAAGACTTGTGTACCTTGAATTGTTGACAGGAGCAATTGGTAGCCCCCAAGGGCCGGCTCATTACAAAGGGATGAGTCGGGTCTTCAATAAGGCCAATAAAAATGACTTTGCATTAGCCCCCAAGTGCCATGGTGCATGCTGGCAGTGACATGGGACTTGTATATTTGATGTAATCTCGATTTGAACAATGTAGCCCCCGAGTGCCGGGTCATAAGCCTGCAGTGACTTGGGACTATTTCCTCCATTGTAAAATAAATCATGCCCATTGATAAAAATAATAGCCGTTGCGCTTAAAGCGACTTTGAAAACCTCAATCATAACACTGGTTATTGATAATCACAATAGAAATCCAGCCATGTTGGCTATTCAAGATTTGAATAATATAATCTGGTATGAAAACCTCAATCATCCAATATCATCATGAAAATCCAGCTAGTTTTGGCTATTAAAGATTTGAATACCTTATCGGTTGACAAGTAAATCCAAAGTTTAAATACTCGGCGGCTCTTGGCCGATGGCGACTTAATGCGCATTCACTGTAATTCGGAATTTTTTATAACCCGGCGGCTTATAGCCTTTGAGAAAAATCCAGAAGGGATAATCATTTTGAAGCATCAACTTTGGTAATGGGCTTGAATTTAACCATTCATATGTCATATTTCTGCAAATCCTGTAAAGAGTTTAAAGAACATATGCCCTGGCGACTTAAAGTCAAAAACCAGGGCGGGTAACCACCCAAATGTAGTCTTATCCTGCACACAAGTAGATCACAAGATCCCTATGATCCTTTGAATGATACCGCCGGCTTATGTGACCCGGACAGTGAAGTTGATAACTCAACTCTGTAAGAGCCAACACATATGATATTTGTGACAACTCAAATACTTGCGATTGTATAAAAGCAGATAAAAATTTTGAGGCTTCTGATTCGAATACGATCAGTAAACCGTTCCAAAGGGGTTAAGCTAAGATTCGAATACGATCATATAGCCCCTAGTGGCGTTGGCGTTGCCGATCAAAGTGGGTATCGACAACTATGTTCTCTTTGGTTCGAATACGACCTATGTTTGAACCGGAAGCCCCCAAATGACCTTAAGAGTTGTTTAGCGACGCTGATTCGAATAAGATCCATGTCGATTCCCAAAGGGGTTGAGCTATGATTCGGATACGATCAAGAAGCCCCCAAGTAGGTTCAGCAGTTTGCTAATCAAAAGGGTATCGACAGCTATGTTCTCTTGGTTTGAATACGACCTATGTTTGAACAGGAAGCCCCCAAGTGACCCTAAATTTGGCATCACACCAATCAAGAGGGTACCGACAGCTATGCTCGATGAGCAGGAAGCCCCCAAGTGACCATAAATTTGGCATCACACTGATCAAGAGGGTACCGACAGCAATGCTCGACGAGCAGGAAGCCCCCAAGTGACCATAATAAGATAAGCCGTAAAGCAGGATACCCATGTTTGAACCGCGCATCATGGCAACAAGTTCTTTTTGGCAACCTTTACTTTGTCTGAGAACTCAAACTTTGCGAGAGATTAATTCTTTTTGAATCGGAACTTTAAACCGGATTTGAAAGCTTCAAAAGTTTGTGAGGGACAAATTTACCTTGAGCCGGATTTTGAACCGGATTTGAGAGCTTTCAGTGCTTTCTGGGAGAAAGATGTCTCTTGAGCCGGATTTTAAACCAGAGTCCTTATTTTGAGCCGGAAATCTTCTGACGGCTTTTAAATTTTCATCGATCTAGCAGTAATCTCCGAGGCCGGGTTATTTTTCCCTTCAATGATCTTGAATTTATTGAAACCGGCTAATTTTGCTGAGTCATATCATTGTAGCCCCCGAGTCTCAAGACGACTTGAGGAGTTGGCTTGAGATTCTCCATAATTAACCGTGATATAGACCCGTTTGAATCCTGCATGGGACAACTTGCAAACCAAAGTAATTGCTCTTTTGAAGAAAATAATATGTAATATAAAATATATTGGATGGATTTCACATGATATGTTAGGCTAGTGATTATCCACACAAGGTTGAGGTGACTGTGGCGGGTTATAAATGATCCCGTATGAGCCGTGTCAGCAACTCGGCCAATAGTTCCTTCCAACTGGCTGTTTGAAGTTAACCAAACCGTAGTGCCGGCGACTTGTGCACCTATCCATTGAGCCATCCAGTGCATACGGCGGTTGATAATATATGATAATTTGCCCCCAATTTGTTGGAAGAGAAACCGGGCTTCCCAAGTAGTGACTTGCTCATACTCAATAAACAGCTCATCCAGAAAAATGTGGCTCGGTGTGTCGATATTGACCAGGCCGCGAGAGACGGACGGTAAAGACGACCGTAACATCAGAGGCAACATAGACAGATGAACCGGTCGTGGCGTTGTAAGCCGGCGTGGACGGGCGAGTCAATCACAGGCGCGGTAAGCCGCGCGGAGAGGCGAGCCAACCACGTCGTGTTGATGTAGTGAATAATTGTCCTGCATCAAAAGCATCGCACGCCAGAGTAATTGTTCTTTGACAAAAAAATAATAATATATGATACAAAAATATACCGGACGGATTTCATCTGATACGTCAGGCCAGTAATTATCCACCGCGGAGTTAATGATCATCATGGTGAAGCCGAAATCAACCGCGGCGTTGTAAGCCAGCGCGGACGGGCGAGTCAATCACAGGTGCGGTAAGTCGCGTGGACGGGCGAGTTAGCCACGTGTGTTGATGTAGCCGGGGCGACGATTTGCACATGTATCCATCGAATAGCATGGCACAGACGATCGCGAATGCAAAAATAATGTTGGCGCATGCCTCTTTACAACACCTTTGTAATGAATAATGGTCCTGCGAAAAAATACCACAGACCAGAGTAATTGTTCTTAAACAATTTAATATGTGCTGATAAGACATATAAAAAGAATAGCACCTGGTATATTTTGTCAGATGATCACGGATGCTGATAGTGGATAAATACATCTCCTCTATCTTTTCCATGCAATAGTGCTAGTAGTTTTAAACTTCTGATGCAACGGCCACCACCCTCCTTATCCTTCATTTTTTAATGAGTGCAATTAGGGTCACATAGTAGTACTCCCTCCGTTCTTGCACATAGACTCCAGCACAAGCACCAATGTGTACGCTTTGTCCCAAAGTGTTAATATACAGGTACGCTGACCACTGTTTGTCCCATGCGAGCATCCACAGTCAACAAGCAAAAAACAGGAACAGAGCGAGACACTGGCAAAGGGCGCGGTGGCGCCGTCCGTGGACACTTGACGCAGATGGCTCTTTTGAGCCGCTGCCTCTACCGCACAAGAAGCGGTCGCCGGCAATCTGCAGAGCAGCCGGCGCTAGGCAAAGGAACACACAGCGAGGGCCGGATCAGGGCGGAGCAGAGAGGCCAACCCGATCAGTGCGGAAGTGAGTCGGACAGCTGCGCGCACCCCCTTTGAACAGTCAATGCGTGAGCCGGCCAAAAGAGGTGCGATGGCTCGAGCGACCTGAAGCGACCTACATCGGAGATGGACAACAGCTTCCGCGTTCTGAAGGCGGATGGCGGCTCAGGCGAAACCTCAGGGCGACTCAATGACGGCGGTTCAACACCGAGGCCAGCGACTTGGAGGTGGAGTTGCGCGGGGGCGGCTCACCCGCGGCGGCTCACCCGCGGCGGCTCACAACTGTGGATGAGGTGGAAGCAGCGGCTCGGTGCGTGCTCCGGCAGTGAGGCGGAGACGGCGACCGTGGCAGGACCTTTCCGAGGCGGCGGCTTGGCAGAGGTTGGTGGAGCGAGGCTGAGGTTGACGAAGCAGCGACGGCTCAATAGTACTGGAGGCCGGGTTGAAGCGTAGAGTTGGGCGGCTCAAACGGCAGAGACCGGTTCATCATTTGGAAACGGCCGGTAGGGCGGCTTGCGACAATGGCCTCGGTGGCGGCTGTCTGCCACAGATTCAGAGCCGGAGGAGGCAGGGAGATAAGCCGACGGCCTGCGGTTGAGAACCGTGTTCGAGACGGAGACGTGCTCCGCACGAGTCGGCGAAGGCGCACGTCGCCTTGTCACTACCAAGGCAGCGCAGGGGCCGATTGATCATCTTTTCTTTCTAAATCGTTGAAGCCGTTGACCCTTTGACCAAAACGTGCAAGCATTTGGCAAAGGAACCTGTCCATTGGGATCAAGTACTCCCGTCCCCGTTGACGTATTTGGTCAGTCTTGGACTTGTATATTTTTTGGGTATGCGGAGGACGAATCTGATTTTGATTCCGTGCCGACCGTGTTGACGACTCGGACTTCTTGCGTCTGCGACTCTGGCTCTGTCAGATTGCAGCCTATGCTCTTCACGTAATATACAGCAGATTTGACCAATGATTCGATGTGTTGATAGCAGCAATTTGTCTTGGCCCGTAGAACGATGATTGATATATTATACTCTGAACTTATGCAGCTTGGCTGAGTGCGGGGGCGCTGATGTGGAAATTGCGTTGGGTTTCATCGCTTTGCGAGATTTCTCACGAACACCCGTGAGTCGGAAACCATACGATGGATCACCCATATCTGACGTACGCCGCTGTCAAAGAAACTTTTTTCCTCTGATCTGTTTTATGCGGACGCCAAAACTTTTTTAATCTCAACTGATGAATTCGAAGTTGATGTAGATCCTTCCGCGCCCGCTTTCTATCATCTGACCAATTGCAATCTTCTCAAACCCTAGAAAAGCTCCCTCCAAAAACTCAACACCACCGTGCGCAGGCCCCATGGTGGGCGCCAACTGTCGTGGAATTGTCATGACAGATGTCCTTAGTATCAGGACTTAGTCGCGAGGCCAACGCATCTATGTGGTAGTTTGAGAGGGGTTGATCGGGACGAGAGACGCAACACACAAGACAAGGATTTAGACAGCTTCGGGCCCCGGGAAACATCATCCGGTAATAACCCTACATGATGTTTGTGGCTAGGTCTCATTATGATCATGAGAGAGTCGCCGGTAAGCCGGCTATTTGTGTCTAGCTCTAGAGATTGTTCTTGTTGCTTGTCCCTCTTTGGGGAGCCCTGCTCCTCCTTATATAAGTTAGAGGGGCGGGTTACATGTGGAGTCCAAATAGGATTATGACTAGCCTATCTTTTACTACAAGCCGGATACAAGTCCGGGTCTTGATTCCTTGTAAGGGAGATATTCCTCACGCCTTTCCTCTTAAGCCGGCCTATCATAACGTAAGCCGGCCTTCTGGGCCTTGAGCCTCCTGGGCCCCCGGGTCTTGTCGCTCCTCTGATCCGCATGCCAGGTCACCCATAAGTCGCCAGGACCGGGCGGGTCACTTAGTGTGTCGTCTAGTCAGGGCGGGTCATTAGTGAGTCGCCAAGTCCGGTAGGGTTATACTTCCGGCCGGGTTACACCGCGGGGTATATCCCCGACACTTTGACTATGAGATTACGCAACTCCCGGATACCGGAAGAATACCTTGTGTGCTATCAAACATCACAACGTAATTGGGTGATTATAAAGATGCTCTACAGGTATCTCCAAAAGTGTTTATTGGGTTGGCATAGATTGAGATTAGGATTTGTCACTTTGAGTATCGGAGAGGTATCTCTGGGCCCTCTCGGTAATACACATCATAAGAAGCCATGCAAGCAATGTGACTAATGAGTTAGTTGCGGGATGATGTATTACAGAACGAGTAAAGAGACTTGTCGGTAACGAGATTGAACTAGGTATGAAGATCCCGATGATCGAATCTCGGGAAACTAACATATCGATGACAAAGGGAATAACGTGTGTTGTCATTACGGTACGACCGATAAAGATCTTCATAGAATATGTGGGAACCAATATGAACATCCAGGTTCCGCTATTGGTTATTGATCGGAGAGGTGTCTCGGTCATCTCTACATAGTTCTCGAACCCGGAGGGTCCGCACGCTTAACGTTTGATGACGATTTTGTATTATATAAGTTATGTGATTTTGTGACCGAATGTTGTTCGGAGTCCCGGATGAGATCACAGACATGACAAGGAGTCTTGAAATGGTCGAGAGGTAAATATTCATATATAGGACGATAGTACTTGGATACCGGAAGTGTTCCGGGGGTACCTGGTACGTATTGGGTCACCGGAAGGGGTTTCGGGCAACCCCCGACAAGCTATATGGGCCTAATGGGCCAAGAGAGGGACAGACCAGCCCCAAAAGCTCTTGTGCCCTCTTCCCTTGTTGCTTGACACTAATGGCTTTCTTCTTCAATGGGCAAGATCTAACATGATGCCCTTCTACTTTGCACTTGAAGCAAACAATCTTGGCCGATTTCTTGACTTGTTCTTGGCCCTTCTTTTTGTTCAACTTGGACTTCTTCTTCTTATTGGAGTTGAATCCAAGTCCACCTTTGTCATTGGGGGATTTTTGCACACTCAAGATATTGTTGAGTGTGGATTTCCCTTCATGACTCTTTTCCAAGTCTTTCTTCAAAGAAGTGACTTGGGCCTTGAGCTCTTTGATTTCCTCTACATGGTTAGTCTCAATACAAGTACTAGAGGAAGTATAAGCTTCATTGTTAGAGCAACAAGGCAAGTAAAGCAATTCATCACAAGATGTACCAACATTGTGAGTAGATGAATTACAAGGACTAGCACATATCAATATAGCATTTTGACTAGAAGTAGTGCTAGTATCCACATGAGGCTCACTAGATGTTACCTTAGGAATCATGGCCTCATGGGCTATCTTTAGCACACTATGGGATACTAGAAGATCATCATGAGAGCTTGAGAGCTTTTCATGACTTTCTTCCAATTTCCCATAATTGCTAGATAGCAACTCAAGTTGAGCCCTTAGCTCAACATTCTCCTTCAAAATGGATGCTTCACAAGAGATAGAGTTAGTAGCACAAGCATCATCATTAGCAACAAGAGGAGAAGACAACTTGGCAAGCTCTTTTGAAAATGAAGCTTTAAGTTGAGCATGAGACTCGGTGAGTTTGATGAGCTCACTCTTAATGACCCTTGAGCCATTTTCGAGGTGCTCATAGTCCTCAAGGAGTTTAGCATGCACAACTTCAAGCTCCTCATTTTTAGTTTCAAAATCATTGGCCACCTCGAGAGCTCTATCACGAGATTCCCTCACTCTAGATAATTCTAGAGCAAAAGTCTCCTCAAGAGATTCCTTGGTGGTTTGTTCAAGTTCAAGAGCTTGAGAGAGGTCTGCAATCTCATTAGCGTAATCACGCTCACAACCTTCCATTTTATCAATGGTGACCTCATGCTCCTCAAGGTGAGATTCCAACTCGTCAATATATTTCTTGCCCTCAATAGCAATAGACATGATTTCCATGAAGTTGGAACGAGCAATTTTATTCTTAAGAAGAGCTTTAAAAATCATTTCCCCCTTAATTTTTAAGGAGGCAACATCATCACTCTCTTTATCATAATCAACATCATCATCACTCTTGCCATCATCAATATCATCACAAGATATATTGGGATTCAAAGTGGGAGATACCTTTGAAGCCTTGGCCATAAGGCAAAATGCAATAGATGATGATATAGGATCCCTTGAAGCACCATTCAAGACCACATCTTGTTCCATGGATTGTTGGATTTCATCTACATTGTTAGCACAGCAACTCGAGGAAATACATGCATTTTTATCATGGCAACAAGATATAGCAAGCATATCATCATGAGATTTAGGCAAGCAATTTCTACATGATATGCAAGGACTATCAACACAAGCAAGTGAAACATTTGGAGTGCTCGAAGTGCTAAGGCCCAAAGACGGAGCATTGCAATAATATAGTGATGAAGAATCATCCACAAAAAGCACACTATCATCATTGCAATGACCGACACTACTCACCATATCATTACCTTGTGGCAAACCACATGTAGGTGAAGTAGAAGAAGTTGAGAAGACTATACGGCCGGAGGTGGAGGGAGAGCAATCATCCTTACAAATCTTGGACACGCCATATTTATCTTGTAGCTTTGTCCATAACTCATGAGCATCCCGGAACGGCATGAGTTGAAATATTACTACATTGCTCAAAGCATCGAAAAGCACATTAGAAGCTTGAGCATTGAGATAAGAGTTTTTCTCATCCTCTAAAGATAACCTTTGGGGATCCTTTGGAGGAGAAAAACCCATATCTACAATTCGCTCTAAATTTGGGTCCATGACCCTAAAGAGATTAAGCATGCGAATTACCCAAACATCAAAATTTGTGCCATCGAAACTAAGAGTGTCAGAGAATCCTAATCCCCTAGTCGACATCTTTACTCTCTAGGCGGTTAAGCCCAACAAAGAGAGACGAGGCTCTGATACCAATTGAAAGATCGAGGATGTCGCCTAGAGGGGGGGGGGGTGAATAGGCGTTTTAAAATAATTACGGTTTAGGCTTGAACAAATGCGGAATAAACCTAACGGTTAATTTGTCAAGCACAAAACCTAAAACAACTAGGCTCACCTATGTGCACCAACAACTTATGCTAAGCAAGATAAACAACTATGTGATAGCAAGATATATGACAAAGAACAATATGGCTATCACAAAGTAAAGTGCATAAGTAAAGGGGCTCGGGTAAGAGATAACCGAGGCACGCGGAGACGACGATGTATCCCAAGTTCACACCTTGCGGATGCTAATCTCCGCTTGGAGCGGTGTGGAGGCACAATGCTCCCCAAGAAGCCACTAGGGCCATCAGAATCTCCTCACGCCAAGACAATGCAAGATGCCGTGATACCACTAAGGGACCCTTGAGGGCGGTCACCGAACCCGCATAAATGGCAACCCTTGGGGCGGTCACCGAACCCAGACACTTTGGCAACCCTTGGGGCGGTCACTGAACCCGTCAAATTGCTCGGGCGATCTCCACAACCTAATTGAGACCCCGACGCTGCCGGAGCTTTACACCACAATGATTGAGCTCCGAACACTACTAACTGCCTAGGGCGCCCAAGCACCCAAGAGGAACAAGCTCAAGGGCACCAAGCACCCAAGAGTAATAAGCTTCTCAACTTGTAACTTCCACGTATCACCGTGGAGAACTCAAACCGATGCACCAAATGTAATGGCAAGGGCACACGGAGTGCCCAAGTCCTTCTCTCTCAAATCCCACCAAAGCAACTAATGCTAGGGAGGAAAATGAGAGGAAGAACAAGAAGGAGAACACCAAGAACTCCAAGAACTAGATCCAAGGGGTTCCCTCACATAGAGGAGAAAGTGATTGGTGGAAATGTGGATCTAGATCTCTCTCTCTTTCCCCCAAAACTAGCAAGAATCCATGGAGGGATTGAGAGATAGCAAGCTCGGAGAAGGTCAACAATGGGGGAAGAACACGAGCTCAAAGGATAAGGTTCAATGGGGAAGAAGACCCCTTTATAGGAGGGAAAAATCCAACTGCTACTCCCACTCGAAAATCTCAAGACAGAGCGGTACTACCGCTAGGGAAGGGCGGCACTATCGCTGAGGGCGGTACTACCGCTCCTATCCAGCGGTACTACTGCCACTGAAGAGAAAGACCGCCATCGGCCCCAGAGCGGTACTATCTGGGAGTAGAGCGGTACTACCGCCAGAGCGGTACTACCGCTTCTATCGCCGCCCTAGTGCCGCAAAACCCGACACGAGAAAACACCGCTCGAGAATCGAGGCGAAGTAGCCCAGACGCCACAGCGGTACTACGGCCAAACTCCCAAGCGGTACTACTGTTCGGAGAGCGGTACTATCGCTTGAGCGGTACTACCGCCCGAGAGCGGTACTATCACTGGGAGCTTCAAGCGGTACTACACGAGGGCACGGTACTACCACTGGCACCAACCTTGAAAACACAGAAGACTCCAAGGAAAACCAGAACTGCCATAACTTCTTCATATGAGCTCCAATTGAGCAAACTCAAGCTTGTTTGAAACAAGACAACGAGTAGCATCAAAACAGGAGTGAAACCTCCAACCGAGAAGAACGGCATACCCTCCAACATCGAAAACATCATAGAAGATGCATGAGAACTCCGCTGATGAACTCGAGCTTGCCATAAAAATGACCATAAGCTCCAAATCTCACAAGGAGAAGAACCAAACAAGAACCAAAAAGATGATGCAAGGATGCAATGGTTTGAGCTCTCACTTAACGATACGATCAAGCAACTCATCGAGAGCCCCCTTGATAGTACGACAACGATCCTATAACCCGGTCTTCCACAACTACCATGAGACCGTAAAATAGAAAACCTATCAAGGGCAAACCTTTGCCTTGCACATGGTCCACTTGAGCTAGATGATGACGATCTTGACTCCCTCAAGTTGGACCACCTTTCTTGATTGCGTTGGCTCAAGAAGACAGTTGATTGCTCCCCATACTCCACTATGGGTGAGCCACTCTTCCGCACATCTTCACAAGTCCATTGTCACCAAATGGACGGCAAGCTTCAAGCACTTGACCTCTTCGTGATGCATCACTTGAACTTGCACACCGCAACCTAACCCCACAAAGAACTCTCACGAAGACCATGGGTTAGCACACAAAGCGTAATGGACAATGCTTACCATACCATGGGATCACTTGATCCCTCACGGTACATCTTCTACGCTTTGTGAGTTGATCAACTTGATTCACTCTTGACTTAGTCTTGATCAACCTTGAATCTTTCCAACTCTCTTCGTTTGGATGATGTCTTGAAGGTAAACATGAATGATCACACAATCTTCTTCTTCAAGACATGCTTGCAATAAGCTCAACACTCATAAGACCAATCTCTGGATAATTCCTTAATAGCAACTTGGTCATCACAAACTCTCCTTGAAACCAACAAATGGACTCCAAGAAAGGCCTATGGACAAACCCTTCAAATATAACTCAAGGCAACCATTAGTCCATAGAGATTGTCATCAATTACCAAAACCACACATGGGGGCACCGCATGTCCTTTCAAGCATCCGCAAGGGTGTGAACTTCGGGATACATCATCGTCTCCGCGTGCCTCAGTTATCTCTTACCCGAGCCCTTTACTTATGCACTTTACTTTGTGATAGCCATATTGTTTCTTGTCATATATCTTGCTATCACCTTAGTTGTTTATCTTGCTTAGTATAAGTTGTTGGTGCACATAGGTGAGCCTAGTTGTTGTAGGTTTTATGCTTGACAAATTAACCGCTAGGGTTATTCCGCATTTGTTCAAGCCTAAAAAGTCATTATTTAAAGCGCCTATTCACCCCCCCCCTCTAGGCGACATCCACGATCTTTCAATTGGTATCAGAGCCTCGCCTCTCTTTGTTAGGCTTAACCGCCTAGAGAGTAAAGATGTCGACTAGGGGATTAGGATTCTCTGACACTCTTAGT
Organism: Aegilops longissima; assembly: GCA_021605205.1. Lineage (NCBI taxonomy): Eukaryota > Viridiplantae > Streptophyta > Magnoliopsida > Poales > Poaceae > Aegilops > Aegilops longissima. The sequence continues at coordinate 573,532,570 of CM038681.1, forward strand.
TTTGATGGCACAAATTTTGATGTTTGGGTAATTCGCATGCTTAATCTCTTTAGGGTCATGGACCCAAATTTAGAGCGAATTGTGGATATGGGTTTTTCTCCTCCAAAGGATCCCCAAAGATTATCTTTAGAGGATGAGAAAAACTCTTATCTCAATGCTCAAGCTTCTAATGTGCTTTTCGATGCTTTGAGCAATGTAGTTATATTACAACTCATGCCGTTCCGGGATGCTCACGAGTTGTGGACGAATCTTCAAGATAAATATGGTGTGTCCAAGATTTGTGGGAATGATTGTTCTCCCTCCACCTCCGGTCGTATAGTCTTCTCAACTTATTTTACTTCACCTACATGTGGTTTTCCACAAGGTAATGATATGGTGAGTAGTGTTGGTCATTGCAATGATGATAGTATGCTTATTGTGGATGATCCTTCATCACTATCTTATTGCAATGCTCCTTCTTTGGGCTTTAACACTTCGAGCACTCCAAATGTTTCACATGCTTGTGTTGATAGTCCTTGCATATCATGTAGAAATTGCTTGACTAAATCTCATGATGATATGTTTACTATGTCTTGTTGCCATGATAAAAATGCATATATTTTCTCGAATTGTTGTGCTAACAATGTAGAGGAAACCCAACAACCCATGGAACAAGATGTGGTCTTGAATGGTGCTTCAACGGATCCTACATCATCATCTATTGCATTTTGCCTTATGGCCAAGGCTTCAAAGGTATCTCCCACTTTGAATCCCAATATATCTTGTGATGATATTGATGATGGCAAGAGTGATGATGATGTTGATTATGATGAAGAGAATGATGATGTTGCCTCCTTAAAAATTAAGGGGAAAATGATTTTTAAAGCTCTTCTTAAGAATAAAATTGCTCGTTCCAACTTCATGGAAATCATGTCTATTGCTATTGAGGGCAAGAAATATATTGATGAGTTGGAATCTCGTCTTGAGGAGCATGAGGTCACCATTGATCAAATGGAAGGTCATGAGCGTGATTACGCTAATGAGATTGCGGACCTCTCTCAAGCTCTTGAACTTGAACAAACCACCAAGGAATCTCTTGAGGAGACTTTTGCTCTAGAATTATCTAGAGTGAGGGAATCTCGTGATAGAGCTCTTGAGGTGGCCAATTATTTTGAAACTAAAAATGAGGAGCTTGAAGTTGTGCATGCTAAACTCCTTGAGGACTTTGAACACCTCGAAAATGGCTCAAGGGTCATTAAGGGTGAGCTCATCAAACTCACCGAGTCTCATCCTCAACTTAAAGCTTCATATTCAAAAGAGCTCGCCAAGTTGTCTTCTCCTCTTGTTGCTAATTATGATGCTTGTGCTACTAACTCTATCTCTTGTGAAGCATCCATATTGAAGGAAAATGTTGAGCTAAGGGCTCAACTTGAGTTGCTATCTAGCAATTATGGGAAATTGGAAGAAAGTCATGTAAAGCTCACATGGTCTCATGATGATCTTCTAGTATCCCTTTATGTGCTAAAGATAGCTCATGAGGCTATGATTGCTAAGGTAACATCTAGTGAGTCTCATGTGGATACTAACACTACTTCAAGTCAAAATGCTATCTTGCCATGTGCTAGTACTCGTAATTCATCTACTCATAACATTGTTACATCTTGTGATGAATTACTCTCCTTGCCTTGTTGCTCTAACGATGAAGCTTATACTTCCTCTAGTACTTTTGTTGATACTAACCATGTAGAGGAAATCAAAGAGCTCACGGCCCAAGTCACTTCTTTGAAGAAAGACTTGGAAAAGTGTCATGAAGGGAAATCCACACTCAACAATATCTTGAGTGTGCAAAAATCCCCCAATGAAAAAGGTGGACTTGGATTCAACTCCAATAAGAAGAAGAAGTCCAATAGCAACAAGAAGAAGGGCCAAGAACAACTCAAGATTTTGGCCAAGATTATTTGCTTCAAGTGCAAAATTGAAGGGCATCATGTTAGATCTTGCCCATTGAAGAAGAAGGCCATTAGTGACAAGCAACAAGGGAAGCGGCTACAAGTGCATTCTCATGCTCAACCTCAAGTTGAACAAAGGACTCTTCCCAAGAAGGCTCAAGCTAATGGTTCTCAAGTTGAGAAATCAAGTGAGAAGAAAGTAAAGAGTAGACGTTGCTACCTATGTCGTGAGAAAGGTCACCTCGCTTCTTCATGCACTAGTGGTAACTTATCCAACCCAATTATTATTGATGATGTCTATTCTCTTGGGAAGGATAAGGTTGGCAATGTGTTTGCCAAGTTTGTTGGTACTCAAAGTGGTTTGAAGCAAAGAACCATTTGGGTATCCAATCCTATTGTGACTAACCTCTTAGGACCCAACTTGGTTGGGGACCAACTAGCTCAAACTTGATCAATAGGTGTTGTTGGAGGGCATTGGAGACTTGGATACTTTATGAATAATTAAGGGGACTTCATCATTCTAATTGTCTCAAGCCAAGTCATTCGGATTATCAAGTTTCTATCTTATATCCAATGTTCCTCCTTGCGGTAACTCGTGCTTAAAGTGTTTACATTGATAGTTTACCCCTTTGCATGTTTGGTTTTGTTACTTGCATGTTTTTGTATATGTTGTGCTTCCAACTTGATTATCTTGAGCAATCAAGTATGTGTGTGTTGGTTTGCACATCATGTACGTGTGTGTCATTCGTTAAGCCTTTTGCATCTTGTTCATTTCTTAGTTGGCTCTTGTGAGAGATTAATGGAATATCCCATTATGGGGGAGTGATGTGCTTTGTGCACCTCACAATCCTATATATGTGTGTACATGAGTAATACCATCTAGTATTGATATTTCAAGATTATCTAGTCGCTATGTGGTATGTCTTCTCATGAGAAATTCAAGTTCTAAATTGTCCATTAATTATCTCTTGTTGGATCGTTATTTTGCCTCTTGATTATCTTTAATTGGTATCACATTAACGGGGAGTAACATGCTATGTGTATATTACTAGCCTAGAAAATGTGTACATTTGAGATATTGTCACCTACAATTGATATTGTAAATTATCTTGTTCCTAGGTGGCATGTTAGCTCTACAAGTTGCAATTTGCTTTTTGTTTGGTGTGAAGATGATGTCGGATATCCTTGCTATCTACCACCGGGAATTATTTCCAAATACTTCTTGTCTTTTGACAATTGGTACTCACTTATGTGTGGTAGAAATTTTTGATCATCTTTACATTGGCCTTTGCTTTTATTTGCTTTATCTCTTGCCTAGGATTGTGTCAACTCCCATTGTATTCCATACCACTTGTGGATCTTGTTAATTTCTTGACCTTGTCTAGTGTTTTCTAGATATAGTGAAAGTGGTGATCCCACCTTGTGCATTTTGTATTCAAATGCAAATTCTATATAATGCACTAGTCTTTGGGGAGCTATCCTATTCTCTATAAAACACTCATCTTGTGATCCTTATCAAGTGTGTGTTTGTGGAAGGCAAGCCATTTCTTTTTGGTACTTTGTGCCATCATGAAACTTTGTAGAGGGCTTGGTTTGTTTGGAACCATTCTCTCTTTTGGGAGTTTGACATCTTTCTTTTGAGTGTATCAATGGATATCTCATTCCTTGATGTATTTTTTATGGATATCCTCCAAGTGATGATTTATTCATTCGGTATCTTTTCTTTGTTTGGTTTTTCTTTGTCTTTTGGTCTCGGTTCTTGAAAGTCTTGAGCATGCATATTTACTTCTTGTAGTTTCTTTGGCATGCTTTCTTTCTTTGACCCAATATATAGGGGGAACTCCAGCAAGTCTCAAATTGGATGAGATGTGCATGAAATTCATTTTCATATCTATATGCACATATTTATGTGGAGTTTGTCCTATGTGTTGTTGGTTCTCTAACTCTTTGGTCCCAATGAGTTTGGGTACCATTTTGTTTGTGTTGTTTATCTAGGAACAAGTGGAGATGCATTGGATGCTCGGCTCACTCACAAGGAAGGTGTTGTCACCATGTGCTTATTGGAGTCAAGCTAGGATGATCAATGAACTACTTTGTACCTTCAATTGGTATCTACTACATCCTTCCAATGTTATCTCGGTAACAAGTATCTTCATATACTTCATGCACACATTTCTTGCATCAACCTTGTGTAGGTTGTATCATGGCATGTTGTCCATTCTTTCTTGTGATACTTGTTTCCTTTCTCAAAGCATCCCAACAATGATGTCTTGTTGCTAGTTGTGATGTCTTTGATGTTCGTGTGGTTGTAATTCATTTATATACAATAAGACCATATCTAGACATGTGCTATGCTCTCAAGAAAATATCTTATTGGTATATGTATGACTTCCTTTTGGATATCTTGTTCCTTCTTGTTGTAACTATTTCTGGTGTACATCCTTCTTTGTAGATATATATCATCATGATTTCGTCTACCTAGAACCTTATACACTTGAGAGAAATTACATCTCTAGATGATATCCTTTCTTTCACGTCCACCTTGTCTCTCTTTTGTTATTTCTTTGGTGGATCCGTGAAAGCTTTTGCCATGAGTGTGTGTCGTATCTCGTTGCATCTTGATGCACTCTTGTGTGGTAGAAGACAGATGGCTCACTCGTAGAAGCAACAGCGCCAGCGACCCGGGCAGTTCCGAAGTCTGAGACGGCAACGGCAAGCCACGACGCAATAAACACATGCGTCAAAATAATAATGAAAGAACGCATGACACGACGGTCAATGCCGGATTCAGCGGCTCCAAACCCGGTCAACGGAAAAAGCCATTCAAGGCAAATAGAGACAGACCATCCAATCTGGACAAGATACTGGATCGGCCTTTCCAGATTCATGGCACCCCCGATAAACCAGCTACCCACACCAACAGAAGTTGTTGGGTCTTTAAACAAGCCGGCAAGCTTAATGCCGAACACCAGGGGAAGGGGTCGACCAGTGACAGCGATGACGAAGACACACCGGCCGAATACCGGGGGTCAGAAACAATCCCCCCCCCCCCCCGAAGTGAAAACCGTAAACATGGTATACGTGACACACACCCCTACAGGGGAGCATAGCGCGCTACGGGGCGCACGTGCTATAGAGCCGGTCCTCCCAAAATTTAGCTACATCCGTCCCGAAGGTTCGGCAGCTCTGATCATAAATCCAATTATCGATGGCTTCCATCTCACGAAGGTCCCTATGGACGGCGGCAGTAGCCTTAATCTACTCTACCAAGGCACTGTCCGCAAAATGGGCATCGATCCTTGAAGAATCAAGCCCACCACAACTACCCTCAAGGGAGCAGTACCCGATGTAGAAGCTCACTGCACAGGCTCCATCACATTGGAAGTTGTTTTCGGTTTGCCAAACAACTTCCGAAGAGAAGGCTTGACCTTCGATATTGTCCCGTTCCGCGGTAGCTACCATGCACTCCTGGGGTGCACTGATACATCTCCGTCGTATCTACTTTTACAAACACTTTTGCCCTTGTTTTGGACTCTAACTTGCATGATTTGAATGGAACTAACCCGGAGTGACGCTGTTTTCAGCAGAATTGCCATGGTGTTATTTTTGTGCAGAAATAAAAGTTCTCGGAATGACCTGAAACTTCACGGAGTATATTTTTGGAAATAATAAAAATACTGGCGAAAGAATCAAGGCCAGGGGCCCCACACCCTGTCCACGAGGGTGGGGGCCCGCCTACCCCCCTGTGCGCGCCCCCTGCCTCATGGGGCCCCTGGTGCTCCACCGACCTCAACTCTAACTCCATATATTCACGTTCGGGGAGAAAAAAATCAGAGAGAAGGATTCATCGCGTTTTACGATATGGAGCCGCCGCCAAGCCCTAAACTCTCTCGAGACTGCTGATAAGGAGTCCGTTCGGGGCTCCGGAGACGGGAATCCGTCGCCGTCGTCATCATCAACCTTCCTCCATCACCAATTTCATGATGCTCACCGCCGTGCGTGAGTAATTCCATCGTAGGCTTGCTGTACGGTGATGGGTTGGATGAGATTTATCATGTAATCGAGTTAGTTTTGTTAGGGTTTGATCCCTAGTGTCCATTATGTTCTGAGATTGATGTTGCTATGACTTTGCTATGCTTAATGCTTGTCACTAGGGCCTGAGTGCCATGATTTCAGATCTGAACCTATTATGTTTTCATGAATATATGTGAGTTCTTGATCCTATTTGCAAGTCAATAGTCACCTACTATGTGTTATGATCCGGCAACCCCGAAGTGACAATAATCGGGACCACTCCCGGTGATGACTGTAGTTTGAGGAGTTCATGTATTCACTAAGTGTTAATGCTTTGGTCCGGTACTCTATTAAAAGGAGGCCGTAATATCCCTTAGTTTCAAATAGGACCCCGCTGCCACTGGAGGGTAGCACAAAAGATGTAATGCAAGTTCTGTTCCATAAGCACATATGACTATATTCGGAATACATGCCTACATTACATTGATGAACTGGAGCTAGTTCTGTGTCACCCTATGTTATAACTGTTGCATGAATAATCGCATCCGACATAATTATCCATCACTGATCCAATGCCTACGAGCTTTTCACATATTTGTTCTTCGCTTAGTTACTTTCTGTTGCCACTGTTATAGTCACTACAAAACTGCTACTGTTACTTTTTCCACCGTTACCGTTACTTCCGTACTACTTTGCTACTAAATACTTTGCTGCAGATATTAAGTTATCCAGGTCTGGTTGAATTGACAACTCAGCTGCTAATACTTGAGAATATTCTTTGGCTCCCCTTGTGTCGAATCAATAAATTTGGGTTGAATACTCTACCCTCGAAAACTGTTGCGATCCCCTATACTTGTGGGTTATCAAGACTATTTTCTGGCGCCGTTGCCGGGGAGCATAGCTCTATTCTTTGGGTCACTTGGGATTTATATCTGCTGGTCACTATAAGGAACTTGAAAGACGAGAAAAGCAAAATTTATCCCTCAACTACGAGGGGAGGTAAGGAACTGCCATCTAGCTCTGCACTTGATTCACCTTACATTTTGAGTAAACTTGCGACACCTAAACCTACTTCGCTATTAATTCGATATGTCGATGTTATTGATGATTTCACTTCTGCTATGCCTGATACTTATGATGAAACTACTTCTATGCTTGATACTACTGTGCCACTAGGTGAATTTCTGGATGAACAACTTGCTAGGGCTAGAGAGAACGAAATTATTGAAACTGATAATATTGATGAAAGTGATGATGAAGATTCTCCCCCTAGATATGAATTGCCTGTTGTGCCTGAGGGTTATGTTATGGATGAAGAAACTGCTAGAGACTTTCTTACTTGCAATGATCGAAGTGATCTTAAGAAATTATTAGTTAAGCTCAAAGAAAAATCTCTGAATGCTAGAATGAAATATGACCCTGCTTTTGCTACTTCACCTATCTTTATTACGGATAAGGATTATGATTTCTCTGTCGATCCTGAGACAATTACGTTGGTTGAATCTGATCCTTTTTATGGCTATGAATCTAAAATTGTTGTGGCACATCTTACTAAATTAAATGATATAGCCACTCTGTTCACTAATGATGAGAAAACTCGCTACTACTATATCCTTAAATTATTTCCGTTCTCATTAAAGGGTGATGCTAAGACACGGTTTAATTATCTTGATCCTGGTTGTGTGCATAGTCCCCAGGATATGATTTATTACTTCTCTGCTAAATATTTCCCTGCTCATAAGAAACAAGCTGCTTTAAGGGATATATATAATTTTGTGCAAATTGAAGAAGAGAGTCTCCCACAAGCTTGGGGGAGGCTTCTCTAATTACTTAATGCTTTGCCTGATCATCCTCTCAAGAAAAATGAAATACTTGATATCTTTTATAATGGACTAACCGATGCCTCCAAAGACCACCTGGATAGTTGTGTTGGTTGTGTTTTCAGGAAAAGAACAGTTGATCAAGCTGAATTGCTATTGAATAATATGTTGACTAATGAAAATAATTGGACACTTCCTGAACCAACTCCTAAGCCGACTACGAAGAAAAGGGGTATTCTATTCCTCAGTCCTGAAGATATGCAAGAGGCGAAGAAATATATGAAAGAAAAGGGTATTAAAGCTGAAGATGATAAGAATTTACCACCTATTGAAGAAATACATGTTCTTGATAAACCGACACAGGTAGTAAAGGTAAATTCTCTCTATAGATTTGATGAAGGTGATATTCCTCGTTATAAGTCTGCTAGCTAATGCTTATATGAATTTGATAATTTTATTATCAAACAAGAAAACTTCAATGCTATGTTGGGAGACAAATGAAACGCACTGCTTATATGATTGAACACTTGAGTGATTATATGTCTAGTGTTAAAGGTGAACTCAAACTTATTAGTAAACATGGTTCTATGGTTACCACTCAAGTAGAACAAGTGCTTAAAGCTCAAAATGATTTGCTCAATGAACTAAATAATAAGAAAAATTATAATGTTGTTAGAGTTATGACTAGAGAGGGTAAAATGACTAAGGAACCTTTGTATCCTGAGGGCCACCCTAAGAGAATTGAGCAAGATTCTCAGAGAGCTAATGTAGATGCACCTAGTCCTTCTAAGAGGAAGAAAAAGAAAAATGATAGGACTTTGCATGCTTCTAGTGAACCTGTTGTTGACACACCTGAGAATCCCAATGATATTTCTATTTCTGATGCTGAAACACAATCTGGTAATGAACATGAACTTAGTGATAATATTAATGATGATGTTCATGTTGATGCTCAACCTAGCAATGACAATGATGTAGAGATTGAACCTGCTATTGATCCCACAATCAAAGAATCAACATTATGACAAGAGAGACTTTGCTGCTAGGAAGCACGATAAAGAAAGAGAACCATGGGTTCAGAAACCCATGCCGTTTCCTCCTAAACCATCCAAGAAAAAGGATGATGACGATTTTGAGCGCTTTGCTGAAATGATTAGACCTATCTTTTTGAGTATGCGTTTGACTGATATGCTTAAAATGAATCCTTATGCTAAATATATGAAAGATATTGTTAAAAATAAAAGAAAGATACCGGAAGCTGAAATTTCCACCATGCTTGCTAATTACACTTTTAAGGGTGGAATACCTAAGAAACTAAGAGATCCAGGAGTACCAACTATACCATGCTCCATTAAAAGAAACTATGTTAAAACTGCTTTATGTGATCTTGGAACCGGTGTTAGTGTTATGCCTCTCTCTTTATATCGTAGACTTGATTTGAATAATTTGACACCTCCTGAAATATGTTTGCAAATGGCCGATAAATCAACTGCTATACTTGTCGGTATTTGTGAGGATGTGCCTGTAGTGGTTGCAAACGTTACTATTTTAACGGACTTTATTATTCTTGATATTCCCGAGGACGATAGCATGTCTGTTATTCTTGGTAGACCCTTTTTGAATACTGCAGGGGCTGTTATTGATTGCAACAAAGGCAATTTCACTTTTCATGTTAATGGTATTCAGCATATGGTACACTTCCCGAGGAAACAACCTCAAGTTCACAGTATAAACTCTATTGGAAAAATTCCATCAATTATTTTTGGAGGTTTTGAATTTCCTCTCCCTACCGTCAAGAAGAAATATGATATTCTTATTATTGGGGCGTGTGATACATCTCCAACGTATCTACTTTTCCAAACAATTTTGCCCTTGTTTTGGACTCTAACTTGCATGATTTGAAGGAACTAACCCGGACTGACACTGTTTTCAGCAGAATTGTCATGGTGTTATCTATGTGCAGAAACAAAAGTTCTCGGAATGACATGAAACTTCACGGAGATTATTTTTTGAAATAATAAAAAATACTGGCGAAAGAATCAAGCCCAGGGGGCCCACCCCCTATCCACGAGGGTGGAAGGCACGCCTGCCCCCCTGGGCGCGACCCCCTGCCTCGTGGCCCCCCTGGAGCTCCACCGACCTCAACTCCAACTCCATGTATTCGTGTTCGGCAAGAAAAAAATCATAGAGAAGGATTCATCGCGTTTTACGATATGGAGCCGCCGCCAAGCCCTAAACTCTCTCGGGAGGGCTGATCTGTAGTCCGTTTGGGGCTCTGGAGAGGGGAATCCGACGCCGTCGTCATCATCAACCATCTTCCATCACCAATTTCATGATGCTCACCGCCGTGCGTGAGTAATTCCATCGTAGGCTTGCTGGACGGTGATGGGTTGGATGATATTTATCATGTAATCGAGTTAGTTTTGTTAGGGTTTGATCCCTAGTATCCACTATGTTCTGAGATTGATGTTGCTATGACTTTGCTATGCTTAATGCTTGTCACCAGGGCCCGAGTGCCATGAACTCAGATCTGAACCCTTTATGTTTTCATCAATATATTTGTGTTCTTGATCCGATATTGCATGTTATAGTCACCTACTATGTGTAATGATCCGGCAACCCCAACGTGACAATAATCGGGACCACTCCCGGTGATGACCGTAGTTTGAGGAGTCCATGTATTCACTATGTGTTAATGCTTTGGTCCGGTACTCTATTAAAAGGAGGCCTTAATATCCCTTAGTTTCCGCTAGGACCCCGCTGCCACATGAGGGTAGGTGATATGTCTCCGTCGTATCTACTTTTCCAAACACTTTTGCCCTTGTTTTGGACTCTAACTTGCATGATTTGAATGGAACTAACCCGGACTGACGCTGTTTTCAGCAGACTTTGCATGGTGTTATTTATGTGAGAAACAAAAGTTCTCGGAATGACCTGAAACTCCATGGAACGTCTATTTGGAAATAATAAAAAATCGTTGCAAAAGATGAAGACCAGGGGGCCCACACCCTGTCCACGAGGGTGGGGGGCGCGCCTGCCCCCCTAGGGCGCGCCCCCTACCTCGTGGGCCCCCTGAAGCCCCTCCGACCTCAACTCTAACTCTATATATTTGCTTTCGGGGAGAAAAAAATAAGAGAGAAGAATTCATCGCGTTTTGCGATACGAAGCCGCCGCCAAGCCCTAAAACCTCTCGGGAGGGCAGATCTGGAGTCCGTTCAGGGCTCCGGAGAAGGGGATTCGTCGCCATCGTCATCATCAACCATTCTCCATCACCAATTTCATGATTCTCACCGCCGTGCGTGAGTAATTCCATCATAGGCTTGCTGGACGGTGATGGGTTGGATGAGATCTATCATGTAATCCAGTTAGTTTTGTTAGGGTTTGATCCCTAGTATCCACTATGTTCTGAGATTGATGTTGCTATGACTTTGCCATGCTTAATGCTTGTCACTAGGGCCCGAGTGCCATGATTTCAGATCTGAAACTATTATGCTTTCATGAATATATGTGAGTTCTTGATCCTATCTTGCAAGTCTATAGTCACCTACTATGTGTTATGATCCGGCAACCCCGAAGTGACAATAATCGGGACCACTCCTGGTGATGACCATAGTTTGAGGAGTTCATGTATTCACTATGTGCTAATGCTTTGTTCCGGTACTCTATTAAAAGGAGGCCTTATTATCCCTTAGTTTCCATTGTTAGGACCCCACTGCCACGAGAGGGTAGGACAAAAGATGTGATGCAAGTTCTTTTCCATAAGCACGTTTGACTATATTCGGAATACATGCCTACATTACATCGATGAATTGGAGCTAGTTCTGTGTCACCCTATGTTATGACTGTTACATGATGAACCGCATCCGGCATAATTCTCCATCATCGATCCAATGCCTATGAGCTTTTCCCATATTGTTCTTCGCTTATTTACTTTTCCATTGCTACTGTTACAATCACTACAACACACCAAAAATATTACTTTTGTTACCGTTACCGTTACTTCCATACTACTTTGCTACTAAATACTTTGCTGAAGATATTAAGTTATCCAGGTGTGGTTGAATTGACAACTCAACTGCTAATACTTGAGAATATTGTTTGGCTCCCCTTGTGTCAAATCAATAAATTTGGGTTGAATACTCTACCCTCGAAACTGTTGCGATCCCCTATACTTGTGGGTTATCAGTAGGACAAAATATGTCATGCAAGTTCTTTTCCATAAGCGCGTATGACTATATTCGGAATACATGCCTACATTACATTGATGAATTGGAGCTAGTTCTGTGTTACCCTATGTTATAACTGTTACATGAATGATGGCATCCGGCATAATTCTCCATCACCGGTCCAATGCCTACGAGCTTTTCACATATTGTTCTTCGCTTAGTTACTTTACCATTGCTACTGTTACAATCACTACAATACGGCTAGTATTACCTTTGCCACTATTACCGTTACTATCATACTACTTTGCTACTAAATACTTTGCTATAGATATTAAGTTATCCAGGTGTGGCTGAATTGACAACTCAGTTGCTAATACTTGAGAATATTCTTTGGCTCCCCTTGTGTCGAATCAATAAATTTGGGTTGAATACTCTACCCTCGAAAACTGTTGCGATCCCCTATACTTGTGGGTTATCAAGACTATTTTCTGGCGCCGTTGCCGGGGAGCATAGCTCTATTCTTTGAGCCACTTGGGATTTATATCTGCTGGTCACTATGAGGAACTTGAAAGACGAGAAAACCAAGATCTATCCCTCAACTACGAGGGGAGGTAAGGAACTACCATCTAGCTCTGCACTTGATTCACCTTCTGTTTTGAGTAAGCTTGCGACACCTAAACCTACTTCTGCTATTAATTCTGATATGTCACATGTTATTGATGGTGCCACTTCTACTATGCATGATACTTATGATGAAACTACTTCTATGCTTGATACTACTATGCCACTAGGTGAATTTCTTGATGAACAACTTGCTAGGGCTAGAGAGAATGAAATTATTGAACCTGCTAATATTGATGAAAGTGATGATGAAGATTCTCCCCCTAGATATGAATTACCTGTTGTTCTTGAGGGTTATGTTATGGATGAAGAAACTGCTAGGGATTTTCTTCCTTGCAATGATAGAAGTGATCTTAAGAAATTACTAGCTAAGTTGAAACAAAAATCTCTGAATGCTAGAATGAAGTATGATCCTGCTTATGCTACTTCACCTATCTTTTTTACTGATAAGGATTATGAATTTTCTATCGGCCCTTATATAATTACTTTGGTTGAATCTGATCCTTTCTATGGCTACGAATCTGAAACTATTGTGGCACATCTTACTAAATTGAATAATATAGCCACCCTGTTCACTAATGATGAGAAAACCTGCTACCATTATATCCTTAAAATATTTCCGTTCTCATTAAAGGGTGATGCTAAGACATGGTTTAATTCTCTTGATCCTGGTTGTGTGCATAGTCCCTAGGATATGATTTATTACTCCTCTGCTAAATATTTCCCTGCTCATAAGAAACAAGCTGCTTTAAGGGATATATGTAATTTTGTGCAAATTGAAGAAGAGAGTCTCCCACAAGCTTGGGGGAGGCTTCTCCAATTACTTAATGCTTTGCCTGATCATCCTCTTAAGAAAAATGAAATACTTGATATCTTTTATAATGGACTAATTGATGCTTCCAGAGACCACCTGGATAGTTGTGCTGGTTCTATTTTCAGGGAAAGAACACCGGATGAAGCTGAAATGAAAATAATTGGACACTTCCTTAACCAACTCCTAAGCCAACTCCGAAGAAAGGGGCGTTCTATTTCTCAGTCCTGAAGATATGCAAGAGGCAAAGAAATCTATGAAAGAAAAAGGTATAAAAGCTGAAGATGTTAAGAGTTTACCTCCTGTTGAAGAAATACATGGACTTAATCTACCGCTTGTTGAAGAAACACATGGTCTTGATAACCCGACACAGGTAGTAAAGGTAAATTCTCTCTATAGATATGACAAATCTGAAATCCCTCCTACTAAATTTGCTAGCCAATGCTTAGATGAGTTTGATGATTTTATGGTTAAGAAAGAAAACTTCAATGCTTACTTTGGTAGAGAATTAAAACGCAATGCTTATATGATTGAACACTTGAGTGATTATATGTCCAAAGTTAAAGGTGAATTTAAACTCATTAGTAAACATGCTTATATGGTTGCCACTCAAGTAGAACAAGTACTTAAAGCTCAGAATGATTTGCTCAATGAATTGAATAATAAGAATAATGACTTTGCTGTTAGAGTTGCAACTAGAGGGGGTAAAGTGACTCAGGAACCTTTGTATCCTAAGGGCCACCCTAAGAGAATTGAGCAGGATTCTCAGAGAAATAATGTTGATACACCTAGTCCTTCTAAGAGGAAGAAAAAGAAAAATGATAGGACTTTGCATGCTTCTAGTGAACCTGTTGTTGACACACCTGAGAATCCCAATGATATTTCTATTTCTGATACTGAAACACAATCTGGTAACACTACAAAGAAAAGACACATCTGTGACATTTTGGGCCGAACGAATTTTTTTCCTGTCATACATATGAAACTTCTATGATGATAATTGTGACAAAACTAGGGGGTCATCATAGATGTGGTGGGCTCCCCCTTCTATGACAAAAAATCATGACAGAAAATGGGCTTTTCGTCCTGGGCGGGACGGAGACGCAGCTGCCTGACATTCTTTGGGCCGTCCATGACGGGAAAAACCGTGGTAGAAGCGAGGGCGAGGAAAATTTCGGGGAGTTCCCGGTTACGGTGGAAGGTTGGGGGCCGAGCGATGCGCGTTTTCTCGTACATGTACGCTGCGTGTGTGTAGGCGTTAGCTCTAATCGAACCCGAGCGAGGTGTTGGGCTCTAATGAACCCGGCGATTGCACTGCGAGCTACGCGCATCGAACCCGAGAAATCGATCGATGGCTGTTAATCGAACCCGATCGAGCGATTCTTCGCCATCTGCTGCTAATCAAGCCGATCGATTGGATGAACAAAGTGAGTGTTGCGGGGGGGGGGGGGGTTGGATGAGCGAGTGGCGGTGGCGTTGCCTCTGGATGAACAGGACCACGTGGTGTGCTGGAGGGCTGGATGAATAGTAGACGGTGGAGGGGTGCCCGTGGAGGGGTGGTTGAACAGGACCCCGTGTTGTGGAGGGCTGGATGAACAGTAGATGGTGGAGGGGTGGTTGAACAGTAGCCGGTGGAGTAGCGCCCGGTGGAGGCGGATGAACAGGAGCCCGTGGAGGCTGGAGGAGGTCGACGGTGGAGATGAACAGTATCCCGTGGAGTCCCGTTTTGCGGTACGCCACACCCCTCCCGATGAGCAGGACCCCTGTTTCGACCGTAGGAGGTCCGTTTCGTCCGTTTTGCGGTACGCCACACCCCTCCCTATCAACAGGACCCCCGTTTCGACCGTAGGAGGTCCATTTCCTCCGTTTTGCGGTACGCCACACGCCTCCCGATCAACAGCACCCCCGTTTCGACCGTAGGAGGTTTGTTTCCTGCGTTTTGCGGTACGCCAGGCCTCGTTTCCATCGCCTGTTCCGTCCAAGCCCTCCCGATGAACATGACCATGCATTCCGTTCCGACCCAGCCGGTCGGCTCCCACGTGTTCCGTTGCCTCCCGATGAACACGACGCATTCCGTTGCCTCCCCATGAACACGACGCATTTCGTTGCCTCCCCATGAACACGACGACGACGCTGTTTCTCCGTTCCGACCCAGTCATGTACACGAGCCCTCGCCGTACGTATGCGCGAGTAGGCGTTCGAGACCCTGCCCGTATGTACGTACGTGGCCGTATTTTCTTTCTTGCACCCTGGCCGCTGTATGCGTGCGTGTACATGCTACGGCGCGCGCCTCTACCACGACGCGCGCGGCGCCTCTACAACGACCAGTATGTACGCATATCGTCGCGACCAGAATGACAACACTACGTGACGCTTGACCAGGTGGGTCTGGACCGCGAGCACTTCCTTGCCTGCGAAGATGTAGCTGGTGGGTCCAGCAGTCAGGGGGGCGAATCATTTTGGGTTTTTTTGCCCGGACGCACTTCCTTGCGTGCGAAGGTGTAGCTGCTGGGTCCCAGCAGTCAGGGGGGCGAATTGGTTTTTTTTTTGCCTGGACGCACTTCCTTGCATGCGAAGGTGTAGCTGGTGGGTCCCAGCAGTCGGGGGGCAAATCATTTTTTTCGGACGCACTTCCTTGCGTGCGAATATGTAGCTGGTGGGTCCCATCAGTCAGGGGGGCGAATCGTTTTTTTTCGGACGCACTTCCTTGCGTGCGAAGATGTAGCTCGTGGGTCCCAGCAGTCAGGGGGCGAATCATTTTTTCGTGAAATACGGTGGCCCGTCCGGTGGGTCCCTGCTGTTAGGTGGAGGAATAATTATTTTGCGCGTAATAAGGAGGCACTTCCTTGCGGCTGCCGTGGACCCAGCTGTCAGCCTCTCCACGTACAGTCCACGTCCGATGGAAGTCGTTCCTTGACCACGTTGACCACCCCGCGCCAAGAGCAGCGCGGCGGTGGACGATGGCGAGGCCTAGGAAGGAGACGACGCGGAGCCGGGGAAGTGCTACGTCTTGAGCTTGCGTTGGTCTTCCCCGAAGAGGAGAGGATGATGCAGCAGAGTAGCGTAAGTATTTCCCTTAGTTTTTGAGAACCAAGGTATCAATCCAGTAGGAGGCCACGCGCAAGTCCCTCGTACCTACACAAAACAAATAACTCCTCGCAACCAACGCGAATAGGGGTTGTCAATCCCTTCACGGTCACTTACGAGAGTGAGATCTGATAGAGATGATAGATAATATTTTTGGTATAAAGATGCAAAGTAAAATAAAAGGCAAAGTAAAAAAGCAAAGCCATAATAAAGCGTAGGAAGATTAATATGATGAGAATAGACCTGGGGGCCATATATTTCACTAGTGGCTTCTCTCAAGAGCATAAGTATTTCACGGTGGGTGAACGAATTACTATTGAGCAATTGACAGAATTGAGCATAGTTATGAGAATATCTAGGTATGATCATGTATATAGGCATCACGTTCGAGACAAGTAGACCGACTCCTGCCTGCATCTACTACTATTAGTCCACTCATCGACCGCTATCCAGCATGCATCTAGAGTATTAAGTTAATGAAAACAGAGTAACGCCTTAAGCAAGATGACATGATGTAGAGGGATAAATTCATGCAATATGATAAAAACCCCATCTTGTTATCCTGGATGGCAACAATACAATACGTGCCTTGCTGCCCCTACTGTCACTGGGAAAGGACACCGCAAGATTGAACGCAAAGCTAAGAACTTTTCTCATTGCAAGAACTACCAATCTAGTTGGCCAAACCAAACGGATAATTCGAAGAGACTTGCAAAGATAACCAACCATACATACAAGAATTCAGAGAAGATTCAAATATTGCTCATAGATAATCTTGATCATAAACCCACAATTCATCGATCTCAACAAACACATCGCAAAAAGAAGATTACATCGAATAGATCTCCACGAGAGAGGGGGAGAACATTGTATTGAGATCCAAAAAGAGAGAAGAATCCATCTAGCTACTAACTATGGACCCGAAGGTCTGAAATAAACTACTCACACTTCATCGGAGAGGCTATGATGATGATATAGAAGCCCTCCGTGGTGGATTCCCCTTCCGGCGGAGCTCCGGAATAGGCCCCAAGATGGGATCTCGTGGATACAGAAAGTTGCGGCGGTGGAATTAGGTTTTTGGCTCCGTATCTGATCTGTTGGGGGTACGTAGGTATATATAGGAGGACGGAGTACGTAGGTGGAGCTTCGGGGGGCCCACGAGGCAGGGGGCACGCCCTAGGGGGGGGGCTCCCTCCACCCTCATGGCCGCCTCCCTCCTTTCTTGACCGAGGGTCCAAGTCTCCTGGATCTTATCTGATGAGAAAATCACGCATTTCGTTCTGTTTGGACTCCGTTTGATATTCCGTTTCTTCGAAACACTGCAAATAGGCAAAAAACAACAATTCTGGGCTGGGCCTCCGGTTAATATGTTAGTCCCAGAAGTAATATAAAAGTGGAAAATAAAGCCCATAATATAGCATGGAGCAATAAAAAATTATAGATAAGCTGGAGACGTATCAGGCATCCCCAAGCTTAATTCCTACTCGTCCTCGAGTAGGTAAATGATAAAAAGAGAATTTTTGATGCGGAGTGTACTTGGCATAATTTCAATGTAACTCTTCTTAATTGTGGTATGAATATTCAGATCCGAAAGATTCAAGACAAATGTTTAATATTGACATAAAAATAATAATACTTCAAGCATATTAACAAAGCAATTATGTCTTCTCAAAATAACATGGCCAAAGGAAGTTATCCCTACAAAATCATATAGTCTGGCTATGCTCTATCTTCACCACACAAAGTATTTAAATCATGCACAACCCCAATGACAAGCCAAGCAATTGTTTCATACTTTTGACATTCTCAAAACTTTTTCAATCTTCACGCAATACATGAGCGTGAGCCATGGATATAGCATTATATGTGGAATAGAATGGTGGTTGTGGAGAAGACAAAAAGAGGGAAGATAGTCTCACATCAACTAGGCGTATCAACGGGCTATGGAGATGCCCATCAATAGATATCAATGTGAGTGAGTAGGGATTGCCATGCAACGGATGCACTAGAGCTATAAGTATATGAAAGCTCAACAAAAGAAACTAAGTGGGTGTGCATCCAACTCGCTTGCTCACGAAGACCTAGGGAAATTTGAGGAAGCCCATCATTGGAATATACAAGCCAAGTTCTATAATGAAAAACTCCCACTAGTATATGAAAGTGACAAAACGAGAGACTCTCTATTATGAAGATCAAGGTGCTAGTTTGAAGCACAAGTGTGGTAAAAGGATAGTAACATTGTCCCTTCTCTCTTTTTCTCTCATTTTTTTATTTGGGCCTTTTCTCTTTTTTTATGGCCTCTTTTCTTTTTTTTTTTGTTCGGAGTCTCATCCCGACTTATGGGGGAATCATAGTCTCCATCATCCTTTCCTCACTTGGGACAATGCTCTAAAAATGATGATCATCACACTTTTATTTTTCTTACAACTCAAAAATTACAACTCGATACTTAGAACAAAATATGACTCTATGTGAATGCCTCCGGCGGTGTACCGGGATATGCAATGATTCATAAGTGACATGTATGAAAGAATTATGAACGGTGGCTTTGCCACAAATACGATGTGAACTAAATGATCATGCGAAGCAATATGACAATGATGGAGTGTGTCATAATAAACAGAATGGTGGAAAGTTGCATGGCAATATATCTCGGAATGGCTATGGAAATGCCATAATAGGTAGGTATGGTGGCTGTTTTGAGGAAGGTTTATGGTGGGTGTATGATACCGGCGAAAGGTGTGCGGTATTAGAGAGGCTAGCAATGGTGGAAGGGTGAGAAAAGTGCGTATAATCCATGGACTCAACATTAGTCATAAAGAACTCATATACTTATGGCAAAAATCTACAAGTTATCAAAGCAAAGTATTACGCGCATGCTCCTAGGGGGATAGATTGGTAGGAAAAGACCATCGCTCATCCCCGACCGCCACTCAGAAGGAAGACAATCAATAAAAAAATCATGCTCCAACTTCATCACATAACGGTTCACCATACGTGCATGCTACGGGAATCACAAACTTTAACACAAGTATTTCTCAAATTCACAACTACTCAACTAGCATGACTCTAATATTACTACCTCCATATCTCAAAACAATTATCAAGCATCTATCTTTTCTCAGTATTCAACGCACTCAAAAGAAAGTTTTACAAATCTTGAATACCAAGCATATTATTATTTTTAAGCAAATTACCATGCTATTTAAGAATCTCAAAATAATCTAAGTGAAGCATGAGAGATCAAAAGTTTCTATAAAACAAATCCACCACCGTGCTCTAAAGGATATAAGTGAAGCACTAGAGCAAAACTATAAAGCTCAAAAGATATAAGTGAAGCACATAGAGTATTCTTTCAAATTCCAACTCATGTATGGCTCTCTCAAAAGGTGTGTACAGCAAGGATGATTGTGGTAAACTAACAAGCAAAGACGCAAATAATACAAGACGCTCCAAGCAAAACACATATCATGTAGTGAATAAAAATATAGCCCCAAGTAAAGTTATCGATGGAAGTGGACGAAAGAGGGGATGCCTTCCGGGGCATCCCCAAGCTTTGAATTTTTGGTGTCCTTGGATTATCTTGGGGGTGCCATGGTCATCCCAAAGCTTAGGCTCTTGCCACTCCTTGTTCCATAATCCATCAAAAGATTTCACCCAAAACTTGAAAACTTCACAACACAAAACTCAACAGAAATCTCGTAAGCTCCGTTAGCGAAAGAAAACAAAAGACCACTTCAAGGTACGGTAATGAACTCATTCTTTATTTATATTGGTGTCAAACCTAATGTATTCCAACTTCTCTATGGATTATAAACTATTTTACTAGCCATAGATTCATCAAAATAAGCAAACAACACACGAAAAACAGAATCTGTCAAAAACAGAACAGTCTGTAGTAATCTGTAACTAACACAAACTTCTGGAACTCCAAAAATTCAGCCAAAATAGGAAGACCTAGGCAATTTGTTTATTGATCATCAGCAATTGGAATCATTATTTTATCACGTTCTGGTGATTTTTAACAATTGTTTTCGTGAACATAAAGTTTCTGGAAATTACAGCAAGATCAAATAACTATCATCCAAGAAGATCCTATAGGTTTAACTTGGCACAAACACTAATTAAAACATAAAACCACATCTAAACAGAAGGTCGATGGATTATTTATTCCTAAACAAAAAGGAAAAATATTGGGTTGTCTCCCAACAAGCGCTTTTCTTTAAAGCCTTTTTAGCTAGGCATTGAGATTCAATGATGCTCACAAGAATGACAAGAATTGAGGCACAAAGAGAACATCATAAAACATGTGACAAACACACTTAAGTCTAACATAGTTCCTATGCATAGGCATATTATAGGCAAACAAATTATCGTAGCAAGCAAAAACTAGCATATGCAAGGAAGCGGAAAGGAACAATAGCAATCTCAACATAACGAGAGGTAATTTGGTAACATGAAAATTTCTATAACCATATTTTCCTCTCTCAAAATAATTACATGTAGGATCATAAGAAAATTCAACAAAATAGCTATCACATAAAATATTTTCAACACGATCCACATGCATGCAAAGTTGACACTCTTCCAAAATACTGGGATTAACATTAACTAAAGTCATGACCTCTCCAAACCGACTTCTATAAAAAATTTCACAAGATTGAATATTCTCCAAATATGTGGGATCTAAAGTTGACATTCTTACAAGCCCACTTTCAATATTATTGCAAACAATATTATCAATCTCATATTCATCATGGGGATTAAATAAATTTTCAGGATCATAAAAAGAATCACCCCAATCATGATCATTGCAACAAGTAGTAGACAAAGCAAAACTAGCATCCCCAAGCTTAGGGTTTTGCATATTATTAGCACAATTGACCTCAAGAGAATTTATAGTAAAATCATTTAAATCATGCTTTTCATTGAGGGAGCTATCAAGCATGGGTGCAATAGCAACGATCTCATTTTTAACATAAGGAACTATAGCAAATTCGTCTTCGTAAATATTGGCTTCATGGCCACAAGAATAGAAAGCATCATGTTCATCAAGGGATATTTCAACCAAATCATCTGAATCATCATTATCTATAGATTCATGCAATCATTATTTTCTTCCAAAGCAACGGTCATTCTTTCAATAAATTCTTGGACATAGACATTATGAGCAAGGTTTTCATTGCAATATTTAAGTATGACAGAATTTTCAGATTTGTTGAGAGTAAAATCATACTTTTCAATCAAAGAAGCAACTTCATGAGCACCCTTAAAAACGACAAATTCTTCAATTTGTTCGATATCATAGTAGCTATAAACACCCTATGCATAAGAAGATAAGATTTCATTATCATTGAACTCACATAGTTAGGGAAGGTGTTTTTTAGGGTTCTTAGAGCAACAAGTAAAATCACACATTTCACAAAGATTCCAAGCATAGCATAGCAAACTATTTATATGATACCATAAGAGCTTCCCTTTTTCAGACAAATGATGACGCACAAAATGAGCATGCTCATCTAAAGATTTCCATCAACTAGGCTAGTTGGGGTTTCAAAGACGGCGCATAAGGATCGAAGATGATCCAAGTAGAACACTTTAAGTGGATCCATATCAATAGATTTTCAGCAAGCGAAGATGCAAGCATATAGAAGGCACAAGGAAACACAAACAGAGGTGCATACGGGAAAAAGGCGAAAAGAGAGGGCGAATAAGACGACAAGGGTGAAGTGGGGGAGAGGAAAACGAGAGGCAAATGGCAAATAATGTAATGCGGGAGATAAGGGATTGTGATGGTTACTTGGTATGTTGACTTTTGCATAGACTCCCCGGCAACGGCGCCAGAAATCCTTCTTGCTACGTCTTGAGCTTGCGTTGGTTTTCCCCGAAGAGGAGAGGATGATGCAGCAGAGTAGCATAAGTATTTCCCTCAGTTTTTGAGAACCAAGGTACCAATCCAGTAGGAGGCCACGCGCAAGTCCCTTGTACCTACACAAAGCAAATAACTCCTCGCAACCAACGCGAATAGGGGTGGTCAATCCCTTCATGGTCACTACGAGAGTGAGATCTCATAGAGATGATAGATAATATTTTTGGTATAAAGATGCAAAGTAAAATAAAAGGCAAAGTAAAAAGCAAAGCAATAATAAAGCGCGAGGAAGATTAATATGATGAGAATAGACCCGGGGCCATAGATTTCACTAGTGGCTTCTCTCAAGAGCATAAGTATTTTACGGTGGGTGAGCGAATTCTGTTGAGCAATTGATGAATTGAGCATAGTTATGAGAATATCTAGGTATGATCATGTATATAGGCATCACGTCCGAGACAAGTAGACCGACTCCTGCCTGCATCTACTACTATTACTCCACTCATCGATCGCTATCCAGCATGCATCTAGAGTATTAAGTTAATGAAAACAGTGTAACGCCTTAAGCAAGATGACATGATGTAGAGGGATAAATTCATGCAATATGATAAAAACCCCATCTTGTTATCCTCGATGGCAACAATACAATACGTGCCTTGCTACCCCTACTCTCACTGGGAAAGGACACCGCAAGATTGAACCCAAAGCTAAGCACTTCTCCCATTGTGAGAACTACCAATCTAGTTGGCCAAACCAAACGGATAATTCGAAGAGACTTGCAAAGATAACCAATCATACATAAAAGAATTCAGAGAAGATTCAAATATTGCTCATAGATAATCTTGATCATAAACCCACAATTCATCGATCTCAACAAGCACACCGCAAAAAGAAGATTACATCAAATAGATCTCCACGAGAGAGGGGGAGAACATTGTATTGAGATCCAAAAAGAGAGAAGAAGCCATCTAGCTACTAACTATGGACCCGAAGGTCTGAAGTAAACTACTCACACATCATCGGAGAGGCTATGATGATGATGTAGAAGCCCTCCATGGTGGATTCCCCTTCCGGCGGAGCTCCGGAACAGGCCCCAAGATGGGATATCGTGGATACAGAAAGTTGTGGCGGTGGAATAGAGCCAAGCTTCCGGGACGAGACTCCGCTGCCATGAGGCGGAACCTTGGCGGAACCAATCTAGGGCTCCGGCAGAGCTGTTCTACCAGGGACACTTCCCTCCGGGAGGGGAAAATCATCTCCATCGTCATCACCAACGCTCCTCTCATCGGGAGAGGGCAATCTCCATCAACATCTTCACCAGCACCATCTCCTCTCAAACCCTAGTTCATCTCTTGTATCCAATTCTTGTCTCTAAGTCTGGGATTGGTACCTGTAGGTTGCTAGTAGTGTTGATTACTCCTTGTAGTTGATGCTAGTTGGTTTATTTGGTGGAAGATCATATGTTCAGATCATATATGCATATTAATACTCCTCTGAATATGAACATGAATATGCTTTGTGAGTAGTTACGTTTGTTCTTGAGGACAAGGGAGAAGTCTTGCTATTAGTAGTCATGTGAATTTGGTATTCGTTCGATATTTTGATGAGATGTATGTTGTCTCTCCTCTAGTGGTGTTATGTGAACGTCGACTACATGACACTTCACCATTATTTGGGCCTAGAGGAAGGCAATGGGAAGTAATAAGTAGATGATGGGTTGCTAGAGTGACAGAAGCTTAAACCCTAGTTTATGCGTTGCTTCATAAGGGGCTGATTTAGATCCACATGTTTCATGCTATGGTTAGGTTTACCTTAATACTTCTTTTGTAGTTGCGGATGCTTGCAATAGGGGTTAATCATAAGTGGGATGCTTGTCCAAGTAAGGGCAGCACCCAAGCACCAGTCCACCCACATATCAAATTATCAAAGTACCGAACACGAATCATATGAACGTGATGAAAACTAGCTTGACGATAATTCCCATGTGTCCTCGGGAGCGCTTTTCTCTATATAAGAGTTTGTCCAGGCTTGTCTTTTGCTACAAAAAGGATTGGGCCACCTTGCTGCACTTTATTTACTTTTGTTACTTGTTGCTCGTTACAAATTATCCTAACACAAAACTATCTGTTACCTATAATTTCAGTGCTTGTAGAGAATACCTTGTTGAAAAACGCTTATCATTTCCTTCTGCTCCTCGTTGGGTTCGACACTCCTACTTATCGAAAGGATTACGATAGACCCCTATACTTGTGGGTCATCACCAAGCCCTAAACTCTCTCGGGAGGGCTGATCTGGAGTCCGTTCGGGGATCCGGAGAGGGCAATCTGTCGCCGTCGTCATCATCAACCATCTTCCATCACCAATTTCATGATGCTCACCGCCGTGCGTGAGTAATTCCATCGTAGGATTGCTGGACGGTGATGGGTTGGATGAGATTTATCATGTAATCGAGTTAGTTTTGTTAGGGTTTGATCCCTAGTATCCACTATGTTCTGAGATTGATGTTGCTATGACTTTGCTATGCTTAATGCTTGTCACTAGGGCCCGAGTGCCATGAACTCAGATCTGAACCCTTTATGTTTTCATCAATATATTTGTGTTCTTGATCCGATATTGCAAGTTATAGTCACCTACTATGTGTTATGATCCAGCAACCCCGACGTGACAATAATCGGGACCACTCCCGGTGATGACCGTAGTTTGAGGAGTCCATGTATTCACTATGTGTTAATGCTTTGGTCCGGTACTCTATTAAAAGGAGGCCTTAATATCCCTTAGTTTTTGCTAGGACCCCGCTGCCACGGGAGGGTAGGACAAAAGATGTCATGCAAGTTCTTTTCCATAAGCACGTATGACTATATTCGGAATACATGCCTACATTACATTGATGAATTGGAGCTAGTTCTGTGTCACCCTATGTTATAACTGTTACATGAATGATCGCATCCGGCATAATTCTCCATCACCGGTCCAATGCCTACGAGCTTTTCACATATTGTTCTTCGCTTAGTTACTTTACCGTTGCTACTGTTACAATCGCTACAATACTGCTACTATTACCTTTGCCACCGTTACCGTTACTATCATACTACTTTGCTATTAAATACTTTGCTGCAGATATTAAGTTATCCAGGTATGGCTGAATTGACAACTCAGTTTCTAATACTTGAGAATATTCTTTGGCTCCCCTTGTGTCGAATCAATAAATTTGGGTTGAAACTCTACCCTCGAAAACTGTTGCGATCCCCTATACTTGTGGGTTATCTACGTGCATATCGCCGTTGAGGTAACCTAGTGCTATTCGAAGATTCTCCGGTTTCATGCAATTTGGAATGAGTTTGTTAACAACACTTGATCAACCTTGTTAGTGGATTCCTTTTGATGAGCATGAGATGGATGAAGTTAGAAAGCACAACTTTCTGTACCCTCCTTTTACCTTCTGTTATCTAGATTAAATAAAGTAAAAATATTATTTTTCTGCCAGTTTTCTGAATTATCCGTGCAATAAAAAAAATACCTCGAAAATAAAAGTTCTCCAAATGCCCTGGAATTGAAATATGGTTTTTTTTGGAATATTTGAGAATATTTGGCACTGAGAACACATCAGGGGAGCAAGCACTGCCATGAGGTCAGGCGCCCCCCCCAGGCGCGCCCCCTGCCTCGTGGGCCCCTGGTGGCCCCCCTCCACTTATTCCAGCCACCACATACTCCGTATTCCTCCCAAAAAATCACCAACCAGCTCAAGCACGAGTTCTAGCTCATCTTGCTCCCATTTTCGATCTCCTTGCTCAAAGCTCCACTCACTACTAGGGAAAACCCTATACACAGAACTTTAGCAGTAGCATGGGTCAAAAAAGCACGCTGGTGCTAATTAGCAGTAGCGCTCCTGAGGTAACCGCGCTGCAGATAAAGATCTAGCAGTAGCGCGTCTTGCTGTACACATGTTACTATTAAAATTCCCACGGCTTAGCCCATAAGCTACACATAGTAGTAGCGATCTATGGCGAACCGCGCTACCGCTACGCTGTTTGTAGCAACGCGTTTTAATATAAACTCGTTGCTGCTAAAGGTTATAAAATTAAATGGAAAGAAAATGGAAAGGTAATTGAAAATGAAAAAAACAGAATAAGGTTAAAGGAAACAAATAAAATATGAAGAAAACTAAATGAAAAAGGGAAAAAAGAGAAAGGAGTAGCGAGGCGTGTATCGTGAACAGCTGTAGCTAAGGTAGCAGCAGCGCTTTTCTCGAACGCCATCGCTACTACTCGACTTAACCACGGGTTCGTCCTTCCCACGCCACTTTCCCCAAATCCAACTCTCTCCACTCTACTTGCTGCCGCCTGCCGGGTCCAAGCCATGTCCTCCGCACCTCTCACGCAGCCCCGACCCCGGACCCCAGATTCAACGCCGCCCCCGACCTCAACGCCGCCCCGTCCCTGACCTCGACGCCGGCCGCCATCCTCCGAGCGCCCAAGCCCGACCCGACCTCGATGCCGCCTGCCCTCCTCGTCAGAGCACCCGAGGTGAGCACGCCGCTCCTCCCTCTCCCCTACCTCTGCCTAGGGTTTCTTTATATTTTAGTTGCATATTAAGTTTATTTTTATTTATAGTAAGTTTATTTTAGTTGCATATTAAGAACTAGGTACTAATTAGGTATTAGAATATTTTTATTTATAGTAAGTTTATTTTTAGTAAGAACTAGTTGAATTAATAGAACTAGTTAGTAAGAACTTGTTGCTATTTTTAGTTAAAGCAATTTTTCCGCCTCGACGTGGGCGATGCCTATCCCGCATCCTCGTCGTCGAGTCGGCGGAGGATTTACACCTGCTTGACCAGATCGGCCATGTTGGGACTGGGCTCCGCCGGGTGGTACTGGAGGCGCTACCTACCGGGGGCGCAGGTTGGTGAGGAGCCAGCCTGTCGTTGACCTGAACCTTCTTTGGTGGCGGTCGCGTGGGCCAGTGATGATCCAGAGGCTTGAGGATTCCGTGGAGGTGGTGTGTCACCGTGTCAGTGAGGAGGATGCGCACGTCCGTCGCTACTTGTTTGCGTTGGAGCACAGGTCGTTCTCCAATACCTGGCAGGTTCTCCAGGGATCTCACTGGAGCTATGATCCCGTGATGGTTCCTTCTCTGTGGGTGTCCACCGCCCGCGCCGATACCCGTCGTGTGCTAGGGTTTTAGTTTTATTAGTGATGTTATATGTATGACACCATTCGTGATGTATTAGTGATAATATTCGACGATGTAGGGACGCATGAGATGATTTACTTTTGCTTATTGAATGCATGCTAATTTGAGTCCTATAAGATATTTTGAAATGTATATCTTGTGTTGCTCAATATCCAAGTGGCCGGTCATGTTTGCATGTTACACCTCCGAGTGGCCTATGTTTTGCCGGAGTGTTGATTCATTTCCGTTTCGGCAAATTTCAGGCGCTCGATATGTCCTATTTTAGCAAAGGTCATGCCGGATTTTTCCGTGAATTTTGGCATGACTTGTGCCAGAATATGTAGGAAATATCGAGTGCCCCGGATTTGTGTGTTGAGTATCCTGGTAGTTGTCTTCGATCGATTTTCAATTAATGTTTTAACTATGAACATAGGAAATGTCTGACGACGAAAAGGATTTCGGTATTTGCAAATACTGCGAAGACGAGCACGGCTGTCGACGGAATCTTCCTAGATGATGATAAGCGCTTCAGCATCAAGCTGGACGAGAACTTCAAGTGGATACTGATGAAGTCATAACGACAAGTCTTTTTTCGTAGCTAAGCATGACATCTGCTTCATTTGCTTGAACTTATATTTTTTACTATTCTACTAGCGTATCCTCCGCCATGCAAGAGTTTTTGTATTGGATAAGATAGGTTTCAGTCATCTGCGGAGGTAAAGAAAGTTTATTTGAAGACCGAGCATGGTTATATTTTCCATGCAAAATTATACAATTCAGACGACTACACCTATTTTGGATGCAAAACATGGCGAGCACTATGCAAGACTTATGCATTTGAGCCTGATATGGTTATCACCTTTGATATTCGTCCAGGAAGATGATATTTAAGGTAATACCGACATCCGGGTTGATGTCGACGCCCCATTATACCATTATGTAAGTTTCTCAACCATATTTATGTCTTTGATATTGTTTATTCAAAAATAGTTGACAACTAATTTGTATTGTCAGCTTATTTTGGTGCAAGCAAACATGTCCAGCGCTTGGTAGACATGACCTACTACTGTCCCGAGGTTGAACTAAACTGCGAGGAGCTAAGTCATTACGTTTCATGGCTTGAGGATCTTGATACTGTCAAGACAAATTTTCTTCCTAGATTTAGAAATGTTAGTACTGAAAACGTGCGACCAATAGTGTTCGTAATGAACTACGGTCACATCCATTTAGGAAGGATGGTAAGATTTTTACTATTTGTCCTCATTGCATCTTTTCCATACATTATTTTTGAAGCTAAACTTCATTGCTAAGTATGTTACCATCGATGTTCTTCAACAGGACTCCCGATGAATGTTGTGCCTTATGGGATCGAGACTAAAGGTACCATGAGTATTATCACCACGCCAAGATATCCTACATATTACTTTAGTGCATTCAAGATTAGCGATGGATGCTTAATAGTGCAAGACAGGACCAAATATGTGTTGGGGGCGCAGAGAAGTACTAGGGGCAGCAAGCAGAGGCGCTTTCCACGATTAGGAGACAGGTTCATCTGCATGCTCCAACTTGATCAAGGAGGAGAGCTACACATGTTTTATGTTGTTTTACCTAAGAGAGAGCAGCAGGAGTGATTAGCTAGCTAGAAATGAGTTTCAGGATGATGATGTGCTACACTATTACTATGATGATAAAATAGCTAGTGTTGGTGGTAATGACTATGATGATTATTATTAGCTAGTGTTAGTGGTGATTAAATAAATACTGTTGGTGGTAATGACCATGATGATGATTAAATATCTTGTCTTTGGCAGATTAGATTCAAGTGGAGGCAACATGTGGTGCACATCGAAAGTACTACTAGTCCAAACTAGATCAAGTTTGGATTAGTAGTATACTTTTGACATGCACCACATATTGCCTCCACTTGAACCTAATCCACCTTCATTTGACACACTGTTATGGACATAATGATGTAAACCTCATAACTAGTATTGTACCAATATTTGTATGATGGCGCATAAATACACTAAAAATAAAAAAATAAAAAAAAGTACTAGTAGCGATGGGCAGAAAACACGCTGCAAGTAGTTACCTTAGCAGCAGCGTGGTAACGAACAAACGCTGCAACTATTTGTCCTAGCAGTAGTGCGGGCTGGCACGCGCTGCTGCTAAGCAATAGCTGCAGCGCCTTATTAGTAGCGCCTATACCCGTGCTACTGATACATCTAAAACCTGCGCTGCTGCTAGCCTTTTCCCTAGTAGTGACTCACAAAACTGCTTTGGGGGATTGTTCTTCAGTATGTGACTCCTCCAATGGTCCAATTAGTTTTTGTTCTAGTGCCTTATTCATTGCAAATTTTTGCTGCTTAGGTGACCTCGTTCTTGAGCTTGCATGTCAAATTTATTTGGTCCCAAGTAGTTCTAATGCATGATATAGTCTCTAGGCACTTGTGGGAGTAGTTGCTATCAATTTTGTTGAGTTTGATTCACTTTTATTTAAAGTTACTAAAAAATTCAGAAATTTTCAGAAAATTATGAAGAGATTTTTGAGGGGCTCTTCTAGCCGAAGCTCGAAGAATAAGCAAAGTGAAGAAGATAAGAGGCCTAAATATATCTCCCTCGCACCACGGAGGTTCGGCCGTGTGAATGGCCTTGTGATGAGTTCTTGAGAGCAGCCGGGATTCATGATGATTTTTATGAATTGGCTGAGAATGCAGGCCTCACCGACTTCCTCCACGACCAACGCGAACAGTATCTCCTACTCACTAATATTTTTGTGCAAAATTTTCATTTCCATGCTAGGAGGTCACCACCTTCGGTGGATATTTATTTATATGATGAGTATAAGAAGATGCCCCTTCATGAATTTTGTAAGGTTTGCAAGTTGCCCTTTACGGGCAGCGTAGAGGAACCACATCATAACGATGTGGAAGGGTTTATTGATAAAATTGCTGTAGGGGAAACAAGGAAGGTTTCCGATGCAAGAATTACTAGCATACACTTTCCTGTTCTACGTTATTTTGCAATATTTGCTAGTGGATGCTTAATTGGTCGCGGAAACTGTGGCAACCTTAGTGCCCCTGATATTATTATTTTGTGCCATGCCTTGTTCCGTGATAACACTTTTAGTATGGGCGCTATTGTTGCCAAGCGGTTAAATCTGAACTGTACGAAAGGTCCCATTTTGGGAGGTATATATCTTCGCCTCGCGCCTCGCTACACACTTTAACATACCTATTAGGCATTATGAGAGAGAAGAAAGTTGCTGCCTCCTGTTTTTCTAGACTATAAGAGTATGGTAGCACATGATTTTATTGTTAAGAATAAGAAAAAGATGCTTAACTATAGACTGCTATTTGATAAAGATTACTTTGAGACTATTACTTTGCCTGCTCCTTCTTTGTTTAACTTATCTTCAGGCAAGTACCTTGTCCTGCCGGAGGCCATCCATGCCCACCGGAACCAAGCACCAGTTCCAGAACCAGAGCCGGAACCACCACTTGATCCACACTGTCAGTCTGTTTATCAGTGGGATCCACAGGAGATCGCCAACCAGTGGCATCCTGAGGATGCATCTCAGTACGACCCCAACTACAACTTTGGATATCCGCCAGGCCAGCCGTGGCCATAGACCAACTTAGGCCAAAAGCCTAAGCTTGGGGGAGTACGTATTTCTCACCGACATTACATTCATGTTCACACACTCATTCTAGTTGTCGGTGCTCATACTTTTTCCTTGTACTATCCATGCTAGTTTATTTTCCTTTTCTAAGCTTTCTTCTTGTGCGTTTGAAAAACCTTAAGAAAAATCAAGAAAAATTAGTTGTAGCTTTTAGCTAGTTTACTTTTCTTGCCTGTAGTAGTAGTAATTAAAAGAAAACCCAAAAAGATTTCCTGTTCTTCTTTTGCTTGTTGGGAGCTTTCCCGTGTAAATAGTTTTATTTCTTTTCTTTCCTTTGGGGGTCGAGAGGAGAAGACCATGATGAAAATGTTGAAGTGGCTCTTGTATGCATTATTGTTGATTTAACAAAGAGCCCATACTACCTTGTTTTCTCCTTTATATCAGATGCTTACAGATTCCAGCTTAGTCCAATGCACGTGCACTATTATTATTATACACACCGTTCGGTCATGCAAGTGAAAGGCAATAATGACGATATATGATGGACTGATTGAGATGAGAGAAGCTGGTATGAACTCGACCTCTCTTGTTTTTGTAAATATGATTAGTTCATCGTTCCTGATTTAGCCTATTATGAATAAACATGTTTGCAATGACAATTAGAGATTATAGTTGCTTATGCCATGCTTAATTAGCTAGGAGTTTATAGTGGTTTACCTTGCGTTCGAACATGCTATTAAAATGGTTGTGATGTGGTATGATAGGGTGGTATCCTCCTTTGAACGATTCAAGTGGCTTGACTTGGCACATGTTCACACATGTAGTTGAAACAAAATCAACATAGCCTCCATGATATTTATGTTCATGGTGGATTATATCCTACTCATACTTGCACTCGATGTTTATTAATTTTAATGCATATTCATGACTGTTGTCGCTCTCTAGTTGGTCGCTTCACAGTCTTTTTCTAGCCTTCGCTTGTACTAAGCGGGAATACTGCTTGTGCATCCACTTCCATAAACCCCAAAGTTATTCCATAAGAGTCCACCATACCTTCCTATATGCGGTATCTACCTGCCGTATCAAGTAAATTTGTATGTGCCAAACTCTAAACCTTCAAATAAAATTCTGTTTTGTATGCTCGAATAGCTCATGTATCAACTAGGGTTGTCTGTATCTTCCATGCTAGGCGGGTTATTCTCAAGAGGAGTGGACTCCGCTCCTCACTCGCGAGAAAATGGCTGGTCACCTGGATGCACAGTCCCATGCTCAAACCAAATCAAAATAATTGCAAACAAAACTCCCCCAGGATTGTTGTTAGTTGGATGGTACCCGTTGTTTCAGACCAGCCGTGGAGTGTGCTTGTTGGTGGTGGGGGAGTATAAACTTTACCATTATGTTTGGGAACCGCCTATAATGTGTGTAGCATGGAAGATATCGAGATCTCTTGGTTGTTATGTTGACAATGAAAGTATGCCGCTCAAAATATTATTTATCTCTATTTCAAAATCAAGCTCTGGTACCTCTACAAATCCCTGCTTCCCTCTGCGACGGGCCTATCTATTTAGTTTTCTGTTGAGTCATCACCCTCTTATTAAAAAGCACCAGTTGGAGAGCACCGCTGTCATTTGCATCCATTACTATTAATTTATATTGGGTATGACTATGACTGGATCTCTTTTACCATGAATTACAATGTTTAGTCAGTCCTTGATCTTCAGAGGTGCTCTGCATTTATGTTTTGCGGTCTCAGAAAGGGCTAGCGAGATACCATCTTGTTATATCATATTATGATTGTTTTGAGAAAGTGTTGTCATCCGAGATTTGCTATTATTGCTCGCTAGTTGATTATGACATTGATATGAGTAACATGAGACCTAAGTGTTATTGTGAATATGGTTAGTTCATAATCTTTGCTGAAAACTTGAATGTTGGCTTTACATATTTGCAACAATAAGAGCAAACAGAGTTTGTAAAAGTTTTTCTTTATCACTTTCAGTTTGTAAACTGAATTGCTTGAGGACAAGCAAAGGTTTAAGCTTGGGGGAGTTGATACGTCTCCATCGTATCTACTTTTCCAAACACTTTTGCCCTTGTTTTGGACTCTAACTTGCATGATTTGAATGGAACTAACCCGGACTGACGCTGTTTTCAGCAGAATTGCCATGGTGTTATTTCTGTGCAGAAATAAAAGTTCTCGGAATGATCTGAAAATTCACGGAAAAATACTGGTGAAAGAATCAAGGCCAGGGGGCCCACATCCTGTCCACGAGGGTGGGGGCGCGCCTACCCCCCCGGGCGCGCCCCCCTGCCTCGTGGGCCCCCTGGTGCTCCACCGACCTCAACTCCAACTCCATATATTCACGTTCGGGGAGAAAAAATCAGAGAGAAGGATTCATCCCATTTTACGATACGGAGCCGCCGCCAAGCCCTAAAATCTCTCGGGAGGGCTGATCTGGAGTCCATTAGGGGCTCCGGAAAGGGGAATCCATCGCCGTCGTCGTCGACAACCTTCCTCCATCACCAATTTCATGATGCTCACCGCCGTACATGAGTAATTCCATCGTAGGCTTGCTGGACGGTGATGGGTTGGATGAGATTTATCATGTAATCGAGTTAGTTTTGTTAGGGTTTGATCCCTACTATCCATTATGTTATGAGATGATGTTGCTATGACTTTGCTATGCTTAATGCTTGTCACTAGGGCCCGAGTGCCATGATTTCAGATCTGAACCTATTATGTTTTCATGAATATATGTGAGTTCTTGATCCTATCTTGCAAGTCAATAATCACCTACTATGTGTTATGATCCGGCAACCCCGAAGTGACAATAATCGGTACCACTCCCGGTGATGACCGTAGTTTGAGGAGTTCATGTATTCACTAAGTGTTAATGCTTTGGTCCGGTACTCTATTAAAAGGAGGCCTTAATATCCCTTAGTTTCCAATAGAACCCCGCTGCCACGGGAGGGTAGGACAAAAGATGTCATGCAAGTTCTTTTCCATAAGCACGTATGACTATATTCGGAATACATGCCTACATTTCATGATGAACTGGAGCTAGTTCTGTGTCACCCTATGTTATAACTGTTGCATGAATAATCGCATCCGACATAATTATCCATCACTGATCCAATGCCTACGAGCTTTTCACATATTGTTCTTCGCTTAGTTACTTTTCCGTTGCCACTGTTACAGTCACTACAAAACTGCTACTGTTACTTTTGCCACCATTACCGTTACTTCCATACCACTTTGCTACTAAATACTTTGCTGCAGATATTAAGTTATCCAGGTGTGGTTGAATTGACAACTCAGCTGCCAATACTTGAGAATATTTTTTGGCTCCCCTTGTGTCGAATCAATAAATTTGGGTTGAATACTCTACCCTCGAAAACTGTTGCGATCCCCTATACTTGTGGGTTATCACGCACCGCTTTTGCTCGTTTCAATGCGGTCCCACTCTACGCCTGCGCAAAACTTACGATGCCCAGTCCACGCGGCGTCATAACAATAAATGGAAATATGGAACACTCCCTCCGTACAGAGGATCATACTACGGCCATCTCAGCTGAAGTACAAAGCGGCCTCATCAAGCCGCATATCTCATCGGCCATTAAGCTGCCGGTCTCTACTAAATGGAACCGATCGATCTCAGAGCTAGATTAGCAGTTCAGCCTCCGTCATTCGCCTTATGTACCCGCAAAGTTTGTACCGCGCAGACATAATTACGTACTTAAAGTACCCTAGTCATCGACGGAGGCACAATACGGACATGCCTATAAGCACTCCCATAACCTCCTTTTCTTTTTTAACTATTTTTTATCTTTTACCATAGGTGGCTCAACAATTGGTCATCTTACGGACTCCTCCGGAGTTCGACACTTACCCGAAGGCTATTCCTGTTAAGGAGTCCTTTCACCAGGGCAAGGCGGCGCAGACGTGCGACAGGAGGTCCAAATAATTTTTCGTAGTCCGCACTCTCTATTTCGAGCCTGTAAAGTGCCTTCTCCCTCAGCCCTCGACCACCGTCATGTCAAATAGCCTGAGTCGGGGCGTTATTATCTGTAAAATGACAGTTGACATATCAATCAGGTCCCAGTGAGCATCATCCGTATTCAGTATTCGCTTTTTCTAAAAGAACTGAATTTTTACTTCTTTGATTGTTTCACACACGCACCTTGGCATAAATTGCCAGGGGCTCAATATGGGAACGAAAGAACTGTCGGCAAGTCCGAACAGCTTTATAGTGCACTTCGGCATCACGAGTTTGGCCTTATATGCATCAACTCCGAATCATGTCTTTGGTCAATAGTTGGGTTGCCCGACTCCTGTGCTTACTATGTTACGTTCCGCTCTATCGGCTAGGGTAGTAAAGGGAGAACTACTGCGATTGTGTCCTGGTTCATCCAGATGAGCACCTCGGTAGAGAAAGCCGAAAACTGGCTGTCATGATGCGGCGAGAGCTGGTCAACCACTCGGTGAGTTATTAGAATCTTTAGCGATTCCTTCCGTATTACATGAAGGATCGTTCTTCTGGTCACCTATGTAACGCACCGTTTTCGGATAACCGCGTACGTACCAGGGGCTATATCGTAGCCCCACCATCAAACTCCTATGGCTAAGTGAAAGTGTTGAAGCCCTATAGTCCGATTGCCTGGTTCGCCACATTGACACCTCCTTCACGGACCAACACGTTGGGTCAAGAGTGATCAAGTGCTTTTCCGAACATCCCCGTATTTCATGCGAGGGGGCTGAAGCCGACGACTGGAAAACTTTCAGATTATACAAAAACGGCCGCACAGGAGGAGCCAAAACTTTTAGGCATAGCCTTAAAATATTATAATATTGTTTTTACAATTTCAATACATCTCACTCAAATATCATATCTTTCGATCACTAACCCTCTATCAAGCGGGCACCCTCTAAGACATCCTCGAAATAATGCTTTGGTGTGTAATGGTCCTTGCCCTTGGGTGGAATTTTCGTTGCAACATCGGTGGCCTTCATCTTCGCCTAGTACATCTTGACGCAGGCAAAGGCCATCTGTGCATCTTCAATGCACGTTGACCGCTTCACGGCGTCGATACGCGACACCGCATCATCAAGTCGCTGCACCAAACCGAAACAACTATTCGACATTGGCTCAGTCGGCCACAGCCGGATCACGACGTCCTTCATGGCAGAACCGGATAGCTTGTGGAGCTCGGCCCACTGGGCCATCTGTTCGTTCAGCAACAGCGAGCGCTTTGGCGTGCCGAATTGTGACCAAAAAAGCTTCTCTGTTGCATACCCTTCTCGCGCTTCGTAAAATTGCACCGCATCGGAGGCGCTCTTCGGCAAGTCCAAGAATGCGTCTGGAGAGCTCCACATTTGATTAAGCGGGGAATACTTCAGATCGCCGAATTTAGTCTGTAATAAGAAAGGCTTACCGGCCGCTACCTCCCCAGCTTGCCGGATCTCCTCCCGAGCCGCTCTAGACTCAGAACGTGCTTCTCTCGCCTCTTGTAAGGCCTTGTCGAGATCGGCAGCTTTGGCTTTGCTATTCCTCTCGAGGAATTCGCACCGGACAGTGGCTTCCTTTAGCTCGCGCGCCATAGTAGACATTCCCTCCTCACACTAGCGCTGAGCAGCCTGTCCGGCTTCTAACTCATCAGCTGCCTTCTTGGCAGCCACATTGCTCATCCGGGCTTGCTCCTTGGCTCAGGCAAGTTCAGCCCGAAGGGTCTCCACCGCGGCAGCAGTATCGGCGAATACGCATGTCTCAGTATATATTTCTAGCTTCGTGCTCATGTTATTATACATACATACACTGACCACCCCAAAACATACCTTGCGCCTCGTCGAGCCGCCTGTTAATAAGCGTGATGTTGTCACCTGCCACATCAAGTTTTTGCTTCAGACCTGCAACCTCGGAGTGTGGGCAGTCGTCACAGAGGTAACAGCCTGTGTTCCATTTAATTAGATTACTTCCTGGGCATATCTTTTTGATCCTCTGGTTGCCTCCCTTTGGATGCCAACCAGAGTCTCAGGGGCTACTATCTATACATAGGTGCATTTCGCGTATAGAGCACAATCAAAAATATAACATTACGTACCTCGAAGCCTCTTAGCAGGCTCATGAAGGCTTCATTCAATACGCTTTTCACGGACAGAATCTTCTCAACCACCGTAACCATCAAGGTGAGATTTTCCTCTGAGATGGCCAAATATCGCAACATGTCCATCAGTGTATCCGGCGCCTCCGGATTCTTGGAAGCAGCTATGGGAGTATGGACTCCCTTCGAAAGAATATGTTTGCTCGGCCTTAGAGTCGTCTCCGGCCGTAAGCCGGATAGTCCGGAGCCTTTATTGCTAGTCCCTGTAGGGACCGCACATTCCGGACCCTGGGCGGCTGAAGTTTCGCCTTGGGGCGTTCTCTTTGTTATCCTCTGTTGATTGGGAGAGATCCTCCGGGACGACACCTCGATGTCGTCCGCCCTATTGGGCGAGGAAGCTTGTGGAGGCGTCTCGCTTTCCATCATCTCCGGAAGAAGATCCCCCGAAGAAGAAGACTATCGAGGAAGACTGTGTGCCGGACCGCAAAACATATATTCTAGATGTTACCCTGGTAACAGGAAAAGGAACGGGATATGTTTAAAACACCCTTGTTCACTTACGATTCGACTGAAGGCTTGTCCTCATGGAAGAACTGTGCGACAACGTCGCCTTCCGAGCCCGAACCACCTGACGAGGCCGTCTTACCTCGCTTAGGATCCTTTACCTCCCAACCTTCGGAGGCGGCCCTTTTCTTACCATGATGTGAAAGGATGCCAGCTTCTCCCTCTCTTTTGTCTTTGGAAGAGGAAGCCTTAACCTCCCCGGACACAGTGTTTGGCACACCTTCAGAATGGAGGCCACCTTTGGCCTTCCGGCTCTCCTCATTGTCCTCTTTCACCGACATCTGGTAGGGTGCCGGGACCAGCATCCTTGCTAGCACGGGACCAGCTGAGTCTTCGGGAAGAGGGGCCGAACACCTAATTCGCTCCGCCTTCTTTATCCAGCCCTGGAAGAAGATGATTTTCTCATTATCTTGTCACAGAATATTTGACTAAGCTGTGTTCAGGAGTCGAGTGCTTACCGAGGTATCCGCATGGTTGCAGTTGAGGCCGATGTCCTCGGTGGTGTCCGGCCACTGCTTTCGTGTCCCAAAAAATAACTTCCACATTCCTTTGTGCATCGCGCCAAAGAAGTGATGAAGGGTTCGTGGTCCTTCCGGGTTAAACTCCCACATGCGGAGGGGCCGTCGCTGGCACGGGAGGACCCGGTGGACTAACATT
The DNA here is from genome assembly GCA_021605205.1 of Aegilops longissima. Taxonomy (NCBI): domain Eukaryota; kingdom Viridiplantae; phylum Streptophyta; class Magnoliopsida; order Poales; family Poaceae; genus Aegilops; species Aegilops longissima. The sequence goes on from CM038681.1 coordinate 573,570,999, forward strand.
ACTTGAACCACGTCGATGAGATCGGTGTCCTTTTCGAGGAGACCCTGGATGTGGCTCTGTAGAGTCAACACTTCGTCGATTGATCCCCAGTCCAACCCCTTATTGATCCATGATGCAAGCTGAATGGGGGAGCAGATCGGAACGCAGGTGTAGCTGCCCACTTGGTGCCGCGGGGTTCAGTGATGTAAAACCACTCCCATTGCCATAAGTTGGAAGATTCTGTAAAGGATCCTTTTAGCCAGAGAGCGTTGGTGAGCTTGCTCACCATCGCACCACCGCACTCTGCTTGCTTCCCCTCGATCACCTTCGGCTTCACGTTAAAGGTCTTGAGCCATAAGCCAAAGTGTGGGTGAATACGGAGAAAGGCCTCGCACATGACGATGAACGCCGAGACGTAAGAAAGGAGTCCGGAGCTAGATCGTGAAAATCTAGCCCGTAATAGAACATGAGCCCTCGAACGAAGGGGTGAAGAGCGAACCCTAGCCCTCGGAGGAAGTGGGAGATGAATACGACCCTCTCGCCGGATCTGGGAGCAGGAATAACCTGCCCTTAAGGAGGAAGCCTGTGGGGGATCTCCGCGGTCAGGTATCTTGCCGCCCAGAGCTTCGCAATGTCCTCCTATGTGACAGAGGAAGCCACCCATCGACCCTGAGGGCTGGATCCGGACATAACTGGGAAGCTCGAAGCAATCGAACCTTGGGTGTTGGAACTCGAGGTTGGAGAGGTTGAGGAAAGGGTTGGCGTGATGGGGCAAGACGGGTCTTAACCCCTTTATAAAGGCGATGGATATCGAACGCCTCCTCTTAAGCCTTTAAAAAAACCTGCCTATTCCTAAGGAATCATGCCAACAGAACGGTTGGGTTACCCACGCCCATGTTGATGAGGATCCTGCAATAAGGGGACACGATCTCTGCTTTCACAAGACGTGCCAATAAAAACCGCGTCTCGAAACATGGAACGACAGGATAAGAAACGGTTCGAAATAATGTCCGTGCAGAGACGTGATGTCACGCTACAAAAGTTGTCAGTAGATTGGACTTGTGAAATATTATACTTTCCGTGGTTGTGTGTGGTACTTGTGTTGCAGAGCCGGACATGTTCGTTGCGTTCAAAGACTATTTTGGAGTATTCGGAGGAGGAACCCGCCTTGCAATGCCGAAGACAATGTGCGCGCCGGACACCTCGTCATTGAAGCCTGGTTCAGGGGCTACTGAGGGAGTCCTGGACTAAGGGGTCCTCGGGCGTCCGACCTGTTAGACATGGGCCGGACTGATGGGCTGTGAAGATACAAAGACCGAAGACCCTCTCCCGTGTCCGGATGGGACTCTCCTTGGCGTGGAAGGCAAGCTCGGCGTCCAAATATGAAGATTCATTTCTCTGTAACCGACTTTGTACAACCCTAGTCCCTTTGGTGTCTATATAAACCGGAGGGCTTAGTCCGTAGAGGCAATCATAATCATACAGGCTAGACTTCTAGGGTTTTAGCCATTACGATCTCGTGGTAGATCAACTCTTGTAATACTCATATTCATCAAGATCAATCAAGCAGGAAGTAGGGTATTACCTCCATAGAGAGGGCCCGAACCTGGGTAAACATCGTGTCCCCTGTCTCCTGTTACCATCGACCTTAGACGCACAGTTCAGGACCCCCTACCCGAGATCCGCCGGTTTTTACACCGACATCCGCCTCCCCCTCCCCCCTCTTTTTCCTTCCCCCTCCGATGGATATGGAAGGGGGAGGCCGACTTGGAGGAGGCACCCAAGTAGGATTACTCCTACTTGGGGCGCCCCTTTTAGCCCCTCTCCCTCTCCCACCTATATATATGTGGGGAGGGGGGTCACCGCTAGAACACATAACATTGATCCCTAGCTGTGTGCAGCACCCCCCTCCACAGTTTACGCCTCCGGTCATATTGTCGTAATGCTTAGGCGAAACCCAGCACAGATCACTTCACCATCACCGTCATCACGCCGTCGTGCTGATGAGACTCTCCCTCGGCACTTTGCTAGTGTTGGGGAACGCAGTATTTCAAAAAAAATTCCTACGATCACGCAAGACTATCTATGTGATGCATAGCAATGAGAGGGGAGAGTATGTCCACGTATCCACGTAGACCGAAAGCGAAAGCGTTTGACAACGTGGTTGATGTAGTCGAACTTCTTCTGGTTCTGACCGATCAAGCACCGAACGTACGGCACCTCCGAGTTCTGCACACATTCAGCACGATGATGTCCCTCGAGCTCTTGATCCAGTTGAGGACGAGGAAGATTTCCATCAGCACGATGGCATGGCGACGGTGATGATGAAGTTATCGGCGCAGGGCTTCGCCTAAGCACTACGACAATATGACCGAAGTGATAAACTGTGGAGGGAGGCACCGCACACGGCTAAGAGGTTATCTGTTGTGCTATTGGGGTGCCCCCTGCCCACATATATAAAGGAGGGAGGGAGAGAGGAGGCCGGCCAGGTTGGGCGCGCCAGGTGGAGTCCTACTTGGACTCCTAGTCCAAGTAGGATTCGCCGCCCCTTTCCTTTCTTCCACCGGAGGTAAAGGGAAGGGAGGGGAAAGGAAAGAGGGGGGCCGGCCCCCTCCCCTAGTCCAATTCACTTTGGCGAGGGGGGGGGGGGGCTCTCACGTGGCCCTTTATCCTCTCCTCCAATAAGGCCCAATAGGCCCAATACATCTCCCGCGGGGTTCCGAGAACCTCCCGGTACTCCGGAAAAATGCCCGAACCACTCGGAACCATTCCGATGTCCAAATGCAACCTTCCAATATATGAATCTTTACCTCTCGACCATTTCGAGACTCCTCATCATGTCCGTGATCTCATCCGAGACTCCGAACAAACTTCGGTCATCAAATCACATAACTCATAATAGAAATCATCATCGAACGTTAAGCGTGCGGACCCTATAGGTTCGACAACTATATAGACATGACCGAGACACATCTCCGGTCAATAAACAATAGCGGAACCTGGATGCTCATATTGGTTCCTACATATTCTACGAAGATCTTTATCGGTCAAACCGCATAACAATATACGTCATTCCCTTTGTCATCGGTATGTTACTTGCCTGAGATTCAATCGTCGGTATCTTCATACCTAGTTCAATCTCGTTACCGGCAAGTCTCTTTACTCGTTCCGTAATGCATCATCCCATAACTAACTTATTAGTCACATTGCTTGCAAGGCTTATAGTAATGTGCATTATAGGTAAGGGCCCAGAGATACCTCTCAAATACTCGGAGTGACAAATCATAATCTTGAACTATGCCAACTGAACAAACACCATCGGAGACACCTGTAGAGCATCTTTATAATCTCCCAGTTACGTTGTGACATTTGATAGCACACAAGGTGTTCCTCCGGTATTCAGGAGTTGCATAATCTCATAGTCAGGAACATGTATAAGTCATGATGAAAGTAATAGCAATAAAACTAAACGATCATTTATGCTAAGCTCACGGATGGGTCTTGTCCATCATATCATTCCCTAATAATGTGATCCCGTTCATCAAATGACAACACATGTCTATGGTCAGGAAACTTAACCATCTTTGATTAATTAACTAGTCAAGTAGAGGCATACTAGAGACAATATATTTGTCTAGGTATTCACACATGTACTGAGTTTCCGGTTAATACAATTCTAGCATGAATAATAAACATTTATCATGATATAAGGAAATATAAATAACAACTTTATTATTGCCTCTAGGGCATATTTCCTTCAGCTGGATCAAGAGTTCGAGGGACGTCATCGAGTTGAACGTGTGCAGAACTCAGAGATGTCGTACGTTCGGTGCTTGATCGGTCGGAATCAGAAGAAGTTCGACTACATCAACCGCATTGTCAAACGCTTCCGCTTTCGGTCTACGAGGGTACGTGGACACACTCTCCCCCTCTCGTTGCTATGCATCTCCTAGATAGATCTTGCGTGAGCGAAGAAATTTTTTGAAATTGCATGCTACGTTCCCCAACAACACAGAACACGATGGATTTGTCTCGAGTTTTTTTCCTTACAAAATGCTATGTTTTATTTGGTTTTATACATTATTACAATAGAAATTAGTGGTCAATTACAACTTGAAGACAGTGCAGATGTGTAAAATGTCACTTATTTGTGAACTGTAGGTTAGAAACATACATAGAACGTCCTTTTGTTTTCTGGTTTGAAACTGTAAACTCAAAATGAGCTGTTCCAAGCAGATGTGTAAACGCTCTCTGCATGCTTCAGCCAAGGGAGCTTAGCTAGCTCTCAGTGGACAGCTAGAGACAAGTGTAGTCAGTCTCCGTCCAACCGTTCCAACCGATTGTGGCCCGACCAGAAAATCGTTGAATGGTTGGATATTGAAGGCGTCAGGTCTCTCTCTCTCAAGGTCATACGCTCACACTTACTGATAGCGTCACACGGTGTAAAGTGTCAGAATTCTCAAAAGGAAAAGTCAGGTCATCCCAAGACATCCAAAAGTAGTCATTTTCTATTAGTTTTCACTTCTAACACTGGTCAAGTACGGGGGACAAGAAAGTAGCGAGCGCGTGCAGGTTGTACTTGCATTATAAGGAACTGTTTTTTCTTCTACTTGATTTAGCAAGTATACCTGCAAGTATCACTGAACATTCTACTCCCTCCATTCCTAAATATTTGTCATTCTAAAGATTTCAACAAATGACTACTCCCTCCGTTCATAAATATAAGTCTTTTTAGACATTTCAAATGGGCTACAACATACGGATGTATGTAGACATACTTTAAAGTGTAGATTCATTCATTTTGCTCCGTATGTAGTCACTTGTTGGAATCTCTAAAAAGACTTATATTTGAGAACGGAGGGAGTACATACAAAGTGAAATGAGTGAATCTACATTCTAAAATATGTCTACATACATCCGTATGTTGTAGTCTATTTAAAATATCTAGAAAGACAAATATTTAGAAACAGAGGGAGTATGATTTAGCAAGTATTCTTCACTGAACATTCTATGACAAGCGCAACTAAGCCCAGTGGCATGATCTAGGCTGAGGTCTTCTTGTGTGTGTGGGTGTGTGCTTATGCAAGGTCGCGCAACCCTACTTCCTCTGGTTATTTGGCCCGGAGTGCTGCTATGAGCAGAGTACTCAGAGGACATTGACTCCCCTGAATTTTCTTGTGGTTTCCCATGTTCTTTTCCTACTAGTAAAGTCTATGAAGGAACACTCCGAGACCGACCTGTAGGGTAGAGGCACCAAGTCAGGACCGGTGCCTTTGGTTAATGCGAATAAGCAGTACTTCCAAATGATTAGTATTATTTATGCAGGCCACACTCTCACACTGACACGGGCAGTTAACTCGAAGATTCACAGTGCGTACCACCAAATTGGTTTATCTGTAAAAAGCTTGTTGCAGGCAATCGATCCATGGAAGGGCATAAAGTTAATTAAGGTTACAAGTCAGAACGACTTGGAGATTCACAGTGCGTACTACTCCTACTTCAGCATCAGTTCCACTGGACACTGAGCATCAGTTCACACCCTCGACTTTGGACTCAAGCTGAAGTCGTCGTTTCGTCGCCCCCGTTGAACTGCTAGCCAAGACCTTTTCCACACACTGTCAAGTCGCCGCGCGACCCTTCCTGTGGTCTCGCATGCGCTTTCATTTTCTGCTCCTGTCGTGAGACACCGATGGAGACGCCAGTTTCTTTCTGCTACTAGTAGCAGTATAAATACAGGAGCGCTGGGTAGGAGGGGCACCAAACCCACAACCTCCTGTGCTGGCATCGATCTCAGTCGTGCGTTTCAGCTGAGAAGAAGGAGGATGCCTGACCACAACGGGGTGAAGAAGGGCATGTGGGACTTCCTCTGCGGCTGCTTCTCCTCCTCCGGCACTAGTGATTGATTGAGATGATCGCGGTCGATCGAGCTGCGCGCCGCTAGGTACTGATGGACCGTGTTGTGTTTGTCTGTGTGATTTACGTGTTAGCTTAGCTGACCCTCAGCTAGGTAGTAGCTTGGCATGGTTTGCTGATGTATCTGTGTCTGTGTTCTCCAGTCGATTGGTAATCCGTGTCTGTGTTCTTCTTGCCATCTTCTGTCTGTGTTCAGCTAGGTTCTTCTTCTCATCTCCTGTCTGTGTCGTGTAATAACTCACTCTTTTTCCGGCAGACCTGTATTGCTGGTTCAACTCGGTCCAAATCATGATATAAAACATGTTGCTGTACCTGCTTTGTTTCGCGTGCTAGAGCATTGCCGCTCTGTATATTGTCTCATACGCGTACTTTATTACTTCATGAATAAATTCACGTCGGATCGCCGGTGACGGCCGGTCCCTTTGGCGAGCGACATGGATTTGCTGCCCCTGCACTGCAGGCGCGTAGCCTCTGATCACGACCTCGCAAGCGTGAACACGAGAGTCTCAATCAGATGCTCAGTTAAACCATATACATTGGCGAGCTGCTTGGCAACTGGGTTCTGTTTCAGGCTGTTTTCTCATTGCTGTCAGACAAGAAAATGACACCTTCTATGCTTTTTCTTTTTTGAAAATGAGGCAAAAGATTTGCCATTTTCATTGATTGAGAAGAAGAGTGTGAGAGACAGTAACGGACTTGGATCCACGGAAGGCTGGAACATTCCGTCTACCTAACAACCTGGTTGGCTGCGCTGGCGGTACTAGCTGCTAGTTTAAGTGAACTGATTGTACGCGAAATGAGTGGCCGACGCTGACCGCCACACGAACTCGTACCCCTGCTTGCATGTAAATTGCACCGTAGACGCACTTGGATTCCACCAAGGCTGGACGGCTGGAGCTAGCCGCACAAATAGAAAAGGCAAAACACAAGCACGTTTATACTTACTGAAGGAAAATGCACGCTGCATACACCGGAGAAGCTCGATCGATATATACAAAGTTTTTCGAGTTTTTTTCCCCGGCTGAAAGAGTGGATGCACACACGTTCCTACATCGATACAATTGGCCGGGCATTTCCTCCCAAAGGGGACACGTCCGTAACCGTTGGTGCGGAAAAAGGCCGAAAGCAGGGGAACGTTACAGAATTGGAGGAACACAACACACAAACCCATCGCCCACCACGCGTACTTACAATGCATTTACCTGATTTCACCCCCGAAAATGGCGTGAAAATGTCTCGCCGTCAAGCTCTACCACCCGGCCGCGCGCCTATTTGTACACGTCCTCCAGTCGAAGGGTTCATTTGCCACGCTACGACCAGCATCCCCCTCCCCCTCCACGAAGCATTCTGTCAGTCTCTCCATGGAGAAGGGGCACGGCGCTGAAGATGGGAAGAAGAAGAAGAAGCAGAGCAAGAAGCCAAGTCCGAAGCGTGGCGGAGTCATGCAGAGCATCGCCAAACTCTGCTTCTGCGGTGCTTCAGCGGAAGGCTAGAAGAAGGCCTTGGAGCTGCTGAAGCTGGCACGCACGATAATTACGGTTCTCTATTTGTGCATGTGTGTGTGTACCGTGTGGCCTTCTTTCCTCTGTTTGTGCATTAGCTGTTGTTGTCGAGGACCCTCTGGATCTAGTACTACTACTGTTATGATGGATTGTCACTGTGTTTGAATTCTATATACTTCGTGTCACACATGTAATCCGAACGGCATTGGTAATGTCTTGGTTGGTCACTTCCAGTAGCATGTTTGTTTTATTTATGTTGCTCCCATACTCTGTTCAGCAATGGATTGATTTGAACTGGCCCACGACAACTGAACTAACAGTCAGCCCACTAATCCTACAACCATGGCACCTGAACCCATCATTTACCCCGGCTGAAAGAGTGGATGCACACATGTTCCTACATCGATACAATTGGCCGGACATTTCCTCCCAAAGGGGACACGTCCATAACCGTTGGTGCAGAAAAGGCCGAAAACAGGGGAACATTACAGAATTGGAGGAACACAAGACACAAACCCAGCGGAACCCAACACCGGCTGCACGTACTTATAAGAAGGAATTAATTAGTGGCATTGATATTAACTTGAAGGAAGAAAGAAAATGAAATAAAAACTACTCCCTCCGTTCCGAAATAATTGTCTTTATAGCCATCTCAAATGGACTACAACATACGGATGTATGTAGACATGTTTTAGAGTGTAGATTCATACATTTTGCTCCGTATGTAGTCATTTGTTGAAATCTCTAGAAAGACAATTATTTAGGAACGGAGGGAGTACAACTAAATCAAAATAATGATGTTTCTAGGAAAGAAATAATTAGTAGCATTGGTATTGCCTTTAAGAACAACGAAAACAAGAGAAAAAAACTTGAATAAAACTTGCACACAACTTTGCACTGAAATTGCACTTTTTAATATGCAAAAAATAAGCATATAGTCATGCAATTTTCATGCTCACATACTAAAATAACACAAAGCTATTCTTTCCGTTCGATCTATCCTAGAGTTCATACTAAAATAAACCAAAGAAAATTCATATTCATAATACTCAATCCAACACAAAGAACTTCAAAGAGTGCCCCGAGATTTTTACCGGAGAAACTAAAGACAAGAACATGCATCAACCCCTATGCATAGATTACCCCAATGTCATCTCGGGAATCCGCGAGTTGAGTGCCAAAACATATATAAAATGAATCAATACGATGCCGCATTGTCACCACGAGTATTCAATTACAAGACATATATCAAGTGTTCTCGAATCCATAAAAGTATTAGATCCGATAACAACGAAAACTCAAAGGGAAAAACTCAATTCATCACAACAAGATAGAGAGGGGAAAACATCATACGATCCGACTATATTAACAAAGCCCGCGATACATCAAGACCGTGACATCTCAAGAACACGAGAGAGAGAGAGAGGTTAAACACATAGCTACTGGTACAAACCCTCAGCCCCGAGGGTGGACTACTCCCTCCTCATCGTGGTGGCTGCCGGATTGATGAAGATGGCCACCGGTGATGATTTCCCCCTCCGGCAGGGTGCCAAAACTGGTTCCCAACTGGTTTCCGGTGGCTACACAGGCTTGTGGCGGCGGAACTTCTGATCTAGGGTAACCCCTAGGGTTTTTGGTATTTATAGGATTTTTCAGAGTTGGAATCACGCGAAGATGGGCCTCGAGGTGAGCACAACCCACCGGGACACAGACGGCCCACCAGGCGCGCCCTGGTGGGTTGTGCCCTCCTCGTAGCTCTTCTGGCCCTTCCACAAAGCTTCGGGGATCTCTTTTGTTCCAAAAAAAATCGTCAAAAAGTTTCGTCCAATTCTGAAAACTTTTATTTCTGCACAAAAAACAACACCATGGTAGTTCTGCTGAAAACAATGTCAGTCTGGGTTAGTTCCATGCAAATCATACCAAAACCATATAAAATTGTTGTAAACATGGCATGAATACTTCATAAATTATAGATACGTTGGAGACGTATCACCGATCCATCCACATAACGTATCGGAACCAACAGCCGATGTAGCAGACCTAAAGCGTACACCACTGGCATACGTTCTAGACGCCGCCATCTTCATTGGACCGCTGACACATCTTTAGGAGAGAGATCCACATCATTCTTGCTAGTCCGTCCATCCGTCGACGCCACCACGGCGCCCAATGGCGCCATCGCCCCGCGCTCGTCCATCCAAACACGAAGATTCTGGAAGTTCTGTCGTGCGTAGCACCTGTCAACCAGGCATGACACAGCGTAGCACCTGTCTCCCATGCATGACTTGACATGTCCACCGAAAGCTCTGTGAAAGACGAAGTTGCTCCACCTCATGCCTCTGTCTTCCAGCGTTGCTCCATAAACGATGCTCCCAAGAGAGAAAACAACACCGTAGTACCGCCATCGTCTGATCTGGAAGACCATATCCTAGGGTTTCCCCCGGAGCAGCACGAGTGGGTCAACAGTAGTTACACGATGCTGCCTTCATCAAGGTAACGACACAGAACGCCGCCATCACCTGCCATCAACTGGGTTTTCACTGGCAACTATGTCTTTCCGACTCGCAGCCCGAGCTAGATGGCGGATCTCGAGATCTGACCATCCAGTGTCGGGCCGACCACCTCCGACAAAGAAGATGCGCACCACCGCCGGCTGCACCGGCCAGATCCAATCTGACTGAAGACGCCGCCGACTAGTCCACCATGGCCTCCACGCCGTCGCCGCCGATTCGACGCCCGATGGCGCGCCGACCGCAGCCGCCGCCCTTCTCGGTACAGGGCCGTGGCGCGCCTGCAGCTGCCGCCGGCCGAGACAGGGCCGACCACCACGCCGTCACAACCATCGCCGCCGCACCACAAAGATTGAATCGGTCGCCGAGCTCGCATCCTAGATGACATCGTTGCACCGCACATGATTCCGCCAAGAGTTGCCGCCTGGCGCCTCCTCGCGATCTGGTCGTCCTGCGCCGGCCGTGATGCTCGAAGGGTGAAGAAGCCCTGCCGCCGCCCTGCCGGCCCGGCTTTGCCTGGCGGCGCTGCAGACGGCGGCGAGGAAGGGGAAGGGATGGGTGTGGTCGAGTGGCGGCGGCTAGGGTAAAACCCCCGGGTCGTCCCCGTGGGTGACACGGGGTTTGTTCATCCAACATGTGTGGAAGAGCCTTATTTAGTTGTTGCATGTGCTCTCAATAATTCGAGAGAAACCACCTTGACTTTCTTTGCGCATGAGCTTTGCCGTTAAAGCGACCAGATTTATTTAGCTCTTCCTGCTGGGCGACATTTTTCTGACCTACTAAGGCTAGCCCTCAAAAGTCATTTTATTTGGTACCAAGCACTTGGCCGGGTTTGGTCTCATTAAGTTCTTCTTAGATACGTGCACTCTTTTAGTTAGATATATGAATTAGTAAAGCGAAACATATAACAATTTTGTAGATCAATAATAAAGTATTCTTGTCAAATCTTTACAAAGTGCAGAACTGATATGGTAGTAAGAGCAACTCTAGCAGACCCCGCAAAACGCCCCGGCCTGCAAAATAACCGCCAAATTGCAGGTTGGGGTCAAAAACTCTGCACGAGCAGACCACGCAAAACGCCCCGGCCCGCAAAAATTTTTGCAGGGCGCGGCAAATCTTCTCCCTCAACCTCCATCTTCACGGGCTGGGAGGTCGACCCGAGCGCAACCCCCATCCGGCGCGAGATTTGGCGGGAGGGACATTTCTGCGCCCCCTTTCCCGCTCCCCGCACCCTCCGCCACCATTGCCCCACCTCTGAAAGCTCCGGCTGCTCCTTCCCGGCTGCCCCTCGCCGCCATGGACGACCCCATGTTGTCCCCCGTCACCGTCGAGGTCGCGCGCGCCTCTTCCCATCGGGCGGATGTCGTCGCCGGCCATGTAGGCCCCGCCGGCATCGCCCAAGCACACGCCACGCCTGCCCGCAAGCGGCAGGGCAACGTGCTTGTGCAGGGCGGGAATCCGGCTGCCCCCGCCGCGATGGCCCAGGCCCGGCGCCAATGCATTGGCGATCGGTCGGTGAAGGAGAAGGCGGCAAGGTCATGGGCGTAAAGTGGAGGAAGGTTCCGACTTCAAGGAACAAATCTTCTTCAACCTCTCACTCTATCCCCCCCCCCCCCAAGGTGGTGCTCCGGCGATGCCGTTCAACGGTGCCACTCCACCTGCGAGCGAGGTGTTCGACGAAATGGCCGGAAGGTATATCTCTTCGGACTTTGGTGATTCTCTTTCATTTTCTCCATTGTTTTTCGATAGCTCATGACTTGCCATCGTTCGGTATAGCGGTGGTTCGAACAATGCAACAACCAAGTTCGTGAACTTGTTGGACACGAACGCGGTTGACATTGATCAAGCCCCTTTCGAACCTTTCGACTACAATGAAACGGAGGGCGGCGTGGATGATCATGGTTGTGAGCGGAAGCGTTTGAGAATTCACAAGCAAAAGCTGGGAAAAGCCAAAGATGAAAAAACTACACCATTTTGGAAGATCAAGCTTTGATCAAAGCATGGAGTGCGGTGTCTCTTGATGCGTGCACGGGTACTAATCAAACCGCCAAAAGATATTGGCAAAGGATCGAAGATCAATACTTCTGCATTATGAAAAACTACCCCAACAAGACTCCACGCACATTTCGGTCGCTTCAAGGTCGTTGAGAGAACATCAAGCCTATGTGCAGCCGGCGGGCAGCTTGCTTGGAGCAAGTACGCAATACACCTCCAAGTGGCACTGTGGAGTCCGACTATGTGAGTTTTCTTTGCCTTTGTTGAAGTTGTGCATCATTTATAATGTATCATGAAAAATGATTGCATCACCTTGTTCGCATTGTGTAGGACAAGATTGCTCAACAAAGGTACAAGGACATGGAAGCTTCGGAAGGCAGATTCTTCAAATTAGAGCATTGTTGGGAGTTGCTCCAAAAGTGCGAGAAGTGGAAGTTGATCGACAAAGAGTCCCCATCCAAGAGAGGCTCACTTACAAGCATGGATGAAGATGAGGATGATGATGGCCCAAGAAATTTGAACAAGCCCGATGGCGACAAGAAGACTAGAGAGAAGATAAAGAGAGAGCAAGAAGCATCGAGCTTGAGGGAGAAGATTGATGCCATGGTGCAATCAAACGAGTTAATGTTGTTGAAGTCGTTGGAGATCAAGAAAGAGTTGGCCGAAAAGAAGGCAAAAGAGAAGCAAGAAAAATGGCAAATGCTCAAGGAAGAGAGGCTGCGCAGAGCTGCCATTGAGGAGAGAAAAGTACGCGCCTCTGAAAACAAATCGTTGTCATTGTTGCTCGCCGAAGAGAACAAGATCATGCCAATGAACCGCAATGACATCGACGCACTAGTAGAAAAAGGGTCAAATGTGAGACACATTAGTCCCGGTTTGTAACAGAACCGGCACTAATGTGGCCATTAGTGCCGGTTCCAACGGCTAGCCGAGAGGAGCTCTTTTAGTACCGGTTCGTGGCAAACCTTTAGCACCGGTTCATGCCACGAACCGGTACTAATGAGAGTGGTGGCAGGATGTTGTCAGAATGGGGCCCTTCCAGCACCTTTAGTACCGGTTCGTGGCACGAACCGGTACTAAATGTCGTCCTATATAAATCCTTCGTCCACCCGCACTCTGTTCTTCCCCCTTTCCCCTCTCCCTCTGTCACATCCCCAGTTCAGGCCTTGCTTGTTTTTGCTTTAGCATCCATGCATCATGTTTAAATTTTATGAAAATTGAAATGGGGATTGCCTAAACCCTAGCATTAAAAGAATTCAATAGGTTCAACTAAAATTATTTTTCAGTGAATCCAAATGGCTTTAGGAAATGTTCATCGTTTATGGAAAAATGCTTTAAACCATAACCAGAGGTGCTGCACATTTTTCATGACATATTTGGGCTCTGGATTAAATCATACTCTATTTGCATTTGGTCATTTGAATACTATAAAATATTTTAAATGCTCAAATAATCCCAAACTGAAATGTTTACTGTAGGATATATTTCCAACAGTGGTCATGAGCAGTTGCATGAATTTTGGGATTGATTTAGTATTTTTAATAAAGCCACAAAGCTGCAGGCAAATAGAAAACAGAAACAAAAATTAAAATAGAGGCAGTGTTACCTGTCACACACAGCGGCCCAGTGCGGCCCCGACTTATTGGCCCAGCCCAGCAAGCGCCCCACCGTCTTCAACCTCCTGTCGGTGGCGGGAGGCGTGTGGTCGTCGCTGCGTGGGCACGTGCCACAGCCACCTCCTCCTCCCAGCCTGCTGGCTCCTCTTGACGCCCGGAGACGCCCACGCACCCGGACCCCTCTCTCTCCCCCCCGCCGCTCTCCCTCCCCTCCTCTGTTTCTCCTCGCCAGCAGCCCAGCGCCACCGTCGCCACCGACGCGTTAAATCGTGACCACAGCCACCTCCCGCCTCGCTGACGCCTTGGGAAGCCCGCCTCGCCCCCTCTTCATTCTCACCCAGACGAAAGGCGCGGAAGCCCCTGGATGCCGCTAGCTCCGCCGCTCCCCTCCTCGGCCACCGAGGATTGCCGCCGTCGACCGATTCGTCATCACTAGGCCGTCCCCGAGCCCTCTGAGATCACCTACGACCTCGCTGTGAGCACCTGCATCTAATCCCCTAACCCGCTGCCTCTTGCTCGCCGTAGCCGTCGCCCCTTGCTGCCCGCAGACGCCGCCGCCGAGCTCGCCGTCAACGCAGCTCGGTGACCATTTGGTCACCCGGCGACTCAACACGCTCGTAGCACCCGTAGAAGCAGCCCAGCAAGATCGGTTGGCTCGCTTGCGAGCTGCAACACCGATCCCGCGACCACCTGAACTCCGGCCGCCGCCTTGGAGCTCGCCTTCGTCGGCTCCGGCCATCATAGGTCCGGCCACCACCACTGGTCGACGTAGCTCACTTCCAGGAACACGTAGGAGCAAACCCCGCTTCAAACGGTGCAGCACAGCGGTTTTCCGAAGCACCTGCCGCCGCGGCACCTGCCGCCGCGGCACCTCACCGGCGGCCTAACTCCGGGGAGAACGCCATTAGGCACTAATCTAATGACCTCTGGGTCACTTACATGTGGGCCCATGCCTCACTGACACTTTTTAGTTAGGACAAAATTAGCACTAACAGCCTCTGTTAATTAACTAGGACAACGACATGTGGGGCCCACCCTCAGGTTTGACCTGGACCGGTCTATCGACTGCTGACATCACCATGACGCGATCTTGATGCAATAAATCATTCTTGGATTTATTCTTATCTGAAAATTCCAGAAAATTGTATAAACTTCTAAAATTCATAGAAATTCAACCGTAACTCCAAATGAAATAATTTATATATGAAAAATGATCAGAAAAATCCAATCTATCCATCTGTACCATTTTCATGCATGTTAGAACAACTTATAGCTGCTGTTTAGCACAAATCATATAAATGGCATTTGAATTTCACATATGGAGTTTGGATTTGAACTTAGGGTTCAAACCAACTTCATTTAACTTTGTTGCTAGCTGCATTAGCTCAAAACACCAGCATGTTGCCATGTCATGATCATGCATCATATTGTGCATTGCATTGATTATGTTTCCTTTTGTGTTGCCGGAACTTGCCCCCTCTCGATAGACGTGGTTCCGACGATGAGTTCGATGACACCGATGAAGAGCTATATTATCTTCAGAAGTGTCAGGCAAGCAAAACCCCCTTGTTCATTCCGATATAATCCCACTCTCTCGCTCCTGCTCTATTTTACTGCATTAGGACAACAACGACTCATGTGTTACTTGCTGCGGTAGCTGAACCCCTTTATCCTCTGCATGACCTGTCATTCCACAGTAATTAGATGAAACCCACTAGCATGAGTAGGAGTTGTTTGAGCCCTGATGTGCCTACTCATTCATGCTTGTTTGTCATGCCTGCTATTGCTTAGAGTTGTGTCAGGTCGATTCATCGGGAATGAATTGGAAAGTGGTGAGCATGTCCTCTGTGTGTGAGCTAAGTGTGTGAACACGATTTGGTAAAGGTAGCGGTGAGAGGCCATGTAGGAGTACATGGTGGGTTGTCTCATTGCAGCCGTCCTCGAGAACTGAGTTACGTGTTTGTGATCCATGAACAGCTACTACCACACATTGGGTTCCGTAACTCGACCCCTCTCGACTTATTAATCAACTTGATCTCTGTCCGGGAGTTGCAACTAGTTTACGGTGTTTGTAGGTAGTGTTAGTAGTCTACCAAGTGGCACCCGATGCAGGTGGGCTTGGGACAGACTAAACCTGATGTACGGTGTACCAAGTGGCACCGGTTGGTGGGCTTGGGAACCCTGCTCACATCATTTGGGGCCGTGGCGACACCCGGCGGATCTCCTTGCGGTGGAACCCGAATAGGCGATAAACACTGGACGAGAGACTTGTGTGGTTAGTCGGTCGTGGCCGACTCCTCGCCCGGCTTCCGCTTGAAGGTTGCCGAGGTACATGGCGTGTCTGAGGCGATAAGTGGCGAGAGCGTGTGTGAAGAAGTACACCCTGCGGGGTTATCATTATCTATTGAATAGCCGATTCCTCGGATATGGAAACTTGGACCCCTGGCATAGTTCATAGACAAGTGAAAGTGGATACTCTAAAACTCGCAAGATAAGCGTGAGTGCTATGGATGGCGTTCTCGTAGGGAGACGGGAGTAGATCCATAGTGGTGTATTGATATGGTGAATATGTGGACTCGTGTGCGCCACCTCAAAAGAGTTACTTGCAGTCGTTGTTCAGGATAGCCACCGAGTCAAAGCTGGCTTGCTGCAGTCAAACTCCACCACCCCTTTGTTGATAATGATGCATATGTAGTTAGTTCTGATGTAAGTCTTGCTGAGTACATTTGTACTCACGTTTGCTTATTCTATGTTTTGCGAGAGAGACGCTTGGTCTCGCTAGTAGTTCCGCTTGGACTTGACGTTTAGCTTCTTACCTCAGCTATGATCTTGTGCCCTCGGCGGAGATCTGGTAGATAGTCGGGCTTCTCAGCCTTTTCCATTTGTAGATGTACGTACTCGGACATGTTAAGCTTCGCTTGTGCTTTGACTTGTATGCTTTCGAGTGTTGGGTCATGAGACCCATGTTTGTAATATCTCGCTCCTCGGAGCCTAATGAATAAATATTTGAGTCGTAGAGTTATGTTGTGATGCCATGTTGTATTTACACATATTGAGCATATTGTGTGTATGTTTGAAATGCTTGGTATGTGTGGGATCCGATAATCTAGTTGTTTATCCTTGGCAGCCTCTCATATGGGGAAATGTAGTCTAGTGCTTCTGGCGATAGTAGTCCGCTGTAGCCGGTTCACGGAGTCCTGCTAGCCTAGCACTACTGCTTTGGACACTTGGTGGCGGCATGTGTTTCACGCCGTTCCTATGTCGTCCCTTGAAATGTCACGCGGTGATATTCGAGTCTGCCTAGCCTGCTACAGCCGGGATACCGGAGTCTGTTAGCCAGTGCTACAGCCGAATTCATACGTTGATGACCGACATGCTCGATGTGATTCATGTATGCCTGTCCCCATGGGTTAGCGCCGCTTTGGGTTCACGACTAGCCATGTCGGCCGGGTTCTCTATCATATGGATGCTAGCGACACTATCATATCGTGAGCCAAAAGCGCAAATGGTCCGGGCCATGGTAGGCGACACCGTGGGAATAACGTCGTGAGGCCGCAAAGTGATATGAGGTGTTACCGGCTAGATCAATGTGACTTGGAATCGGGTCTGACAGCTTTGGTATCGAGCTTTGTTGCTGTGAGGATTACCAAGCCAAACTGGTGAAGTTGTGTCTAGAAATGCTTTAGTTATGTAAGGAATTGATTGTGGAAGGAGCGTAAGGCTCTTTTTACTCCTTATACCTCATGGCCTTCTGATCTGAGTCATCCTTTTCTCTTCTACGGGGTTTAAGAACTAGGCTTCTCATCTTTCTATCAGGATGACGTGTTACTAATCCATAGACTTTTAAGATTGTTGGATTTAAGCCCCAGTTCAGTTCCTACTATTTCTGTATGTTAACTGTTGATCTCAGAATCTTGTTGTGATGTTGTAGAGTGGTTATGCCACCATTTTGCATGATGTCTCAAATCTTTTGAGCATTTACAGCCGTTATCTTGTCCGAGTCATCCAGGTTTCTAAACTATCGATGCATTTGCAAATTATTCCTTCCATTTCACGGTGTCCTTTTGGTCGGAATAAGCACACTAATCGGTGTGTTGAGGTACTCCTTGCCTCGACATATATGTTGGAGTTATTATTATGACCCTAGGTGTCTAGAGTATCACTTAGTAATCCAGCCATGCTTTGTGTTCCCGGTGTGATGATTCGGCCATCATTCTTGAAAGCATCCGTGATGCCACTTAGTAGTAGGTATTCTATTCCTGGGTTCTTGACCCAAGATTCACTCTACCTACCTCGTGTTGATAGCGTTTGCTAGTTCCTTTAGGTTATTAGTAACTTTGCGATAGTCCTCGAGGTCCGTGGTATTTCCTTCTTCCAAATACCATGAACTATTTAAGGCGAAGTTCTTTGAACCAAAAGATCACAATCGAGTACTCTTGAGGAGTTCTCCATTCATAATTGTGACTCTGCCAGTCCTACCTCTCTGCATGGGTTATCCGGAAGAAACATGTTGAACTTGGTTCGACATACTAATCTATGCATCCACAACTCAGAAAGTTATATGTTTCTCGAGTTGTTCCTCCTTAGTTGTATTCTGACCCCCGTCTATCAATTGATAGTCAGGAGTAATTGTGCATTTGTGTTCAACGATGCCTATTACTCATGTGATCCGTCAAGCCATTCTATTCTGGAATGACTAGGAGAAACAAACTCCAGTACCTCATCCATATTCAGGATTGGGTCAAAGCAGTTGTATTCCGCAGATCAAATGCCAATCCAGCTTTTGATTCTGTTCTACCTTGAAGTATTGCCATCTTATGTCAAGAATGTCATGGGAATTGCACAACCTCTTAGGAATTCTTGATGCAGTGATACTTCCCACCATCATTATTCATTCCTCGGTTCCGTGTTGTCGCAACCGGAATGCCGACTAGTGAATTGTGGTGTGTGAAATCGATACTCCTAGCAACCATGTTGCTTAGTAGTAAATGGACAATATCCTCATTCTTAGCGTGTTGATTATTAAATCATCATCCTAAGATTGATCGTGCTACCTAGTCCTTATTTCTGGTGCACACTTCGATTGATGAGTTAGGATCTTGTCAAGTCCTCACTCATTTGATCATATCGTCTTGCCCTCAAAAGCAAGATTGTTCTCGAGCTTAGTAACATATCAGTGGTTCGTGGTTTTCCGAATATCTTCTCGAGAGTATCACCAGGTTGCCCCCTGACTATTATGTTGAGTTAGTGATCAAGTTGGTTTCTCGTAAACCACCCTTTCTCCAAGAATCTGTGTTGGAAACCCTTGAGCTAGTTGTGTAGGCTAAACAACAACTTGGAGAGTTGGAAGATAAAAGCTTGCCTAACTTAGTTCGTTCCAAAGGGATATTCTTGTGTAGTGTGTGTGTGGAAGAAAGATGATATCTTCACCGATTGGTCCCTGTGGTCAGTTAATGGACCTATCATCTTATCCAATCTTTGATTTGAGTGTGGGCTATTCTCAAATCAAATCAGAACCAACGATGTTCGTAATGTTGTCTTACTCGTGGTTGATCCCTCGAGCATACACCATTACATCTTTTGGTCTGACCAATACTATCACCGTGTTCACATGATGGTGGAAGTCCAGTGATATGGAAATTCCGATGAGTTGTTGTTGAGCCCATCAGCAGCATTTTGTCTCCCCCCATGAATCATGTTGAACATCAACCTAGTGTTGGAAACTTTTATAAGCATTATCTTCATGTCCCATCCGTGAAGAATATGTTGGATGAAAGAAGTGACTTTCTCTGATTCACGTGCATTTGGTGCAAGTTGCCGCCGTGAGTTCAAGAAAGATTGTTTTGTTTCCTCTAGAACCATCCCAAGTCGGTCATGCATCGTGTGAAGTATTCTATGGTTTGGAGACTTGCAACCTTCATTCTATATGTATCCCCAGCACACCAAGCCACCGACTGATTTGTTCAAGGAAAAGAAGTTCTTAAGTGCTAATCCTTAAGGACCCAAAGGTACATGCTTGAGGACTTCGCTATCCGCAATGAAGGTTCCTAATCGAACTCGGTAGTGTTTTATTGTAAGACTACCATGTGGTCATGCTTGTCTAGGACAGTGTGTTCACAGGTGTGTAGCAGAACCAGCTCATGTTTTGGAGCTTGCTATCATAGTTCATCCCCTGAGAGTGTCGCAACGTCATCTCATCGATTCGTGTTGCAAACTTTCATTTTTCCTTCTAGACTTGATGAGTCTGGAATATCCTAACACCAACCAGATCTGAATCTCAGGCAGACATGATTGTTGGAACATTTCCCAAGAACTATAATAATGGTCTCTCTGTAACCGGTTAAGTGGTTGTCGTGGCCAACACACCCAGCCGGAAGACCTATTATTGTAGTATCTTGATTGAGGAAGTTGGCCACCTTCCCATGAGGATTTCCTATGGATTTACTTCAGTAGTTATTCCTTATGATTTTTGTGATCCCGAAGTCCGACCTTTACTTGATGTCCTAGATATCAACCCAGATTGATAAATGGGTTGCGCTGGCACATCAAGGAGAACATTAGAAGCGGAGTGCTAAATGTCTCTCGGTCGATCATCCAGATTCTGTTTCCTTAGCCTCGCTAAGGGGAAGTCTGAGAAGGTGTTATCTTCCTATGCATCTGCATCGTCCATCACTATCCATCATGGTAGTATGTTGTGTTGCCAGGATCCTTGACACGGATATTGGTAAACCTTGATGAATATGGAAATGCTCAAGTTCTTGAGAGCACACTCAGTCACTAGGTTATATCCTCGGTATCGATTGGGATGTGCCTCCCGGTTGCCGATTTGTTCTATAACCATAGTTCGCTATCCAATCTGAGTATGCCACTTCTTCGAACTCCTTCAAATGATCGATTGTGATTTTCCTTAGGATGGTATAGAGAGTTTCAATGATCTCTGTGTCAAAAGTAATTCTTTTTGCCACTTAAGAGAATAATTCAGCGAGTCACCTTCCGCGAGGTGTCCCGCTATGGAATCATGGCAATTATTTCCTTGCCACCTTGACACCATCCACCCTCTTCCTAAGCGTGGAATGGTTGCCTACCAATTTGAACCTTCGTCATCCATTTCTTTTCCATCATTCCTATGTGTGTTTGGTGTCTCAACTCAAGAGATGTTCTTACGTCTCACTCCATGAACTGATCTTGAGTTGCTCGATCTTCAAGAAGATTAAATCCTGTAGGGTTTCCCCCTCTTTCTGTTATCATGTCGAGTGAAGATCTTGAAAGCAAAGACGTCAAGACCAAGATGATGGAATGAATCAACATCTTCGAGAAGGGCAAATGGATCATGAAGATTGTGATAGTTTTGTGACTCCCCTTTTCCTCCTACCTCACGTCTTGAATCTCGGGGCGAGATTCTTGTTTAGTGGGGGTGAGTTGTCACATCCCCAGTTCAGGCCTTGCTTGTTTTTGCTTTAGCATCCATGCATCATGTTTAAATTTTATGAAAATTGAAATGGGGATTGCCTAAACCCTAGCATTAAAAGAATTCAATAGGTTCAACTAAAATTATTTTCAATGAATCCAAATGGCTTTAGGAAATGTTCATCATTTATGGAAAAATGCTTTAAACCATAAAAGAGGTGCTGCACATTTTCATGACATATTTGGGCTCTGGATTAAATCATACTCTATTTGCATTTGGTCATTTGAATACTATAAAATATTTTAAATGCTCAAATAATCCCAAACTGAAATGTTTGTTGAGGATATATTTCCAACAGTGGTCATGAGCAGTTGCATGAATTTTGGGATTGATTTAGTATTTTAATAAAGCCACAAACAATGCAAGCAAATAGAAAATGGAAACAAAAATTAAAATAGAGGCAGTGTTACCTACAGCCCATCCAGGCGCCTAGCACTGTTGGCCCAGCCAGCCAAGCGCCCCACTGCCGTCTTCAACCTCCTGCCGGAGGGGGGAGGCGTGTGTCGTGCGTGGGCATGTGCCTAGCCACCTCCTCCCTCCCAGCCTGCTGGCTCCTCCTCGATGCCCCGAGGCGCACGCACCCCCCCCTCTCTCTCTCCCCTCGCCGCTCTCCTCCCCTCCTCTGTTTCTCTCTCTGCAGCCCGAGCGCCACCGTCGCCACCGGCGCGGAAAGCACCACCAGCCACGGCCACCTCCCAACCACCGTGACCAATAGCTCCGCCTCGCGCCCCCTCTTCATTCTCACCCAGACGAGCCGCTGAAGCCCGGGATGCCGCTAGCACCGCCATCGCTGCCCTCCTCGGCCACCGGGATAGCCGCCATCGACGTCGATTCGTCATCACCAGCCGTCCCGACATCGCCGAGAGCACCTCGACCTCGCTGTGAGCACTGCATCTAATCCCCTAACCCGCTGCCTCTTGCTCGCCGTAGCTATCGCCCCTTGCTGCCCGCAGCACGCCACCGCCGAGCTCGCCGTCAGCGCAGCTCCGGTGACCATTTGGTCACCCGGCGACTCAACACGCTCGTAGCACCCGTAGAGCAGCCCAGCGCATCGGTTGGCTCGCTTGCGAGCTGCAACACCGATCCGCGACCACCGAACTCCGGCCGCCGCCTTGGAGCTCGCCGTCGTCGGCTCCGGCCAGGTCCGGCCACATCGGTCGGCGCGGCTCGCTTCCAGGAACACGTAGGAGCAAACCCCGCTTTCAAACGGTGCAGCACAACGGTTTTCCGAAGCACCTGCCGCCGCGGCACCTCGCCGGCGGCCTAACTCCGGCGAGAACGCCATTAGGCACTAATCTAATGACCTCTGGGTCACTTACATGTGGGCCCATGCCGCACTGACACTTTTTAGTTAGGACAAAATTAGCACTAACAGCCTCTGTTAATTAACTAGGACACTGACATGTGGGGCCCACCCTCAGGTTTGACCTGGACCCGGTCTATCGACTGCTGACATCACCATGACGCGATGCTGATGCAATAAATCATTTACTGGATTTATTCTTATACAGAAAATTCCAGAAAATTGTATAAACTTCTAAAATTCATAGAAATTCAACCGTAACTCCAAATGAAATAATTTATATATGAAAAATGATCAGAAAAATCCAATCTATCCATCTGTACCATTTTCATGCCTGTTAGAACAACTTATAGCTGCTGTTTAGCACAAATCATATAAATGGCATTTGAATTTCACATATGGAGTTTGGATTTGAACTTAGGGTTCAAACCAACTTCACTTAACTTTGTTGCTAGCTGCATTAGCTCAAAACACCAGCATGTTGCCATGTCATGATCATGCATCATATTGTGCATTGCATTGATTATGTTTCATACGTGTTGCGGAACTTGCCCCTCTCGATAGACGTGGTTCCGACGATGAGTTCGATGACACCGATGAAGAGCTATATTATCTTCAGAAGTGCCAGGCAAGCAAAACCCCCTTGTTCATTCCGATATAATCCCACTCTCTCGCTCCTGCTCTATTTTACTGCATTAGGACAACAACGAATCATGTGTTACTTGCTGCGGTAGCTGAACCCCTTTATCCTCTGCATGACCTGTCATTCCACAGTAATTAGATGAAACCCACTAGCATGAGTAGGAGTTGTTTGAGCCCTGATGTGCCTACTCATTCATGCTTGTTTGTCATGCCTGCTATTGCTTAGAGTTGTGGCAGGTCTGATTCATCGGGAATGAATATGAAAGTGGTGAACATGTTCTACTGTGTGTGAGCTAAGTGTGTGAACACGATTTGGTAAAGGTAGCGGTGAGAGGCCATGTAGGAGTACATGGTGGGTTGTCTCATTGCAGCCGTCCTCAGGAACTGAGTTCTGTGTTTGTGATCCATGAACAGCTACTACCACACATTGGGTTCCGGTAACTCGACTCCTCTCGACTTATTAATCAACTTGATCTCTGTCCAGGAGTTGCAACTAGTTTCTGGTGTTTGTAGGTAGTGTTAGTAGTCTACCAAGTGGCACCCGTGCAGGTGGGCTTGGGACAGACTAAACACTGATGTACGGTGTACCAAGTGGCACCTGTTGGTGGGCTTGGGAACCCTGCTCACATCGATTGGGGCCGTGAGCGACACCCCGGCCGGATCTCCTTGCGGATGGAACCCGAATAGGCGATAAACCTGGACGAAAGACTTGTGTGGTTAGTCAGGTCATGGCCGACTCCCTCGCCCGGCTTCCACTTGAAGGTTGCCGAGGTACATAGCGTGTCTGAGGTGATAAGTGGCGAGGCGTGTGTGAAGAAGTACACCCTGCGGGGTTATCATTATCTATTGAATAGCGGATTCCTCGGATATGGAAACTTGGACCCTTGCATAGTTCATAGACAAGTGAAAGTGGATACTCTAAAACTCGCAAGATAAGCGTGAGTGCTATGGATGGCGTTCTCGTAGGGAGGCGGGGCGGATCCATAGTGGTGTATTGATATGGGGAATATGTGGACTCGTGTGCGCCACCTCAAAGAGTTACTTGCGATCGTAGTTCAGGATAGCCACCGAGTCAAAGCTGGCTTGCTGCGGTCAAACTCCACCACCCCTTTGTTGATAATGATGCATATGTAGTTAGTTCGATGTAAGTCTTCTGAGTACATTTGTACTCACGTTTTCTTATTCTATGTTTTTGCGAGAGACGTCAGTCTCGCTAGTAGTTCCGCTTGGACTTCGACGTTTAGCTTGTTACCTCAGCTACGATCTTGTGCCCTCGGCAGGATCTGGTAGATAGTCAGGCTTCTCAGCCTTTTCCATTTGTAGATGTCTGTACTCAGACATGTTAAGCTTCCGCTTGTGCTTTGACTTGTATGCTCTGAGTGTTGGGTCATGAGACCCATGTTTGTAATATCTCGCTCCTCGGAACCTAATGAATAAATATTTGAGTCGTAGAGTTATGTTGTGATGCCATGTTATATTTACACATATTGAGCATATTGTGTGTATGTTTGAAATGCTTGGTATGTGTGGGATCCGACAATATAGTTGTTTATCCTTGGCAGCCTCTCATATGGGGAAATGTAGTCTAGTGCTTCTGGCGATAGTAGTCCGCTGCAGCCGGTTCACGGAGTCCTGCTAGCCCACACTACTGCTTTGGACACTTGGTGGCGGCATGTGTTTCACCGTTCCTATATACGTCCCTTGAGGAATGTCACGCGGTGATATTCGAGTCTGCCTAGCCTGCTACAGCCGGGATACGAGTCTGTTAGCCAGTGCTACAGCCCGAATTCATACGTTGATGACCGACATGCTCGATGTGATTCATGTATGCCTGTCCCCATGGGTTAGCGCCGCTTTGGGTTCACGACTAGCCATGTCGGCCCGGGTTCTCTGTCATATGGATGCTAGCGACACTATCATATACGTGAGCCAAAAGGCGCAAACGGTCCCGGGCCATGGTAAGGCGACACCCGTGGGAATACCATGCGTGAGGCCGCAAAGTGATATGAGGTGTTACTGGCTAGATCGACGTGACTTGGAATCGGAGTCCTGACACCCTCTCCTCTGTTCTTCCCTTCTTCCTCTCGAGTTCATCACAAAATTTGCCCCAAATTTGTCAAGATTTGCAGGCCCTCATCCATTCAAATGATCACCAAGGTTAGCAACTTTGTCCTTTCATCTCTCATTGCTAGATTAGCTCTTGCATTGGTTTATATAGTGATTAATTGTGGGTTTTAGTAATTTGGGAGGAATTATATGTGGTAGTATTTGATTTATATGCAATTTGAGGTCAAAATAACACTTAGTTTGCATATGTAGGTGTGGTTTACTTAGTGCCTTCTAAATCTCTGTCGTAACCACCGTCCATCGCCCGCCTTTGTCCGTCACGGCACCACCTTGTGGTGAGCCTCTTGCTCATGAAATTTTATATAAAAATTGATGTTTGTGTGATTTGGATATATAGTTACTCGTATAATAATTATCTTACCCGTACGTTGTTTGTTATACATAGTGCCATGGTTTTGATATCCGTCCCCGTCGGCCCTCGTCCTTGTTATGATTCGGATGTGGTATATTCTCTTTTA
This sequence comes from Aegilops longissima, assembly GCA_021605205.1. Lineage (NCBI taxonomy): Eukaryota > Viridiplantae > Streptophyta > Magnoliopsida > Poales > Poaceae > Aegilops > Aegilops longissima. The sequence goes on from CM038681.1 coordinate 573,596,512, forward strand.
AAACTATTTGTTGCATTTCGTGTTTATGACAAATTATTCCCATCAAGTTGACATAGATATTTTTATCTAGGAGGTATGTGAACCGGAAATTCCAACCGACCCTATTGTCGAGAGGTTAAATTTAGTTGAAAGAGAAAACGAGTACTTGAAAGAAAAATTGAAAAGAATTGAGGGGGAGAAGATGGAATTGGAGTTGCATGTTGCCGATGTCTTCGATGATCACAAGATCAAGATGGAGAAAATGCGCTTGAAGATTAGAAAGATTAGAAAATATGCCATCGATAGTGAGGCTTGGTATCATTATCTGTTGGATCAATTGTTACCTTAGTTGCGATCTTGATCGCATTTGTTGTTGCATTTAAATGCTTTAGCTAGAGAGTTAATTGTTTGTTGCATTTAAGTGTTGTATGAACTTTATGTATGAACTTGTATTAATTTGGTCTATTCGTGTTGTGTAATGAAGATGAGCCGCAATGGATGTACGATGACCGATGCTCTCCCGAGTTCGTTGAGGGCGTGCATACTTTTACGCTTGCGGCTGAGGCAAACAAGCGAGCGGATGGCTTTATGCCTTGTCCATGTGCTGGCTGTAAGAATGGTCGCAATTACTCTACGTCAAGAACCATTCACGTCCACTGTTTGAGTCGGTTTCATGCCCCACTATAATGTTTGGACCAAGCACGGAGAAAGAGGGGTTATGATGGAAGACAATGAAGAAGAAGAGGACGACGACAACTATCCTGGCCATGGGTTCCCTGAATACGATGATACAACAATGGGGAAGAAGCTGAGCCGGTAATGCGGAAGAAGCTGGGCGGCAATGCGGGAAGAAGTTGAAGAAGAGGCATCGATGAGCCCGTTGATGATCTAGGTCGGGCCATTGCCGATGCAAAGAGAAACTGCGCAAGTGATTTGGAGAAGAAGAAGTTGCAGCGCATGTTAGAGGATCACAAAAAATTGTTGTACCCGAATTGCGTAGGTGACAAGAAAAAGCTGGGCACCACACTGGAATTGCTGCAATGGAAGGCAGAGAATGGTGTATCTGACAAGGAATTTGGAAAGTTGCTGGTAATGATAAAGGATATGCTTCCAAAGGACAACGAATTGCCTGAGAGTACGCACGAAGCAAAGAAGGCTGTCTGCCCTCTAGGGTTAGAGGTGCAGAAGATACATGCATGCCCTAATGATTGCATCCTCTACCTCGGTGAGTACGAGGATTTGAACGCTTTCCCGGTATGTGGTGCATTGCGCTATAAGATCAGCCGCGATGAGCATCGTGATGTCGAGGGCGAGTGCCCCAGGATGAAGATTCCTGCCAAGGTGATGTGGTATTCTCCTATAATACCACAGTTGAAACGTTTGTTCCAAAACAAAGAGCATGCCAAGGCGATGCGATGGCACAGAGAAGACCGTAAGAAAGACGGAAAGTTGAGAGTATGGTGACGGGTCGCAGATGGAGAAAAATCGAAAGAAAGTACGGAAGGAGTTTGCGGATGACGCAAGGAGCGTATGGTTTGGTCTAAGCGCAGATGGCATTAATCCTTTTGGGGAGCAGAGCAGCAACCATAGCACCTGGCCTATGACTCTATGTTTGTATAACCTTCCTCCTTGGTTGTGCATGAAGCGGAAGTTCATTATGATGCGAGTGCTCATCCAAGGCCCTAAGCAACCCGGCAACGACATTGATGTGTACCTAAGGCCATTAGTTGAAGAACTCTTACAACTGTGGAATGGAGCAGGTGTGCGTCGTGGGATGAGCACATGGGGAAGAATTTGACCTAAAGGCGTTGCTGTTCGTGACCATCAATGATTGGCCTGCTCTCGGTAACCTTTCGTGACAGACAAACAAGGGATACCGCGGATGCACGCACTGTTTGGATGATACCGACAAGATATATTTGAATAGTTGTAAGAAGAATGTGTACAGGACATCGCCGATTTCTTCCGAGCAGGCATCCCGTAAGAAAGAAAGGCATGCATTTCAAAGGTGAGGCGGATCACGGACGAAGCCTCGCCACCGCATTGGTGCTGATGTACATGATATGGTCAAGGATTTGAAGGTGATATTTGGAAAGGGTCTGGCGGACAACCTGTTCCAAAGGACGCCGACGGACGCGCACCCATGTGGAAGAAGAAATCTATATTTTGGGACCTGCCATATTGGAAAGACCTAGAGGTCCGCTCCGCAATCGACGTGATGCACGTGACGAAGAATCTTTGCGTGAGCCTGCTTGGCTTCTTGGGCGTGTATGGGAAGACAAAAGATACACCGAGGCACGGAGGACCAGCAACGATGCACGGAGAAGACGGCATACATCGAGGGTCTTGCAAGCTACGCTCTTACCAAAGAAGAGAAGGAAATCTTCTTTGAATGCCTGCTCGATAAGGTACCGTCGGCTTCTCATCGAATATAAAGGGAATAATAAACATGCGCAGAGAAAAGTTCCGAACCTAAAGTCTCATGACTGCCACGTGATTATGACGCAACTTCTTCCGGTTGCATTGAGGGGCTTCTACGGGAAAACGCTCGATTAGCCATTGTGAAGCTATGTGCATTTCTCAATGCAATCTCTCGAAGGTAATCAATCCAGAAATCATACCAAGGTTCTGAGAATGATTTGGTGCAATGTCTTGTCGATTTCGAGTTGGTGTTCCCACCATCCTTCTTCAACATCATGACGCACGCCCTAGTTCACCTATCTTGAAGAGATTAACGTTTTGGGTCCTGTATTTCTACACAATATGTTCCCCTTTGAGAGGTTCATGGGAGTCTTAAAGAAATATGTTCATAACCGTGCTAGGGCGAAGGAAGAGTCTCCAAGGGCCATCAAAATGAGGAGGTCATTGAGTTTTGTATTGACTTTATTCCTGACCTTAAGTCGATTGGTGTTCTGAATCGCGGCATAAGGGCAGGACTGGATGGAAAAGGCACGCTAGGAGGGGAACAAATAATATGTATGGACGGACATTCTCTCACCAAGCACACTACATAGTTCTACAGAATTCCGCCTTGGTGGCTCCAGATATGGATGAACACAAGAATTTGCTACGCTCCAAACACCCGAGCGGTCGATGACTGGATTACACGTGAACAAACCAGGAGTTTCGCCGGTGGTTGCGTACACGCACCATGCATGACACCTCTATTGAAGATGACCTGTACTTGCTGTCCCGTTACCATCTTGAATATAATGACTTTCAAAGGGTACGAGATAAATGGTAATACATTTTACATGATCGCCCAAGATAAGAAGAGCACCAACCAAAACAGTGGTGTCCTTTGATGCAGAAACCAAGACGGAAAGGAAACATATTATGGTTATATACAGGACATATGGGAACTTGACTATCGACGTGGTTTAAAGGTCCCTTTGTTTGGTGCAAATGGGTCAATATGACACGAGGCGGGTAACGGAAGACCCGCGATGACGGAATGACAACAGTGGATCTCAACAATCTTGCGTATGCAGATTTAACCATTCGTCCTAGCCAATGATGTGGCACAGGTTTTCTATGTGAAGGACATGTCTACCAAGCCAAGAAAAGAAAAGATAAGGAAGCTTAATGCATCGTAAGATGAGCCAAAGCGGCACATAGTTCTTTTCGGGAAGAGAAACATCGTGGGAGTGGATGACAAGACAGACAAGTCAGAAGATTATGAAAAGTTTGATGAAATTGCTCCATCACAAGTGAATATTGACCCGAGCATCCCGTTAAATGATGAAGATTTTCCATGGTTACTGGCGCAAAGGGACACACTTGAAGAAAAAGTTTCACACCCAAAGATCCGGGATGTGATCGGCTTCACTAGCTATCATCACTTTCTTACGTGTTTCGCACCGAGAGGGGAATCTCTGCAATAGTTAGGGTAGTTATGTGTTTTGGCATTTGAAACGCCAAGAAATTTTATGTGCAAACAAATTCACACTAATTTCAAATAATTCAAAATTTAAACTATTCAAATTTGAAAACTACGGGCACTAACAGAAAGTTTGTAATTTTTGTACCTAAAGAGGCTGTGTCAGCCTCCGGTCGAAGCTATGGCCCCACCATCACCATTTAGTGCGGTTCGCACCACGAACCGGTACTAATGAGGTTGTGTCGTAAGGTTGGGCCCCACGAGCACCTTTTAGTACCGGTTCATGGATGAACCAGACGTAAGCTGTTTTTAGTCCCACCTCGCGAAGTGAGAGGGACTAGGAGCGGTTTATAAGCCCCGAGTGCGAGACGATGAAGAAGAGGATCAATGCTCACGTTGTTAGCTTCAAGCCTTCAGAATACGGTAGACTGCACGGAGCTATGCGCAGGCAGTTTACACTATTCAAAGGCTTGAAGCAAATTAACGAGCATTGCACCTCTTTTTATTTTTAATAACTTATTACAACTCTGGACTTCTTCATTATGGCAAAAACTAATTGCACGTCGACATTTCTTTTTTTAAGTTATAACTCTAGACTTTGACCATCAAGTTTTGCGAGAAAAGAAAAATAGGAGAAAAGAAAGAAAAACTATAGCTGAAAAGAAAAAACTATATAAAAAACTACTCAAAAATAAATAGAAGAAAATAAATATAGCAGAAAAGAAAAACTACTCAGAAATAAATAGAAGAAAAATAAAGCAGAAAAGAAAAAAATTATATTTGCTATTTTTCAATGTTTATAAAATGACCGTGAAATTGAAAATCACTACAAAATGAACTCTGAAAATGTTGAATTTTGGCAAACTAGATGAAAAACTACTCACAAATAAATAGAAGAAAATAAATATAATAGAAAAGAAAAACTATACAAAAACTACATAAAAATAAATAGAAGAAAATAAAGCGAAAAGAAAAAACTATAAAAAATTAGCGCTGCCTCTGTGGGCCTGATAGGCCATGTGTGTGTAATAACAGGCCTTAAAGGCCCAGAGACTCACAGGCAGCAGCAGAGTTTAGGCCCACAAGCCTGCTATCTGAGGAGTTGAAGTGGTAGCCGCGGCTGGGTTTATAAACCAGTCGGCTACTACGCCGGCGAGGTGGGACTAAACTTTGGGGTGGCAGCGAGGCCTTTAGTACCGGTCGTGGCAAACCGATACTAAAGGGGGCCTTTAGTACCGGTTTGTGCCACCACCGGTACTAAAGGGGTCGCTTCCAGCCGTTGGGCTGGCCAAAACAGGTTTTAGTACCGGTTGGTGGCTCCAACCGTACTAAAGGTGCCTTCTATATATACAACACTTCAAATTTTCATTCCCTCTGTTTCTTCCTCTGTTTCGCTCGTCTCCGTCGACGTCGCCGCCCGTCCCGTCGCCGCCCTCGTCTCGTCGCCGCCCCTCCCCCGCCGCCCTCGTCTCCGTCGCCTCCCGTCCCGTCGCCGCCCTTCGCCCCCGTCGCCGCCCGGGCCCGTCCCGTCGCGCCGTCCCAGCGTCGCCCTGCAAATCCGCCCACCGTCGCCTCGCTCGTCGCCTTGCCGTCGCCGTCGCCCGCTGTGAGCTCTCCCCTCTAACCCTCTCCCTCGCCCTGGCGGCCACCATGGCGCCGCCCCCCGAGCCCATACACACACACACACATATGTATGAATTAATGCATGTATATATTAGTATATACGTATTTTGTATGTTTAATTAGTTTAGATTATTTAGATTATTATTTTTCACTATTATATATGTATGAATGCATGTTAGATGGATATAATTAGTGTTTAATTAGTATGGAATTTTTTATATAATGTTGTTTTTCAGTTTTTAATGGATGTATAGAAGTTGTGTTTTCTGTTTTTAGTGTTAGATGCTTAATTAGTATGAAATAGTATATAGATTTTTGAAATAGTAGAAATGTTAGAAATTTTAGTTATCAAAATCCAATCATTAAAAAATATTACTTTTTATGGGCATATAGCTAGTATTTGTTCTCGACGATGCCCGGCCCGCATCCTCGCCGTCGACCCGTCCGCGACGACGTCCAGCCGACCCATGTCCGGGACTGGGCTCCGGCGGGCTGGCACTGGGAGGTGCTGCCTGGAGGGGCGCGCCGCTTGATGAGGAACCGGCCCGGGTCCCGTCGTCGACCCCGATCTCGTTTAGTGGCGTTCGCGTGGGCCAGTTTGGTGCGGAGGACCTGGCCCCGCCGGAGGAGCGTCGCCGTGTCGTGGAGGAGGACGAGCACGCCCATCGCTACATGGTTGCGTTAGAGGGCGGCAGGTTCTCCAATACCGGCAGTATTTTCAGGATCTCACTTCAGCTATGATCCCGTGAGGGTTCCTTCTCTTTGGGTGTCCACCGCCCGCGCGCAGAACCGCGTGTGTCCTAGATTCTTCTCGTAGTATTCGATCTTTAATTAGCTAGCCAAAGTGATGTACTATTCAATATTATATATTATTCGAGACGATGTATTCGAGATTGTATCTATTATTCTAGACGAAGTATTGAGATTATATCTATTATTCGAGACGATGTAATTTGAATACTAAATTGTTTTATATTTCTTTTGAATTAGTTAAATAAAAGCTATGGCGATAATACCGATGAGAGAGGAGAACAGACCATGTTCGATATGATATGCGGGCCGATGATGATCGAATGAAGAAGATTATGACGGCTCGAATTTCTAAACAACACCGGAGAGGGTGATATGATATTCGATCGCGACGACCGAATTGATGAAGTCATGAACTACGATTATGACGATGACGAAGAACATGTTGATCCTGAAACAACAAAGACCGGCGGTATATATATATTTATATAAGCAGGTATCTGGTGATCATCACATGTTTTAAATGACTTGAAGATATATTAACGAATCGATCTTTGTTCTTTCAGCCATCCGGATCGAGCAAATCTTCGTGCAAAAGGACTAAACGAGGCCGAACAAAAAGTTGAAGGAGGGCGTAAAGTACAATATCGAGGCAGTCATACCTAATGGCGAACCATTAGCGCCTAAGAAGATTGCGGACAAGTTCGTTCGTCGGTCGCGGAGTTCTTGTGAAGGACCAACTCCGATCTCCCTTCAAGAATGGAGAGAGCCAGCAAAAGACAAAGGACAAAAGGCAAAGAGGACGCTGCTCCACGCCCGGATGTTACTTTTGTCGACAAGAATCAAAAAGATCTGCTTTGGGATACTCTCATGGAACATTTCACCCTACCAGATCATTTCACGTAGCAGATGTGTAGAAAGTCAAGGACGCTGCTCTTAGGAAGATGGCGTTGCATTCAAGAACCACAAGAATCGTGAATGGGACAAGTACGTCAAGGGAGGAAGGAAGACTCCAGTATTCGAGGGAACACTAGAGAACCAACGTGCTCATTGGGACGATTTCGTGAAATTCAAGGATTCGGAATTAGCTAAGGAACGGTCGAGAATAAACAAGAAGAATGCCGAAAAAAAGGATAAGTTCCATAAGCTGGGGCCAGGTGGCTATGCGGTGGCAATGCCTAAGTGGGATAAGTATGAGAAAGAGATGGAGGATGCAGGTGCCACTCCGGTTACTAAGAGCTGGCCCCCCAGGGTCAGGACTTGGTTCTATGCGCATGGGGGAGTTGGACCCGAAGACAAGCAATGTTTGACGAGGGCAAGTCTGAAGGGAGCCGACGATGCGATACTTGTTGCAATAGAAGAGGCACGATCGGGGTGTTCCAGCCCAACAGAGAGAACGACGAGCTTTCGCGTGCCACGGGAAATCCTGAACACCCGGAAGAACACGAGGCAAGGGCGCTATTCCGTGGTATGAGGGTTTTCAGTGGAACACCGACTACGTAACCCGTGCGAGAAAGAAGATTGCGGAGAAGAAGAAGAGGAAGATGGAGGAGGAGCAGAGGAAGCGGGACTATGAACGCCTTCAAGGCCTAGAAGCAAGTCAAGCGGAATTGGTGGTCAAATTCCAGCGGCAGCAGGAGCAGATCGACTCACTTACCCAGCAAAGGGGGTCTCAGCAGCTGCAGCAGCTAGCGAATGATCCAGCATTGGATAGCACCGCCCCATCCATGCCGAGAAGCAGCGTGGGTTCCGCCCCGGACGACGCAATGCTGGGTAGATACCCCGTGGATGGCATCACGTAGAACACTAGCTGCGAGCTACACGTCAAAATGAAGAACATATCCATGAAGGTGGCGGACGGCGTTGCTTTTCCAGTTGCCCCCAAAGCAACCTACCATTGCATCCCGATTCTAGAGGGCTATGCTCGTGTCATGGTTGACGAGGTGGTGCACCCATATTCGGGGCTAGATCTTGACATTCCTGGAGGTGACGACGAGCGCTTTCTCGGAGACGCCAACCATGTATCATCCTATGGAAAAAGGATTGCATCATCTTTTGAAGGCCACCGACACCGCTTCATCCGACTCCTCGTCGAAGTCCGCCACCGAGTCAGCAGTCTCCCGCCCCGCAAGTCCACCAAGTCCGCAAAGTGTCGAGCCTCCTCCTCCAAGTCCGCAAAGTGTCGGGCCCTCCTCCTCCTCCAAGTCCGCCACAGCCGACGCCCTCCTCCTCCAAGTCCGCACAACCTCAGGCCCTCCTCCTCCAAGTCCGCACAGCCAGCAGCCACCTCCTCGCCCAACTCAGTTCGTCGGCCGGCGTCTCCGCCGCCAAGCAATCGCAGAAGAGACACCCCGCAGCTATGGTGCGAGCGGCACGAGTCGAGGTAGTACAGAAGTACAGCGGAGGCAAGCGATATAAATATGGTCCAAGCCTCACGCCTCTTCCGCAGACGTCTTATGACAGGTCCGAGGAGGAAATCGCAGCCATATCAAGTCCGAGGTGGAAGCCCATTTTGCACCGAAACCGCCACCGCCGCCAAGGGAGAAAGTGCACGAGAAACGATTGACCACTTCATTCGTATGGCTCAACCACCAGCTCCCAAGCCTGTTGACACAGACTATGAGCGCCCCATCGGAAGTTAAATCGAGCACGCCTCACGAAGGAGGCGAGCTCGGGATCGAGCAAACAAGAAGCAGCTGTCAAAAATGCGGAAAACCATTCCCAGCTGGGAGAACAGGTGGCATAATCGATCCCTCGCTTGTTGTGCCAACAACACGTGATAAAGACTGTGCGCCCAATATTATTGTGGGCAAACAGTTTACGTTCCGAGGTGGGCAATGTGGTAATAACGGAGGACCATATAATGCAGGCTGAAGTTCTCAAAATCACTGTTGGACAACTCCTCAAGATCGAGCCCATGCCTGTGCTTAGAGAGGATGAAATAAAACGGAAATATGTCCGGGGCCAACCTTTGGTCGAGCAGACAAGGTCAAGAACCTCCCAACGAGAATGTATGAATTGCATCAATGGTACATGAACATTACCAAGATTTCGATCGATTGTCCCTCATGGTGAATGTCAAGGAGGAGCATTACTTCCATGAGAAAGCTGTGTCCGCTGAGTATTCTGAAATGTTTCAGTTATACAATCAAGACGACTCGACAAATCTATCGCCAGTTGCTATTGTCTCGTAAGTGATTTCTTTCTGTAATTTAAGTCTCAAGCTAGCTGTAGTGATCCTTTTGATCAATCATTACCTGTAATTATCCTCACTATATTCTTTTACGTGGTATTATATGCAGGATGAAGATGTATGAAATGAGAAAAGGTGGACGCTTTGGCATTGGGTTCATTGACCCAAACACCGTTAATGAATACACATGGAAAATAAATCAACGCCATCAAAAGGCCAGAGGACAACATGCTAGAGTTCTTGAAGCGCCTCAAATACAATGAAGATATACTACTTCCTTACAACTTCCAAAGTGAGTCACACTGTCTTGTACTACAAATTCTCTGTTTTTGCCTACTAGCTAGCTACATGTTTTTGCTTACATATGCCCGCTTAATTAAGACATGCAAACGTGTGTGCATGCAGATTTCACTGGGTCTTGTGTATCATTAAAGTTGACGCCGGAATAGTTGAAATACTAGACTCACTACTTAAAGAAAAAACTGACTATAACATCTTGTTTGGGATAGTCAACAGGTAATTTCAATCATTATTAACTATATATCTCGCCTATTTAGTTCGTTATTTTCATGATATGAACTATTTAATAACCCTTTATTCATTTTCTTTGTCATGGCAGGGCTTGGGCAAGGTTCATCAGCGTGACCCTGGAGAATGGAAACAAAAGCTTAAATGGTTTCACCCAATGTAAGTAATTATAGTACTAGCTAGCTAGCTAGCTGCCATCTCTTTAATTATCATGCTTGATTAATTATTATCTGATCAAATTCCATTCTCGTAAAGGCCTCAAGCGGCGCGAGGGACTGATCTATGTGCATTCTGCGCTTATGCGAGAACATTCGCATGATGGCGTCCGAAAGGAGCAGATCTCAAAGACAGGAATGGGTACGCTTGTCAAAACACTATTCACAATTTTTACACCATTATCGATATCTAGTCACACAACTAATACACATGCATATTGATCTCCTTCTTAACAGTTCACAGAGGTGCGGAGAAGCTCCTAGAAACGGAGCGTAGAAGCACTTCAAGAGGAAATAGCGGGATTTTTGCTCGACCAGGTCATAAACCGAAGGAGAATACTATTAGCCGCCACGCGCCCCATGAAAACCACTTCCAATTGTCATCGTGTTCAAGGCACCAATTAGGCTAATGCCACTGGCTCAAGGCAACATGCATATGTAGGAGAAATTGTATATAGCTATACATGTGTGTATGTGTGAATTAATTAATATGATGGTTTGTGAGACACTGATGATATATATATATATATGCATGATTGGTTCTACTAGAAATTCTATATATATATATATATATATATATATATATATATATATATATATATATATATATATATATATATATATATATATATATATATATATATATATATATATATATATATATATATATATATATATATATATATATATATATATATATATATATATATATATATATATATATATATATATATATATATATATATATATATATATATATATATATATATATATATATATATATATATATATATATATATATATATATATATATATATATATATACATACGTGTACAATGTGTAGTATCGTAAAATACCAGCAAACGAAAAAGAATTAAAATGGAAACACAAAATTAAATGAAAAAGAAATCATAAAACTAAAACCCCCCCAAACCTTATAGTACGGGTTGGTCTTACCAACCGGTACTAAAGGGCTCCAGGCCCCTGGAGCTGGCTCGTGCCACGTGGTGTCCCTTTAGCGCCCACACTTTAGTGCCGGTACTAAAGGGGGGTGCCTTTAGTGCCCACACTTTAGTGCCGGTTAGGGAACCGGCACTAAAGGGCCTTACGAACCGGTGCTATTGCCCGGTTCTGCACTAGTGACGAGGTCACCAAAACATGGCATGATATGGCAAGGAAAGAGATCTTGAAGAGGAGAATGGTCGCCTCGGCCGGGCCGTCTGCCAGTTCCGGTGATGTTTTCTCTGCTCCACACGGTGGCAATGTGGATGATTTCAGTGCGGGAGTTGCAACAAGTGACGGAGGTGGCTACGGTGGCTACGGTGGTGCCGATGAAGTTTTAAATGGACTCCATGGCGCCGAGTGAAGATCGACCCCCAAGATGATGCCGGACATGGACGCATACCTTTGCATGCCCTCTTTTGCGTAATAAACTTCGCTTTTATTCGCGCGCAAACTGTTTATGTCATTTGAATTTGAACTTGTTTGTAAAACCCTATGACAATTTCAGATTTGCAGTTCTTGTGTTTACGGTCGTTATGCTTGGTGCCCGAAAGAACTTCACAGAAGGGATTCGTAAAAAGCATATTCCGTGAATATACTTTTTTAAGGGTCCGTTTGGGGGGTCTGCATCTGTGCTAGCCCTCGCCGGCCCGCAAAAATGGTTTTGCATGAACTGCAAACGTATTTTGCGGGCCGGCGTTTTGCGGGGTCTGCTAGAGTTGCTCTAATAGAACTCCACAACTCGCAACAAGGAAATGACGACAACGTATGCCCATATTTTTCCGCTCAATTTTTTGTGGTGGCAAGGATGTAGGCGAGAGAAATCTCCAACTTTCTGGATGCAACAGCAATTAGGCCTAGCAAAAATGACATCAGTACAAACAAAGATGTAAAGGAGTGACCATAGCAACTCGCCAATAAAATCAGCGGTAAAAGAATAATAAGCACATGTACAAGAAAATCATGGATTGATAACTAAATCAATTTTCGGAGCAAGATTAATCTAGCAGAATCATCTAAGTCATTTCATGAAGCGTCGTTCAATTTCAGAGATGTATCCAGGATTATGACCGATCCATGGGTTGGGTAGGAAAAAGGAATACACATGCTACTCCCTCCATTTGAAATATACAACTTTCCGGAAAGCATGTGGCCTCACTTCTCTATCTTTGCTTATTAATTAATAATAATAAAATAAAATGTGGACTTGTTAGATGAAAATTGGATAAGATTTGTTACAAAAATAGTTTTAAAAGACACTTTTTAATATTTACTTGCTTACATATTTGTGAAAAACTTAAAGGCCAAAAATTAAACATTGTGCAAAGTCCGCACCTCAGAAAATACTATACAGTGTATGTGGTAGATAAGTGTTGCTAAAAGAAGTACGCCAACTGAGAGGGATCATGAGCATAATTACCCCGTCTCAGAACTCTTTCACCTTCCATGTGAGTGATAGTTTATCCAGATAGCACATTTGCCCCTTGTTCCTACAAGTTAAATTGGTTAGAAAAGTACGTACATTATTATCAGGCATTAAGTAGGTAATGCATACCAGTGATCACGTGAGCAACATGTAAAGACATGGAGTATAAGGCTACATGGTCCTTGAGGGAGTCCTGGATTAGGGGGTGTCCGGCTGGCCAGACTATGACCTTCGGCCGGACTCCCGGACTATGAAGATACAAGATTGAAGACTTCGTCCCGTGTCCGGATGGGACAATTCTTGGCGTGGAAGGCAAGCTTGGCGATACGATATGAAGATCTCCTCCCATTGTAACCGACTCTGTGTAACCTTAGCCCTCTCCGGTGTCTATATAAACCGGAGAGTTTTAGTCCGTAGGACAAACAACAATCATACCATAGGCTAGATTCTAGGGTTTAGCCACTCCGATCTCGTGGTAGATCTACTCTTGTACTACCCATATCATCAATATTAATCAAGCAGGAGTAGGGTTTTACCTTCATTGAGAGGGCCCGAACCTGGGTAAAAACATCGTGTCCCTTGTCTCCTGTTACCATCCGCCTAGACGCACAGTTCAGGACCCCCTACCCGAGATCCGCCGGTTTTGACACCGACATTGGTGCTTTCATTGAGAGTTCCTCTGTGTCGTCGCCTTTAGGCCCAATGGTTTCTTCGCTCGTCAAGCGTGATGCGGTCCGGGATGAGACTTTTCTCCCCGGACAGATCTTCGTATTCGGCGGCTTCGCACTGCGGGCCGACTCGTTCGCCCACCTGGAGCAGATCGAAAGATACGCCCCTGGCCATCAGGTCAGGTTTGGAAGCTTGAACTACACGGCCGACATCCGCGGGGACTTGATCTTCGACGGATTCGAGCCGCGACCGGGCATGCCGCACTGTCACGATGGGCATGATTTAGCTCTGTCATCGGACAACTCCCGGAGCGTCGCTCAGGTGTCCGCTCCGACCATTAGCTCGGAGCTCACTACGTCAGTCGGGGACAGACGGTTGGACGCCGCCCTGAAAACTGCCACCTCTCCGACGATAGAGCCGGATACCAGCCTAGTCCCTCGCAGGGCCCGTGACTCCGAGGTGCCGGATTCCGATCCGGACTCCGTAAATCCCGCACCTCTCCCGATTAAGCCCGATTGGGCTCCGGTCATGGAGTTCACCACCGCGGACGTCTTTCAGCACTCGCCTTTCGGCAATATCCTGAATTCATTAAAGTCTCTCTCTCTCTGTCAGGAGAGACCTGGCCGAATTATGGCCAACACGGTTGGGATTTGAACGATGAAGAAATTTGAAGCCCACCCACCACCCACTTCGTAGCTTCTGTCGACGATTTAACCGACATGCTCGATTTTGACTCCGAAGACATCGACGGCATGGACGCCGATGAAGGAGATGATCAAGAACCAGCACCTATAGGGAACTGGAAAGCCACCTCGTCATATGACATATAAATGGTGGACACCCCTAAAGCGGGGGATGGCGAAGAGAAGACGGAGGATGACCCCTCCAAGAAGCAGCCCAAGCGCCGACGTCAGCGGCGCCGCTCTAAGTCCCGCCAAAGCAAAAACGGCGATTCCGGCACCAGAGATAACAATACGCCGGATAGTGCCGAAGACAACCCCCTCTAGCAGGATTCAGTGCAGGAGAACGAAGGATCCAGCCCTCACGAGAGAGCGGCCGACAAAGAGGATGAGGACGACAATTATATGCCTCCCTCCGAAGACGAGGCAACCCTCGACGATGACGAATTTGTCGTGCCAGAGGATCCCGTCAAACAAGAGCGTTTCAAACGCAGACTCGTAGCCACGGCAAGCAGCCTCAAGAAGAAACAACAGCAGCTTAGAGCTGACCAAGACTTGCTAGCCGACATAGGGACCGAAGTCCTGGCGGCCGAAGAGTATAAACTAGAACGCCCGTCCAAGAGCTACCCGAAGCGCAGGCTGCTTCCCCAACTTGAGGAGGAAGCAATTAAACCTACATCACCAGCGTATGATGCGCCCGATCGGCCACCCCGTGGCCGCGATAGAGAGGCCTTCAGGCCCTCGACCCAAGCTGCACCCCGACACCGCTCAAAACATACCAGAGTACGGGGAGAAGCAACAGACCTGCAAGACATCTTGGAGAATAAGGCAAGGAAAAGAAGATCGATCTACAGATCGCATGGGCGCCCCGCTTCACGAGACGCTAGCCGTCACGCCGGACCTAACAGGTATGGCCCGGCCGAATACAGCAGACCAAGCTCGTCCGAGCTGCGTCGCGATATAGCCCAGTACAGGGGCGCCGCACACCCACTATGCTTCATAGACGAAGTAAATGGATCATCAAATCCCCGAGGGCTTCAAACCTGTATACATTGAATCATACGATGGCACAACAGATCCTGCAGTATGGATCAAGGATTATCTCCTTCATATCCACATGGCCCGTGGTGATGATCTACACGCCATCAAATACCTCCCGCTCAAGCTTAAAGGACCAGCTCGACATTGGCTTAACAGCCTGCCAGCAGAGTCAATTAGTTGTTGGGAGGACCTGGAATCCGCATTCCTTGACAACTTCCAGGGCACGTATGTGCGACCACCAGACGCCGATGACCTCAGCCACATAATCCAGCAGCCGAAGGAATCGGCCAGACAATTTTGGACACGGTTCCTAACCAAGAAAAACCAAATAGTCGATTGTCCGGATGCCGAAGCCCTTGCAGCCTTCAGGCACAACATCCGAGACGAATGGATTGCCTGGCACCTAGGACAGGAAAAGCCGAAATCCATGGCAGCCCTCACGACACTCATGACCCACTTTTGTGCGGGAGAAGACAGCTGGCTGGCTCGCAGCAATAACCTAACCAAGAGCCCCGGCAATTCGGATACCAAGGATAACAACAACAGGTCACGTCGTAACAAGCATAAGCGCCGCATTAACGGTGACAATATCAAGATACGGCAGTCAATGCCGGATTCGTGAGGCTCTAAACCGGTCACGGAAGAAGCCATTCAAAAGAAACCCTCGTGGCCCATCCAACTTAGACCGGATACTCGATCGCTCGTGCCAGATACACGGCACCCCCGAACAGCCAGCCAATCACACCAACAGGGATTGTTGGGTGTTCAAGCAGGCAGGCAAGTTAAGTGCCGAGACCACAGACAAGGGGCTACACAGCGATGACGAGGAGCAGCCTCGGCCGCCGAACAACAAAGGACAGAAGGGATTTCCCCCGCAAGTTCGGACGGTGAACATGATATACGCAACCCACATACCCAAAAGGGAGCGGAAGCGTGCTCTCAAGGACGTCTATGCGTTGGAGCCAGTCGCCCCAAAGTTCAACCCATGGTCCTCCTGCCCGATCACCTTCGATCGAAGGGAGCATCCGACTAGCATCCGTCCTAGACACAATCATCGACGGATTTCACCTTACCAGAGTCCTAATGGACGGCGGCAGTAGTCTGAACCTGCTTTACCAGGACACAGTGCGCAAAATGGGCATCGATCCCTCAAGGATTAAACCCACAAAGACAACCTTCAAAGGTGTCATACCAGGTGTAGAGGCCAGCTGTACAGGCTAGGTTACACTCGAAGTGGTCTTCGGATCCCCGGATAACTTCCGGAGCGGGGATTTAATCTTCGACATAGTCCCATTCCGCAGCGGCTATCATGCCCTGCTTGGACGAACCGCATTTGCAAAATTCAATGCGGTGCCGCACTACGCATATCTCAAGCTCAAGATGCCCGGACCTCGTGGAGTCATCACGGTAAACGGAAACACCGAACGCTCTCTCCGAACAGAGGAGCACACGGCGGCCCTGGCGGCGGAAGTACAGAGTAGCCTCTCAAGGCAGTTCTCCAATCCAGGCGTCAAACGTCCGGACAACATCAAGCGCGCCCGAAGTAACCTCCAACAAATCCGGCTGGCATGTTCCGAGCAAGCATAGCAGTGCGGCCCCACCCCCAGCCCCCGCCAAACGGTGATACTGGTACCACGCGTACATAATTACGCCTTAGAAATACCATGGGCATAAGGGGAGGGGCACAACAACGGCACGCCCAGAAGGCGGCTAAACCGCACTAAGGGGCTCCCTACTTCGCCGTTTTTCTTTTTTACACACTTTCAGGACCCAACTATTCGGAAGGCCTGTCCGGCAATACACTAGCCGAACCAACGATGCAACAGCCAGGGAGGGAGCATGCCACGTCAAATGTCCAGGTGGTCTCTATAACGAGTTTTATACCTGTCTTACTTACAATCCCGCAGCCTGCCCCTGGAGGGGAATATGTCAAATACTCCCATCTCTTGCTTACCGCACTTTTTTGTATCGTTCTGCTTTCACAGCAGCCCTTTTTTAACAAACAATATATAGCTCTTACCTATTATTGTATTTATCTATTTTTGTATACAAATATGTTCAGTCATGATATTTTGCAGCCGTGCACTTTGGTGCGGACAATACACCAGGGGCTTACAACACCCCATAACATGGTGTGCGAAGACCGAACACTCTCACGAGTGCGGCACCCCAAACTTATAGCACTATATGCATCGGCTCCGAATCATGTCTTTGGTCAATAGTTGGGTTTGCCCGCCCCATGTTTTGGTACCTTACGCCCGCATTGTTGGCTAAGGTAGCTGGGAGAACTACTGAGATTGTGCCCCAGCTTGAGCTGGGTTAACACCTCAAGAGAGAAAGCTAAAACTGACTGTCATGATAGTGCGAGAGACCGCCGCTGTTCGCGAGGTTTTTTCGAGTCCTTAAAGACTTATGCCGCTCGAGCGAGGAACCGACTTATCCGCCTAGGCGTGATAGCGCCCTAACTCAGTCTTCCGAATACTAGGGGCTTCACCAAATTTAAAATTATAGAATTCTATGGCTAAGGAGAGTGATAAAGCATTATAAGTCCGACGGCCTGGTTCACAGTGAACGCCTCCTAGATGGACCCAAGAATGGGAACAAGAGCGCCAGGTTTATCCCTAACACCCCAAAGACTCGTGGCATGGGGGTCGGGCCGACGACTTGCATCTCTCAGATTTGATAAACGGCCGCATGAAGGTAATATTTTAAATTAACAAGCATTGCTTAACGATATGAACAAAGCTTCATCAGACAGGATAACAAATGCGAAGTTTACTCAAATATTACATCTTTGGAGCACTCATCCGCTATACGGCGGGCACCCTTCAGAACACCATTATAATACATCTCGGGCGTACGATACTCCTTGCCCGGCGGTGGCGCGTCCGTCACCAGCTTCTCCGCGTCTAGCTTGCCCCAGTGCACCTTAGCACGGGCTAGGGCCCGACGGGCACCTTCGATGCAAACGGAGCGCTTGATGACCTCAATCCATGGACACGCTGGCCCACCAGCCGCCGCACTGCATCAAGTAGCTCCTGTGCAGGACTTCTCCAGCCCACAGCCGGGCTATGAGGCCCTTCATGGCCTGCTCGCCACCTTGTGGAGCTCGACGAGTTGCTTAATCTGGTCGCCAGGGCATCGATGTTCGGCCTCAAAGATACCGAGACCGAACACTTTTTCCGCCGAGCCCCCTCTTCGCTCGGTAGTAGCGCGGCGCATCGGACACACTACGGGCAGATCGCTAACGCTCTTGGAGAGCTCCGGCCTCGGGTAAGTAGCAAATAATTAACTTTTATATTTTTGCTTTGCATAAAGAATGCCTTACCGGCCGCTATCTTCTTCATCGCCTCGATCTCCTGAAGGGCCTTCTGGGCTTCGGCCTTAGCGGTCTTGGCACTCTCAAGAGCGAAGGCAAGCTCAGACTCGAAGTTCGAGTCACGCCCAAACTCTCGTGTTTTTCCACGAGAGCCTGGAGCTCTTGCCGCACCTCCGCCACCCGCGCCTCCGCTTCTTCGCTGTGCGCCCAAGGCCGCGACTCTTCGCCTTGAGACCGCCTCTTTCAGGGTCGCCACCTCGGTCGCGGCTCCTGCAACATTAACGTTGGTCCTGTTATTATTTTGCAACCAAGTATTTCTATATACATTTACAGGAGGTGCTACGTACCCTCTTTATCCTCGAGCTGCTTCTTGGCACGGCCAAGCTCGCCTCGGACCGCCGAGGTTTTCCTTCACAGCATTGACCTCCGCCCAAGCGGGCAGAGGTCAGCAGCGCTGCCTGCATTCCCATATGGACATATTTTATTAGACTCCTGCGTATATCTTTTAAGATCCTCATTTCGGCTTTCCTTTCCGAACACCGAACTAAGCATCAGGGGCTACTGTCTATGCGGTAACATTTTTTATATATGTTTTTGAACACATACCTCAAAGCCCGTTAACAAGCTTGTGCAGGCTTCCCTCAGCCCGCTCTTGGCGGACTGAACCTTTTGAATCACCGCACTCATAACAGTGCGGTGTTCCTCTTTGATGGAGGCGCCGTCGAGCGCCTCCAGCAAATTGTCCGGCGCTTCCGGATGGACGGAGGTCTCCGGGGTCGTTGGCTTGCCCTTCTTGCGAAGGCGCCGCCTGTTGGACTCCGGAACCGTCGAAGGTTCCAGAGAAGTGTCCGGCCCCGGGCCGGACTTGGATCCCTCCGGGGCTTTGCCCCCTTTGGGCCTGGAGTCCGGGAGGTTGCCTTGCGGCGCCTCCAGAACCACCTCCTCCTGGTTTAGTCCCCTTTGGGACTCCACCTCGGTGTCGTCTGTAGGGAGAGGGGAGGAGGCCGTCGGAAGTGAAGCACTATTCACATCCGACGAGTCCAAGGAGCCGCTCGTCGAATCACCGAGCTGAGCTCTGGGTGGGTTGCATCATTAAAATTCGGCATGAGCAGCTATTAAATACTAGAGGAGCGCCATAAGTAGTTCGGGTAGCCGGACACTTACGATTTCGCCAGGGGATTGACCCTGGATGGACATTCCTCCCCGCCGTCTTCGGCGTCGGGGGCATAGTCCGGCAGAAGGGCCTTCCCCTTCTTGGACCCTCCGGCCTCCCCCGTTGGGGCGGCCTTCCTTTTCTTTCCTCCCCCCGTTGGAGGGGGAGAGGCTTCTCCTTCTTCTTCTTCCTCCCCCTCGTTCTCCAAGGCGGAGGGTGCTTCGGGGTCGTCGAGCGATGAATCCGACACCACCGGGCGCCGGGGGCCCCGTGGCCTTCTCCTTGGCCTTCTTCTCCGGCACCACGTGAGGTGTCGGGACCAGTAGCTTCGCCAAGCGTTCATCTACTGGTCCTTTGGGCAGAGGGGCCGGACAGTTAAACTGTCCGGATGTCCCCTTCCAGTCCTGTCAAAGGGACAGGAGTTTAGATCCTGCATATAATCAAACTATGAAGTTTAAGTGTCCCGTAAAGGACTGAATGTAAGCTTACTTCGGAGGCTTGGCGCTTGGCGCAGAATCCGCGATCCTCGGTGACCAAAGGGGAGACCTCGGAACCCTTGAAAAGCACCCTCCAGGCGTCCTCGTGCTTTGTTTCGAAGAGCGGGGACAGAGTCTGGTGCTGGGCCGGGTCGAACTCCCATAAATTAAAGTCCCGTCGTTGACATGGAAGGATCCGGCGGAACAGCATGACCTGGATGATGTTGACGAGCTTGACCTTCTTGGTCACCAGGTCCCGGACGCAGGTCTGGAGTCCGGTCACCTCTTCCGAATTGCCCCACGACAGGCCCGTCTCTTTCCAGGACGTGAGCCGTGTGGGGATGCCGGATCGAAATTCGGGGGCCGCTGCCCACTTAGGGTCGCGCGGCTCGGTGATATAGAACCACCCCGATTGCCACCCTTTGATGGTCTCCATGAAGGCACCCTCGAGCCAGGCGACGTTGGGCATTTTGCCCACCATGGCGCCTCCGCACTCGGCTTGTCGGCCTTTCACAACCTTCGGCTTGACGCTGAAGGTCTTCAGCCATAGGCCGAAGTGAGGCTGGATACGGAAGAAGGCCTCGCACATGACGATAAACGCCGAGATGTTGAGGATGAAGTTCGGGGCCAGATCGTGGAAGTCCAGGCCATAGTAGAACATGAGCCCCCGGACGAATGGGTGAAGAGGAAAACCCAGTCCGCGGAGGAAATGGGGAAGAAAAACAACCCTCTCATGGGGCCTGGGGGCGGGGATGAGTTGCCCCGCATCTGGAAGACGGTGCGCGATGTCGTTAGACAGATATCCGGCCTCCCTCAGGTTTTTGATTTGCCCCTCCGTGACGGAGGAGGCCATCCACTTGCCTCCTGCTCCGGACATGGTTGGAGAGGGTTGAGGTGATATGTGCGGACTTGGGCGCTGGAGCTCGAGTGCGCGGAGATGGATAAGCAAAGGAGGAAGAAGGCGTGGGTAAAAAGGTGGATCCTTATCCCCTTATATATGGGCGGACAGAACCATACGTCCCCACCGGCCTGCTAAAACTCGCTTATCTCCCAAGCGCCGCGGTTAATGGCGCGGTTGGGTTACCCACACCCGTATTGATGAGAATCCCGAAATAAGGGGACACGATCTCTGCTTTGACAAGACGTGACAAGGAAACCGCCTCGCTAAACGCGCTGAGGTGGAACAATAAAATAAAGAGCCTGGCTGTGGCATGATGTCATGCCGCAGGAATACGTCAGCAGATCTGATTAACGCAAATATTATTCTCTCTACAGTGGAATGTGGAACTTATTTTGCAGAGCCGGACACTATCCTTGTGTTCAACATCTTCTATGAAGTATTCGGAGGAGGAACCCGCCTTGCAATGCCGAAGACAACTTGCGCGCCGGACTCGTCGTCATTGAAGCCTGGTTCAGGGGCTACTGAGGGAGTCCTGGATTAGGGGGTGTCCGGCTGGCCGGACTATGACCTTCGGCCGGACTCCCGGACTATGAAGATACAAGATTGAAGACTCCGTCCCGTGTCCCGATGGGACATTCCTTGGCGTGGAAGGCAAGCTTGGCGATACGATATGAAGATCTCCTCCCATTGTAACCGACTCTGTGTAACCCCAGCCCTCTCCGATGTCTATATAAACCGGAGAGTTTTAGTCCGTAGGACGAACAACAATCATACAATAGGCTAGATTCTAGGGTTTAGCCATTCCGATCTCGTGGTAGATCTACTCTTGTACTACCCATATCATCAATAGTAATCAAGCAGGAGTAGGGTTTTACCTCCATCGAGAGGGCCCGAACCTGGGTAAAAACATCGTGTCCCTTGTCTCCTGTTACCATCCGCCTAGACGCATTGTTCGGGACCCCCTGCCCGAGATCCGCCGGTTTTGACACCGACAGTCCTTGTTCCAGACCGCTTGTGCTGCATTCATCGGTTGCTAGAGACCAGCTGCTAGTATTGAGGCAATATTGCATAAAATATTGCTCTCGTCGATGGCGATTGACAATAGTATCGCCTACAATGGTAGGCAGTGCCTTAGAGGAGACACACAAATTGTGCCCTCCCACGAAGATGGCTTTGTCTCCGATGCTTTTTACCGGGATAAACCTATCTAAAACAACATCTGCAAGCTTGTAAACTGCGAGGTGTGTCAACGAAATGTCGTTGTGCCCGACCACTAAGATCTCCGAGTCGCATTCTACTAAATAGACAGGGTAGTATAGTTTCTCCCTTGGAAACGTGGCAATCAACTTGGGTGGATCCTGCGAGTGTGCCTCCAGCTGAAAAATCTGTGATAAATAAGTATTTTCCATATTCATAGTTTGATGCACCAGGTATTGCTTCCCTCGGACGGACAACGGTCCATAATGACTTGAAAGTCTCCACTGCATTAGAAAAGTCCATTTAGTATCCTGGGAGGTAGCAACAGCCGCATACATCAGGTGAATGAAGATAACCATAACCCTCACGACTCCGGCATCAATAGAAATAGAAGCGGATATGCGTCTCAGCTATGGCAGGTTTGCATATGGATGACTCATGTCCAAGTTATGAGACGCTAGTGGTGGAAGCTCAACAATATCACCGGTGAAAGGGTGGAGGAGGCGGATGGCGATGTCCTCGTCTCGATGGAGGAGCAGGAGGCCCTCGACCGAATCGAGAACACAGTGATCCTTGAACAGCGGGAGCCGGACGCGAACAAAAACCCCAGAGTCAAGGTTGAAGAAGCGTGTGTGTTCATCGAGCCTTTCATGGCCAGGATAAAGCCCGTGGCCCTCAGCAAACATCATCCAGCGGCGCGGGTGAAAGCGTGGGTCAATGACTCCACGGCCACGCGGTGACATGGTGGCAGATCACCAATTGGTGCAAACAGCACGCAAGCGAACATAGTCGGTCAGGTCGCCGGCCAGCAAGCGCCAGCCAACCAGGCGAACCAGATCTTCTGGCAGCGATGCCCATGGGGACCGAGTGGCCGGCGCTAGCAAGGGTGGCATCTTACAGCTACAGATCGTCAATCCGGTCCTGCAAGAGACATGCAACTTTTGTTAGTATAAATAAAAATAAGCACTAGATCGAGAAGGGCAACAAAAACCAATCAATACCTAGAATGCATGGTGGAAGAAGACGTGCCTGCGTGCATATGGATCTAAACTTTACGGCGATAGTATCATGGCCGGCGGCAGGAACAATGTGGGATGCAGCAAAAACTTTAACTTGCGTGTAAGAAGTACTCCCTCCGTTTCAAAATAGAAGCTAGTACAAAGTTGAGTCATTTATTTTGAAACGAAGGGAGTGGTAGTCTTTTCTTTTGTAAGTACTGTATAAGAAAGCAGCTTTGCGTGGGTTTAGGGAAACAAGCTACTACTACGATTCGCGTAAGATCTACCGAGTATATATGATGGAAAAAAGTCCAGCGCGAACGCTCGCGCGCCACCGATTTCCCTAGGCCCATCCAGTGCGTGGCCCAATCAGACAGCCAGTAGTAGCTCGGGAGATTTTGCACACAAAAAAAGTCGATCGGGAGGTATCATCCCGTCGTCGTGTGCGCTATAGATATGCTCCAGAATTGTCTAAAAAAACGATATGCTCCAGAACTAAAACGACCATAAGTATTTTGAAACAAATGAAGTACATATATAGGTATATAGATATCATCATGTCGCCAGCTGCCCGCATTCGTGCAGCAGTAGAGTGTTCGCTCCACATTGAAGCTGGCCCAGAGCGGACGTGACCTCGCACTGGCTTTGCCATTGAAGCGGCGCGCCGGCCGAAGGAGCCGCCTGCGACGCGTCCCCGGTAACCCCGTTTGTTCAATGCCGCAGGCGCGTTACTGGATGAGACAGAACAGATATCTACCGCGTTCGCTCAATGCCCTATCCGTCTGTATGCTGCCATTAAGCTGACTCGCCGGCCGTGAACCACTCCGGCGCCGTGCATTGACGCATCCGTACGCCTGGCCTCATCAGAATCCGTTATTTAAAGGTGGCAACACCCTCCTTCCTCCCCCTTCCTCGTTCCTCCATAGGCCATCAGATCAGGATGGATCCCCTTCCTCCTTCCTCCCCCTCCCGCCCCGGTCGCCCAGTCCCCCTCCCCCGCTCGCCGGCCGTGGTTCGGCCTCCCCCCTCCCTTCTCGTCGGTGTTCCCTCCCTCCCCTCCCCTACCTGCCCGCCGGTGGTGCTCCCTCTTCCGCCTTCTCCGCTGCCTGTGCTTCGATCTCGTTTCTGGGCCCTTGCGTCCGATGAGGAGGATTCGCGGTCGGCTGTCTCCTCCCCCCGCTGTCCTTCGGCTTCTCCTGGGCGGGCCGTGCCTATCCTTGTCGCGCCCCGCCCCCGCAAGTTTGCCCCTGGTGGTCGGGGTCGGCCGGTGGCTGCGGCTTCGCCGGAGGTTGGTTGGGTCCGGGTTGCTCATCGTCGGCGTAAGTCCGGTAAGTTTTCTGGTGTTTTTCCTGGGCCGGGGATTCTGGGCGGTGTGCCTGATGGCGAGCTCGGAGGCTCTCCATCTCGCTCCCCTGCTCCCTCATCGGCTGCCTTGTTGCCGGCGGCGGTGGCGCCGGGGGCGTTGGCGGCGGTGGCGTCGTGTTCCCTAGATCTGGATTTCGCCTCGGTGGCTAGTGGGTCACGGGTCGTTTCCTCGTTTGGGCCTGTTGGACGATTGCTTCGGGTTCGCCTAGTGGGCCCTCGCCCCCCCCCCCCTCTCTCATCAGTCGATGACTTCCCCCCTCTTGTCCTTCCTGGCCCAGTTAGGCCCCCTGGCCTGCTACCTGCTCCCCTCTCCTCTTCGGCCCATCTTTCGCGTCGGGCCCAGGTGGGCTCGGCTAGGTCGGGCTATATATGGATACCCCGCGGCTAGTTCCCCCCTTTGCTACGGTTTCCGGCTTCCGCTTCCGATCTGCGCCGTCACCGTCTCCCCATTCACCGCCTCGTCAGATCTAGCCCTCCTCCTCCACTTCTCCTCCCTTTCGCTACGGTGCTCGCCATGGTCAAGTCTCGGGGTTCCTCCTGCGAGGCGATCTCGGGCAGTAAGCACCAACGCGAGGACTCTCCTCCTTCTGCGGTGGATCTGGAGCTCGAGGCTTCGCTCCGTTCCAAGTTGGAGGCGGAGCAGTCGGTGCGCGAGAAGGTGGCTCGTGACCGTGCGGCCTGGGCTGCGGGTCCGGAGTGGCTGCAGCGCTCAGAGCGGGAGCGCGCGTCTGGTTCTGGTCCGCTGGGATCTGGATCTGGCCCCTCGCTCTCTCCGGTGATGGATCCGTGGGAGGCGGCGGCGGCCTCCGGTGGTGGGATCTCTTCTTCGCCTGGCTCCCTGTCGGCCCTTGGCGCGGGGCGTGGCTCGTCTGCTCCATCGCGTCCCCCCCCCCTCCTCGCCCGGCTGGTGCCGGTGCTGGGTCGCGTCCGCCGCCCCGGTCCTTCGTTGGGCTGGCCCGTCGTCCCCCCGGCCCGTCCTCCGGTGCTCCTCCCTCTTCGGGGGTGGGGGACGGGCTGCTTCCTCCTCCCTCGTCGGTTCCGCTTCCCCGCCCCTCCTCTGCTCCCCAAAGTAACCCCTCGGCGCTCACCTGTTTCGCCTGCCACAGACCTTATCATTTCCAATCTCGATGCACCAAGCCCCCGTTCTGCTTGATCTGTCGCTCTGATGGTCACCTCATGGTCAACTGCATGAATAGGCAGAAATCTCCCTCGGTTATTCAGTTTGGATCGGGCCTCCCCGGATGCGCCTTCTTCGCTTTCGACAGTGACTTGCCTGTCCTGGAGGTGGCTCCCTCTCTCTCCAATGCGGCAATTGTTTCTGTGAAGGACCAAAAGATCTCGCCCCAAACCTTACTCGAGGGGCTTCACATTTGGGATGAGGCAGGGTGGGATTGGCAAGTGGTGCAGATCTCGGACTATGAGTTTTCGGTGGTGTTTCCCTCCAAGGAGTGCTTGCGGATGATTGCTTCGTGCACAAGTTTCACTCTACCCCTCAACCAATTGGTGGTCTCTGTCAAATCAGTGTCTTGCAATGGTACGGCAGCTGGGCCTCTCTCCCATGTCTGGGTCCTGATTGATGACTTGCCTGCTAGTCACCGTTCGTCTGCCTTCCTAATGGCGTTTGGGGTTTTGATTGGGAAGCCCGTGGAGGTGGATGAGGATTCCCTGAACAAGGTTGGCCCTACAAGGATGAAGGTTTGGTGTGTGGATCCGGATCGTGTGCATGGCCAGATTGATATCTTCCCCTCCCCCAATGGTATCAAGCTTCGGGTGCGGGTGGAGGGGGCGGCTGCTTTTCAGGCTCCACCTCCCCCCTCCTCCTTCTAACCCTTCGGACAATCGTGATAAGGAGGGGGATGGATCTATGGATGGTGCCAACCATAGTAATGGATCTAACCTCCGCTTCACCCAATCTGAGTGGGATGGTCTGGCTGATTCTGAATGTGAGTTGTTTCATTCCCAAGCTCCTTCTGGCACTGCGCCCCGCGAGGCTATTGCGAAGCCTCCTGCTGTCCCTATGGTTTCTACTGCTGGTGATGATCTGGCGAAGCTTCCTTCCCTGTCGGCTACCCCCATGTTTGGTGCTTGATCCAACCTTCCGGTCCGGCCGCTCTCCCCCAACCACTCGAGAATTGAAGATCTGTCTGCCTCTCCTGGCCGCGATGTGATGGGAGTCCAGTCTCAGTGGAAGAAGAAATCTTCAGTGCGCAAATTATCGGCTAAGAGCAGGAATACGTTGGGCTCGAAGCAATCTATGGCTGGGGTATGCCGCCGTCTCGACAAGGATATGGGATCTATGTCTCGCTCGGGCCCCTCTCCGGCTTCTCCCGCTGCTCGGTCGCTTGTGATTCGGTCCCCGGCGTCCACGGCTCACAAAGGTAGGCGGGTGGCTAACTTGGCGGCTCTATCATGGAGCGGGCGGAGAAGCGGGCTGCGGTGAAGGATCTCTCCCCCCCCCCCCAAGGTACTCCTCCCGTCCCCTCTTCTGTTTCTTCTCCGGTTCGGCTGGTTTTACCGTCTCTTTCGGATGATCTTGTTTTAAACATTATGTCGGATGTGGGAGTGATGGTAGATACTTCTGTTGGCTCTCCTAGTTCCCTTCTTGCAATCATTCGGGCTAACGAGGTGGCTCAGGCGGCCATTTCCAAAGCCAAAGAGGCTGTTGCCTCTTTGGCTGTTGACTCTAGTAATTCTCAGGGGGGGGATGCGGGTGTGGATGCTGGGAGTGGCCAGCCCCAACCTAGCGTATCCAGGAGGGGCATGAATAAACGGTCTAAATCCTGCGCGGCTCCTAGCAGGTCGAGTCTCCGCATTAAAAACTTGTCATACAAATGAGGGCTTTATTTTGGAATATTAGAGGGTTCGGTGCTAGGGGGCACCGCGATCAACTCAAAGATCTGGTTCGCTCTAACATCATTGATTTCGTGGGGTTGGTTGAAACCTTTAAGGAAGCTTCTTCACCTAATGATCTTTCTGCTATCGCGGGCATGGACAGATTCGACTGGCACGTGTTACCTGCCTCGGGCCACTCGGGTGGGATCTTGATTGGCTCTAATAAAGATATTTTTGATTTTGTTGGGATCTTTTGGGCTAGCTGTGTAGTTTGTCATAAAGCTATGAATACTCTTTGCGAGTTTATCGTGGTATATGGGCCTGCTAATCATTCTTTGTCCCCTTTATTTCTCAATGAGCTTTCTGTGAAGATCGAGTCCTGCAATCTCCCAATGGTTATCGGGGGTGACTTTAATCTTCTTTAGTGTCCTTCTGATGAAAGTAACGATATCTTCTCCTGGCCTTAGGCGAATGCCTTTAATGATTTTATCAGCGCCAATGCTATTCGTGAGATTCCCCGGGGCGGAGCTCGCCTTACTTGGTCCAATCATCAGGTTAATCCGATTAGAGCAGTTCTTGATCGAGTCTTCATTTGTCCCAGGTGGGATTCCATGTTTCCCAGGGCCTCCCTTGGCGCCAAATGCATCGTTGGCTCTGACCATACCCCCTTAATTCTTGACGATGGTTCTATTAATCTTAGACCCCCGGCTAGATTCCAATTTGACGCCACTTGGTTGTATGTTGATGGTTTTATTGAGATGGTGGCCGTGAAGATATCCCTCCTTCTCTCCTCTAATGCTCGCTCCTTCGGGCCTCTGGATGACTGGCACTCGTGCTCCTACAACCTGCGTAAATTTCTTAGAGGTTGGTCTCGTAATCGTGCGGCGGAGGATCGGCGATCCAAAAACTTCCTTGAGGCACAGATTTCCTCTCTTGATCTGGCGGCCGGCTCCACTGGGCTCTCTGATGATGGTTGGGCGGTTCGGTATAACCTTGAGGCCGCCTTAATGAAGTTGCACCACCAGGCTGAGGTTTACTGGCGCCAGCGGGGCACCCTCAACTGGACTCTAAAAGGGGACTCCCCCACGGCTTATTTCTTTGCGATCGCGAACGGTAGGCGAAGGCGCTATGGTATCAATAGCCTGATTATTAATGGTGCGCGCTCTTCGGACCAGTCTGTTATTATGGCTCATGTGGTGGAATTCTTTTCTTCTCTGCTGGGGGCGAAGCCTTCTTCGTGCCTATGTATCTCCCCTTCCCTCTGGAACCTAGGCCTTAAAATATCGCCTGAGGAAAATGACTCATTGATGATCTCCCTTTCTGATCAGGAAATATTGGATGTAGTTAATTCTGCTAATCCGAATGCTGCCTTTGGGCCTGATGGCTTTTCGATCCCTTTCTTTCGGAAATTCTGGCCTCAGCTGAAACAATTGGTTTTCAAGGTCATTCAGGGCTTCTGTCTTGGTACTATCGATATTTCACGCCTCAACTACACAGTTATTTCCCTGATTCCCAAGGTTAAGGGTGCTGAATTAATCTCTCAATTCCGACCTATTGCTCTGATCAATAACTTTGCCAAATTTCTTGCTAAGGGCTTTGCGAATCGACTGTCCCCGGTTGCTCATATAGTTATTAGCCTCTTCCAATCAACTTTTATCAAGGGTCGTTCCATCTTAGATGGTATCCTCTCTTTGCACGAGATTGTGCACGACCTTCACTCTCAGAAAGCTAAAGCGATTATCCTTAAGTTAGATTTTGAGAAGGCTTATGACTCGGTTAGTTGGTCTTTCCTCAAGCAGGTCCTGCTTGCGAAAGGCTTTGACGGAGCTTTTGTGCATCGTCTCATGCAGATGGTCTCGGGTGGCCATACTACCGTGACTGTGAATGGGTTCATTAGTAATTTCTTCGCCAATGGCAGAGGCCTCCGTCAAGGGGACCCTGCCTCCCCGGTTCTTTTTAATTTTGTGGCCGATGCGTTTTCTTGCATGCTCACTAGGGCGGCCCAAGTGAAAGATCGAGGATGTCGCCTAGAGGGGGGGGGGGGGGTGAATAGGCGCTTTAAACTAAATACGGTTTAGGCTTGAACAAATGCGGAATAAACCTAGCGGTTAATTTGTCAAGCACAAAACCTACAACAACTAGGCTCACCTATGTGCACCAACAACTTATGCTAAGCAAGATAAGCAACTATGTGATAGCAAGATATATGACAAAGAACAATATGGCTATCACAAAGTAAAGTGCATAAGTAAAGGGGCTCGGGTAAGAGATAACCGAGGCACGCGGAGACGATGATGTATCCCGAAGTTCACACCCTTGCGGATGCTAATCTCCGTTTGGAGCGGTGTGGAGGCACAATGCTCCCCAAGAAGCCACTAGGGCCACCGTAATCTCCTCACGCCCTCGCACAACGCAAGATGCCGTGATTCCACTAAGGGACCCATGAGAGCGGTCACCGAACCCGCATAAATGGCGACCCTTGGGGCGGTCACCAACCCGTACACTTTGGCAACCCTTGGGGCGGTCACGGTACCATCAAATTGCTCGGGCGATCTCCACAACCTAATTGGAGACCCCGACGCTTGCCCGGAGCTTTACACCACAATGATTGAGCTCCGAACACCACCAACCGTCTAGGGCGCCCAAGCACCCAAGAGGAACAAGCTCAAGGGCACCAAGCACCCAAGAGTAATAAGCTTCTCAACTTGTAACTTCCACGTATCACCGTGGAGAACTCAAACCGATGCACCAAATGCAATGGCAAGGGCACACGGAGTGCCCAAGTCCTTCTCTCTCAAATCCCACCGAAGCAACTAATGCTAGGGAGGAAAATGAGAGGAAGAACAAGAAGGAGAACACCAAGAACTCCAAGAACTAGATCCAAGAGGTTCCCCTCACATAGAGGAGAAAGTGATTGGTGGAAATGTGGATCTAGATCTCCTCTCTCTTTTCCCTCAAAAACTAGCAAGAATCCATGGAGGGATTGAGAGTTAGCAAGCTCGAAGAAGGTCAACAATGGAGGAAGAACACGAGCTCAAAGGATAAGGTTGAATGGGGAAGAAGACCCCCTTTTATAGGAGCTCCCGAATCCAACCATTATGCTCACAGCCCGCACAGAGCGGTACTACCGCTCCAAGGAGCGGTACTACCGCTGCAAGGAGCGGTACTACCGCTAGGGCGGTAGAACCCCTTCGAAACACAACAGCGAGGAGGCAAAAAGGCCAAAAGAACCTTCGAGCGGTAGTACCGCTCGTCCTCACAAGATTACCGCCGACCACGGTACTATCGCAAATGGTAGCGGTACTACTTTATGAAGCGGTACTAAAAAAATACTTCTGTGCCTACTTCCGCTGAGCAAAACACGAGATTTTGGTCCGAAGCGGTACTACTGCTTAGGAGCCGCGGTAGTACTGCTCTGGGGCGGTACTACCGCTCAGGAGCCGCGGTAGTACTGCTCTGGAGCGGTAGTAGAAAATTACATCCGCTCTAGTCGCGGTAGTACCGCTGCAGCCTTTACCAAAACAGCCACAACTTTTGCAAACGGACTCCGAATTCAACGAAACCAAGTTTGTTGGAAAGCTAACGACATGGGCTAACACAATCTTGATAGAAATATCAAGAATAAGCAAATGAGAAAAGTCCCAAAGGAAAATGGTGAGAACCCTTTCTCGAAAAAGACCGGTAAAACCTCCAACACCGAAAACATCATAGAAGACGCATGTGAACTCCGTTTTCGATGAACTCAAGCTTGTCATCAAGATGACCATAAGCTCTAAGACTCACAAAGAGAACCAAACAAGAACCAAGAAACATGATGCAAGGATGCAAGGGTTTGAGCTCTCTACTAACGATACGATCAAGCTACCAACTTGAGAGCCCCCCTTGATAGTACGGCAAACGATCATATAACCCGGTCTCCCTACTACCACCATGAGACCGGTAAAATAGAAAACCTATCAAGGGCAAACCTTTGCCTTGCACATGGTCCACTTGAGCTAGATGATGACGATCTTGACTCCCTCAAGATGGACCACCTTTCTTGATTGCGTTGGCTCGATGAAGACTAGATGATTGCTCCCCCATAGTCCACTATGGGTGAGCCACTCTTCGGCTCATCTTCACAAGTCCATTGACACCACAATGGATGGCAAGATTCAAGAACTTGATCTCTTCGTGATGCTCCACTTGAACTTGCACACGGCAATCTTGATGACGATCACCACTTGATGTCATCCTTTCCATGGGTTGTATGATATCTTCCTCTTGATGCAAGCCCATGGATACGTAACTAACCCCACATAGAACTCTCACATAGACCATGGGTTAGTACACTAAGTGCAATGGACAATGCTTACCATACCATGGGATCACTTGATCCCTCTCGGTACATCTTATAAGCTTTGTGAGTTGATCAACTTGATTCACTATTGACTTAGTCTTGATCAACCTTAAATCTTTGCAACTCTCTTCATTTGGATGATGTATTGAAGGTAAACATGAATAATCAGACAACCTTCTTCTTCAAGACATGCTTGCAATAAGCTCAACACTCGCATGACCAATCTTTGGATAATTCCTTAATAGCACCTTGGTCAACTCTTAAACTCCTTGAAACCAACACATGGACTTCAAGAAAATCCTATGGACAAATCCTTCAAATATAACTCAAGACAACCATTAGTCCATAGAGATTGTCATCAATTACCAAAACCAAACATGGGGGCACAACATGTTCTTTCAATCTCCCCCATTTTGGTAATTGATGACAATCACTTTCAAGAGAGTTTATATAAGGAATTATGCTTCACTATGCAATGCAACAACCAATAGTGCATGCGTATGAGATGCAAATGCTAAGGAACAAAACCAAAGCAAGAGGAGATAACTCTCTAAACTTCTCCACAAAACTCTCTGAAACTTCTCCCCCATTGGCATCGATTGCCAAAATGGGCGAAAAGCTAAGAAGACCAATATAAATTGTGGTCCTCCATAAATTGTGTATTTCTCAACAAGAGAGTGGAATGCAATACACATATCCAACGGTTAATACTTGGAGGAACACAAACTATATGAGGCCCAAAGATTGCAAAAGAATGATATGCCACAAAGACATAACAAAGTGAGAAACAAGCAATCAAGCAATCAAAAGATACCAATTGAAGCAAGCAATCATAGGATATCAATTGAACCAACTAGACCAAAGATTCTATGAGCCACATGAATGAAGGATATTATGATATGAGACGAGGAGTGTTCTAAAGAAACTAGAGAAGCTCCCCATGATTTGTGCACAAAAAGAATGTTTTGTAATTGGATACAAAGTGCACAAAATAGGATCATAGCTCCCCCAAAATCAACAGAAACTTACAACAAGTGCAAGTTAGCATATAGGAAACAAAGCCTAGTACTTGCAACAAACACATGGTTGAGCAACAAGTAAAAGAGGCAACTTAAGAATGGGCTCAACCAAAATGATGTGTGTGAGTCATGGCGAAGCACTTGAGAAGACTAAAATTAGGATGAGCATTAAGCATCAACATAGTCTTGAAAGAATGAGGCACACGGTGCAAGGCCTGTCATTCCCACACACAACTAGTAAATGGGTTCACAAGCTTACTAATAAGCATATAAAGAACTTATGCTTGTGACAACCCGTGGTGAAGATAGAAGATGAAAGCCTCATCAAGACGAGGGATGCCAATTAAGATGGTAAAAGCCTTGTAACAATAAGCATGAGGAAAATAATCTTCACCACACAAGAGTGCATCAAGATGCAACGATAGAGGACACGCACTCAAGGCAAAAGCTTTCACGGAGCCACCAAAGAAATAACATAAGAAAGACAAGGTGGACGTGAAAGAAAGGATATCAACTAGAGATGTAATTTCTCTCAAGTGTATAAGGTTCTATGTAGACGAAATCATGATGATATATATATCTACAAAGAAGAATGTACACCCGAAATAGTTACAACACGAAGGAACAAGATATCCACAAGGAAGTCATAAATATACCAATAAGATATTTGCTTGAAAGCATAGAACTTGGCTAGATATGGTCTTATTGTATATAAATGAAGTCCAAACACACATCCATCAAGGGCATCACAACTAGCAACAAGAGATCATCGTTGGGATGCTTTGAGAAAGGAAACAGGTATCAAAAGATATGAAATGAAAATCATGCCAAGATGCAACCTACACAAGGTTGAATGCAAGAGGAGAAAGCATGAATAGATACTTGTTACCAAGATATCATTGGAAGGTTGTAGTAGATACCAATTGAAGGTAGATAGTAGTTCATTGATCATCCTAGCTTGACTCCAATATGCACATGGTGACAACACCTTCCTTGTGAGTGAGTCGAGCATCCAATGCATCTCCAAATGTTCCTAGAAGAACAACACAAACTAAACGGTACCCAAACTCATCGGGACCAAATAGTTAGAAACACCAATACATAGGACAAACTCCACATAAATATGTGCATATATATATGAAAATGAATTTCATGCACATCTCATCCAAATTGAGACTAGGTGGAGTTTCTACTATATATTGAGTCAAATAAAGAAAGCATGCCAAATGAAATACATGAAGTAAACATGCATGCTCAAGACTTTCAAAACCCGAAACCAAAAGACAAATAAATGCCAAGTGAAAAGGATACCAAATGGAGAAATCATCACTTGGAAGATATCATTAAAGATACATCAAGGAATGAGATATCCATTGATACACACTAAACTAAAGATGTCAAACTCCCAAAGAGAGGATGGTTCCAAACATACCAAGCTCTCAACAAAGTTTCATGATGGCACAAAGTACCAAAAAGAAATGGCTTGCCCTCCACCAAAACACACTTGATAAGGATCACAAGAAGAGTGAAGAAAATAGAATAGCTCCCCCACGAGTTGTGCATTATATAGGATTTGTATTTGAATACAAAATGCACAAGGTGGGATCACTGCTTTCACTATATCTAGAAAACACTAGACAAGAACAAGAAATAAACAAGATCCATAAGTGGTATGGAAGACAACGGGAGTTAACACAAACCTTGGCAAGAGAAAAAGGCAAATAAACAAAAGCCAATGTAAAGATGATCAATTAAATTCTACCACACACAAGCAAATTGCAACTTGTAGAGCTAACATGGCACCTAGGAACAAGATAATTTACAATATCAATTCTAGGTGACAATATCTCAAATGTACACATTTTCTAGGCTTGTAATATGCACTTAGCATATTACTCCCCCATAATGTGATACCAATAAGAACTAAACAAGAGGCAATAAGAGGATCCAACACTAGATAATAAATGGAATTTTTAGAATTTGAATTTCTCATGAGAGATATACCACCTAGCGACTAGATAATCTTGTAATATCAATAGTAGATGGTATTCCTCATGTACACACATTTATAGGATTGTGAGGTGCACAAAGCACATCACTCCCCCAAAATGGGATGTTCCATTGATCTCTCACACGAGCCAACTAGGATACAAACAGGAAGCAAAAAGGCTCAACGCACGACGCACACGTACATGATGTGCAAACCAACACACACATACTTGATTGCTCAAGATAAGGAAGTTGGAAGCGCAACATATACAAACACATGCAAGGAACAAAACCAAAAATGCAAGGGGGCAAGTAACTTTCAAGGTAAACAATTTAAGTACAAGTTACCGCAAGGAGGCACATTGGATATAAGATAGAAACTTGATAATCCAATTGACTTGGCTTGAGACAAAGAGAATGATGAAGTCCCCTTAATTCTTCATACTGTAGCCAAGTCTCCAATGCCCTCCACCAACACCTATTGATCAAGTTTGAGCTTGTTGGTCCCCAACCAAGTTGGGTCCTAAGAGGTTAGTCACAATAGGTTTGGCTACCCAAATGGTTCTTTGCTTGACACCACTTTGAGTACCAACAAACTTGGCAAACACATTGCCAACCTTATCCTTACCAAGAGAATAGATATCATCAATAACAATTGGGTTGGATAAGTTACCACTAGTGCATGAAGAAGCGACGTGACCTTTCTCACGACATAAGTAGCAACGTCTACTCTTCACTTTCTTCTCACTTGATTTCTCAATTTGAGAAGCATTAACTTGAGTCTTCTTGGGAAGAGGCCTTTCTTCAACTTGATGTTGAGAATGAGATTGAACTTGTGCCCTCTTCCCTTGTTGCTTGACACTAATGGCCTTCTTCTTCAATGGGCAAGATCTAACATGATGCCCTTCAACTTTGCACTTGAAGCAAACAATCTTGGCCGAATTCTTGACTTGTTCTTGGCTCTTCTTCTTGTTCAACTTGGACTTCTTCTTCTTGTTGGAGTTGAATCCAAGTCCACCTTTGTCATTGGGGAATTTTTGCACACTCAAGATATTGTTGAGTGTGGCCTTCCCTTCATGACACTTTTCCAAGTCTTTCTTCAAAGAAGTGACTTGGGCCTTGAGCTCTTTGATTTCCTCTACATGGTTAGTCTCAACACAAGTACTAGAGGAAGTATAAGCTTCATCGTTAGAGCAACAAGGCAAGGAAAGCAATTCATCACAAGATGTACCAACATTGTGAGTAGATGAATTACAAGGACTAGCACATGGCAATATACTATTTTGACTAGAAGTAGTGCTAGTATCCACATGAGGCTCACTAGATGTTACCTTAGCAATCATGGCCTCATGAGCTATCTTTAGCACACTATGGGATACTAGAAGATCATCATGAGAGCTTGAGAGCTTTTCATGACTTTCTTCCAATTTCCCATAATTGCAAGATAGCACCTCAAGTTGAGCCCGTAGCTCAACATTCTCCTTCAAAATGGATGCTTCACAAGTAATAGAATTAGTAGCACAAGCATCACCATTAACAACAAGAGGAGAAGGCAACTTGGCAAGCTCTTTTAAATAAGAAGCTTCAAGTTGAGCATGATACTCAGTGAGTTTGATGAGCTCACCCTTGATGACCCTTGAGCCATTTTCGAGGTGCTCAAAATCCTCAAGGAGTCTAGCATGAGCAACTTCAAGCTTAGCATTTTTAGTTTCAAAAACATTGGCCACCTTAAGAGCTCTATCAGTAGATTCCTTCACTTTAGACAATTCTAGAGCAAAAGTCTCCTCAAGAGATTCCTTGGTGGTTTGTTCAAGTTCAAGAGCTTGAGAGAGGTCTGCAATCTCATTAGCGTAATCACGCCCATGACCTTCCATTTTATCAATGGTGGCCTCATGCTCCTCTAGATGAGATTCCAACTCCTCAATGTATTTCTTGCCATCAATGGCAATGGACATTATTTCCATGAAGTTGGAACGAGCAATTTTATTTTTATGAAGAGCTTTAAAAATCATTTCCCCCTTAGTTTTTAAGGAGGCAACATTATCATTCTCTTCATCATTATCCTCATCATCATTAGCACCAACATCATCATCAAGAGACATATTGGGGTACAAAGTAGGAGATACCTTTGACGCCTTAGTCATAAGGCAAAAAGCAATAGATGATGATGTAGGATCCCTTGAGGCACCAATAAACACCACATCTTGTTCCATGGAGTGTTCGGTTTCCACTACATTGTTAGCACAACAATTCGAGGAAATAGATGCATTTTTATCATGGCAACAAGACATAGCAAGCATATCATCATGAGATTTAGTCAAGCAATTTCTACATGATATGCAAGGACTATCAACACAAGCATGTGAAACATTTGGAGTGCTCAAAGTGTTAAAGCCCAAAGAAGGAGCATTGCAATAATATAGTGATGAAGGATCATCCACAATAAGCATACTATCATCATTGCAATGACCAACACTACTCACCATGTCATTACCTTGTGGCAAACCACATGTAGGTGAAGTAGAAGAAGTTGAGAAGACTATACGACCGGAGGTGGAGGGAGAACAATCATCCCCACAAATCTTGGACACACCATATTTATCTTGAAGCTTTGTCCACAACTCATGAGCATCTCGGAACGACATGAGTTGAAATATAACTACATTGCTCAAAGCATCGAAAAGCACATTAGAAGCTTGAGCATTGAGATAAGAGTTTTTCTCATCCTCTAAAGATAATGTTTGGGGATCCTTTGGAGGAGAGAAACCCATATCTACAATTCGCTCTAAATTTGGGTCCATGACCCTAAAGAGATTAAGCATGCGAATTACCCAAACATCAAAATTTGTGCCATCGAAACTAAGAGTGTCAGAGAATCCTAATCCCCTAGTCGACATCTTTACTCTCTAGGCGGTAAAGCCTAATAACAAGAGACGAGGCTCTGATACCAATTGAAAGATCGAGGATGTCGCCTAGGGGGGGGGGGTGAATAGGCGCTTTAAACTAAATACGGTTTAGGCTTGAACAAATGCGGAATAAACCTAGCGGTTAATTTGTCAAGCACAAAACCTACAACAACTAGGCTCACCTATGTGCACCAACAACTTATGCTAAGCAAGATAAGCAACTATGTGATAGCAAGATATATGACAAAGAACAATATGGCTATCACAAAGTAAAGTGCATAAGTAAAGGGCTCGGGTAAGAGATAACCGAGGCACGCGGAGACGATGATGTATCCTGAAGTTCACACCCTTGCGGATGCTAATCTCCGCTTGGAGCAGTGTGGAGGCACAATGCTCCCAAGAAGCCACTAGGGCCACCGTAATCTCCTCACGCCTCGCACAATGCAAGATGCCGTGATTCCACTAAGGGACCCTTGAGGGCGGTCACCGAACCTGCATAAATGGCGACCCTTGGGGCGGTCACCGAACCCGTACACTTTGGCAATCCTTGGGGCGGTCACGGTACCGTCAAATTGCTCGGGCGATCTCCACAACCTAATTGGAGACCCCGACGCTTGCCCGGAGCTTTACACCACAATGATTGAGCTCCGAACACCACCAACTGTCTAGGGCGCCCAAGCACCCAAGAGGAACAAGCTCAAGGGCACCAAGTACCCAAGAGTAATAAGCTTCTCAACTTGTAACTTCCACGTATCACCGTGGAGAACTCAAACCGATGCACCAAATGCAATGGCAAGGGCACACGGAGTGCCCAAGTCCTTCTCTCTCAAATCCCACCGAAGCAACTAATGCTAGGGAGGAAAATGAGAGGAAGAACAAGAAGGAGAACACCAAGAACTCCAAGAACTAGATCCAATGGGTTCCCCTCACATAGAGGAGAAAGTGATTGGTGAAAATGTGGATCTAGATCTCCTCTCTCTTTTCCCTCAAAAACTAGCAAGAATCCATGGAGGGATTGAGAGCTAGCAAGCTCGAAGAAGCTCAACAATGGAGGAAGAACACGGGCTCAAAGGATAAGGTTGAATGGGGAAGAAGACCCCCTTTAATAGGAGCTCCCGAATCCAACCGTTATGCTCACAGCCCGCACAGAGCGGTACTACCGCTGCAAGGAGCGGTACTACCGCTAGGGCGGTAGAACCCCTTCGAAACACAACAGCGAGGAGGCAAAAAGGCCAAAAGAACCTTCGGAGCGGTAGTACCGCTCGTCCTCACGGTACTATCGCTCGACCTCACGGTACTACCGCAAATGGTAGCGGTACTACTGCTTGCGAGCGGTACTAAAATAATAATTCTGTGCCTACTTCCGCTGAGCAAAACACGAGATTTTGGTCCAGAGCGGTACTACCGCTTAGGAGCCGCGGTAGTACTGCTCTGGGGCGGTACTACCGCTCAGGAGCCGCGGTAGTACTGCTCTAGAGCGGTAGTAAAAAATTTACATCCGCTCTAGTCGCGGTAGTACCGCTGCAGCCTTTACCAAAACAGCCACAACTTTTGCAAACGGACTCCGAATTCAACGAAACCAAGTTTGTTGGAAAGCTAACGACATGGGCTAACACAATATTGATAGAAATATCAAGAATAAGCAAATGAGAAAAGTCCCAAAGGAAAATGGTGAGAACCCTTCCTCGGAAAAGACCGGTAAAACCTCCAACACCGAAAACATCATAGAAGACACATGTGAACTCCGTTTTCGATAAACTCAAGCTTGTCATCAAGATGAACATAAGCTCTAAGACTCACAAAGAGAACCAAACAAGAACCAAGAAACATGATGCAAGGATGCAATGGTTTGAGCTCTCTACTAACGATACGATCAAGCTACCAACTTGAGAGCCCCCCTTGATAGTACGACAAACGATCATATAACCCGGTCTCCCTACTACCACCATGAGACCGGTAAAATAGAAAACCTATCAAGGGCAAACCTTTGCCTTGCACATGGTCCACTTGAGCTAGATGATGACGATCTTGACTCCCTCAAGATGGACCACCTTTCTTGATTGCGTTGGCTCGATGAAGACTAGATGATTGCTCCCCCATAGTCCACTATGGGTGAGCCACTCTTCGGCTCATCTGCACAAGTCCATTGACACCACAATGGATGGCAAGATTCAAGCACTTGATCTCTTCGTGATGCTCCACTTGAACTTGCACACGGCAATCTTGATGACGATCACCACTTGATGTCATCCTTTCCATGGGTTGTATGATATCTTCCTATTGATGCAAGCCCATGGATACATACCTAACCCCACATAGAACTCTCACATAGACCATGGGTTAGTACACAAAGTGCAATGGACAATGCTTACCATACCATGGGATCACTTGATCCCTCTCGGTACATCTTCTACGCTTTGTGAGTTGATCAACTTGATTCACTATTGACTTAGTCTTGATCAACCTTAAATCTTTGCAACTCTCTTCATTTGGATGATGTATTGAAGGTAAACATGAATGATCAGACAACCTTCTTCTTCAAGACATGCTTGCAATAAGCTCAACACTCGCATGACCAATCTTTGGATAATTCCTTAATAGCACCTTGGTCAACTCATAAACTCCTTGAAACCAACACATGGACTTCAAGAAAATCCTATGGACAAATCCTTCAAATATAACTCAAGACAACCATTAATCCATAGAGATTGTCATCAATTACCAAAACCAAACATGGGGGCACCGCATGTTCTTTCACCAATGTGATCACATCATTCCAGTGGTCTCCCATCTTTTCCCGGATGGGGTATCTCATTTGCAATATGTTGATGACACAATTATCATGGTGGAGCTGGACGACTCCTGTATTGCCAACCTTAAATTCATATTGCTTTGTTTTGAAGCTGTCTCGGGCCTTAAGATTAACTTCTCTAAAAGGGAGGTCTTAGTGACGGGTGTCGATGATGTGGAAGCCTTGCGGGTGGCCAGGCTTCTTAATTGCTCCTTGGGCTCCTTACCTTTCAAGTATTTAGGTCTTCCGATTTCTCCTGTCTTGCTGCACGCTAAGGACTTTGCTCCGGCTGTCGCTAAGGTGGGAAACAGGGTGCTTCCATGGAGGGGGAGATATAATACTAACGCAGGCAAAGTTGTTCTAATTAACTCCTGTTATCTTCTCTTCCTATGTTCCTTATGGGGTTCTATCTTCTTTCGGCTGGCGTTCATGCTGGCTTTGACAAACATAGGGGAGCTTTTTACTGGAACTCCGCGGATAACAAACGGAAATATAGGCTAGTCAAGTGGCAGTATATGTGTAAGCCTAAAAACCTGGGGGTGTTAGGCATTATTAATACGCAGGTGATGAACAAATGTTTGCTAATTAAGTGGTGGTGGAAAATTATGACTAGCGGGGCCGATTCCCTTTGGTTTTCGATCCTCAAGGCTAAATACTTCCCACATTCTAGCCCCCTGTTTGCCTCCGCTCGTCGTGGATCTTAATTCTGGAAGAACCTTGTCAAAGTCAAGCCTATTTTCCTGGAGCATGTTAAATTTATGGTGGGTAACGGGACTACGGTTCGCTTCTGGTTGGACTGGTGGTCTGGGGATGCCCCTCTAGCTGTTAGTTTTCCGGTTATGTTTTCTTACTGTCCTAAGCCGGACATCTCCATCGCGGAGGTAGCGGCAAATAATTGGGATCTGGCTTTTCGTCGGTCCCTGTCTCTAGAAGAGTTGGAAGATTGGCAAAGTCTCTCTGCCCTCTTCCCTGTGCTCTTGGAGTCATCTGATTTTGTGGTTTGGCCTCTTACGGCCTCTGGCAGGTTTTCGGTTAAGTCGTTGTACACTAGGCTTATCGGTGGTAACCCTTCGAGTAGATTCTCTTGCGTCTGGCAATCTAAAGTGCCTCCTAAGATTAAAATTTTCCTTTGGCAAGCTTTTCGAGGCCGCCTCTGGGCGGCTGACCAGATTCGCAAGCGCAATGGGCTAGGCTCGGAGTTCTGTCATCTTTGTGGTGCCTTGGAAAACTTGGAACACATCTTTTTCCACTACGTGCTGGCCAAGTTGGTGTGGAGTTGTGTCAGATCTTGGCTACAGGTTTCTTGGAACCCTTCTTCTTTCTGTGAGCTTAGAAACCTAGCCAAAGTTTTGGTTGTCGTTACCAAGAGGGTGTTCTGGGTAGGCTGGGTGACTTGTGATGGGCTTTATGGACTATTAGGAACAAATTTACAATTGAGCATATTTTCCCATCTAAGCCTGCTGACGTTCTTTTCAAATCTTGTATTCTATTGCAGCAATGGAGATTCTTTACTAAGGTGGAAGAGCGGGATGCCCTGGACTTGCTCATCGCCAAAATTCGGACTTCGGCATCCCACATCTCCGGGCTGGATCCTGCCGTTTGATCATGGTTCTGTTCTCTTCGTCGGGTTTAGTCTTCTCCCTTCCGGCTGCGCGCCGAGTATGGCAGGTTGCCATGTATCCCCTTAAACTTTCGTTCGTTTGCCTGTCCCAGACTTTCTGTTCGATGGATTCGCGTTGTTTCGCCTGTTGGCGGTGTTTATGTTCGGGTCTGTGATGCTGTCGTGTGGCTTTATTTATAAAGTCGGGCTATGGCCTTTTATCTAAAAAATAAAGGTGGCAACACCCAGGTAACTCCACGCCGCAACACAAGCCGCTCCTCATCCTCCTCCTTTGCACCGCATCCGCCATGATTGCAGACGGTGAAGCTCTGTGGGAGACCCTTTTCACAGAGATGAACCATCAGGTGGCCGCCCTTGCAGCCGCTTGGCAGAGCCATCGTGTCGGCTAGCTTGGCCGAGGTCTTCGACGACGAGGACGATCCCACGATGAAGACGTACTTCAATGACATCGCCCCGGCGCCGACGCTTGTGCATGTCGGTTTCACCATGAAG
Organism: Aegilops longissima; assembly: GCA_021605205.1. Classification (NCBI taxonomy): domain Eukaryota; kingdom Viridiplantae; phylum Streptophyta; class Magnoliopsida; order Poales; family Poaceae; genus Aegilops; species Aegilops longissima. Next base: position 573,638,897 of record CM038681.1, read on the forward strand.
CAGGCGCAGACACACTAAAACACGGCCATGGTGGAGGTGCAACTTGCGACGGTGCCTATATCTACATTCTAGCAGGCGCAGGAGGAACAAAGGTATAACTTGTTCCTCCTGGAGCTGGCGGAGGGCCAGATGTACGGCGAGCGCGTGACCAGGGGTGGAGCCAGGGGGGGCACATCGATCGGCCACGCCCAACGAGATGCAGCCGGGGCTAGCAGTAACCTAGCATTAAGTTAAGTTGCCACCTATAATAAGCTGTTAGCCCACTTTTTTTGAGTAATCAAGCCCAAATTTTAGGCTGTTATTAAGGTGGCCCCACGGCACCCACCATAAACCACCTTTTATTTGCATATGACATCCTGCTGCTATTCAAGGGTACAATGGAGGGATCAGTTGCAGTGTCAAACCTGCTAGATACATATTGTAACGCTTTAGTACAGAGAATAAATCATGACAATCCTCAATTTTATTTAGCAAGTGTTGTCCCAGGAATCTGAAAGAAGAGATCAAAAACTCATTGCAGGTGCAAAATGAATTAGTGAGTGAACATTACTTGGGAATGCCTACTGATGTAGGACACTCATAAAATGGCACCTTCAAATATCTGAGAGATCCGGTTTGGGAGAAAATCAAAGGATGGATGGAGAAGTTGTTGTCGGCGGCTGGTAAAGAAGTGTTGATCAAATCTATTGCGCAAGCTATTCCGGTGTTCTCCATGTCATGTTTCCGCTTACCAAGGGGATTGTGTGAGAATATTACATCTATCATACCGCAGTTTTGGTGGGGGAGCAAGAATGGAAAGAGGAAACCTAGCTGGGTTGCATGGGACACGATGACGAGGCCAAAACACTTGGGTGGACTGGGATTTCGTGACCTGGAAATCTTCAACTTAGCACTCTTGGCAAGACAAGCTGGGCGACTAATGACAGATGAGACATCCTTGAGTGCTAGAGTGTTGAAAGCTGTTTATCATCCACAGTGTACCCTTCCGGAAGCTGAATTGGGAGCACGACCTTCTCAGATTTGGTGTGCAGTTTTAGATGGAAGGGACATCTTGGCACAAGGGTGGCAATGGAGAGGAGACTGGCGTATGGTTACCAAACTGGATCCCTAGAGACAATTTCAAACGTTCGGTTACATCACTGATTCCTAACCCACCAACAAAAGTCTCGGACTTCATAGATTCAACTACTGTTGAATGGAAGGAGGGACTAGTGCGGACAATGTTCACCCCCTTTGATGCTGAAGAAATCTTGAAAATACCTCTGTGCACAAGGAATGTGACGGATTTTTGGGCCTGGCATGAGGAAAATCGAGGTGTTTTCACTGTACGGTCGGCATATCACATGATAATGAGAATGAAACAAAGTAGGGAACGATGGTTAAATGAAGAAGAAGGTACCTCAACAAGGGAGAGCGAGAAGTGGAGTGCTATCTGGCACATACAGGTCCCATCTAAGCTTCGTATGTTCGTATGGCGACTGGCTAGGCAGTCGATGCCGACTGGAGAGGTTCTTAATCACAGGAACATGGCTGATCATGATACATGCAAACTCTGTGGGGCTAAAGATACGTGGAGGCATGCTTTGCTGACATGCTCTATGTCCAGAAGCATATGGGCTCTTGCGCCCGAGGAGTTTGTGGAGAAATTCATTCATATCCAGGAGGAGGATCCGAAGGCGTGGCTCTTTACATTACATGAAATATTGGATACAGAGGAGTTCACTCGATTGGTGGTTACGGCTTGGGCGATCTAGGGAGCGTGGAGGAAAGTTGTGTATGAGGAAATATTTCAATCTCCCTTCTCAACTAACAACTTCGTAACAAATTACTTGATAGAAATAAAGCAAGCTAGCTGCAGAATACAAAGGCCAGCGCCGGTTTCTGTCACAAGACCGTCAACCTGGCTACCTCCAACTCAGGGATGTGCAAAGCTAAATGCAGATGCAGCTATCTCCATGCGCAGCAGGTATGGAGCAGTTGGTTCAGTTTGTAGGGATCAGCAGGGGGCATTTCTCGGAGCAGCGGCCATTGTTGTCAAGCATATCACCGACCTAGCAACACTTGAAGCAATGGCAATTAGGGAAGCTTTATCCCTCGCAGCAGATCTATATGTTCAGAACATCCAGGTTGCATCGGATTGCAAGGTGGTGGTAGATGACGTGAGGAATGGCATGTTCGCGGCTTTTGGGTCTGTCATCAAAGAGATTATAGGCAGGTCTTCAAAGTTTTATTTTTGTAACATAGTTCATGAATTTAGGAGCTTAAATTTTAAAGCTCACAAACTTGCAAAGCACGCACTTACTCTTGAGGTTGGTCGTCATGTTTGATTAGGTCATCCTGGAAATCTTTCTTTCGTCCCTCTAAATATTGTGACGGGTTAATAAAGGCTTTACGAGGTTGTCTAAAAAAATGTATTGTTGACTCATTTTCCTTTTCGGTGAGCGGCAGCGGCCTAGGGCCTAGGGCATAGGCACTACGGCCGCCAGGAAACTTCATCGATCGATCGGCACTAGCGGCAGCCGCTAGGTGGCTTCGTCGAGCGGCAACAAGACAATTGCTGCGTGCCTTCGTCCATGGCCCCTGGTTTACATCTCGGCATGCCTCATGAATCACATAAAGACCAAAGGTAATCACCACACTTCACGGGTCTTATCGCCGGCGCTCATGAAGACAGTGGATGGAGGAGGCGGTCCCAGGAAGGGACAACAAGGCCTTGGACGCCGGCGGCCGCCGTAGTGTTTTTTGTTCTAAATGTTTGAAATGTAATGAAAACCCGTTGTGTTTGCATGAGTGACGTCTGTTTATGTAAATTATATCCGAACTTGAATGAAATCTGGCCGTGTTTGCACAAATTTCATCCGGTTAGTTCTAATGCGGTTCGAAATGTATGCAACCAACGTTGGATGGCGGTCTCCCGCATCCGTGTCGACGGACTAGTCCCCCTGTCTTGGACGGATGTGAAAGAAAATTTGGGGGTAGCCGTTGGAGATGCCCTGAGCCAAGCTAAAGTAGGAGGACGGAATAACAAGTACTCCCTCCGATCCAAAAGAAAAGTATTGTGGCTTTAGTTCAGTTTTAGTGTAAATTCAGTAATTCACACTAAAGTCATGACACCTTTTAATTATCGGAGAGAGTACTTAAATTAATATGAATCCAAATTTTGTGGGGTTCTCATAAAGGATGCTGGAGTACACATCTTCTAGGCTTCGTCGGGCAAGAGTGACCTTCGCGCTCACGTGTGTCATCCAATCTCCACAAGCGCTCCGCAGCTGGCCAGTTTTCATCGGGGCTTCAGGAGTACTAGATTGTGTCACGCGCTTTGCCGCGTCGTTCTTTAGTCGTGAGTTAAGTCTCGCCTATTGATGTTCTACATGGTTTTATTACAGTTTACTCACTGTTTGTCTATAATTGTTAGTTAATTATCTTACGTAGTATTGTCGATCATAGGTTAAATTGTTTGTTCAGTGGGTGATTCGTGCATATTACCATATAATGGAATGCATCGACAAGTCAAGTTGGATGAGTTATCTGTCATCGGCCTCTTGCATGCATTATAAAAGAGAGAGCCATCAAGGTATCTATTCAAATACTTCTTCTGTTCCATAATATAGTGCATATAGATAATTATTATTAAATTCAAAGTTTGCAAACTCTGACCAAATTTATAGAGAAAACTACTTATATCTGCAATTGTAAATATCTAAATACGAAAATATTTACTTCTTATAATGAATCTAATGATATATGATTGGTATTATAGATGTAAATGTTTTTCTCAGGAAACTTGGTCAAAGTTCGTGTGGTTTGATTTTAAAAAACGCACTACATTATGAAATTGAGAGAGTTTCAATTCGGCTCTAGGGAGCATTTGGTCGTGTTTAGAGCATCTTCAGCCACATGCCTCTAATTCGACCCCTCAGACACACGCGGACGCTCCCGGTCAGTGATTGGGTCCGTTTTGAGCCCCTATTTGTTCATCAGTGCAGCCATAATTCTCATTTTCTTCCTCATATGTCCCGTCACTTGCACATGATTGGTGGAGATGAGAGAGAGAAAGAAAAGAATAAATAAAGGAATAAAAAATGTCCGGGGAGGGGCCATGTTCTATGTGGCGGATTGACCGGGCGCGCCCGGGCGTGTCCACGAGCCCTCATATCCTCACCATATTTGAGATGGATATGAGGATTCATGGATAGCCTGGACATATAGGGAAGATATGAGGGGTCTGGTTGGGTAACTTTTTCCATTTCTCTCCTGTCCATTCACTGACCGGACGCGTCCGCGGGCATATGAGAGATGGTTTAAGGCATCCGGTTGTAGAAGCTCTTACTGATCTTTTGTAAATGATCAAAAATATTAAAAAGTCAAACATGCACATTAAAAAGCCAGGCATGTGATGTCGTGGGTAGCTAACTGGAAAATGAGAATCACAGTGATGTTCTTATATACTGCATTTGTTTCTTTTTACTCCCCGTATTAGATTTCTCTGAAGCTCTGATCAAGTTATATTTAAAAACAATGTGTGATAGATCTAATGATATTGATTTTGTATTGTGCATGCTAATACTTTTCTGGAAACTTGGTCAAACTTACACTGAGTTTGACTCAAGACAATGTATATACTAAGTAAAAAGAAATAGGAGTATAATATACATATATTTTGCAGTTGAGAGATACAATAACACATACTAATACACATACACACTTAAGCAATGGACACATATTAACAAATGGGCCAACAACGCTCCCCTCACACTACTAGGAAAAGGCCTACTAATGGCGTACCGGTTTTGCCTACTAATGGCGCACTACCGGTGCGCCATTAGTAGCACGCCATTAGAATTTTTTACTAATGGCGCACTACTGGTGCGCCATTAGTATCTGGTATACTAATGGTGCACTGGCGCAAGCGCCATTAGTATGTAACTCCATGCGCCATTAGTATGCCTCCCGGGGGGCCATATGTAACCATGTGCTTTGTCACACTAATGGCGCACTCTGCCTTGATGCGCCATTAGTATCCTTTGGCATACTAATGGCGCACTCTGCCTTGATGCGCCATTAGTATGAATATTTGGTTTTTTTTTTTTGCTTTTCTGATTTTTGCACAGGTTACAAAATATATTATTGGACAGAATATAGACAGCAGCACACAGCAACATCAGATTCATCGAATACAATAGAAGATTAGTCTCTGAATACAATTCATCATATTAGTCTCTGAATTCAAAAGATCGAACAAAGATAAAACATTACAAGTCTCAAGACCGCGAGTATCGAGTTTGTCTTCACATTACAAGTCGATATCGATCATCTAAACTACCATCACATAAAAGAGAGTTGTGGTCATCACAATGAGCATCATTGCGATCAAACTGGTCCTCATCCGGTTCCTCCAACGCTCCCTCCTCTCTCCCTCTAGATAGCGGGCATATCTAGATTCGGCCTCCGCCCTAGTGGTGTACCCTTTGTAACTGTTACCGCTGAACGGTGAACCTGTCTCCGACACTCCTCCCACCGTCAGAGACTCGGAACCTTACCCTTGTACACGACATACGACGGCATCTCTATGCACAAGCCAAACAACAGACAATACATAAGCAATATGTAAGTATGCAACAAAAGGATCGAAAGAGAAAAGCAAGACATTAATAGCACGATTCATGGTCCTACTAATAAATAGCATCGATTACATCTAAGTTGAATGACTGTCCAAACCAAAGAGACATATGAATTCATTAAAGTTCAATTACAACATGAGCTAATCAATGTTTCAGAACTACACATCACTACTTTCGACTCGACTCATCGGACAGGAGTGTGGATGAAGCCGCCGTCTGTCGTGATGGTCATGAAATCGCGGTCGTTGTCACCCTGCATTTGTAGCGTTTCATCTATCTCACTGTTGGACGGTTGATATCTGACGAAGAACTGCCCCGAGGTATGAAGGACATCTTGATGGATGATGTCCGCAAACTCCGACGGATGCGAAGAATTTTTGTCCGAGGTCCGCGCCTGGACTGCCGACAAGCTCGCGCCCAATCTTTGAGATTATCTGGTAGCGAAGTTGATGATGGTCCTCACGATCGCCCGCATGTGATGGAGGGCGAGTAGGCATCCTTCGACCGCCAGCGGCTGCTTGACACAGCAGAACTTCAGATTGTGTGAGAACATGTGCTTGCCGATTTATTTAACTACCCCGTGAAGGTGCTCTAGATTTGGCGAGCCGGGAGAACATCATCAAGAAATTTATTGACATTTGTGTAGTCTATCTTGGAGTTACGGTTCGGTCGAAATACGTGGCCATGGAATATTTCGGCTTAAGAGGATGAGTGTGCAATGTGTGTCACCGCACGTAACACGGAATGTTAGAAAAAAAAAGAACGATCAAAATCTAGGAAATCATATGTTACGGGGCGGTTAAGGGATGACTTACTCGGGAAAGTAAGTCACAAGGAAGTTATCCTTATCTGGGTTTGCCAGAATGACGCCTTCGAGGTGTGAACTCGCAACTTGGCGGTCCCGCCGCTGTTCAAGTGCTTGGCACGCATGTAGAAGGGGTCGACTATCACGATGTCCGGGGTCTTGTCTCTAATGATCCGCATCTCCATACTCAACGAAAACAGCCGAACAAAGGTGTAGTGCAGCGGATGAAGGTTAAACATAGCAAAGATGTCATCAAACCGCAGGACGATCGCACTTCGATGTCGCCATCCGCAAAGCCCTTGCCCTCCGCACCTTGGCCACGAAAACCAGGTATGCCACATCATTCTCTCTCAGACGCCGCTTCTCCAAAGAAAGAACACTGTCGTGCAGACTCCGCATAGCACCGGTTGCAACACTCAGCATATTTGGCGGTAGCATCGCCCTACCCGCCACATGCACCCTCCTCGAGATATCCTTAGGTGAAGGTGGCCCGTCCTGAGCACGGATCGAACTCGGTGCCGGCTGGCTCGCACCGGCGCCCTTGTTAGTCTTTCGTTTCTGTCCCTTCTTCTTGATCTCCTGTAATGGGACCGAGTTCTGCTCACAAACCGCTTTCTTGAGCGTGTTGGGGCTGATAATATTTCGCACCTCAGCTATCTGAGGCTCGGTGAAGGCGGAGCCGGAGGCGTCTCGAGAACCGAACGCGCATTTACGCCTATTGCAATTGATTTCTCCGCCGCATCAGCTAGATTGCGGTCGCCTTGGTTGGGTTCTTGAGAAAGAGGCCCGCAGAACTCGTCGGCGCACCCATGTTCGACAAAGTACTTATCGACTTTGGTAAATGTACCGCCGCCGTTGTCATCGTCGTCCGGATCTCGTGTTATAGGGCTGTCCGGATCCGTGCTATAGGGATGTCCGCAGGTCCGTAGCGCGGCGGCATTCTTGCCATGGCTTGGCGCCGCACGACGGGCGGTCTTGTTCGTGGGGTGGTGTCCCCGCCCCAAACGAATCTGGCTCTTCGCCAAAGCAGCGCCAGTTTACGCAGGCGCTGAGGGTCATCTCATCTTCTTCGTCGGCCCCAGCGGGTCGAACCGGAGGTAACAACTCATCGCAACCTGGCAGCACCCGAACCACTTCAACCCTATACACTGTGGGCGTCATCGGATTACCGTGGAACATGCGGTTGCCTGGTTAAACGATTCTGCCCTTGGCAACATCGACCAACTCGGCGCCCACGGCGCGTAAGAGTGCAAGGAACGTCGGCGGTGCCCTGCGAAAAACATGTATGTGGCGCCGTGGATGCCAAAGTGAAAGGCAAGGAGATGAAGTCATCGGCCGAGAGGCGTGTGTTTTCAAATTTGGAGGGGAACTTGTATCGTTCGTGCAGCTTCGTGAAGAGGAGGTTGCGCAAATTCCCTCGGTCCTTATGCCTAAGGTTCTCGGTGTTGATCGAGACGGTGCTCGAGAATGCACCCGAGCTGAACCGAGTACCCTTGACTATATGTTTGGGCTCGTTGGATTCCCGCCGGAGTCCACTTGAGTGAATTCCTCCTTGACGGTGCGGAGCGCATTGGACGCCGGTCCTTCCTTTGCTTCTTCGATTGGCTGCCATCGTGTGTGCGCCACCATCATCGATGGTGGCATCCTCGGCGGCACCATCGGTGGTGTCATCCCGACGCCACTAGGGGTTGTGTAATCAGGATCGGTGTCTTCGCGGCGCCCTCATAACGGTGAGGTTGTTCCTCCATCTCCGGGACAGCTCCAGAATTGCTTGCCGCTCAACCACCGGCCTCATCGTTGTGGGCCATGTTTCGCTCTAAATAGGAAAAAGTTTGGTCAAAAGTTGGTTATTGTCAAGGAACAAGATCATGGTCTCACCATTTAGGGTTTGTCGACACCGAGGCACCCTAAAAGCCTAAGCTTTCATCATTTAGGGTTTGTCGACGCCGAGGCACCCTAAAAGCCTAAGGGTACATCATTTAGGTTCTCATCGACACCGAGGCATCCGGGGCAGCCAAGTTAAGTTTTCATCATTTAGGGTTTATCGATGCCGAGGCACCCTAGGTTGGGCCTAATCACTTGGCACTAATCACTTGGCTCTATTGCCACCTATGTTGGGTTTATCATCTAGGGTTTATAGATGCTAAGGAGAATTCTAAGTTGGGCCTAATCACTTGGCTCTATTGCCACCTATGGTTTAATGCAGCAAGAATGGCAGGCAGTTGATCCTACTTAACTAAGTACTAAGATACCCCGCCCATGCATTAGTCATAAGTACCCCATATGTCCTATTTTAGTAAAGTCATGCTAAAATTCACGGAAAATTTTAGCATGACCTTTGCTGAAAATAGGACATATGGAAATACCGAATTTGCCGGAACGGAAGTTAATCAACATTCCGCAAACTCAAGGGCCTATCTTTGCTCAAGTTTTTGACAAGTAGCCTCTGAAGAAAACAACATTGCAACATTCAAGTTCACAGGATAAAAAAATCATCCACATTCACCAACCCACATGATGTTAAAACCCACATGAGCTGTAAACAGACTTAAAAACCCTCATGATGTTATAATCAGATACACCGAACATGATGATACCAAATGGGAAGGAAAATTGTATCACTCTAGATTAGTGTAGCCACTATCTAACAAAACCAGAATGTTAACAAAATTACACCATGATGATACTAAATTCTTGTAGCAAGACAATGAGTTCACAGGATAAAAAAGTCATCCACATTCACCAACCCAAATCTGGAGATCTGACAAACCGTAACCTCCCGTGTTGCATAACAGCAGCAGCAGCAGGTTTATTCTTCTTCTTCATAAACATTAATTGGTGTGGGTCACTCTATCTGCCCTCTAATGACTCACTCAACTTAACAGGACAGCCCACAAGCATTGGTTTGATTCCAACAGCTGCTATGAAATACATCCAGCAAAGGTGCTCTAAAATCAGAAAAACTACCCCCCAAATCTTTAGCTCAATTCTGAAAATACATGGTCTTCTAGTTACAATACTACGCCCCAACAGTCAAAATTTCAAACCACACACTTACTTTCAACTATAAACAAAACAGACTTGCTGTTAATGAACAGTGGCTAAAGATATATAAAACTCCATTGCAAATGTGCCATGTCAATGAAACAACTCATGGAAGTAAACTACTAGTAGGCTCAAAAGTCAAGTAAACTGAAGTTTATGACAGCTTGCAAACACAGGACCATGTCATTATCATGGCAGTCCACTATATATTTTTATGACAAAATACATCATTATCAGGGCACATTATGGCCATTTTCTTACATGATGCTAACTGTACCTAATGAACATATTTCTCACCTTGGAGGTGTTGCTGCTGCTGCACCTTCTCTCGAACTTCAATTCCTTTACCTCCTTGGAAACCTGAAATATGCAGATGTATATGATGATTCTAAGAAAAGGGAAAAGGTGTATCAAGAACAGATTCACATGTGTGGTTGTTAGCCATTTTATAACATTGCATAGCATTAGTCAGACAGAGCTGAGCCTTTCACCACTATATAATATTGCCATATAAAATTACAAATTTATGTAACCAGGATTTTTTTTGTATGAAACCTAGTCAATGTGACAATATATAAACTACTAATCTACTAGTTATCAAGTTGAGAAATTGACCACATATAAGCAAAAGCAATATCAGACTTGACTAGAGATACTTGTAAAGTTGTAAGTTATATCTTACGAGTGTGCTAACGGAAACTGTACTAATTAGGGTTCTTATTATGTTCTGGTATATAAATTATTCTCAATTACTTAGGAAAATTACTGGATGTCTTACAAATTATAGAGGGAGTTAATAATTTCAGTTTCATAAGAAAAAATTCATCAATACTATGCATCATCTTCCTACTATGCATCATCTTCCTACTATACTTGCTACTCATCTTCAGAACCAAACAGTAGCAAAAACAGTTGAAGAGAGGCTCACGAGAGGACACTCAAATTTGCTAACCCTAGAACACGGGGGAAGAGGGCTGTGGTACTTGCAGGAGGTAGCCTTGGGGGAGGAGGGGAAGGGGGGAGAGGTGAGGAATCACCTGTGGGATAACGGCAGGCTGCCGTAGGAGGGCGCCAAGGCCGAGGAGGAGGCGGCGCCAAGCGCCGAGGAGGAGGCGGCACGTCGAGGAGGAGGCGGCGCGTCGAGGACAAGGTGCGTCGAGGAGGAGGCGGCGCGTAGAGGAGGAGGCGGCGTGTCGAGCTTGCCACCCACCTTGGAGCCGGAACCCTAGGGCGGCTGGCTTGTGCAGACGGAGGGGACGGAGGGGCGGCGCCATGGGGCGGGCTCGGGGAGGCGGTGCTCGAGGGGAGGAAGGGGAGAGGGAGGCGGGGCGGGGCGGCTGCGGCGGGGGACGGAGGCGGCGGCGGCGGGCTGGCGGCGTCTGGTTGGGGTCGATAGAGGGAATCTGGCGAGGGAGGAGGAGGACAGTCACGAGGGCGTGAGGTGGAGTGGGGTGAGGGTTCTAATGGCGCACCACCCCTCGGCGCCATAAGTATGACTATTCTAATGGCGCACCTCCCTCGGTGCGCCATTAGAATTTTGTTTTAATCTAGCCCGACTTGTCAGGTTATATACCACCTAACCCTATCTACATCGAACCCGCCCACTAGCCCGGTGGTCAGCATGCAACACACACACGGGAGGTCCCGGGTTTGATTCCTGTGCTCCCCAATATTTTTTTTATGCATTTTAAATGCTGTTTGATATTTATTTGTGTTTAAATATGTTCAAACTTGTTTAAATCATAACAGTAATATTTTTTTATAAAAACAGTAATAATTTTTTTAAAAATATGCTCGTCGACGGTGGTGGAGCGGTGGAGGGGGATCGAGATCAAGTGTCCTCATGAATTCAAAAAGTTCCCATGAAATTTAAAAATATTCATGATATCAAAAAGTGCCTATGAAATACAATCGAGAAATAAAGACTACGATTTAAATACAATCGATCTTAGCTAGCTATCTGTTCACAATCTTCTTGCCCTTCTTTTTCCCAAATGGGGTTCTTCTGTGGAACGGACGTCCTTTAGGTAGGGTGGTTGTCGGTGTCAAAACCGGCGGATCTCGGGTAGGGGGTCCCGAACTGTGCGTCTAGGCGGATGGTAACAGGAGACAAGGGACACGGTGTTTACCCAGGTTCGGGCCCTCTTGATGGAGGTAAAACCCTACGTCCTGCTTGATTGATATTGATATTGTGGATGTTTACAAGAGTGGATCTACCATGAGATCAAGGAGGCTAAGCCCTAGAAGCTAGCCTATGGTATGATTGTAAGGGTTGTTGTGATTGTAGTCCTACGGACTAAAGCCATCCGGTTTATATAGACACCGGAGAGGGCTAGGGTTACACGGAGTCGGTTACAATGGTAGGAGATCTACATATCCGCATCGCCAAGCTTGCCTTCCACGCCAAGGAAAGTCCCATCCGGACACGGGGTGAAGTCTTCAATCTTGTATCTTCATAGTCTTGGAGTCCGGTCGATGATGATAGTCCGGCCGATGATAGTCCGGCCGATGATGGTAGTCCGGCAATCCGGACACCCCCTAATCCGGGACTCCCTCAGTGGTCATGCTTCTTCTTGTGGTGTGTGCTGCTACTTCATCTCGTCGTCATGTTCGATCTTCGGGTCGCCGTACTTGTCGAAGTCTTGCTCATTGGCTACTCCATCCATTCCGATGATCTTTCTTTTGCCTCTCCTCACGACAACACGACTGGGCTTTGACGGGTCGGTAATGAAGAAGCATTGGTCCACTTGGGAAGCCAGTACCCATGGCTCATTTTTCGCGGTGACGTTTGCGCCCACGGTCTTGGATTTGGCTTCGGGTATAACCATGGTGGTGAAATACCGGTCTTCTTTTAGGATGCTCTTGGCCCATCTGACACGGAACATCGGGACCTTCTCTCCAGCGTAGCTCAGCTCCCAGATCTCCTCGATCCTTCCGTAGTATCTGTCCTTGTCGTTGCCGGTGTAGGATTCCATCGTAACCCCGGAGTTCTGATAACCATCGCTCTTCATGTCCTTGTCCTCGGTGTAGAATGTGTAGCCGTTGATATCGTCGCCTCATAGGTCATCGAGGTTGTGCTCGGCATACTGTGACAAGGAGAATATGAGTTGTTCTTCGCGGAAGAATCCTCATGTAAAGGGTGCGACGAAGCTTCGCTTGAACCAACGCGTGAAACATGAGTTGTGCTCTTTGAATATATCTCCGTCCGTCCTCTGTTGGCCTCGGTCATTGTACGTCTTCTCAATAAAGGTTTTGTGCTCTACCACCCAAGGATCGACCACGTCTATGTGTTGTAGCGCGACTAGGTTTGCTCTTTCAAAGTCGGCGAGTCGACCGACCGTAGTCGACATGTATTTCGCGGCGACCCTCACGGTGACCCCATCCGAGAGCCTGCCGAGGTGCTGTTGACGGGCAGACCAACGGGTTCTTGATGCCTAGATAATTCGTGCGATAGGAGATGCACTCTTGATCGAAAGCCCCTGGCTATACTTCCCTCTGGACGTGACATGTTCCGAACGTATCCTTTGATGACACCATTCATCCTTTCGAACGGCATCATGCTGTGCAGGAACGTCGGCCCGAGTTGGATGATATCCTCCACGATATGGACCAGCAGATGCACCATAACGTCGAAGAATGCGGGCGGGAAGTACATCTCAAGCTCGCATAGTATCACCACGATCTCTTCCTGTAGCCTTCTGAGTTGCCTCACGCCAATCGACTTCCGAGAGATGACGTTGAAAAAGTTGCATAGGCCAAATAGCGTTTCACGGACGTGCGCGTCCATGATCCCACGGATTGCAACTGGAAGTATCAGCGTCATCAACACGTGACAGTCGTGAGACTTCATCCTGCTGAACTTCTGCTTCGCTGGGTCTAGGTATCTGCTTATCTTCCCCGCATAACCGTAAGGAAGTTTTACTCCTAGGAGGCAGGTGAAAACTGCTCGATCTCCTCGACTTAGAGTGAAGCACGCGGGAGGGTAGTCATTTCCGGTCTTCTTGGCCTTTTGCCTTTGCGACGACTTTACGTGTCTGCTTCGCCTCATCATCATCATTAGCGTGAAGCTCCTGCACGATGCCCATTGATTTCAAGTCTGCCCTTGTTTTCGCCCATCTTTGGTCCTCTCGGCATGTTGAGCAGGGTACCAAGCAGACTCGCACACGTTCTTCGTGATATGCATGACATCAAGGCTGTGAGGCACACGGTGGATCTTCGAGACGACAAGTCCCGTAAAACAGACCTCGTTTTCCATACCTTGAGGCGGCTCTGGCGCCTTTCGCTTTCCGGCTCGGCGTCTTTTTCCCGGCAGTGGCAGTCTTTCCAATTTTTCAACAGCTCGTCTATTTCCTCGCCGCTCCTCGTACACGGGCGTTTTTGGGGTTCGGTTTCACCATCGAACAGATCCTTGCGTTTCCTCCACGGGTCATCGTCGCGAAGCCACCTTCGATGTCCCATGAACACGGTTTTCGAAGACCCGGGATCTCTATCTAGCTGGCGATACGTTGTGTCATCCATGCACCTTACGCATCCAGAAAATCCGTGGACTACCTGCCCCGCGAGATATCCGTAACCGAGATAGTCGTGCACCGTCGTGAGCAGTGCGGCTCTCATAGGGAAATATTCTTTCTCTGCGGCGTCCCACGTATTGGCTGGCGTTTTCCACAGCGTGTCTAGCTCCTCCTTCAGCAGCCCCAGATACAGATTGATGCCGTTCCCTGGTTGTTTCGGCCCTTCAATTAGCATACTCATGTGAATGTACTTCCTCTTCATGCACAACCAGGGGGGAAGGTTGTACTTCCTCTTCATGCACAACCAGGGGGAAGGTTGTACATCCACACAAACACAGGCCAGGTGCTATGTGTGCTTCTCGGCTGCCAAGCGGATTGACTCCATCGGTGCTCGCGCCCGGCCACGATGTTCCTTGGATCCTTCCCAAATTCTGGGTATTGAAGTTCAACGCTTGCCATCGCTCGCATCCTTAGGGTGACTCAGCATCTTGTCTTTTTATTTATCTCCGGATCATTTCCGTCATCTTCCCTTCTTCTCCTCCCTATCCGCGTGCCAACGCAGGAGCTTTGCTACTTTAGGGTCCATGAAATACCAATGCGACGAGGAGTGATCGGAAAGTACCACACCGATTTTCGAGGAGCTTTGTTCCTCTTCTTGTATCGAGTGACGCCGACACCGGACATATGGTAGACTCCGCGTGCTCGTCCGATAAATGATGCAATTGTTCATGCACACATGGTATTTCACGTGCGGTAAATCCAAAGGACACACGATTTTCTTCGCCTCCTCAAAACTGGTCGGGCACTTGTTCCCCTTGGGAAGACGTTCGTGCCAGAATGACATGTTCTCGTCGAAGCATGCGTCGGTCATTTTATGTTTTACCTTCATCTCGAGCCATGGCGTTACTTTCAGCGGTATCCTCGGGCCTGCATCCTTCATACAATGGAGTAACCGCGTCTATCTCCAGTTGATCCAGCTTGGCTTTCTCTCGGGCGGCAGCTCTTGCGTTATCCGTCTGCTTGCGAAGCAGCTCTTGAATATGAGGGTCCTGCACCCAGCCTCCATCGTCGTTTGCTCGGCATCTTCATCTTCATGATCATGCCCTTCGTCTTGATCTTCCTCATCATCATGTCGACATCTTCTACATGATGATTGTGTACATCATCACCGTCGTGATCATGTCACGGAGATTCTTCGTCTTCTCGCCCGCCCTCGCCGGTGGTTGTCTTGTTGCCCTTCCTCATTTCTTGCCCGCCCTCATGGGCGACTTCATAGTCATCTTCATCACCTTGCCACCGATAGCCATCCATGAAACCACACAAGAGCAGGTGGTCCCGCACCTGCCGGAATCCGGGTCCGCAATAAGGCTCTTCACTTGCATCTTCGACACGGACATCTTATCTCCGTCTCGTTCTTTTGAAGCATCTCGGCCTTCGCGGAGCTAAAAACCTATTCACGATGCCTTCGGTCATCGTGCGGACCATGGTCGCTCGAGGGTAGAGCAAAAGCGATATTTTAGAACCAAGAAAAATTTGGCATGACCTTCCCTAAAAATAGGACAAAAAAGAATGCATAGTGCCAAAATTCTGCTTAAACGGAAATGAATCAACATTCCGCAAAATATTGGCAACTATCGCATTTCAAATACCGTACCTGCAAACACACACATATATGCAACACCACAAACACAAGCAACACCACAAACATACATAGACCTAGCTAGGCCACAAAAAGTGCATGTGCACGTTGTTGGAGCGAGCTAGGGAGAAAAAAAGTAGATCTACAACATGAAGATAGCTTTCCCCTTACTTACCTATCAAAAAAATGTAATTTCACCACTTAATTTTGATGAATCTATGGTGCAAATGAGGTGAGGAGGAGGAGGCAGCCGACAAGCTTAGAGAAGGAGGTGGGAGGAATGAAGTGGGGAAAGTGAGTGTGTAGGTGTGGCTGTCCAAAAATATCTAGCTGGTCCCAGGTTACTAATGGCGCACCACTAAGCCATGCGCCATTAGTAACCCAACATACTAATGGCGCACCACAGTGACATGCGCCATTAGTAGTTTTGCAAAAAAGTAAAAAAAAATTATAATAATGGCGCACCGTGGCACAGTGCGCTATTAGTAGTTTAAACTACTAATGGCGCACTTTGGCATAGTGCGCCATTAGTAGGTTTGCAAAAAAGTAAAAAAAAAATTATATACTAATGGCGCACTGTCTTAGTCGTGCGCAATTAGTTTGTATGGAAAAATGGGAAAAAAAATCAATAGTAGTGGCGCACGTGAGCACGGTGCGCCATTAGTGTCTTCCACACTAATGGCGCACGAGCAACCGATGCGCCATTAGTATATAGTAGTGGAGCACTACTTATCTGGTGCGCCATTAGAATCAGTCCTATCTATAGCCCTTTTCCTAGTAGTGTCAGCCCCGAGCCATCCGAGGCAAGGATTTCAAGGAGCTTAGTAACTAGATAGATATGACGGGTGAGTTGTGGGCGCGCACGGGATCACTTCCATGTTGTATTCTTCACGGCTTCCACATGCGGCAACTCGTGCGCTGCGTCACATGTGTCGAGTGAGGCCGGTTCCGCCTGTCACCATCCTCCGCGCGCCTACAGGGTTGATTGGCTCGCGCAGGACTGGCGTGCACGTGCGTTTATGTTTTAGTTCAAATGTTTATTCTTGCATGATATTGATTTTGCATGGCAGACAAAGAAAAACTTGGCTATGCATCAGTTTCACATTTAGGAAGTAGGTTACTTAGTTAGGAACTAGGTTAATTAGTTGTTGAGACAGAGAAAAGCTTGATGTTAGGTTTCTGCGGCTGCTTCTCCTCCTCCGGCACTAAGGATTGATTGAGATCGGTCGATCGAGCTGTGCGATGTTCGGTACGATCGAGCTGCGCGATGTTAGGTACTGATGGACGTGTTGTGCTTGTCTGTGTGATGTTTACGTTGTTAGCTTAGCTGGCCATCAGCCAGGTAGCTAGGCATGGGTTAGTGATGCAACTGTGTGTTTCCTGTTGATTAGCAGGTAGGTGTGTTGTTTAGCAAGGTTAATTCTTCTCATCTTCTGTTTGTCTCGTGTATTAATTCACTCTTTTTCTGGCAAATCTCATTTATTAGTTTAACTCCGTCCATATCTATATCTACCTACTAATAAAGTATAGAGTGTTTCTGCCATCATACAGAAGTGCCTTGGTGTTTTTTAAATAACCCGCGGTCCAGAATTAGACCCTCTTCTTTTTTTTGAGAAAACTTCCGATCTATTCATCTTTAATTATGGTAGTACAACGAACATCATAAATAACAAAAATTACATCCAGATCCATAGACCACCTAGCGACGACTACAATCACTGAAGCGAGCCGAAGACGCGCCGCCGTCATTGCACCTCCCTTGCCGGAGCCAGGCAAAACCTGTTGTAGTAGACAGTCGGGAAGTCGTCGTGCTAAGGCCCCATAAGACCAACGCGACAGAACAACAACCGCCGCCGATGAAGAGTAACGTAGATCAAAAGGATCCAACCTGAAAACACATGAACATAGATGAACTACGACCAGATCCGAGCAAATCCATCAAGGACATATCCGCCGGAGACACACCTCCACACGACCACAAATGATGCTAGACACATCATTGGAACCGGGGCTAGGCGATGAGAACTTTATTCCATCTTCAAGGAACCGCCGCCGTCTCATCTTTTCAAGTAGGACACAAACCCTAACAAAACACGAGAAACAACTAAGAATAGAATTATATATGTTGGGGTTCGGCCCAACTTATATATCCATTGTCGCGCGCACATGGGCATTGGTTAGTATTCCACGGTCAACTGCAGTAGGCTCAGTTCACTCTGTTTTTAGCCCGCTTAGGTCCCTGGTCTTTACTATGTATAAAGAATATATTAAAATGGTCATGCTATAACTTTGCAACCGTAACTTGGACTAAAGAAATTTATATATGAGGGTGCTTGAATACGTTTTAGTTCCATGACTAAAAGTAGTGGGACTAAAACTTGCTAGCCTCACCCATGCTTGGATTCAAATACTAAATAGACTAAAATCGAGTTAATGAGCATTTATTATCCTTCAAACCCTCCAATCCAGAACTCGCATGTGTTAAAGGACAGGAGTTAAATGAGGAGAGAGAGGACTAGTCCACATTTTAGTAGGGTTCCCTGACTAAAAATTTTAGTCTCAAGACTAGTTCTAGCCTCTCTTTAGTCAGGGGTGATTGGAACTTTAGCCTCTAAAAGAGACTAGTTTTAGTCAGACTAAAAATAGTCCATTGGATCCAAGCATGCCCTATGTAATTTGACCAGAAAAATGCTTAGTTTTCAATCATGCTATTAGTCGTTCCTGATAACTAATATAAAATTCTTTTTAGGGCATCACCTTAATTAACCTAATTAATTGCAATGGAATATTAAATGTTTTCTACCTTATTTGAATATGTTGCATATATTCAATAAAGTATGTTAGAAGGGCCTGCAGTACACTTTTGTTATATATAAACTAAGGAGCGAATATACATATGTGTGTTTTTACCTCATTTAAATGGGCTAGATATGTTAAATAAAATATGTTGGGAGGGCATGCATTGCACCCCTTTTTGTGCAGACTAAGGAGTAGCGAAAAATATTTGTGCTTTGTGGGATTGGAACTTATGACCCCAAAGGCCCCAACCAGCTGACCTCGATCGGATCATATAGATATCCCTTCAACACAACATAGGTCATCGAAAACATCTTGGACGACTCACCAAAGCACGAAAGCCAGTTAGAAAATGGATTCCTATTTGAAGAGTGCCTAACCGCATGGATAAGCTCACATTAACCCGTCAATTTTGGATCCAATTCAGGATTTTTCTTGGGAAGTTTTGGGAAGCATTGAGAAATATTTTTCATTTGAATCATGCAAAAAAGTTTTCTTTGTTTTTAGTTTAGTATAGTTATTTAAAGAATAGATAGAAATAAGATTGCGTCCAATAGGATTTGAACATATACCAAAGGTTTAGAAGACCTCTGTCCTATCCATTAGACAATGGACACTTTTCTTTCATATTTTGTTCTTTCTTTTATTTATTTTTCTTCTTTCGAGAAAAAACTGTTAGACCAAAACTCTTTTTTGAAAGCGTTTCATTTGCTTCTCTTCAATGGAAGTTTCATTTTCCCAGAATGTATCCTAATTTTTGGCCTAATTCTTCTTCTGATGATCGATTCAACCTCTGATAAAAAAGATAGACCTTGGTTCTATTTCATCTCTTCAACAAGTTTAGTAATAAGCATAACGGCCCTATTGTTCCGATGGAAAGAGGTGGAAGGCCTACGGGTCAGTCAACTTCTTTTCTCGGAGAAGAAACAATGACGGTATCTGAGGAATAAGCATCGGCTAACTCTGTACCAGCAGCCGCGATGAGATAGATGATGCAAGCGTCATCCGGAATGATTGGGTGTAAAGCGTCTGTAAAAAGGGCAGATTGCCCCCCTTTTTTTCTAGTAAATAGTTCAAACCATTTTATCGATATGAGTGTTTTATATCAGATAAATTTTACATTAGCTATTTCTCGTTTAAATTCGGTACTAATACTAATATAGTTATAGAAAGAGTACCTCTTTTTGCCTGGACTTCAAGCAGAAGAGTGCCTAACCGCATGGATAGCATGCGCTTGTGCTAAAATATAGGTTCATTATTTGATTGAAAAGTCCCACTTTGACTCTTTGCATGAGAATACATCAATTCATATGCATTTGTAAATGTTGTGGAAAGAACCAACGAACAGAGGGAGCAACGAAATTAAATGGATTTGGGCTAGCATGTCTGATTGGCTCTAAATAAATAAAATTGCTGGATTCGCATGGATGGTTGCGTCAATATAAATTAAGCAGGTTTGTAATTAAGACAAAATTTCAGGATTGTTGCTATGGGGGAGAGACCCCATAATTAACAAATTAATCCTTTCAGAGTCCACCAATCTTGCGTTAATAATCCATTTTTTAAGACTTCCACGAGATAACCACAACAAAGGAGGGAGTAGGTTTCAACCTCGGCGTCTGTATCCCTGCTACCAACAGGTGGCACCGTCCGGTTGTTATCGTGTCGCATCGATATATGTTTTCGTGGACATGTCAATGACTTCTCCCGTTACAATGCACGGGCATATGTGCTAGTATAATGTAAAACATGTTGCTTGGGTAGGGGAGACTGCTTCTAGCGAGGTAGTAACACGACTTTACAGCATTGTCTAATGCAAATCTATATTTTACTTTTTTTTAACAGCGTAAATATATTTTTGGTTCTTTGGTATATTGTGCCAAGTCCAGCTGAATATCCAGTTCCGTCACGCTTTAACTAGATATAAATGGTCGTTTTCTTTAAAAACAAATGGTTGGATTGTTTACATCATGTTAGGGCATCTCCAACGGCAGCCCATAAATTTCCTTCTGCATCCGTCCGTGTGTACGGATGCGGGAGACGGCCATCCAACACCGTCTGCATAAATTTTAACTACTATCTGAACAATCAGACGAAATTTGTGCAAACACGACCGGATTTTTATACAAACCGGAAGAAATTATGTAAACCTGACGAATTTCATATAAAGAAGACAGAATTCATTACATTTCGGTCATACTTCAACTAAAAGCGGTGCTCGTCCGACTCTAGAGGTGTAATACCTAAACTAAAGAATCGTTGACGCCCTTTCCCCATGTCCATCCATGAGCCCCAAGAACTGAAACTTCGCCTTCTCAAGTTCCGTCTCGGCGCTCTCCAGCTCCGCCTCCAGAGCCCCAGGAAGTGAAGTTATCCGCCTCTCCACGTCGCAACCAAGCGACTAATCGGTTGACGATGCCAAGCTTGGCTCCAATGGGAGGGGAGGAGCGGTGGCCTTCTTGGGACCTGAGCGGCGAGTTGCCATGCACTACTCTTCCTCGCTGCCGGCGGCGCCCGGACGTGTCTTCTTCGTGGTCGTCGCGGCGGAGCGCAGCCTTGGCGGTGGCGGCGATGTCCTTCCTCGTCATCAGTCTTGCCCCACACCTCGTTTGCCGCCTCGTGAAGCTCTTCGTAGGCAGCCTCTAGTTCCGCCTGATGTTGGCGGTACCGCCAGCGGGCGAGGCAGATCTCGCGGGTGGAGCGGTGGGACTCGAGGAGCGATCAACTCTCGGACGGCCGGTACTTCAGACATGACGTGTCGACCACCCCATGACGCCATGGTTTACATGCTATAACGACAAGCAGCCAGAGGGCCCCACGGCTGACAGGACCACACAGCTGGCAGGCACCACTGGAGGCCAGAGGTGTTGGTAGCTGTGGTCCACCCTCTTTTCCAGATATTTTGTGACCTGAGAGGTCCAAGCATAAGACCTCCCAGGAGCCCCCAGAGGGGTAGGGGGGTTCGACTCATTCTTCCACTACATCCACACACTCGAGGCAGAGAATAGAGCAAGAGCTCCCTTCCTCCTCCATTGATACAGCTCCAGGGGCAACATGTACACCTAGTGTTGATCATAGTGATCCTTGTAGGACTAGGGGTATTACCTCCCTCGGAGGGCCCTGGACCTGGGTATGTCTCTGTGTCTCTCAGTGCTCGTGCCTAATCTCGCATCCAGACGCCCTAGGCGCTCATCGGCCCCAACCACTCGAGATAAGTCATCGCATAGCATCTGCCGTGAGAATACCACAACACGCTCTATTTGTGATTAATTAGTTGTGTCGCATGATCTTTAGGTTACAACCTCTGCTTTTTTGGCACCTCTCTATCAAAAAAAAATCAAGCATGAATTCCACTTTTGTTTGCAAACAAGCAAATAACATTTTCAGGGGCTTGATGCATCATACTCAATCTACACGAATCTATGATAAAATTGGAGGGCCAAAAAATTGAGATAAAAATAAACAAGTTCCAGGTGAGAAAAAATAAACAAAAACCAGAAAAATGTATAAATGCTATAGATTGGATTTTTGTTTGGAGTTACTTGATAGAAAGAAAATAAACCTGTTGGAATAAAAGAACTAAAAGAACCCAAGTTAAAAATATTTACACATATAGTATTATATAGAACTTGCATTGTTCCCCCAATGTTTTTTTTCTTGAAACGGAGCATTGTTCGTAATGTGCAAGGACAAGTAAAAGGTATTGCAACTCTAAGACATCAATATAATGTTATGCGAGTAAGTCTATTATTTATAACCAATGCATTAGAAATTAAAGAAACATATCAAAGATTAATATTCAATCGATATATCAATAATTAATCGGCGGAATCGTGTCTGACATGGATGGTACCCCCTTCTGTACCGCAGGTGTAGGTGCACACATAGCCACACAACCTGGCACATGCATTCAGACACATTGCCAGCAGCTGCGCTCTCTATACTAGTAAACTACACGAGCCTCGCACGTTAGTTTATAGATAACCAAAGTACGATCGACTACTGATATGTCATCCTATAATACGCTAAGGTATATATTTAGAGTCACAATTGCGTTAAGTATAAGATGTAGATTCGATTCCTGTCATTCATCTCAATGAGAACTGAATTATAGCTATAGGATATTCTATGGCTATGTGGTATAGACTACACAAAACTCAAGTTAAATGTATAAATAGCTAAGTACTCTATCTGGAAATATAAATGGATTTTAGAAAGATGTTGCCTTGGTCTTGAACAAATCATAACGTAAGAGAAGACAATTCTTTTGAAAGGAAAAAAACTTGCCAATTATTGTATGGAAGATTCTAGAAAAAGTAACATGTGGTTATTTTGTGTGCACACTGTGCATAGTAAATAAAAAATTAAGAGGAATGACAATTCTATTTGTTTTGAGGTTTGTGCATATTATGCATGGTGTTTGGAATCTTCTAGACGTTACGCGTGGCAGAATCCAGTGTAATAAAGAGAATATCCAACGGCCAACAATACTTGGATTTACCATCTCACAACTATTGGATCAGCTTCATCAGGCGGACACTATTTTGTGCACTATATAGTGGTAAGTGAAACCGAGCTGCCGCCACCAGGAGAGCCGCTCATTCCGTGTCGTCTTCCGGCTTCTCTCCTCCGCCGGCGACCTTTTGGTCGTCGGTGGTGAGGAGGGTCGGCGGATCCCGCGTGTGTGGATAGTTTTAGCTTTAGGTTTTAGGGCCCAAGAAGCTTAGAAGCTCCGGATTCTTCTTCGGCGAGGCGATCGTCTCGTCGGTGAAGGATCTGGGCACCAGCCTGTTCAAGCAGGGATGTTGTGGCGGCGACGGCATCCTTGTGGTGGACATGTGTCATCGGGCTCTGCCGTTTGCGACGGCGTCTGCTCCAACGTCGCCGCCGGAGCTTGGGAGGTAGTCGAGGAGCGGATGCAGATGGTGGTCTGCATCAACGACATCTGGAAGATGGAACATGTGCTGGGCTCGTGGTTCGTGGATGACAGATATGGTTTCCTCCTCCGACGTCTTAGTTATGTGGGGGTGCCATATCTGGAGTTAGATGGCGTGTCCAGGGTGTTGCCCTGGTCTGATTCGTTCAACGACAATGACTTCACTTTTGATGAGCCACCTTGGAGGTCTGCAAAACTGCTTATCAGCGATGGAGTCGCGTCGAGCTCGGGTGAGAAGGTGATATCAGCTTGGAGGTCCGCAAAGCTGCATATCAGCGATGGAGCCGCGTCGAGCTTGGCTGAGAAGGTGGTCCATCATTTTTTTTTTTCGATGGCTGCTATGGTGGTGTCGGAGGCAGGTGACGGGCGTTGATGTCAAGCTTAGCGACGTTTTGTTGTTTTTAGTTTTGTCATGTCGGTCTTTATGTGACTTATACTTTAATCTTTATGATATGAATGAGACACATATTATCATGAAAGAAAAAAGGCGCTCGATCTATCTCATCTATGCGGAGTCAAGCAGGAACCACATTTTCAGGCACTGAAGATTAGCGAAAGCGCTTAGTCAAGCCATGGGAATGAATTACCTTGCAACTGGACATCCTTTTAAATTTGCCTTGCAACTGATCAAGCCCTGTTTCAGGTTGTTTTCTCTTTTGAAGTCACGCCGGAAAATGACGTCCTTCTGTCCACTTGTTCACTTTCGGCGTGACTTGGATCCACCCAAAAGGCTGGAACATTCCATACACCTACCTGGTCGCCGGCGGCACTAGCTCGCTAGTTGCAGTCAAGTGATTGTACGCGAAATGATCGGCAGACGGTGACCGAAAATGCACGTTGATGCAACTGGACGGACATTTTCTTCCGCAGGGGACACGGGGGCACGCCCGTACGATTTTGGAGGAAAAAGGGCGAAAGGATTTACAGAGAAAGCAACAGGGTGCAACTTGGGACATCAGCGTGAAGTTACAGAGATGGAGGAACAGACACGAAATCCAGCGCCCAGTCACACGTAAGTACTTCCTCCGTTCCAAAATAGATGACTCAACTTTATACTAACTTATAAAGTTACCTGAGGAGGGAGTACTTACTATGCATTTACCTGATTTTAGCCCCGAAAATGGCGTGAAAATGGCTGGCCGTGCAGTTCTTCCAAGAGACATGGGTGTGTTTATTTATACGTCCCCCCTGCCGAGTGTTGGTGCCGTGAAGTGTCTTTGGCTCTCATCCTCCTCCTCCTCAACAGATCATTTTTCTGTCTAGTAATCTTTGCTGGCTCTCTGTCTCCATGGAGAAGGGGCACGGTGCTGAAGAAGGGAAGGCGAAGCAGAGCAAGCCGCCGGCGAGGCGCGGCGGTGTCATGAAGCGCATCGCGAAGCTCCTCTGCTTTTGCGGTGCTCCCACGTCATGAAGCACGTATGTATAATAACGGTCCGCTATGTGTCTGTGTGTGTACTGTAAGATGTGTGGGCTTCTTTTCTCTCCCTACTGGTTTGTGCATTGATGTTGTAATGGATCGTCACTGTATTTGAAATTTATATCTAGTTCATGTCACACTGTCACACATGTAATCCGGACAGCATTGGCAATGTAATATTTGGTCATTGTTTCGTAACACATATTGTACTTATGTTGCTCTTTGCACTCTGTTTAGCAACCGAGTGATTTGAACTGGCACACAACCATGCTACCGGATTCAGAGTTTTTCCTTAAAACACTCGATTAAGAGCCAGTCGGCCATGTAAGAACATATGTATTTCGATTTTCATGGTGAAGACAGTGGCGGAGAACGGCATGGTGACTGGGGTCTGAGGCCTTGTAATGATGGATCGAATCTTCGTGGTGATGAGGACTCTGCTTGGTGATTCGTGACTCTTAGCAGTGGCATGGACAAGTGGGGCGGCAGCACAGGCGGAGTACAGAGTCTTAGTTTTCAAGGTGAAAACTCAAGGTCTGGCCTTAATTGATTGTGTCTGGAAGTGACCTTATTGAAGACATTGTTTTGGGAGCATGGATCTTATTGGGGTTAAAACCTAAGATGTAGGATCGGGTGATGACGGTGCTTGTGCGTTGTTTCCTTCTTGGAGGCATCACTATTGAAGAATTTGGACTTCAGTTGTTGTCTACGTGGTGGTTTGTGCTGCAGCTATAAGGACTTGACCACTGTAGTGGGATCTTTTTCTTCTTGTTATCTTTGTCTTTTGGTTGTGTGCATCCGTAATGTCTTTATACTGCATTGTTGTAGAGGCCGGATGTAATTGGTATCTCTGCGATATTAATATATTTCCTTTGTCAAAAAGGCAAGAGCATCTCCAACAGATGGCTTATTATTGGGTCCAGGGTGTTTTTAGGTCATTTAGGAGCAAAAAAAGTCCTCCAACAGCAGCCCAATACCAATTTTTTAGCAAAAAAAGAAAATAAATTTGGGCAGCCCAAAAAAGGACCCTGCGTGCGGCAAATATGCGGCACTCGGGCGGCGGCCGCAAAAGCGCGAGGCTGCCACAAATGTGCTGAACGAAGCTTGCGCGAGGAGGTGGAGCACCTGCACCACGATGAGGAGCTCGAAGACCTCATGCTCCAGCAGGCAGTCGCGGCGAACCTTGCCGCCAAGGAGAAGGACGACGAGTGGCGGCGCATCCGCGAGGAGCAGAGGCAGAAGTTCATCGACCTCGTCAGCTCCAACGAGGAGGAATGAGCTCCTCCACCGCGTCGTCCTCGGCCGCGAGCTCGCCGCCGTGAGATCCCCCACCCCCCTCTAGTAGTAGTAGTAGAATGTAGTATGTAGACCATGTAGTATGTGATCATGTAGTATGTGATGAACTAGTGTGATTGCAATTTTTCCCACGAAACTTTTTTAAAAAAATTATGCAGTTTCGTATATGGGGTCTGCTCTGCCACGCACGATTTCGACCCGCAAAATAGATCTTCATCGAACTGTAAACGCGTTTTGTGGGTCGGCGTTTTACGGGGTCTGCTAGAGATGCTCTAAGGCTAGCCCTCAAAAGTCATATTATTTGGCAATACCAATCACTTGGCTGGGTTTGGTCTTATTAGGTTCTTCTTTGATACGTGCACTCTTTTAGTTAGATATATGAATTAGTAAAGCGAAACATATAACAATTGTGTAGGCCAATAATGAAGTATTCTTGTCAAATCTTTACAAAGTGCAGAACTGATGTGGTAGTATATAATAACACTCCACAACTCACAACAACGAAATGACGACAATGTATGCCCATATTTTCCCGCTCCATTTCATGTGGTGGCAAGGTTGCAGGCGAGAAAAATCTCCAACTTTCTGGATGCAACAACAATTAGGCCTGGCAAAAACGACATCAATACAAACGAAGATGTAAAGGGGTGACCATAGCAACTCGCCAATAAAATTGGCAGTAAAAGAAGAATAAGCACATGTACAAGGAAATCACGGATCGGCAACTAAATCAATTTTCGGAGCAAGATTAATCTAGCAGAATCATCTAAGTCATTTCATAAAGCATCGTTCAACTTCAGAGATGTATCCAGGATTATGACCGATCAATGGGTTGGGTAGGAAAAAGGAATACACATGCTACTCCCTCCATTTGAAATATACAACTTTCTGGAAGGCATGTGGTCTCACTTCTCTATCTTTGTACTAATTAATAGTAATAAAATAAAATTTGGACTTGTTAGATGAAAATTGGATAAGATTCGTTACAAAAATAGTTTTAAAATACGCTTTTTAATATTTACTTGCTTACATATTTGTGAAAAACTTAAAGGTCAAAAATTAAACATTGTGCAAAGTCAACACCTCAGAACATACTATACAGTGTATATTTGGTAGATAAGTGTCGCTAAAAGAAGTACGACAACTGAGAGGGATCATGAGAATAATTACCCCGTCTCGGAAATATTCTTTCACCTTCCATGTGAGTGATAATTTATCCAGATAGCACATTAGCCCCTTGTTCCTACAAGTTAACTTGGTTAGAAAAGTACGTACATTATTATGAGGCATTAAGTAGTTAATACATACCAGTGATCACGTGAGCAACATGTAAAGACATGGAGTATAAGGCTACATGGTCCTTGTTCTAGACCGCTTGTGCTGCATTCATCCGTTGCTAGAGACAAACTGCTAGTATTGAGGCAATATTGCATAAAATATTACTCTCGTGGATGGCGATAGACAATAGTATCGCCTACAATGGTAGGCAGTGCCTTAGAGGAGACACACAAATTGCGTCCTCCCACAAAGATGGCTTTGTCTCCGATGCTTTTTACCGGGATAAACCTATCTAAAACAACATCTGCAAGCTTGTAAACTGCGAGGTGTGTCAACGAAATGTCGTTGTGCCCAACCACTAAGATCTCCGAGTCGCATTCTACTAAATAGACAGGGTAGCATAGTTTCTCCCTTGAAAACGTGGCAATCAGCTTGGGTGGATCCCGCGAGTGTGCCTCCAGTTGAAAAATCTGTGATAAATAAGTATTTTCCATATTCATAGTTTGAGCACCAGGAATTGCTTGCCTCGGAACGACAACGGTCCATAATGACTTGGAAGTCTTCAATGCATTAGAAAAGTCCATTTAGTATCCTGGGAGGTAGCAACAGCCGCATACATCAGGTGAATGAAGATAACCATAACCCTCACGACTCCGGCATCAATAGAAACAGAAGCGAATATGCGTCTCAGCTGTGGCAGGTTCGCATATGGATGACTCATGTGCAAGTTATGAGACGCTAGTGGTGGGAGCTCAACAATATCACCGGTGAAAGGGTGGAGGAGGCGCATGGCGGTGTCCTCGTCTCGCTGGAGGAGCAGGAGGCCCTCGACCGAGTCAAGAGCACAGTGATCCTTGAACAGCGGGAGCCGGACGCGAACAAAAACCCCAGAGTCAAGGTTGAAGAAGCGTGTGTGTTCATCAAGCCTTTCATGGCCAGGATAAAGCCCGTGGCCCTCAGCGAACATCATCCAGCGGCGCGGATGAAAGCGTGGGTCAATGACACCACGGCCACGCGGTGACATGGTGGCAGACCGCCAATTGGTGCAAACAGCACGCAAGCGAACATAGTCCATCACGTCGCCGGCCAGCAAGCGCCAGCCAACAAGGCGAACCAGATCTTCTGGCAGCGATGCCCATGGGGACCGGCTACAAATCGACGATCCGGTCCTCCAACAAGGGACGTGCAACTTTTTTTAGTATACAGAAACAAACGCTGGATCGAGAAGGGCAACAAAAATCAATACTAGAATGCATGGTAGAAGAAGACGTGCGTGTGTGCTTAGGGCATCTCCAGCCGTTGGCCCCTCAGGAGGGCAAAAAATCGCCCCTGGGGGCGCACCGGCGCTAAATCGCGCACTGGGGGCGTGATGCCCCTCAGTCACGGCGCCCACGGTTAGTCAAAAAAGTCAAATACGGCGCAAAAACGATTCAAATTTTACGCAAACATCGGCGAGTTTGTTCAAACTTAAACATATTTTTAAAAAAAGAAAAAAACTACCGCGGGCTACCCCCGCCGTCTCCCTCGCCGCCCGCGCTGCCGCTTCACGCGGTTCTACATGCCGAGGAGGCTGTAGAACCGTGTAGTCACCGCCATCGTCGTCATCGTCGTCGCCGCCGCCGCCGCTTCGCTTACGCCCGCCGCCCTGCTGCATCCCTCCCGGTTGGCGCGGCGGGTTGGACGGTCCGGGGGCGGCGGCGGCGTCGTCGTCGTCGCTGTCGAGGACCACGACGCCGTGCTCGTCCTCGCGCCACGCTATGGGCGGCGATCTTCTCGAGGCCAGCGCTGCCGGACCATCTCGTCGCGGAGGTAGTCGCCCCGCGCCACCGCATGGCGCCCTTGTCGAGGCTTGCGCGGGCTACCTCCTCGTACTCCGCGGGCAAGCCGGGCTCCGGCTTGGGCTCGACGAGGACGAAGCGGCCGGTGGGTGGAGAGGCATTGGCGCCGATGCGGATGTCGGAGCTGCGGGTGCGCGCGCTGACCGGTGTGCCCTGGGCCCGCGCTGATCCTCCACGCCCCGGGCACCCGCATGTCCGGCGAGACCGGGTACTCGGCCTCGTAAAGGAGGCGAGCCTCGTCTTCATGAAGATGGCAGCGGCCGAAGCCGTTCGTCGCCGCGCCGTCGCCTGGGAAGCGCTCGGCCATGGGTGTGAACTGGAGACGGCGAAAGAGAGGAGAGGAGAGGGAGGAACGACGATGGCGGGAGAGTGTGAGTCACCGAGTGCGCTGGGGCGCGTCATATATAGGCCGAAGCGCGCGTGCCACCGTGTGTACGCGTGGCGGGCGAGGGAGGGCGAGGGACGCGCGTCGTCCGGTCTTCACTGTGCCGCCCGTGGCATCAATGGTGCAGGCTGACCGGCGCGGCAGCTTTGGCATTGATTCGCCGCGGGAAACGAGGCGATGAGGACGACGAAGGGCCGAGAAGAGAGCCGTGTCGCTGACGCGGCGGGCCCGCGGCTTTTTCGCGCCAAAACAGTTCGCCCGGCGTCCCCCAGCGCGCCGGGTTCGGGCTGGGTCCGCCGGCGCTGTTTTCGGCCCAAGCCGGCGAAAATCAGGCTCTGGGCGCGACCGGGCGTTTTTCGACGCCGCGCGAAAAAACGCTCGAAGGCCTTCCTGGGGGCGCGGCTGGAGATGCCCTTAGGGATCTAAACTTTACGGGGAGAGTTTCACGGCCGGCTGCAGGAAGAATGTGGGATGCAACAAAAACTTTACCTCGCGTGTAAGAAGATGTCTTTTCTTTTCAAAACTGCTATACGTACGATTCCTCTTGGACGCCGATAAGTGCCACACGTGTGGGCGTTAGGGAGTCCGCCCACACATTTTATGTGGTGTATAAGAGGAACATCCCACACACCTACGTGTGGGCAAAACAAGTAATGCCCACATATCTTTTTTTTCCTTCTCGATCCCTCTCACACGCACACGCGTGCGTGTGGGCAAAGTTGATAACACCCACACGCTCGTATGTCAGGCCTCGTACCCTCCTAGTCCCGCGCGCCACGCGTGACGGTCACCGCGCGCCCGCAATTGCCATGATCCAGACTCTCGTCCATGTTCGTTTAACTGCAGTTGCCATGTCGGACAACTACAGTTGCCATGGTTGCTCAACTGCAGTTGCCATGTATGATCTGGTCTCATGTAGTTGCCATGATTTCATAATTTTAGGAGTTGCCACATACTAACACTAGGCAGTTGAGGGAGTTGCCATGTGCTCACAAGCATGCTAGGGCAGTTGCCATGTAAAAAGGAAGAGTTGCCATCTGCTTACGTGCACTTTAGGGCAGTTGCCATGTACCATGCAAAAACATATGGCAACTCGGTAAAAGAGAGTTGCCATCTGCTTACGTGCACACTAGGCAGTTGCCGTGGACCCTGCAAGACACATGGCAACTCGGGTGAAAAAGAGAGTTGCCAGAGTGAATTGCAAGAAACCACCACATTTGGGGCTTATCTTGCAGAAAACCACCTGGTCGCTAATCATTTGCAAAAATCACCGCGCATTCAGTAAAAGTGTTGCAGATTGCACTGAACATGTAATTTTGCGCGGTTGAGGGCGTTTCCGACAAGTGGGGCCCAAAATAATCACACACAGACCCCTAGTAGATTTTAAAAAATCAATCAACCCCCTGGACCATGCCCGCCGCCAGGAAGTAGTTCTCGATCGGGAGCCGCATCTCGGCGCCGCCGCTGAAGCGGAGGGACAGCTCGGGGAGGTCCATGGTCTTGGCACCCGCCGGGAGCGTGAAGTAGGGGCGCAGCCCCAGGGCGTCCTCCATGGCCTTGGACCGGTTGTACCTGCCCCCCACCGCCGCCACCATCACCGCCGCCACCGGCTTGAACACCGTCGGGTCCAGATAGCTGAAGGTCGTGCCAGAGTCGATGATGGCGCCGCCCCCGCCGCCGCCGGACACGGGCGCGAAGGCCCACGCCGGGAGCGCCACGCTCTTCCCGCCCACCGTGACGGCGGCTGGTGCACGGACGCGAGGCTGCATCCCACGGCGAAGTTGCGGCTGGTGGCCCCCGCGGGGAGAGGCGCAGCTCGTACTGCATCTTGCCGGCAGAGGAGGTGCCGAGACGAGCTTCGCCCGACGGCGTCGTCGTCAGCGGCGGAGAGGAGGCGAGGAGAACTTGGTGACCCGAGCCTTGGCGGCACGGACGGCGTGCGCGGCCGAACCCCGCGAGCCCCGACGGCGGCTGGTGCACGGACGCGTGGCTGTGTCGCGCCACTGCTTACTTCTCCGCCTCCAGTTCCGCCGGATCCGCTGCCTGCAGGCCCTTCCTGGCCAGATCCCGCCGCCGCGCTACCGATCCTCGCTTGCAGCTCCGCCCAGTTGCCGTCGTCCTGCTTCTTCCCGGCGAGAGGAAGGAGATGCCCTCCGTGGGAGGGGGGGGGCTTGATTGCTTTTCTTTTATAAGATCCAGGGAGGTATATGTCAATTTGTTGCCAAATCGGCTCCTTACAGTCCGGCCCCACTAGTCAGAAAATGGTTAAACGGGATAAATCACCTGTTCAGTGCTTTTTGCAACACTTTTACTGAATGCACGGTGATTTTTGCAAATGATTAGCGACCAGGTGGTTTTCTGCAAGATAAGCCCCAAATGTAGTGGTTTCTTGCAATTCACTCGAGTTGCCACCTGCTTATAAAGCACACTAGTGGCAGTTGCCATGTGCGCTGCAAAACACATGACAACTAGCAGCTTGGGTGTGGGAGAGGAGACGGGCGTGTGGGCGAGATGGCAAATGCCCACACACTAGCCCTTGTGTGTGCGTGTAAAATAGCGTGTGGCGCGAACTGCTGAACGCCCACACACCAGCCCCTCCTGTGTGGTGAAACGGCCGTGTGGGTGACCGGGTGAACGCCCACACACCAGGCCAGTCCTACGTGGCACTAAAAACATGCCAAGATTCGTGCGCTCACAAACGGACGCAGATCCAGGCGTGTGGGTGAGATGCAAACGCCCACACGTGTGGGCGTTAACATTTCCGTTCCTTTTAATCGGACGCTGGTACGACCAGAGAGCAATGGCCCACAAACTGATAATCTATGATTTGTCTCTAATCGTATTGAGTGTTGGATGAAAATTCATAGTACGTATAGCAACAACATTCTTTTCTTTTCTATAAGAAGAAGAAGGAGCTTTGCGTGGGTTTAGGGAAACAAGCTACTAATACGATTCGCGTACGATCTTTATCTGTATAGGATGAAAAAAATGTCAAGCGCCAACGCTCGCGCGCAACCCTAGGCGGCTAGGGCCATCCAGTGCGTGGCCCAATCAGAGAGCCACTGTCCAGTCGCTCGGAAGAATTTTTGTTTTTGGGGAGAAGTACCCCAGACTATATATTGAATATAAGCCGGGTACAACGCAACCCCAGAAAAATGAAATATTATAAAAAGAACCCGGGGAACCAATCCAGCAACAACTCCATCACACGATGAATGCGTGCCACCGTTGCCGCTGCCGTTCACGGAGCCGGGGAAACCCTTGGTTGTGCGCACGAATGAATGACGTTGGGAAGTTTCCAACGTCGGTCCAGGAGGACTAGGGCGCCGGAGAGAAGCCAGCTCGGATCTGCGCCAAAACTAGTGTTGGTTCATGGAATGACGCAGATGAGGCGCCACCACCGATGAGAATCAACAAATAATTCAGAGCCACCACTCTCCTATAGAAGCTCCATGCCCTCGCGCCGATGCCAGACCGCGCGTCGCCACGATGGCGAGGCCAGGTCATAAAATCCACCTCGAGGCCGCCGCCGCACTAGCCTTGTTAGCCTGCTACCAGATCCGCCGACAACTGCCTCCCAGCAACCTACCAGAATCAAATCCAAAATAGATATGCACGTCACCACCACCATAACCGTCAAGACAGAAACGACGGACAGAAGAAAACCTAGCCCTAACCTTACCACATTCCATTGATGATATGACGAGGTCCCCCCCTCTCCCGCCATAGGAGCAGCCGGCGGGGAGAGGAGGAACCCCTCAACTCACTGGCAGAGGACGGTGGCACCCGGGTCGCCTTCGGTTTCGGCTCTCTCATCAGGGGAGGGGAAAGCGAAGTGAAAAAACTGGTGGCGGTCACTCGGGAGATATCATTCCATCATGTGCGCCATAGATATGCTCTAAAACCACGAGAACTATTTTGAAACGAAGGGAGTACATAGGTACACAACTTGAAATTACTTTTCTTTTTAGAAAAAAGGGGTTTCCCCACCCCCATTTTATTAAACGAGGTAGCCAAAACACATTATACTGTTCCAAACTCTTGAGCCAAGCTAAACTATCAGGGCCAGAATAACAATTACTTAAATTAATATGAATCTAAATTTTGTGGAGTTTTCATACAGAACAAATGTGGTTAATCATGTAATTCTTACTATAAAGGGTGTTGGAATACCCGCCTTCTAGGGTTCATCGAACGAGAGGCCAGGGTGCGCCATTAGTATGCCTCCCTAGTATAGGCCTGGACGCGCCATTAGTAATTATTTTTTTTCAAATTTATTTCAGAATTTTTTTTAAAAAAAAATTTTGAATTTTTTTAATTTTTTTTTTCAAATTTTTCTTAATCTCAATTCACTATGGCTTAATCTCAGGTCAAATCGCACTCCATGGTCAAACTTCCCAAAAGGTCACCCATCCTCACACTACTCCAGCCCAAGCACGCTTAACTTCAGAGTTCTATCCAACCCCAGTAACAGCTCACTTCACAGGCACTTGTTGATATATCTAGCATATCAATCCTGTTATACCTTGTTGATGTCTAGGACTTTGTTCATGTTCATGACTATGATGAAATTTTGAAAAATATTTCAAACTTCCCGATCATATTACGTATCAATTTTTTGAAAAAAAAATTTCAAAACCAATTTTTTTTGAATTGTTTTGCCGCTAGATCTTGAAAGCCCCGTAACTTTTTTTCTGTTAGGTTTTTGGGGATTTTGAAAATGTTTAACGGGGTTCCCCCGGTTAAATTTGGATGTAACTTTTCGAGTAGATGATTTTTCATATAAAAAACTTTTTCATCCGAGTTAGTATGCAAAAGTTATGCCCATTTTACAAATTCTAGAGATTTTGCAAATGAAGTCGAAATTCATATTTGCAAATTTTCCCAACAACTAGACCACATATCACATGGGAAACTTATTTTCTTTTATTTTTTTGACATTTTCATCATTTTCTTTTATCTTTTTTTAAACTGAAAAGGCCATCCACCGGGGGGGGGGGGTGCATTCGGTGGAAGGTGGCCAAGTTACTAATGGCGCACCGTGGGAGTGGTGCGCCAACTACTAATGGCGCACCACTCCCACGGTGCGCCATTAGTAACTTGGCCACCTTCCACCGACGACGTACCGTGGAAGGTGGAAGGTGGCCAAGTTACTAATGGCGCACCGTGGGGTGGTGCGCCATTAGTAGTTGTTCAACTACTAATGGCGCACCACTCCCGCGGTGTGCCATTAGTAGTTTTGAAAAAAATAATAATAATAAATGATATTTTTTTTGATTTTTTTTTAAAAACTTAGTAATGGCGCACCAGTGGAAAGTGCGCCATTACTAGTTAAAACTAGTAATGGCGCACCACTCCAAGGTGCGCCATTAGTAACAAAAAATTTTCTTATGTTTTTTTTCCCAAACTACTAATGGCGCACCACACACCAGGTGCGCCATTAGTAATATATTACTAATGGCGCACTTATGTCTCGGTGCGCCATTAGAATATACTAATGGCGCACCATGTCTCGGTGCGCCATTAGTAGCCATTCCATCTATAGCCCTTTTTGTAGTAGTGCGTGGGCGCTTGCAGGGCCACTTTCATGTAATACTAGTGGTTGGGGGCCGCCAATGGCGGGCCTCCTGAGGCGTTCCTATGCGGCCCTATCTTGACTCAGCACATTTTTCTGTCTTGTTTGATCCCTAATCTCAACTCATGTAACCTTTCTTTACATGTCTAAGACAAACACTGATCCTGCTAATCGATGGGACAAAGCTTATCAGGTTGCTACAAGTTTACAATCAATTGGTCATTATTGTACGATTGGGTGCACACAACATTTGGTTGGAACACTTCCCCAAGAAAATTCAAGAGTAAGGTTACACCTTATCTAGTCAAGAATAAAATGACATCAATATCAACATATTCACTTTGCACCCCAAGGCAATGGGAGAGGTTAACGCTTATCATAATGAAAAGATGTATGAGCAGGACGAAGACACTTGTTTATAGTCTTGACATATATGAGGATATACCATAAGTTACATGTAAAAAGTAGCAATGGACTTATAATATAGTTTCTAGAATAATCTTCAAAGAGAAATAAACTTGGTAGGGTAAACAATGAATTTATGATCTTTAATCTTTAGCCGACACATCAGTCTTTACAACCTTAAAATATACTGATCTAAAATATTCATAGCTTGAAAGAGCAAGTAGATTTCCTACAAAAAAA
Organism: Aegilops longissima; assembly: GCA_021605205.1. Lineage (NCBI taxonomy): Eukaryota > Viridiplantae > Streptophyta > Magnoliopsida > Poales > Poaceae > Aegilops > Aegilops longissima. The sequence continues at coordinate 573,674,684 of CM038681.1, forward strand.
TAAATAGAAAACAGTTAGGCATGGTGACTGGTGAGTGGACAGACACATTAGTGTGGTCAAAAGGAACAACAACATTTTAACATCCCTACAAAAAACAGAAAATATGGGAGGACACTGTAATATCATGCAAAGAAGAAATCACCACAGACACTTCTCCCTTTTTAGGTGAACTGTATCAAACACCTGAGTTGTACAAACCAAAAATACAAAATTAGCAACTAGCGGTACTTCATTCACATTCAGTTATATGAGTTCCATCATTTACAACCTGCAATATTTAACTCTTGCTAGTCCTTAGAGCTAGAAGTACACATATTAGATTGGGAAGATCACATTCAGTTAGTCCAAATTAATCAATGAAGTACTCAACTAAGTTTGCTTGTGTGCACAATAATATGCACCCATCAATGATCTGGCTATGCAAACATCTATAATTTATAATTTTCTAGGATCCTCGGGTCTGAGTATACCTTCACTAAACTGCTGCTCAGGTTGGTCACCTCGGATCACATCAGTGCCTACACTACTTTCAGTAACAAACTTGTTAAAACTTCTTACTGCTGGCACGCTTTCCTGCAAAGTAGGTTCGATCAAAGAGCATCAAGGGAGAGTGAGTACCTAAAAAATCTGAAGATCTAGAACGTAATCTCCTGCAGGCGGCACGCCGGACGAAAGGGGGCAAGGCTGGTGGATCAAAATCTCGACGTCCTCTGTCATCCTCTAGTCAGACTACTCAACTTATTTTCATAGACCTAAATTAAATTTTAGAAAAATGAAATTTCATGACTACATAGATGAGATGGTCTAGAAGTAGGGCACTGGAAGAAAGGGGAAGGAAAATATCAGGAAGAAGAGAGGAGGGTGTGTATCTGCATCAACAACACAGTCAAGTATACGGAGAAAAGGTCCGCCGTGCACTTGCCTCAACACGACGATTAATCGAAAGAACTATCCTCCGCACCTGTAGCGCTCAGTCCTGTAGGTAGTCTAGTATTTAAAACAACTCCATTCTAACTGCAAGAATACACATTGTCGCTAGTGAGAGAACCATGGCTCCACATCCATACTGATCTTATTGACATTAAAATATAAACATGGATAGTTAGAACCACACAAAGTACCTGCAGTAGTTCGGGCTGCATATCGAGCACTTAAGTACCAATCTGGTCAGCGATTACAGTGGCACACATTGATGATGCTCAGTGTTGGTGGTTCAGTTCTAGCATATGCATAGAGAAATGAAATCACCTTATAGCATCTAACATGTATTCGTTCATGCAACACATGACGAAGGGTGGATTCTGGGTCTAGTTATACCTTTATTTGGTAATTCTGGGTCTAGTTATACGTCTTAAATTAAATCAACAATGCCGCCATCTACTCAGTTTGCCTAGTTCACAAATTCTATTTCGGTGAATGGCTCCCCCGCGTGAAGCTTGAGGGCAACATCACCAACAACCTGCACACAAAGGCAGAGCAAAATTCAGTACGAGAGGAAATGGTAAATGGTCACACAAGTCAGCCAGCTTTAATTCTTTTACGTCGAAGATCTCAATGATAATACACACAGTTAATGATGATGGTGGTGACTTCCTTTATTAAGAATGAAATGATAATGCACATGACACGCCTATCTAAGCAGGGGTTGAATGAGGTGTCCTTCAGTGCAAAGTAATTCTAGGATATCGGAAAAGGAAGCAACAATCCACAAGGAAAATCATGAGTTTATGCGCAAAGAGAAAGAGGAGGTTGCTAAGCGGCTAATATCAATAAACCATTTTGTTTAAGCATATATGTTCTTGTTTACTGATGCTTTTAGTCATGAGAAAAAAAGTTCTTCCAACAGAATACTGCCTTTTCATACCAGGCCAAAGCTGATCATCCAAATTGGCACTGTGATGTTTAAACAGTGTGCTCATGAAGCCAATGAGGTAGCTCATAAATCATATGATTCTAGTGCTAGTTTTGTTTGGAAAGATGATCCACCAGACGTATTATAGAGGCTAATGTAATTGATGCTACCTAATGATATTAAAACGTCATAGTTGGCTCAAAAATAAATAAATAAATAAATGTGGCGCTTCTGAATCTAGAAGTTCTTTTAACACAAATAGTATAATGTCACTATAGGAGTTGTCAAGATATAACTACTAGCGACAACTACATGATTGATAAATGAGAACCAACTCTGTGCATTGCAAAGAAACAAGCGCAAACCTTTGCCATCGTTCTGTAAGAGTATTCCGTGATTCCTGCAACATGTGGTGTTATAATAACATTTGGGAATTTCAGAATTGTATCCTCTGGATCGAATGGCTCCGTCCAAGCAACATCAATGCCTAAACCACATAAATGACCTGACTCAAGGTGATTAAACACAGCCGTATAGTCCAGTAGGCGCCCTCTGGCAATATTGATGAGATATGATCCCTACAAGAACATGGCAGCTATTGAGAATGGGAGTCCTGCTGTCAGGTGCATATTTCACAGTTTTCCAAAAATCAAAAACAGATCCTATATGTAGATTGCAAAATAATATATGCACTCTGTAAGTTTTTGTCATGAAATATGTCCATTTATGTGTGTGCAAGGAGAGAAATACTAAAATATCAACTCTATGCCACGAACCTTAGTTCATGATGGATAATACCGCCAGCCCGGTACGGCTAGGTTGATAGTGGAGGATAGGCTCGAAGATGGGCATTTCTTTATAGATACTTTACCAAAAGAGCTGTACATACAGTATCATTCCACGAACGTCTATGAATATTCTTGATATCTTTTCCTTTTGAAAACTTGGAGCAGCACGCTTGTTCTTTGAAATAAGAACATATGCTCCTGGGATCATTTTGGCATTTTCTGATGGTTATTCCAATGAATACACCAGCACAATCTGATCCTCCAACACTATTCTAAGATTAATGTTTCCTCATATACAAATTTTCTTCTTACAGGATGAATCAAGAATGATGGCTTATTTATTCCGTAAAATAAATAAATCTCATAAGAAGATTGAAGAAATAAGATGTAAATCTCCTACGATGCAGACAAGTATATTGGAGAAAAATACATGTACCTTTTTCAAAGCTGACAGGAACTTGTGATCCAGAATCCCAACCTATAAATATTTATAGCTTAGTAACCGCATAACTGAAGTCAAATAGAGATATTACTGGCAGAATTTTTATTAAATAAATGAACATAGAGAAGAATTAACTGATTCATTGTTTAACGTCATGCAAGTTATAACTATGTCAGCTTCTCGAGCGAGTTCGTACATATCTTCTGGACCACCTTTCTTGTCAACCAGCCCATCAAGATCTGCAATAGCAATATTTTGAGAGAGGAAGATAACACAACATCTAATAAGGGAATGATACTGCAACTATTGCAGCTTACCACAAGACACTGTATTTGATGACCAGTTTCTTTTTATAGCAAGAATTTTCACTCCAAATGTTCTTAGTCTCTTGGCAATTTCCATGCCAATGGCTCCGAACCCCAGGATAAGTATCTAGCACAGTAAATACAAGTTTATACTCAAATGGGATTTTTCTTGTGGAAAGTACTCAAATGGGATTTTTCTTGTGGAAAGTAGATAAAAGTAACAGTATCTAGGACAGTATATACAAGCTTCTACTCAAATGGGATTTTTCTTGTGGAAAGTAGATAAAAGTAACTTATACACGAAAAGCATACTGTTTTCCCGAATATTGTTTCTCCAACTGGAAGGCCCAAGTCCTTCTGAATGACAGCAGTATCCATTTCCTTCTGCAAATTATGGCCAAAGTCCAAAACATGAATATTCCATTACAATTGACAGAAGTAACATATATTTATTAAACTAAAAAAACTTATCTTCCAAATGATGGAAGCTACAAAGGTAGCTTATTTAACAAAAAACTGAGTGAATATTCTGTACAAATATATGCAACATGATGAACCATGGCTTGAAATCAGTGTCTGATTGCCTAAATTGTTGGATATTGTACTAAGTAGGATCCACGTGAAACAGAAATCATGTTTAATAGGCTCATCATGTGTTTTTTTTCCCAAATTTCTGCAGCTTGCATGCCCTTTTATCAAATCCAGCGGCTGCTGCATCAGCAGCTCAAACTGGAACCTACAAGCGCATGGCACATTGAAAAGCAACCAATCAATATCACTGGATGGCTGGATGCAACACAGGACAAAGGGTGGATGGCAGGGAGGGAGGGAGCAACGCGATACCTCGAGCAGGAAGGGGTTGGGGCCGGGGAGGGGGGAGGTCGAGGGAGCGCGTGAAGCGCGCGGCGCTGAGCAGCCTCTCGCCGTAGCAGGAGAGGTCCATGCCGCCGCCCTGGATGATGAGCAGGAAGACGAGCAGCGAGGGGCCCGACTTGAAGAGCTCGCCTCCGCACTCCTCTTCCTCACCTTGGACAGTGGCCGCGATGTCGAGCTGAGTCTGGCAAATCGACAGATCCGACGAAAGTGGTCCCACCGTGCTCGGCGGCGGCGTCGCGGCCCTCCTTCCGCTGTCGTACTCGGGGAAGAAAGGGAGGGGTGGGGGAGCAGGTGTTCGGGCCGGTGCTGGCACTACAGCGAGGAGCCGGTGGTGGAGGCGGCGGAGCTCGGGGCGGGGATAAAGGCGGCGGACTGTGGTGCCGGGCGCCAGAGGAGCTGGGGCAGTGGCGGCGGCACCCTAGGGAAGGGAGAAAAGGGGAGGTTGCGTGATAGTACGAAGAGAGAAAGAAAAGAAGGCACCGACGCCCTGCGCTTTTTTACTTTTTTTTTTCTTGATAGCACAGTAAAATTGACGAGATGGAACGCATGAGGAGGCGCCCTTAATGCACACCTTATTGTTTTGGATTTTTCACAGCTTCTGTGTGCGCCGACTCATGCATTGCATCACATGCACCGAGTGAAGCCGGTTCCGGCTGTCACCGTCCTTAGCCGCCTACAATGTTGGTTGGCTCAGCGCGAGACTGGCCTGCACGTGCGTTTATGTATTTACTTCAAATGTTTATTTTCACACGACACGATATTGGTTTTTTATAGCAGACAAAAAGGAACCATTATTATCTGAAAAAGAAATTGATATCCCATTCTACATAACTAAGTAGATGACCTTCACTGACATATTCATATCAACATATAATTATGGCACCTACACCTGCATTTATGCATAGGAAAAGTCTCACATCAACTTGCAGCCATGCTTGCAAACTGGCTCGAATATTTTAATTAGATTGTGCTACCTATATTTAATAAATAATTGCACAATAACCATATGTATTTTCAGTTTTAATTTTTATATTATTAGTCTGAATATTTATATTGTACCAAATTTTACTCAAATTTATTGCAAACAATTTCCGCATCAACTCGGGGAATATCACATGTAGTATACTTAAATAGTTGAACCCCACTTACTCTATGTCAATATGTAACTATGTCAACTCATCATGTCACTACGGATGAAAAAAAATATTTTATAATAAATTATATGTATTTAAGTATCAGTTAGGGCATCTCCAGCCGCGCCCCCAGGAAGGCCTCCCCAGGCGATTTTTTCGCGCCGGCGCCGAAAAAACTGCCCAGTTGCGCCTCCAGGAGCCTGATTTTCGCCGGCTTGGGCCGAAAACAGCGCCGGCGAACCCAGCCCGAACCCGGCGCGCTGGGGGACGCCCGGAGGCGCCGGGGCGAGCTGTTTTGACGCGAAAAAGACGCGGGCCAGCCGCGTCAGCGACTCGGCGCCTCGTCTTCCACCAACGGCCTCGGTTCCCGCGGGGAATCAATGGCAAGGCTGCCGCCGGTCAGCCTAGCCATTGATTCCTCATCACGGGCGGCGCTTCGTCCTCGTCGGCTCCTCCGCGCTTCGTCAAGCCAAAGACGGAGCCGGGGCTGGCGCCGGTGAAGGCGGAGTTCGACGACGACGACGCGGCCCTCGAATGGGCGCGCCAGGACTCCATTGCGTTGGAGAAGGCGCGCCGGGAGAAGGAGAAGGAGCGCCAGTGCGCCGACGCGGCCGCGAGGAAGGCGGGGTCTTCGTCTTATGCGACAGCGACGACGACGACGACGCGCCGCCGCCTGTTCGCCAAGGCGACGCCGGGCAGGGGTCCAGCAGGGGCACCCGCGTCAAGGAGGAGAAGGCCGACGACGACGATGGCGGCGACGACTTCAGCCCCTTTCTTTTTTTAGATTATGTTAATGTAATGTTTGGACGAATTTCGCCGAATTTCACCGAAACTTGCCATGTTTGGCCGAAATTTAACTAGTTTTTATCATAACTTCGCCGAACCGTTTTTTTTAAATCTGGCGCTGGGGCGGCCAGGGGGCGGCGGCCCAGGGTCGGGCGGCCCTGGGCCATTTTTTATGCGGCTCATCCCAAAGCGGCGCTTTTAGACTGGGGCCAACGGCTGGAGATGCCCTTATCATACTCTTAATCCAAATAGTAATGTTTCATACAACCAAAATCATTGAAATAACGGCAACTGATTGCCATCTAGGAATCATTTTGCCTACCGAAATATTCTACTTGATCATTTCGCCACCAAGTGGCTCGTTATTTGCGGGGCATTGAGTTGCTTGGTGAGAGTGACATACTCATATTCAAGGAACTGCCGTTGCTTTAGAATCTCGGAGTTGAGATGGACACATATAAGTAGTATAATCCATTCTTTATTCCGAGATTAGTCTCTTGCGAATATATTTTTGTAGCTAGGATCAGGCCCAGATGAGCCGCACACGTTCTTTGGTACGAGATTCCTCGCATGGTGCCATTGTTTGCGCGTACAAACGCACAGAAATGCTCTTAGTTGACGACACGAGGGCACTCCTTTTCACCAAAGCGAACGTGCCACTGTAATTGAGGTAGCACCACGGACGCACACGAACAGATCGACGGTCGTGGATTAATCCGTTTGGTACGTCCTTGCACGCACTATCCAAAGTGTGAACTGATAAATTGTCTAAGCAGTTTCAAGAAATGTGAAACTGATGCATAGCCAAGCTTGCTTGATCATTTAGGAAGTAGGTTAATTAGTTGTTGAGACAGAGAAAAGCTTGCTTAATTAAGCCGAATAGTTGTGGCGACAAGCTGACCGGGTTGCTCAAAGGCTAGCGGATCACTGCGCATTACTCGCCATCTTTTCTTTTTGACCGTCGAGAAGCGAGTCCGAGTCCCAGTATGCGCGTACGGCACACAAGGAGAATAAATGTTACCACCAAATTGCTTTATCTAAAAGCTTGTGTTGCACACAATCCATGGAAGGTCATAAAATTAACTAAGATTCGCAGTGCCTACTTGAGACTCGAGTGAGTGATCTGACACAGTCACATGGGTCACGAGGCATCGGTTGAAAGCTAGTAAGACCTGTTCGACACACTGTCAGGTCAACTCCGATGCGCTTTCATCTTCAGTTAACTCTGTCCTCTGCTTCCTGTTGTGAGACACCGATCGAGACGCCAGTTTGTGCTGTTATAAATACAGGGCACGTTGGATGGAGGGGCACCAAACCCACAACTTCTCTTGCTCCTTGCTCAGTTTTAGCTAGCTTTCAAACACTTGCTACTTCCACCATCGAGGTCGAGCTCCGTCGTTTCAGCGGAGAAGAAGGATGGCTGACCACAACGGGGTGAAGAAGAGCATGTGGGACTTCTTCTGCGGCTGCTTCTCCTCCTCCGGCACCAAGGATTGATTGAGATGGCCCGATCGAGAGCTGCGCGACGTTAGGTATTGACGAGGACGTGTTGTGTTTGTCTGTGCGATGTACAGTTTTTTTTTTTTGCGGGTAAAGAAAAACTCATCTTCTGTGATGTATAGTTGTATACATTGTTAGCTTAGCTGGCCGTCAGTCAGGTAGCTAGGCATGGTTTGGTGATGCAACTGTGTGTTTCCTGTTGATTAGCAGGTAGGTGTGTTGTTTAACTACTAGGTTAATTCTTCTCATCTTCTGTTTGTCTCGTGTATTAGTTCAGTATTTTTGGCAAATCTCATGTATTAGTTCAACTCGGTCCATATAATGTAAAACATGTTGCTTGGCTTGGCCAGGGGAGACGCTTCTAGCCAGACAGTACTTGTGCCTTTTCAACATCGTCGAATGGAAAGATATTTGCGGCTCTCTGATATTGTGCCAAGTCCCACTGAATATTCAGTCCGCCGACTTTAACCGGAGACAAATGGTTACCACGTGAGACATGTGGTAAGCAATCCAAACAATTTAGAAAATACATTCAAAAGGGAGACAAATGGTTGGATTGATTATCATGTTAATAGTTTGATGATAGTCAACCGATCTCAGGAGCCAGACACTTTCCGTCGAGAAGCTCACCATTTCTGGGGTTATTTCAGTTGTACACGGACCTCATTAATGATGACCGGCCTTTCCAACATAGGTTTATTAGGAAATAAAATGTCAGGCTAAAAAACAAAATATTCATGTTGTAGTTTGATTCAAAGGTGATCCGAACGAAAAATAACATGAAAAAGGATAGATAGCAGGATTGTGCAAAGTGTTGTTTTTGTGATATCGAGGAACATATATCGCTTCCTAGAATGTTCACTCGCCATGCTTTTGTGGTGCACCATGCATGTAGATTTTAATTTTCGACTGCAACGAGGAGACGTGGGAGGAGCCTATTGGTCCATCCGCCCTCCCATGGATCGACCCCGCGTTTCAATCTCAACCGTCCATTCATCCATCCACCAGTCAGACCAGCCTCGTCAAATACGTTTGAAGCAACGAGCGCGGGATGTTTGGGCGCGGTGCCAGTTTTCGCTCCTCGGGGGTTTTGTGCTTTGCTTGATGGGACATGGGCGGGTTGGATTCATTTGTCCCTGATTGATCCATTGCCTCATCCCACGGATTCATCCCCCTTCCACTCAATCTCAACCGTTCATCTATCCATCGGACGATGCAGGCAGATTCAGGCCCAAAACTCACACCGGTGATTTCCTAAGCAGGAGGGAGGTCATCTCACTATACTACTGCTGCTCTATTTTCGTTTCAAATTCAACCGGGACCGGACCCAAATGTTTTTTAAAGTTTTGGCGGGACCTGGACCCAAACTAATCCGGCAACATATTCTTTCATGCGGTCAAGTTTGACCGACCGAGTCGCGCCGTGGGAAGAACGTCGGTTTCATGCAGCCGTCGTGACCAGGCAACATTCATTGAGTTGTTGATGGAAGGTGGCAGAAGGTGTCGTATCGACGACCGTGGATGCGTCTTGATGGATGATACTCCCTCCGTTCGGAATTACTTGTCGCATAAATGGATGTATCTAGACGTATTTTAGTTCTAGATACATTCATTTTCGAGACAAATAATTCTGAACGCAGTGAGTACAAAGGAAGTACTAGTTTAACACGGAGAAGGGGGTATTTATTACTAGTCCGTAGAGATTTTTTTTAGGGAAGCAACACTTTATTCGTTACGTGAGTGTGCGTGGGCGGTTTTTCTTTTCCCGAAAAACCAGGAGCCCTCCGCTGAAGGCGACTAGGTTTTCCGTGGCGACTGGCGCCCGTTGAAACCTCGTCGGCGGGGCGATCTGATCTGCGACGGGAGGGGATGGCGTCCACGTCGTCGTCTCCCACGGGGTGAAGAAGAGCATGTGGGACTTCTTCTGCGGCTGCTTCTCCTCCTCCGGAACCAAGGATTGATTGAGATCGGTCGATCGAGCTGCGCGACGTTAGGTACTGATGGACGTGTTAGTGTTTTTCTGTGCGATGTACTAGCACGTTGTTAGCTTAGCTGACCCTCAGTCAGGTAGCTAGGCATGGTGATGCATCTGTGGCTTTCCAGTTGATTAGCAGTCTTGCTTGCAGCCTTGCGGGTCAGCAGGTAGGTGTATTCTTTAGCTAGGTTAGTCTCTCATCTTATGTTTGTGTTGTGTATTAGTTCACTCTTTTTCTGGCAAATCTCATGTATTAGTTCAACTCGGTCCATATATAATAGAAAACATGTTGCTTGGCTAGGGGAGACGCCTCTAGCCAGACAGTACCTGCGCCTTTACAACATTGTCAAATGGAAAATATTTGTGGTTCTTTGGTATTATGCCAAGCCCTTCTATATATTCAGTCCGTCGGGCTTTAACTGGAGACAGATGGTTACCACGTGAGACATGTGGTAAGTAATCCAAGTAATTCAAAAAAATGAAAAAGAAGACAAATGGTCTCCTTTTATAGAAATACAAACGGTTGGATTCGTTACATCATGTTAATAGTTTGGTAATAGTCAACCGATCTCAGGAGCCAGACACCTTCCGTCGAGGAGCTTACCATTTCTGGGATCATTTCAGTCAACCAATGTACGCAGACCTCATTTATGATGACTGGCCTTTCTAACATAGGTTTATTTGGAAATCAAAAGTCTGGCTAAAAAACAAAATTTTCATGTGATAGTTTGATTGAGAGGTGATCCGAGCGAAAGACAACATGAAAAAGGATAGATGCCAGGATTGCACAAAGTGTTGTTTTTGTGGTATCGAGGAACATATATCTCTTCCTAGAATGTCCACTCGCCATGCTTTTATGGTGCACCTACGGGGTTGTTTGGTTTGAGACTAAGGGGCTGTTTGGTTCTAGGCCTAACCATGCCACACTTTGCCATACAATATTGCCACACTTGCCTAAGGTTAGTTCTTCAAAATGAGATAACATAGGTTGGCCGGGATGCGTCCTAAGTTAAAAGCCTAAGTTTGCGTAGGCGTTCGTGTTTTACTATGAACTATACTGATTTATCGCAATAATTGTGTGTTTAACAGTTAGAAAGTTTTAAAAAAGCCGCAAGTTATTTTCATAATGATACATGGTCCTTTCTTTTTAAGAAAAAGGGTTGGACTTCTGTGGTTTATTAATGGAACCTGTGGGAGATGGTCGCTTGGGATTCATTGAACCGGTATGGATGGCTGCCTACTAATAAGATATGTGACACATTTCTTGTATCTTGTCTGTTGGCTTCATATTTCTTGTTTCTTATCTGTTGTCCTTTGTGTGGCCAGCATATTGAGCCCCTCTATTTTTATTACCTTAATTCATGTTTGGACCATATAAATGTCGCAATAATTTAAGGTTATCTCTCTTTTTGAAAAAAATTATAACATGTTGTATTTCCCTTTTTCGTTTAATTTGCTATGGCATTCTGGCTTTGTGTCTCCTCTAAGCATTCTTATTTCTGAAGAAATTTCTCAAAATGGGTAATAATAAGAGAGACAAAATAAGCGGCAGAAAAATCCCCTCTTGATATTTAAAAAGAAACAAATAATAAAATGCCAAAATATTGCTCTAGTATATATAATCTTTGGAATAACATTTCCCGATAGAAAGTTAAACAAACGAATAAAAATACCTAAATTCTACTGTAGTAGACAGAACTTATGGAATAATATTACCATGATAAAAAAACTAAAACTAAAAAATTATAACATTTTGTATTTGCTTTTTTTTCGTTTGCTATAGCATTCTGGTTTTGTGTCTCCTCTAAGCATTATTGTTTCTCAAGAAATGACTCAAAATGGGTAATATTGTAATAAGAGTTAGAAATGAACGGCGGAAAAAGGCCCTCTTGGTATTTAAAAATAAAAAATAATAAAATACAAAAATGTTGTTATGGTATATACAATCATTGGAACAATATTTCCGGATAGAAAATTAAACAAAAGGATAAAAATACCAAAATTCTAGTATAGTAGACCGAATTTATGGAATAATATTATCCTGATAAAAACAATAAACAAAGCCACAATAAAAAATGCAATATTCGGAACTTGCACACAAGTTATACAAAACTTGCACAATTCCATTTTATGCAAGAACACTTCTAAAGTAATGCATTTTAAGAACGGGTACGAATTAAGGAGACCACCCGACAAATGTGGTTAGTTGTGTCGCATGATCTTTAGGTTACAACCTCTGTTTTTTGGCACCTCTCTCTGTCAAAAAGAAAATCAAGCATGAATTCCACTTTTGTTTGCAAACAATCAAATAACATTGTCACGGGCTTCATGCATCACACTCAAGTCGCATGAATCATTGAGAAAGTTGGTGGGCCAAAAAATTGAGATAAAAATAAACAAGTGCCAAGAGAAATAGCAAAGGTGAGAAAAAACTAAAAAATATTATAAATATTATAGGTTGAATTTTGATTGGAGTTACCTGATAGAAAGAAAACAAACTAGTAGGAATAAAAAGAACTAAAAGAACCCAAGATTAAAAAAAATTACACACACATTATATAGAACTTGCAATGTTTCCCAATGTTTTTTTTCTCGAAACGGAGAATTGTTCCGTAATGTGCAAGGACAAGTAAAAGGTAGTGCAACTCTAAGGCATCAATATAATGTTGTGTGAGTAAGTCTATTATTGATAACCAATGCATTAAAAAATAAAAATCAGGTTGAAGATTAATATTCGATCGATATATCAAAAATAAATCGGCGGAATTGTGCCTCACATGGATGGTACCGCCTTTCGTACCGCAGGTGTAGGCGCACACATAGCCAGACAACCGCGCACATGCACTCAGACACATTGCCACCAGGTGCGCTCTCTATACTAGTAAACTACACGTGCCTCGCAGGTTAGTTTAGATAACCAAAGTACGACAGGATACCTATATATCATACTATAATAGTGTAAGGTGTATATTTAGAGTCACAATTGCGTTAAGTATAAGATGTAGATTCAATTCCTGTCATTCGTCCCAATGAGAATTGAATTATAGGCATAGAATATTCTATACCTCTGTGATGTACTACACAAAACTCAAGTTAAGTGTATAAATAGCTAAATACTCTATCTGGAAATATAAATGGATTTTAGAATGGTGTTGCCTTAGCCTTGAACAAATCATAAAAGAAAAGACAATTCTTTTGGTAGGAAAAAAACTTGTCAAGTTATAGCATGGAAGATTCTAGAACAAGTAAGAAGTGATTATTTTGTGTGCACATTGTGCATAGTAAATAAAAATTTAAAAGGAATGACAACTCTATTTGTTTGTGCATATTATGCATGGTGTCTGGAATCTTCTTGACGTTACACGTAGCAGAATCCAGTGTAATACTCCCTCCTTTCTGGTTTATAGGGCTCAATTCAAAAATCTCACCAACCAAGATAGATGGTGAGTGATGGAATATTTTTTGTAATTTGCAAAAGCACCCAATTAATACTCTTGTTTTCTTTAAAAAATTATGTTTACCAATGTATTATTTGCAATGCATACATGTATAAAGTACATGCATTGGTCAATTTTCTCTTAATACTTGCATGCAATGATTTAATGCACCTTGGAATCTGAACTTGTGATGGGGAACAACCAAATTAAGCCTTATAAAATGGAAAAACTAAGATTTTGTGATAAGCCCTATAAACCAGAAAGGAGGGAGTAAAGAGAAAATCCAATGGCCAACACTACTTAGATTTGCCATCTCACAACCGTTGGATCAGCTTCATCCGGCGGACAATATTTTGTGTATTATATAGTGGTATAGATACATAATGTCCAAAAAAAACTACATACAGAATACATACATTTGCCATATTCAACGGGAACAAGCCGCTCGATCAATCTCATCTACGCTGAGTCAAGCAGGAACCACATTTTCAGGCACTGAAGATTAGCAAAAGCGCTTAATCAAACCATGTGAATGAATTGCCTTGCAACTAATCAGGCCATGCTTCAGGTTGTTTTCTCTTTTGAAGTCACGCCGGAAAATGACGCCTCTGTTCACTTGTTCACTTTCGGAGTGGCTTGGATCCACCCAAAAGGCTGGAACATTCCATACACCTACCTGGCTACCTGGTGATTGTACGCGAAATGATCGGCAGACGGTGACCGAAAATGGACGTTGATGCAACTGGACGGACATTTTCTTCCGCAGGGGACACGGGGACACGCCCGTAGGATTTTAGAGAAAAAAAGGCCGAAAGGGTTTACAGAGAAAGCAACGGCGGTGCAACTTGGGACATCAGCGTGAAGTTACACACGTACGTACGTACTTACTATGCATTTACCTGATTTTAACCCCGAAAATGGCGTGAAAATGGCTGGCCGTGCAGTTCTTCCAAGAGACATGGGTGTATTTATACGCCCCCCCTGCCGAGTGTTGGTGCCGTGAAGTGTTTTTGGCTCTGATCCTCCTCCTCAGCAGATCATTCTGTCCAGTAATATTTGTTGCCTCTCTGTCTCCATGGAGAAGGGGCATGGTGCTGAAGAAGGGAAGGCGAAGCAGAGCAAGCCGCCGGCGCGGCGTGGCGGCGTCATGAAGCGCATCGCGAAGCTCCTCTGCTTTTGCGGTGCTCCGGCAGAAGCTTAGAAGGTGCACGGTGCTCCCGCGTCATGAAGCACGTATGTGTGATAACGGTCCGCTATGTGTCTGTGTGTGTACCGTGCAATGTGTGGCCTTCTTTTCTCTCCCCTACTTGTTTGTGCATTGGTGTCATCGAGGACCGTAGATCACATCTGGTACTACTACTGTTGTGATGGATCGTCACTGTGTTTGAAATTTATGTAGTTCGTGTCACACTGTCACACATGTAATCCGGACAGCATTGGTAATGTAATATTTGGTCATTGTTTAGTAACACATATTGTACTTATGTTCCTCTTCACTCTGTTTACCAACCGAGTGATTCAAACTGGCACACAACCATGCTACTGGATTCAGAGTTTTTCCTTAAAACACTGGATTAAGAGCCAGTCGACCAGGTAAGAGCATCTTCAACAGCTGTCTGCTGCCTTATTATTGGTTACAGGACATTTTTAGGGCATGAAGGGGCAAGCAAGTCCGCCAACCGAAGCCCAATATCAATTTTTTTGAAAAGAAAAAAACTGGCAAGCCCAAAAAAAGGGCTCTGCGTGCGGCAAATGTGCGGCTGCCATGTCGATTCTCCGTCCACTCGCCGCTGTAGTGGCCATGGCCGTTCGGCTGAGCCCCTACTTGGCGTCCTAGCGGCCGATAGAGCTCCACAGCCGATTGCCCCACCGCCGCGGCCGAGCGGAGGTCCGGTGACATTTGGGCGGCAACGGCGTGGCGTCTCTGACTTCTGGATGCATAGACGCCTTCCCCACGTCGAGGAGCACTTCCGGTGGCCGTTGCCCACCCCCTCCTGGCAGCCGCAAGCCACAGATGACTTGTCGGCCGGATTGCTCCTCCTCGCACACTAGTTGTTCGATGGAATATTTTGTTTTTTTCTATGCATTTGTAGAATTATAGTTTGATAGATAGTTTTGTATTGTACATGAGTTCATGCGACTCCACCTATTACAATGATTCCTAATAGATGAGAAATTTGATTTGACCGAGGAGGGAGATATTGCTATGATTGTGATGATGCACAAGAACAAGAAGCCGAAGCACGGAGGTTGTTTTTTGGTCGTGAGTTTCTATAGAGAGGACGGAAAGAGGTGGGCGACCGATTGTGGCGCAACTACTTGCCCCAAGACCTCGCTATCTAGAGAGGTACTTTCGACACTGGTTTAGGATGTCCACGAGCTTGTTTCTTCACATTTGCAATGTTGTGAAGCAACATGATCGCTCCTTCGTTCAAAGGAGGAACTGTGCTAGAGCTCTTGGACATAACACTAAGCAGAAGGTCACTGCCGCATTGTGCATGATGGCATAAGGTATTCTGGCGGATTCCATTGATGACAACTAGGCAATGGGAGAGAGTACTTCAATCTTCTTAGTCAAACAATTAGCAAAGGCGGTCATGGAATTGTTTGGTCCAGAGTATTTGAGATAACCCAATGCTCAGGACACGGCGAGACTTTTGGAGATGAACAAGGCGTGTAGGTTTCCGGGCATGCTTGGCTCCATTGATTGCATGCACTAGAAGTGGAAGAATTTCCCTCCAGCATGGCATGGAGAGTACACAGGACGCAACAAGGATGCAACCATCATTCTTGAGGCAGTGACCGGTCATGAGACATGGATTTGGCATGCCTACTTTGTGATGCCTGGATCTTGCAATGATATCAATGTGATGCATTGATCTCCTCTCTTCACCAAGTTAGCCAAATGGGGAACAACCACTGTTGACCTTTCAAGTAAATGATAACACGTACAACTTTGTGTATTACCTTGCGGATGGGATTTATCCAAGGTGGGGATTGAGGGAGTCCTGGATTAAGGGGTCCTCGGGCGTCCGAACTACGTAACGTGGGCCGGACTGATGGGCCGTGAAGATACAAGACAAAAGACTCTCTCCCGTGTCCGGATGGGACTCTCCTTGGCGTGGAAGGCAAGCTTGGCATCCGGATATGAAGATTCCTTTCTTTGTAACCGACTTTGTACAACCCTAGTCCCCTCTGGTGTCTATATAAACCGGAAGGTTTAGTCCATAGGAAAAATCATAATCATACAGGCTAGACTTTTAGGGTTTTATCCATTATGATCTCGTGGTAAATCAACTCTTGTAATACTCATATTCATAAAGATCAATCAAGCAGGAAGTAAGGTATTACCTCCATAGAGAGGGCCCGAACCTGGGTAAACGTCGTGTCCCCTGTCTCCTGTTAGACGCACAGTTTGGGACCCCCTACCCGAGATCCGCCGGTTTTGACACCGACATTGGTGCTTTCATTGAGAGTTCCGCTGCGTCGTCACCAAAAGGTTAGATGGCTCCTTCAATCATCTACAACAATGCTGCCTTGGGGGAGGTTTTCCTCCCCGGACAGATCTTTGTGTTCGGCGGCTTCGCGCTGCGGGCCAACTCGCTTGGCCATCTAGAGCAGATCGACAGCTACTACCCAGGTCACCAGATTAGTTTTGGAGATCTGGATTATGTCGCTGATATCCAAGGAAACTTGATCTTCCAAGGATTCGCGCCTACAACCTCCGCTCTGGCCTTAGATCCGGAGCGTATCGCCAAGTCCGAAGACGGGCTCCCTGAGCTCGCCACACTATCTGCGACCATTAGGCCCATTGTGGAGGAACCGGAGGAAGTAGTGTCGCTGACAGCCATCATGGAGCAGGACCCTTCTCCGGACACTGGCTCCGAATCCTCGGTACCGGCGTCGTGTGAGTTCGGCAAAGGAGTTTCCCTCTCGCCGTACACCACGGGCTCTCTTCTCTCGGGCCAAACCTCGCCTTTAAGTGAGGCTTTGGACTTAATGTGATCCCTTGTCATTACAAAGGAGCAACGTCCGAACTATGCCCAGCCCAGACTAGGGGCCGAGAGCAGGGAATTTTACGTCCCACCCACCACCCACTTTATAGCCAATGCCGAGGACCTAACCGACGTGCTCGATTACGACTCTAAAGACATCGACGGTATGGACGATGATGCCGGAGAAGAACAGGCCCAAAACCCGTCGTTTATCGGACGCTGGACGGCCACCTCTTCGTACGACGTGTACATGGTGGATACACCCAAAAAGAATAGCGGCGATAATAAGGAAGATCCCGTCGAGGACAAACCTCCTGAGATACAGCCAAAGCGCCGGCGTCAACGGCGCCGCTCTAAGCAGCCGAGGAATACGGCCTCGAGCGCCCAACCAAAAGTTACCCAAAGCGTAAATTGCTACCTCAATTCGACGACGAGGCACCTGAGCCCGTACCATCAGCGCATAATGCGGCTGACCGACCACCGTGTGGCCGGGACAAAGCGACAACTCAAGCTGAACACCAGCCCGCACCACCTCGATGTAAGGGCAGAGACATGACAGCTCAGGGTCATACATATGACCTGCGGCAGAACCTAGACAGTAGAGCAGGTCAGAACAGATCGATCTATGGATCACGGGGGCGCGCCCCGACACGCGACAACGGCTGCCTAGCCGGATGCAACAATCATAATCATGCCCGGGCCGAGAACCGCATATGGACTCCATCCGAGCTACGTCGCGACGTGGCCTGATATAGAGGCGCCACACACCCCCTTTGCTTCACTGACGAGGTAATGGAACACGAATTCCCAGAAGGGTTTAAACCCACAAATCATACGATGGAACAACAGACCCCGCGGTATGGATTGAAGATTTCCTTCTCCATATCCACATGGCCCGCGGTGATGACCTTCACGCCATCAAATACCTCCCACTAAAACTAAAGGGACCAGCGCGACACTAGCTAAACAGCCTCCCAGAGAATTCCATTGGCAGCTGGGAAGACTTGGAAGACGCCTTCCTCAATAACTTCTAAGGTACATATGTCCGGCCCCCGGACGCCGATGATCTAAGTCACGTCATCCAGCAACCCGGGGAGTCAGCCAGGAAGCTCTGGACTAGGTTCTTAATAAAAAGAACCAAATTGTCGATTGTTCGGACGCCAAAGCCCTCGCGGCCTTTAAACATAGCGTCCGAGATGAGTGGCCCGCCACCTTGGTCAAGAAAAACCAAAATCCATGGCTGCCCTTACCGCTCTGATGACCCACTTTTGCTCGGGAGAAGACAGCTGGCTCGCTCGTCGAAGCAACAACACCGCTGATCCGGGCACTTCCGAAGTTCGAGACGGCAACGGCAAGCCACGACGCAATAAACACAAGCGTCGCAATAATAATGAAGGAACGCAAGACACGGCGGTCAACGCCAGATTCAGTGGCTCCAATCCCGATAAACGGAAAAAGCCATTCAAGGCAAACCGAGATGGACCATCCAATTTAGACAAGATACTGGATCGGCCCTGCCAGATTCATGGCACCCCCGTTAAACCAGCCAATCACACCAACAGAAGTTACTGGGTCTTTAAACAAGTCGGCAAACTTAATGCCGAACACAAGGTGAAGGGGCCGCCCAGTGACAGCGATGGTGAAGAGACTCGCCAACCGAACACCGGGGGTTAGAGGCAATTTCCCCCCGAAGTAAAAACAGTGAACATGGTATACGTGACGCACATCCCTATAGGGGGGCGCAAGCGCGCACTACGGGACGCCGACGCCATAGAGCCATGTAACGCCCTCGATGCGGCTATATCTCCCACGTGTCGAAGCACGACTTAGAGGCATAACCGCATTGAAAGCAATGTCGCAAGTGAGATAATCTTCACACAACCCATGTAATACATAAGGGAAAGAGATACATAGTTGGCTTACAGTCGCCACTTCACACAATTCATAAATAAACATCCATCATCCAGATTACACTCAAGGTCCGACTACGGAACCAAAATAAAGAAGACTACCCCAAATGCTACACAGATCCCCGATCGTCCCAACTGGCTCCACTCATCGATCATCGGGAAAAGACACATAGTAACGACCACGTTCCTCGTCGAACTCCCACTTGAGCTCGGTTGCGTCATCTGCCGCATCGTCGGCACTGCAACTGTTTTGGTAGAATCTGTAAGTCATGGGACTCAGCAATCTCACACCCGCGAGATCAAGACTATTTAAGCTTATAGGAAGGACAGAGTTGTGAGGTGGAGCTGCAGAAGCGACTAGCATATATGGTGGCTACACTCGCAAAAGAGAGCGAGAAGAGAAGCAAGGCACGGTCGTGAAGCTAGTAGCGATCAAGAAGTGATCCTGAAACTACTTACGCCAAACATAACTCCAACACCATGTTCACTTCCGGACTCTGCCGAGAAGAGACCATCACAGTTACACGCGGTTGATGTATTTTAATTAAGGTCAACTTCGGGTTTTCTACAACCGGACATTAACAAATTCCCATCTGCCTCATAACCGCGGGCACGGCTTTCGAAAGATAATACCCTGCAGGGGTGTCCCAACTTAGCCCATTATAAGCTCTCACGGTCAACGAAGGATATTCCTTCTACCGGAAGACCCGATCGTCTCGAATCCGGACTACAAGACATTTCGACAGCAATAAAACAAGACCAGCAAAGCCACCCGATGCGCCGACAAATCCCGATAGGAGCTGCACATATCTCGTTCTCAGGGCACACCGGATAGGTCAGCCTATGAGTAAAACCAGCCCTCGAGTTGCCCCGTGGTGGCCCTGCAGTCTGCCGGTTCGGGCCAGCACTCGAAGGAGCACCGTCCGGGGTAATAAAGATGACCTCGGGCTCGCGAAAACCCGGGGAAAAGGCTTAGGTGGCAAATGGTAAAACCAATGTTGGGCCTTCTTTGGAGGAGTCTTATTCAAAGCGAACTGTCAAGGGGTCCCATAAATCACCCAACCGTGTAAGGAACGCGAAATCAAGGAACATAACACCGGTATGACGGAAACTAGGCGGCAAGAGTGGAACAAAACACCAGGCATAAGGCCGAGTCTTCCACCCTTTACCAAGTACATAGATGCATTTATTAAACAATAGATATTGTGATATCCCAACAAGTAAACATGTTCCAACAAGGAACAACATCTCCATGTTCCAACAAGGAACAAACTTCATCTTCACCGCAACTAGCAACGCTATAAGAGAAATTTGAGCAAAGCAAATAACATAGCCAAACAACGGTTTGCTAGGAAAGGATGGTTAGGGGTTTGACATGGCAATATGGGAGGCATGATAAGCAAGTGATAGGCATCGTAGCATAGGCATAGCAAAAGAGCGAGCATCTAGCAAGCAAAGATAGAAGTGATTTCGAGGGTATGGTCATCTTGCCTGCAAGGTTCTCAGAGTTGTCGAAAGCTTGATCCTCGTAAGTGTACTCAACAGGTTCCTCGTTCACGTACTCGTCTCCCGACTCTACCCAAAGCAAGAACACAAGCAAAGGACCAACAATCAATCACGGCCGATGGACAAACAACATGATGCAAAACATGGCATGATATGCAAGATGTGATATGCAATGCGTATGCGTGCTCCGGAAGGAAAATGATGAACCAGGCATCAACTTGGCAAACCAAGTATGCCGCTGGAAAGGTGAGATGATTTCGGTTGAAATCGATATAAAGATCACCGGAATCGGATGCACGGTTTGCAAATGACAAGCAAAACAAGAATGGCACAAATCTGCCATTAACAGCATGATGCCACATAGCAAGCAACAAGAAATTAAGCTACTGCACCCAAACGTACCAACAAAGCATATGGCAGTGATCTACTCAAGATGCTTGACAAAAGATGAACACTGAGCTATGGCTAATTCACACCATAACAGGTCCAAACAAGCATGGCAAAAGTGCAAAATATATCAGCTTCACAGACTGAAAATACTGAGCATGGTAGAACATCAGGAAGCAATGTTCAGAGCAAGCAAACAACATGCTACAAGAACTTATAATAGCAAAACAAGGCATGGCATGAATCTACTCAAAGGATAGAACAAAAGTCCCTTACTGACCATGAGCCAAAAAGGATCAGAAGATATGATGGCACCCACGTAAACATAGCAAGTTTCGTTACAGATTTCAGGAAACAGGGCATGACATTGACAGAATTATGTAGGCACCTTCGCGAGCTCGATGCACTCACTACAGAGCATTTCAAGATAAACTAAGCACACATACATCAAGAAGACATGGCATAGAAGCTATACATGGCAAGAACAACATCATAGCATACACGGATCAACTACAACAACCTTGGCAAAATTGAATAACATGTAAACAATCTGCCAGGAAACATTTTATAGCAAAAGTAGAGCTCAATTGACTCAAGCTATGGCACTCCATAATTGCAAACAAGGGCATGGATGGATAGAGCGTAACCAGATGTTCAAAACATCCTTACTGAAGTATCCCAAAATATGCATGGATCTCTCGGTAGCATCAAGTTTACATGGCATAAAAATATCAGCAAAACAGGGGCTGAAATCAGCAACATCATGAAGCCTAGTTTGCATGCTTGTGCTAGTCACCACAGAGATCACAAAAATACATGGAATACACCCCTGTAAAGATGGCATGGCATATTACAAAACACATGCAGGACTCAAGTTCATAGGATGCACACATAAATCATGGAAAAAATGACAAAAGTGCATGTTCTGATAAGAATCTGAAACTAACATCACATAGCCCTCTTCCAACAGATTTTCGGGCATCAAGATGAGCTCAAATGAAAATGATGCAATGAGATGAAATGATGTACTCATCGAGTCAAACATTTCGATGTGCTATACGCCCCAAACGGAGCCACGGGTGCAAAGTTACGATGCGATGAAAATGCAACAAAATATCTGCAGGAAAAAGACTTAGAGGATTTTTCGGGGGAGAAGAAGTCAACCGAGGCGCGCGCGAACCGAGGCGAGGTCGGGCTCGCCGAAGAGGCGCCGGAGAGGAGGAAGGGGCGGCCGGCGGAGCTCCTCCGGGCCGGATCCGGCCTTCCCGCGGCCGGATCTGGCCGGGCGGCGACGTGATGTGGGCGGCCCTGGAGGAGCGGGCGGCGAGCTCGGTGGCGGCGGCGGGCGGCCGAGGCGAGGCGGCGACGGCGGCGACACGGGCGCTGTGAAGCGCTGGGGAGCACGGCGGCCGGGCGCTGGCCGGGAGGGCCCGCCTGGCCCGACGGGCCCATGGTGGAGGCGCGGTGGCGGGGCGGCCCGGGTGGCGACGTGGCGTGCCCCGATTGGGCGGCGGCGGCGGCGGGATTTTTGTCCGACCGGACCGGACGTGTCCGGCGGTGCGGGGTGGAAGAAGACTAGGGTTAGGGGTGGAATGACCCGAAATTTCGGGAGGAGGGGTGTTTTTATAGGTAGAAGGAGCTAGGAAGCTCCAAATGGAGTGTAGTTTTCGCCCACACGATCGTGATCCGACGACGGAGAGCATGGAAGTGACTTAGATGGGTTATTGGGCTGTTTTGGAGGGGTGTTGGGCTGCAACTTAAAAGAGGCCTTTGCGAGAGTGCGGTTAACCGTTGGAGTACCAAACGAGCTTCAAATGGCACGAAACTTGACAGGTGGTCTACCGGTGGTGTACCAAGGCCACTTGAAAAACCTCGGTCTATTCCGAGAAAGTTTAGTACCCGCTCACGGAAAAATGTAAAAGGGACGCCGGGGACATAGGAGTGCGGATTGCAAAAGCGGACAACGGGAAAATGCTCGGAATCATGAGACGAACACGTATGCAAATGAGATGCACATGATGACATGATATGAGATGCATGACATAAACAAAATGCAAAACGAAAGACAAAAACCCAACCACGGAGGGAATATCATATCACAATGCCGAAAATGGCAAGAGTTGGAGTTACAAATATGGAAAGTTACATCCGGGGTGTTACAAGCCAGTCGCCCCAAAATTAAGCCAATGGGCGGCCTGCCCGGTCACTTTTGATCGCAAGGACCACCCAGCCAGTATCCGTCACGAGGGTTCGGCAGCTTTGTCCCTCGATCCAATTATCGATGGGTTCCATCTCACGAACGTCCTTATGGACAGCGACAGTAGCCTTAATCTACTCTATCAAGACACTGTCCACAAAATGGGAATTGATCCTTCAAGAATCAAGCCCACCACAACTACCTTCAAGGGGGCAGTACCCGGCGTAGAAGCTCACTGCACGAGCTCATTTACATTGGAAGTCATTTTTGGCTTGCCGAACAACTTTCGAAGCGAAGGCTTGACCTTCGATATCGTTCCATTCCAGAGTAGCTATCATGCACTACTGGGATGTGCCGCTTTTGCTCGTTTTAATGCGGTCCCACATTACGCCTATCTCCAGCTTAAGATTCCCGGTCCACGCGGCGTCATCACGATAAACGGAAATACTAAATGCTCCCTCCGTACAGAGGAACATACTATGGCTACTGCAGCCGAAGTACAAAGCGGCCTTATCAAGCCGTGCATCTCGTCGGCCATCAAGCCGCCAGTCTCTATTGAACAGGACCGATCAATCTCAGAGCTGGATTAGCAGCTCGGCCTCCATCGTCTGCCCCATATAGCCGCGAAGTTTGTACCGCGCATACATAATTATGCACTTAAAATACCCTGGTGATTGGCGGAGGCACAATACGGACAGACCTACAATACGGTCCGCACTCTCATAGTCTTTTCCTTTTTCTAACTTTCTTTTTATGTTTTACCACAGGTGACTCAAAGCCTGGTCATGTTACGGACTCTTTATGAGTTCGGCTTCGTATAAATAGCCAAAGGCTATTCTTGCTGAGAAGTCCTTTAACCAAGGCAAGGCAGCGCAGACGTGCAACAGGAGGTCCAAATGCTTTTTGTAGACCGCACTCTTTATTTCAAACCTGTAAAGTGCCCTTTTTCTCAGCCTTCGACCTCCGGCATGTCAAAATAGCATGGGTAGTGACGTTATAATCTGTAAGATTGCGTTTGACGTATCAATCAGATTCCAGTCAACATAACCCGTATTCAGTATTCGCTTTTCTCAAAGAACTAAACTTTGCTTCTGTGGTTATTTCACGCACGCAGCTCGGCATATATTGCCAGGGGCTCGATACGGCAACATATGAGTTGCCGACAAGTCCGAACAGCTTTATAGCACACTTCGGCTTCACGAGTTTGGCCTTATATGCATCAGCTCCGAATCATATCTTTGGTTAATAGTTGAGTTGCCCGGCTCCTGTGCTTACTACCTTACGTTCCGCTCTATCGGCTAGGGTAGTAAAGGGAGAACTACTGCGATTGTGTCCTGGTTTATCTGGATGAGAACCTCAGTAGAGAAAGCCGAAAACTGACTGTCATGATGCGGCGAGAGCTGGTCAACCACTCGCTGACTCATCGGAATCTTCGCGATACCTTCCGTATTACACGAAGGACCGTTCTTCCGGTCACCTATGTAATGCACCGTATTCGGATAACTGTGTACATACCAGGGGCTATATGGTAGACCCACCGTCAAACTCCTATAGCTAAGTGAAAGTGTTAAAGCCCTATAGTCCGATTACCTAGTTCGCCGCATTGACACCTCCTTCACGGGCCAAGATGTTGGGTCAAGAGTGATCAAGTGCTTTTTCGAACACCCCCGTATTATATGCGAGGGGGCCGAAGCCGACGACTGGTAAACTTTCAGATTATACAAAAAACGGTCGCACATGAGGAACCAAAAACTTTCAGGCAAAAGTATAAAAAACATAGCCTTAATATATCATAGTATTGTTTTTCACAATTTCGGTACGTTCACTCGAACATCATATCCTTCGAGCACTGGCCCTCTATCAAGCGGGCACCCTCTAGGACACCTCAAAATAATGCTCTGGCGTGTGATGGTCCTTGCCCTTGGGTGGACTCTTCGCTGCAATGTCGGTGGCCTTCATCTTCGCCCAGTACGTCTTAACGCGGGCAAAGGCCATCCATGCACCTTCAATGTACGTTGACCGCTTAACGACGTCGATACGCGACACCGCATCAACAAGACACTGCACCAAGCCGAAATAACTATTCGGAATTGGCTCAGTCGGCCACAGCCGGACCACGACATCCTTCATGGCGGATCCGGATATCTGGTGGAGCTCAGCCCACTGGGCCATCTATTCGCTCAGCAACAACGGACGCTTTGGCATGCTAAATTGCGACCAGAAAAGCTTTTCCGTTGCATGTCCTTCTTGCGCTTGCAAAAACTGCGTCGCATCAGAGACACTCTTCGGCAAGTCCAAAAATGCGTCTGGAGAACTCCACATTTGATTAAGCGGGGCATACTTCGGATCGCCGAATTTAGTTTGCAATAAGAAGGGCTTACCGGTCGCGATCTCCCCAGCTTGCCGGATCTCCTCCCGAGCCGCTCTAGACTCGGACCGTGCTTCTCTCGCCTCTTGTAAGGCCTTGTCGAGATCGGCCGTTCTGGCTTTGTTATCCTTCTCGAAAAATTCGCATCGGATAGTGGCATCCTTTAGCTCGAGCGCCATGGTAGATATTGTCTCCTCTCACTGGCGCCGAGCAGCCTGTTCGGCCTTTAACCCAGCAGCTGCCTTCTCGGCAGCCGCATTACTTATCCTAGCTTGCTCCTTGGCCTGGGCAAGTTCAGCCCAAAGGGTCTCAACTGCGGCAGCACTATCTACAGTTATGCATATCTCAGTATACAATTCCCAGTGTCATGCTCATATTATCGTACTTACATATACTGACTGCCCCAAGACATACCTTGCGCCTCGTCGAGCCGCCTGTTAATAAGTGTGATATCGTCATCCGTCACATCAAGTTTCTGCTGCAGATCTGCAACCTCTGTAGCTTGGGCATTCACCATGGATGTAACAGCCTGTGTTCCAATTAATCGGATTATTTCCTGGGCATATCTTTTTTTTGATCCTCTGATCGCCTCCCTTTGGATGCCAACCAGAGTCTCAGGGGCTACTATCTATACATAGGTGCATTTTCCACATAGAAGTGCAATTGAAGATATTACATTGCATACCTCGAAGCCTCTTAGCAGGCCCATGAAGGCTTCATTCAATCCGCTTCTCGCGGACAGAATCCTCTCAACTACCGTACCCATTAAGGCACGATGTTCCTCTAAGACGGACGCATGTTGTAACATGCCCATCATCGTATTCGGCTCCTCCGGATTCCTGGGAGCGGCCGCGGGAGTATGTTTACTCGACTCTAGAGTCGTCCCCGGCTGTAAACCGGATAGTCTGAGGCCTTTATTGTTGGTCTCCGTAGGGGCCGCACGCCCCGGACACTGGACGGCCGAAGTATCACCTTCGGGCGTAGTCTTCATTGTCCCTCGCACCACTTGTTGATCGGGAGAGATCCTCCAGGATGACACCTCGGAATCGTCTGCCCTATTGGGCGGGGAGGTCTGTGGAGGCGTCTCGCTTTCCATCATCTCCGGAAGAAGATCCCCCGAGGAGGAGGACTGTTGAGGAAGACTGCGTGCCGGACTGCAAACATATGTTTTAGATGTTACCCTTGTAACCGGAAAAGAATGGGATATGTTTAGGACACTCCTGTTCACTTACGATTCGGCTGAGGGCTTGTCCTTACGGAGGAACTGCACGACGGCATCATCTTCCGAACCCGAATCACCTGACGGGGACACCTTCCGTCGCTTAGGGGACTTTACCTCCAAATCTTCGGGGGCGGTCCTCTTCTTCCCATGGGGAGGAGGGATGTCAGTTTCCCCTTCTCTTTTGTCTTCGGAAGAGGGAGTTCTAATCTCCCCGGACATAGTGTCTGGTGTACCTTTCGAATGAAGGCCACCTTTAGCCTCCTTGCTCTCCTCCTTGTCCTCATTCGCTGGCACTTGATATGGCGCCGGAGCCAGCATCCTTGTTAACACAGGATCCGCTGAGTCTTCAGGAAGTGGGGCCGAACACCTAATTCATTCCGCCTTCTTTATCCAGCCCTGGTCGAGGATGGTTTTCTCAGTATATTATTACATGATATTTAACTAGGCTGTGTTCGGGAGTCGAGTGCTTACCAAGGTATCCGGATGATTGCAGTCGAGGCTGATGTCCTCGGTGGTATCTGGCCACTGTTTTTGTGTCCCGAAGAATAACTTCCACATTCCTCTGTGCGTCGTGTCGAAGAAGTGTTAAAGGGTCTGTGGTCCTTCCGGATTGAACTCCCACATACGGAGAGATCGTCGCTGGCATGGTAGGACCCGATGGACTAGCATTACTTGGATTACGTTGATGAGGCCGGTGTCCTTTTCGATGAGGCTCCGGATGCGGCTTTGTAGCGTCTGCACTTTGTCAATTGATCCCCAGTCCAACCCCTTATTAATCCATGATGCAAGCCGTAATGGAGGGCCAGATCGGAACGCATGTGTAGCTGCCCACTTGGTACCACGGGGTTCGGTGATGTAAAACCACTCCCTCTGCCATAGGTAGGAAGTTTCTATGAAGAAGCCTTTAGGCCAAGGAGTATTGGTGAGTTTGCTCACCGTAGCACCGCCGCACTCCGCTTGTTTCCCATCGATTACCTTCGGCTTCACATTAAAGGTCTTGAGCCACAAGCCGAAGTGTGGGGGAATGCGGAGAAAGGCCTCCCACATGACGATGAACGCCGAGATGTGGAGAAAGGAGTCCGGAGCTAGATCGTGAAAGTCTAGTCCATAATAGAACATGAGTCCGCGAACGAAGGGATGGAGAGAGAACCCTAGCCCCCAGAGGAAGTGAGAGATGAAGATGACCCTCTCGCCAGATCTGGGAGCAGGAATAGCCTGCCCTTGAGCAGGAAGCCTGTGGGGGATTTCAGGGGTCAGGTATCTTGCCGCTCGGAGCTTCGCGATATTGAAAGCACCAGTGCTCCCTTGGTGGTTTTGGTAATTAATGTCAACATATCTCTTGTTGGACTAACACTTTATCTAGTTTGTTTCAGATAAGTTCAACAATGGAGTGGCATGGACTAAAGGATGTGGGAACCCCTTCAAGATGCTAAGGACAAAGGATTGGCTCAAGCTTCAAGCTCAAGACTCTTCATTTTACATTTTAGTGATCGAAGATCACATTGAGTCTATAGGAAAAGCCAATACTATCAAGAAGGGATGAGGTGTTGCTTAATGAGTTTCTTGCTCCACATTGCTTAGTGATATGCTCCAAAACCCTCAACTACTTTCCCACTTCCACACATATGACCTAGACCTAAAGTCAATCTCGGCCCCACCGATTCTTTCTATCCGGCGCCACCGAGTTCAAATGTCATAGCCACTGCCACAAACCCTAGGCAAATCGATTTCACCGATAGGGATCTCGGTCTCACCGAGATGGGATTGTAATCTCTCTGTGTATGTCCATTACCAAAATCGGTCTCACCGAGTCTGTGTAATCGGTACTACCGAGATTACAATGCAAACTCTCTGGTTAACTTATTACCAAAATCGGTCTCACCGAGTTTGAGTAATCGGTCCCACCGAGTTTGCCTGACCAACTCTCTGGTTAGCTAATTACCAAAATCGGTCTCATCAAGTTTGTGTAATCGGTCTCACCGAGATTATGTTATGCCCTAACCCTAACCATATCGGTCCTACCGAGTTGCATATCAGTCCCACCGAAAACCCTAACGGTCACTAGGTTTACTGAATCGGTCCGACCGAGTTTGTTGATTCGGTCCCACCGTGTTTGGTAAATTGTGTGTCACGGTTAGATTTTGTGTGGAGGCTATATATACCCCTCCACCTCCTCTTCATTCATGGAGAAAGCCATCAGAACAAGCCTACACTTCCAGTATCCTATTTCTGAGAGAGAATTACCTACTCATGTGTTGAGGCCAAGATATTCCATTCCAACCACAAGAATCTTGATCTCTAGCCTTCCCCAAGTTGCTTTCCACTCAAATCTTCTTTCCACCAAATCCAAATCCTGTGAGAGAGAGTTGAGTGTTGTGGAGACTATCATTTGAAGTACAAGAGCAAGGAGTTCATCATCAACACACCATTTGTTACTTCTTGGAGAGTGGTGTCTCCTAGATTGGCTAGGTGTCACTTGGGAGCCTCCGACAAGACTGTGGAGTTGAACCAAGGAGTTTGTAAGGGCAAGGAGATCGCCTACTTCGTGAAGATCTACCGCTAGTGAGGCAAGTCCTTCGTGGGCGACAGCCATGGTGGGATAGACAAGGTTGCTTCTTCGTGGACCCTTCGTGGGTGGAGCCCTCCGTGGACTCAGCAGAACTGTTACCCTTCGTGGGTTGAAGTCTCCATCAACGTGGATGTACGATAGCACCACCTATCGGAACCATGACAAAAACATCCGTGTCTCCAATTGCGTTTGAATCCTCCAAAACCCTTCTCTTTACATTCTTGCAAGTTGCATGCTTTACTTTCCGCTGCTCATATACTCTTTGCATGCTTGCTTGTTATGTATTGTGAATGTTAAACTTGTGCCTAAACTCCACTTAAACCTAAAGAAGTTAAAAACTGCAACTTTGGTACTTAGTGTCTAATCACCCCCCCCCTCTAGACACCTCTTCTCAAGATCCTACAAGTGGTATCAGAGCTTTGGTCTCCATTGCCTTGGTTTAATCACCATTGGAGGAAGATGGATGAGTCTACTTTGGGGAGTCTTAGACATAGAGTGCCTATTCTTGATGGAGAGTATTTTCATGAGTGAAAAAATGAGATGCTTGTAATTTTCAATCAATATCATTTAAACAAGTATATTGCTAGCCCTTGTGCACCTTATGTTGATCCTATGCATCCTACCCTTGATGAATCAATTGACATGACTAGTAATCTTAGAACTGTTAATCTCATCACTAGAGGCTTGCCTAAAAACTTAATTAGAATCTTGCCTACTCTTGAGTGTGCCTACACTATATGGAAATTTCTTGAGGAACGCTTTCCAAATTATTCCTTGAAAAATCTAGATGAGATTCTCTATAAGTATATTGCCTCGAGTAAGATGAATACTAGTGATCCTATGTTTGGTGATCGTCTATTTGAACTTACAAACCTTATGCGTGCCAAAGGAGATGTTGGAATTATTGGTGATATTATTTCCGAAGCTATAAGAATTCATAAGCAAGATCATTGTCAAACTCGCTCTAATGAATTACCCTCACTAGGACTTGATCCACCACATGACGATGTTGAACATGGATACTATGATGAGGATGATGATAGTGACTTCGATCTTGATGATGCAATGAGACATTTTGGTTTTATGGCAAATCTTCGGGGATATGTGTCAGGAGGAAAGGAATGGGTTCCTGACAGTGGATGTACCGATCACATGACCGGAGATAAAGACATGTTTCGTGAGCTTGCTGAAAATGATAGTCCTCGAAAATATGTCACTTTCGGTGACAACTCAAAGGGTAAGGTGGTTGGTCTCGGTAAGGTGGCCATCTCACATGATAGCTCCATTCAGAATGTCATGCTCGTTGAATCTCTTGGCTACAACTTACTTTCAGTATCTAGACTTGCTGATTTCGGTTTCAATGTCCTATTTACTGAAGTAGATTGCCAAGTGTTTCGTCCAGACAATCATAAAATGGTCTTTACAGGTATACGTAGAGGTGATCTTTACATTGTTGATTTCTCTAAAAAGGCACAACCTAAAACTTGCTTCATTGCTAAATCTTCAAAAGGTTGGTTATGGCATAGACGACTAGGTCATGTTGGCATGAGAAACCTTGACAAGCTTATTAAAGGAAATCATATCATTGGAGTTAACGATGTCATATTTGATAAGGATAGACTTTGCAGTGCTTGTCAGGCAGGTAAACAGGTTGGAGGAAGGCATCCCGTGAAGAACATCATGACCACATGGAGGCCACTCGAGCTACTTCATATGGATCTCTTTGGTCCCAACGCTTACAAAAGTCTCGGTGGAAATTCTTTTGGTCTAGTTATAGTTGATGATTTTTCAAGATTTACGTGGGTATTCTTTCTCGATGATAAATCGCAGGTCCAAAAGATCTTCAAAAACTTCGCTAGGAAGGCCCAAAATCAATTCGAAGTGAAGATCAAGAAGGTTCGCAGCGACAACGGAACGGAGTTCAAGAACGCAAATGTGGACACCTTTCTTGACGAAGAAGGGATTTCACACGAGTTCTTAGCTACGTACACACCTCAACAAAATGGAGTTGTTGAGAGGAAGAACCGGACGCTCATCGAAATGGCGAGAACGATGCTTGACGAGTACAAGACGCCGAAGCACTTTTGGGCAGAAGCGGTTGAGACAGCTTGTCATGCAACAAATCGCTTGTATCTTCACAAGCTACTCGGCAAGACGGCATACGAGCTCCTCATCGGTAAAAAACCCCAAGTTGGATACTTTCGAGTATTCGGCTCGAAGTGCTACATTCTTGATAAGCATCGTCGTTCTAAATTTGCTCCTAAGTCTCATGAAGGTTTCCTACTAGGTTATAGCTCAAGCTCTCACACTTACCGTGTCTACAACAATTTCACCCGAAAGGTTGAAGAAACGGTAGATGTGAAGTTTGATGAATCTAACGGCTCGCAAGTAGAGCAATTGCCAATTGATGTAGGAGACAAAGATCCTTCGGAAGCAATCCAAGACTTGTCTATTGGCAAAGTCCGTCCAACGAAGGTGAAGGAGAGTACCTCATCTGTCCAAATGGAAGCTTCTACTTCACGACAAGGTGAACCAAGAGTTGATACGGAAGCATCCACAAGTGGAACACACCAAGATGAAGAAAACGAGGAAGAACATCACGAACGTCAACAACCTCCTTCTCCACCACGACAAGAAAATGACAACGCCAACAATGAAGAAGATCAAGAAGAAGAAGAAGAACAAGATGAAGAAGATGTTCAACCAAAACCCAAGCAAAAGCTTTCACGAGTTCGAGCAAGAATTGCTAAAGACCATCCCGTAGAGCAAATCTACAATGATATTCAAACAGGGAGAATCACTCGCTCTAAAACTCGTTTAGCTAACTTTTGTGAAAACTATTCTTTCATCTCTAGCATTGAACCTATGAAGGTCGAAGAAGCATTGGAAGATCCAGATTGGATAAATGCTATGCATGAAGAGCTACACAACTTTGAGAGAAACCAAGTTTGGACATTGGTTGAGAAGCCCGACAACAACCACAACATCATCGGTACCAAATGGGTGTTTCGCAACAAGCAAGATGAAGATGGACAAGTAGTTCGCAACAAAGCACGTCTCGTCGCCCAAAGCTACACACAAGTCGAAGGTATGGAATATGGTGAGACTTATGCTCCCGTTGCTAGACTTGAGTCCATTCGCATCTTACTTGCCTATGCTAATCACCATGATATCACCTTGTACCAAATGGATATTAAAAGTGCTTTTCTAAATGGAGAAATAGAGGAGGAAGTTTATGTTTAACAACCTCCCGGCTTTGTCAATCCTAAGAAACCAAATCATGTTTACAAACTTCACAAAGCCCTTTATGGTCTTAAACAAGCTCCTAGAGCTTGGTATAAATGCTTGACCAAGTTTCTTCTTGAAAAGGGATTTGAAATTGGGAAAATTAATTCCACACTTTTTACTAAAAGGGTTAATGGAGAATTATTTGTATGCCAAATTTATGTTGATGATATCATATTTGGATCAACTAACCCTCATTTTAGTGAAAATTTTGGGAAGTTAATGTCGGAGAAGTTTGATATGTCAATGATGAGTGAACTCAAATTCTTTCTTGGGTTGAAAATCAAGCAAACTAAGGAAGGTACTTTTGTTTCTCAAACGAAGTACACTAAGGACTTATTCAAGAAGTTCAATATGCAAGAGTGCAAAGGTATGTCTACACCCATGCCTACTAGTGGACATCTTGATTTGACCAAAGATGGTAAACCAGTTGACCAAAAGGTTTATCGCTCTATGATTGGTTCATTGTTATACTATGTGCTTCACGTCCCGATATTATGCTAAGTGTGTGCATGTGTGCAAGATATCAAGCTGCTCCTAAAGAATGTCATCTTAAGGCCGTAAAAAGGATAGTGAGATACTTAATTCATACACCAAATTTTGGCATTTGGTATCCTAAGAGGGCCTCTTTCGATCTTGTTGGCTACTCCGACTCGGACTATGCCGGAGACAAGGTTGATAGAAAATCCACTTCGGGTACTTGTCAATTTCTTGGTAGATCTCTTGTGTCTTGGTCCCCAAGAAACAAAACTCGTATCCTTATCTACCGCTTGAAGCGGAATACATTGCCGCTGGTTCATGTTGCGCTCAATTACTTTGGATGACCCAAACTCTTAAAGATTATGGGATATATGTGAAACATGTTCCATTGCTTAGTGACAATGAAAGTGCTATCAAAATTGGTCATAATCCCGTACAACATTCTCGAACAAAGCATATTGAAGTTCGTCATCATTTCATTCGAGATCATGTTGCTAAGGGTGACATTAAACTTAAGCATGTTCGCACCGAAAAGCAATTAGCGGATATATTCACTAAACCTCTTGATGAGAAAGTGTTTTGTAGGTTGAGAGGAGAATTGAACATCATTGATTCTTCAAACTTGGAGTAGAAACTCCATTGGATACATGCAAGACATGAGCTTATGACTAATCCATGATATCTCTCTTATGATGAAAATCTTATGTCTTGGATACATTTGCATCTTGCATGTTATCTAACCCATATAGGTAATTGGTTGAATCAAATTCCATGAGATTGTAATCTACTCACATCTTGAGCAGTCTCTACACTATGGTGGTTGAAGACAAGGAAGCACGGAATCATTCACACATATCCTTTGACAAACTCTATGATTGAGCTTCATGATCAACATTTTTTGATACACAAGTGCTACTCCTTGCAAGAACTAACCCATGTAGGTAGATGGACTCAAATTCCAAGTGGTGCTCCCAACACTTGACGAGCTACATCAACCTTGAGCAACCCACACAAGTTCAACTACATGGTCAACACCACTAACCAAGGTTTGTTTTCCATCTTAGAGAAGCTTTACTCCGAGTCATGAGCTAAAGCAACTCGAC
Source organism: Aegilops longissima (assembly GCA_021605205.1). NCBI lineage: Eukaryota > Viridiplantae > Streptophyta > Magnoliopsida > Poales > Poaceae > Aegilops > Aegilops longissima. The sequence goes on from CM038681.1 coordinate 573,708,799, forward strand.
AAGATGTGAATACATCAAGATGCTTAAACGAAAAATGGTAACCCCATTTTGAGCTTAAACGATGAGTATGACCTATGATCAAGTGATCTCACTTGACTCCTAAGTCAATATAATCTAACATAGGTGACTTTGTCGCCGACCATCTCTAGATGAAGTTCTCTCGTGTTCTTTTCTATGTTTTTGCATTTCTCTCATGCACATTTGTTTCCCCTTTCAAAAAAAACTTCATCTAGATTCCTTTCTTTTCTTTTCAGTTGCTCTGCATTTCCTGCATCAAATTCTTTGCATATCATTCAGTAAATTCCTTGCAAATCTTTGTGAGATCTTACTAGTCTAGTGAGCTGAGGTGACAAGTGTTTTTCTCTGCGATGAACTCGGTTTCACCGATTTGTTGTTTTCGGTCCAACCGAATCCTTTCGGTACAACCGAAGCATACCACTCGGTGCCACCGATTTCACAACAGGAAAAACAGCTTGCCACTTATTTCGAGTTTTCTTGATCCAGCTCCACTCAATGAATCTTGTCCTCTACAAGCATCACATTTTTTATCTAGTGCTTTGTGTTGTGACTCAAGGACCAAACCCATTCACAACAAATTCCAGAAGACCCTTCTTGGAAATTGATGTCAAAGGGGGAGAGAGAGATCACATAAAAGCTTATCACTTCCAAGAGAGTATTACTTCCACAGGGGGAGAAAGAGATCTCCAGGGGGAGAGAATACTCAAGTAGAAAGTATTTATCAAGGATCCCAGATGCTTGATGTTCAAGAGGAGAGATGCCACATGTCTTCTTGAGGGGAAAGACATGTTCATATGTGCTTATTTGCATTAGCTCTGTTCATTTATATCTTTCACTCTGATTTTCATTCCCTATCTTCTCCCAATATCCCATGCTAGATTCAGGGGAGCAAGACATCTAAGGAAAGAAATCATTTAAATTCATTGCATATCTTTACCCTTGGGGACATGTCTAATCCAATGTGGTACTTAGTACTCACTCTCTACATGTCATCCCAGTCTTCGTATTCTTGTGGTTTCTTCTGTTTGCTCTGGCTAGTAGATGTACCTGTGTTATCTAACCTTGTTTGTGCAGGTTCATTCCATCCTAAGCCAACTCAGGACTACAAGGTAAGTATATGCATCACAATCATGTGTATGAGGAATTCTTGCTGATGTACATACTGTTTGCAAGAAGGACTCATGAGCATGAAGGTATTTTCTTTAATATTATTTGCTCTGATGCATATGGACAAGATACATGTAACACATTGCCTACTCTATCATGGTTATTGCTCTCACATGCTTCTATATTCCATATTCACATGATTGCATACATGTAGGGGGAGCCTATGCTTGTTACATGTCTTTCCGAAGCTTTACTTGCTACTCTTTATATCTTATTCTAAGGCTTTGATGTATGTTGCCATCAATTACCAAAAAGGGGGAGATTGAAAGCACAAGTGCTCCCTTGGTGGTTTTGGTAATTAATGTCAACATATCTCTTGTTGGACTAACACTTTTATCTAGTATGTTTCAGATAAGTTCAACAATGGAGTGGCATGGACTAAAGGATGTTTCAGATAAGTTCAACAATGAAGGGCAAGGAGATCGCCTACTTCGTGAAGATCTACTGCTAGTGAGGCAAGTCCTTCGTGGGCGACGGCCATGGTGGGATAGACAAGGTTTCTTCTTCATGGACCCTTCGTGGGTGGAGCCCTCCGTGGACTCGTGCAACCGTTACCCTTCGTGGGTTGAAGTCTCCATCAACGTGGATGTACGATAGCACCACCTATCGGAACCACGACAAAAACATCCGTGTCTCCAATTGCGTTTGAATCCTCCAAAAACCTTCTCTTTACATTCTTGCAAGTTGCATACTTTACTTTCCGCTGCTCATATACTCTTTGCATGCTTGCTTGTTATGTATTGTGAATGTTAAACTTGTGCTTAAACTCTACTTAAACCTAAAGAAGTTGAAAACTGCAACTTTGGTACTTAGTGTCTAATCACCCCCCCCCCCCTCTAGACACCTCTTCTCAAGATCCTACAGATATCCTCCTCTGTGACAGAGGAAGCCACCCACCGGCCTCGAGGGCTAGGTTCGGACATGACTGGGAAGCTCGGAGCAATTAAGTTGAAACCTTGGGTGCTGGAACTCGAGGTTGGAAAGGTTGAGGAAAGAGTTGGCGTAGAGGAGAAAGACGGGTCTGTGTCCCTTTATGAAGGCAATGAATATCAAACACCTCCTCCTAGGCCTTAAAACGTCCTATTTCCAAGGAATCATGCCAACAGAACGGTTGGATTACCCACACCCGTATTGATGAGAATCCCGCAATAAAGGGACACGATCTCTGTTTTGACAAGACGTGCCAATGAAACCACATCTCAAAATATGGAGGGCCAGGCTGAAAAACGGTTCGAAATAATGACCGGGCGGCGACGTGATGTCACGCTACAAAAAGTTGTCAGCTGATTGGACTCGTGAAATATTAAACTCTCTGCGGTTGTGTGTGGTACTAGTTTTGCAGAGCCGAACACGTCTTCTATGTTCGAAGGATGCTTTGGAGTATTTGGAGGAGGAACCCGCCTTGCAATGCAGAAGACAATCTGTGCACCGGACACCTCGTCATTGAAGCCTGGTTCAGGGGCTACTGAGGGAGTCCTGGATTAAGGGGTCCTCGGGCGTCCGGACTACGTAACATGGACCGGACTGATGGGTCGTGAAGATACAAGACAGAAGACTCTCTCCCGTGTCCGGATGGGACTCTCCTTGGCGTGGAAGGCAAGCTCGGCGTCCAGATATGAAGATTCCTTTCTCTGTAACCGACTTTGTACAACCCTAGTCCCCTCCGGTGTCTATATAAACCAGAGGGTTTAGTCCATAGGAAAAATCATAATCATACAGGCTAGACTTTTAGGGTTTTAGCCATTAGGATCTCGTGGTAGATCAACTCTTGTAATACTCATATTCATCAAGATCAATCAAGCAGGAAGTAGGGTATTACCTCCATAGAGAGGGCCCGAACCTGGGTAAACGTCGTGTCCCCCGTCTCCTGTTACCATCGACCTTAGACGCACAGTTCGGGACCCCCTACCCGAGATCCGCTGGTTTTGACACCGACAGGGATACTTTCGCCAAGCCAGTTTCAAAACTCCAAGGTAAGAAAGACCTTTACTTTCACAATGCTCAAGCAGCTGCTAGAAAAGATACGAAGAGGGCTTTTGGGATTTTGCAAGCCCAATTTGCTATTGTGCGAGGACCGGCTAGGTTTTGGTATAAAGATATCCTATGATACATCATGATAGCCTGCTTGATCTTGCATAATATAATCATAGAGAAAGAGCATGGACAAGATTTGGACTATAGCAAGTATGAACTCATGGGTATCCCGGTTTTGCCATGTCGGGTGCAAGACTGTCTCCATCACTTTCTTGAGGTGGAAGATGACTTTCAAGATGATCTTCGAAAAGATGTGATGGAGGAGTAGTGGGCATGGCACAGGCGACAACGAGCATAGATTGCATCTCTATGTCTGTGTCATTTGTCTACTAAACTTTGTTGTTGAGCTTCATGAACAATTTATGTTGTGGATTTGATGAGCGATGTAATAATTTGTTGAACTATGCAGCAATTTGTAGTTTGTTTGAAATTCTTTGAGATGCATCTGTATTATCTGTGTGCAATATGTATATGCAATGTTGTTGGAGACGGACACTTCTTGTGCCCAAAAAAACACCTTCTCGTGCATAATTTCTTTTTCTCCACCAACTTTTCGTGCCTAAAATAAGGCAGTTGTTGGAGATGCTCTAAATCAGACCATACATGTCCATCCACGGCCAGCCGCCAGAGCTGATTCGACCAATTGTCGTTGCCAGCTGTGCATGAAAACACCGAAAAGAGCGTACATTCCTAGACTCTTGGGTCTCAAGGCCAAAATGCTTGTGTCGACGGCCATGAACGTGAGTCGTGATAATCTAACATCTTGTTCATTGATAGTCAGAATGATTGTGAGGCCCTAGCTTTCCAAAAAAAAAGGTGCCACCCTTTCAGAGCAACTCTAGCAGATGCCACAAAACCTCGTCGGCTTATACATCTCAAACATATTTATAATTTTATTGTTAAATGCTATTATATTATCACTTTTATATACTTTTTATTGCAATTTATATTATTTTTGGACTAACCTATTAGTCTAGTGTCCAGTGTCAGTTCCTGTTTTTTGCTTGCCTTTGGTTTTAAACAAAATCAATACCTACAAAGGTCCAAACACGATGCCAATTTTTAATGATTTTTATGGTCCTAAAGGAACACCGGAAGCTTCGAGAGACGTCGAGAGGAGTCACTAGGGCCCCACAAGCCCAGTTGGTGCGGCGAGGGGTGGTCGCGCCACCCAGGCTTGTGTCCCTCTGAGCCACCTCGTCACCTAATTCCACCGCCATAAATTCTTATAAATACTGAAACCATCTGTCGTTCCTTCAGAAGATAAATACTAAAACCATCTGTCGTTCTGGAGCCTTGTTCCACAGTTCTACCGGAAGGGGAAGCCATTGGAGGAGGCCTCTTCATCATCTTTGGTGCCTCCACGGCCATGTGTGAGTATTTCCTTTAGAACCTATGGGTCCATAGTAGTAGCTAGATGGTTCTCTCTCTCTCTCTCTCTCTCTCTCTCTCTCTCTCTCTCTCTTTTGGATCTTTAATATCATGTTCCCCTTCTTCCTTGTGTGATTAGGGTCAATCTGATGTAATTTTGCAGTGTGTTTGTTGGGACATGATGAATTGTGAGTTTATGATCAGATTGTTCATTGAATCTATTTGAATCTTTTGAGATTTTTTTATGTATAATTAAGTAGATATGCATGCTTTCCGATCTATTTGTCTTTTCTGGCCAAGATTGATTGGTAGTTCTTCAAAGGGAGTGGTGCATAGTAGTGAGTTCAATCTCGTGGTGGTTTCTATATCCCAGTGACAGAATGGTGACAAGACACATATTTGTATTGTTACCACTAAGGAGAAAACTTCAGGGTTTTATCTTATTGTTAGGTTTCTTCGTGTCTACATTATGTCATCTTGCTTAAAACGTTGCTCTATCTTTTATGAACTTATAATACTTTGACATGCATGCTGGATAGCAGTCTTGGGATGGAGTAATAGCAGTAAATGCAGTTGGATTAATGTTCTACTTGTCACGAACATAATGTCTATATAAGATTATATCATGAATCTTCATAGTCATACTCGTTGCTATTCTTGTCAAGTGCCCAACTATAATTTGTTACAATGTCGTTTGCCTTATTTTCAAGAGAGATGGTGTTCCACTGTTCTTCCCGGCTCAAGCTAGAAGAGGGCATGCAAATGCATAGACGTTCAACTGGACGGACATTTTCTTCCCGAGGGGACAGGTCCTTACGTTTTTGGAGAAAAAGACTGAAATGGTTTACAGAGAAGGCAATGGCAGTGCAACTGGGGACACCAGCGTGAAGTAACAGAGCCGAAGGAACCTAGCGCCCAATCACAGGTACGTACTTCCGATGCATTTACCTGATTTTACCCCCGAAAATGGCGTGAAAATGTCTCACCGTGTGTGTTGTGTATTTATACGCCCCCTCTGTCGAGTGTTGGTGCTATGATTGTGAAGCGTTCATTGGCTACGCCACCACCAATCCTTCTCCTCGACAGAGCATTCTGTGTGCGTAGTTGATACGTCTCCAACGTATCTATAATTTATGAAGTATTCATGCTATTATATTATCTGTTTTGGATGTTTATGAGCTTTATTAAACACTTCTATATTATTTTTGGGACTAACCTATTAACCCAGAGCCCAGTGCCAGTTCCTATTTTTCCCTTGTTTCAGTGTTCCGCAGAAAAGGAATATCAAACGGAGTCCAAACGGAATGAAACCTTCGGGAGATTTATTTTTGGAACGGAAGCAACCTAGAAGACTTGGAGTGTATGCAAGGGAAGCAACGAGGAAGGCACGAGGCAGGGGGCGCGCCCTCCACCCTCGTGGATCCCCTAACCGACTTCTTTCGCCTATATATATCCATATACCCTAAAAACTTCGGGGAAAAGAAGAGATTGGGAGTTCCGCCGCCGCAAGCCTCTGTAGCCACCAAAAACTAATCGGGACCCTGTTCCGGCACCCTGTCGGAGGGGGGATCCATCACCGGTGGCCATCTTCATCATCCCGGCGCTCTCCATGACGTGGAGGGAGTAGTTCACCCTCAGGGCTGAGGGTATGTACCAGTAGCTATGTGTTAGATCTCTCTCTCTCTCTCTCTCTCTCTCTCTCTCTCTCTCTCTCTCTCTCTCGTGTTCTTGAGATGATACGATCTTGATGTATCGCGAACTTTGCTATTATAGTTGGATCTTATGATGTTTCTCCCCCTCTCCTCTCTTGTAATGGATTGAGTTTTCCCTTTGAAGTTATCTTATCGGATTGAGTCTTTAAGGATTTGAGAACACTTGATGTATGTCTTGCATGTGCTTATCTGTGGTGACAATGGAATATTCACGTGATCTACTTGATGTATGTTTTGGTGATCAACTTGCAGGTTCCGTAACATTGTGAACTTATGCATAGGGGTTGGCACACATTTTCGTCTTAACTCTTCGGTAGAAACTTAATTTGGGCACTCTTTGAAGTTCTTTTTGTTGGTTGAATAGATGAATCTGAGATTGTGTGATGCATATCGTATAATCATACCCACAGATACTTGAGGTGACATTGGAGTGTCTAGGTGACATTAGGGTTTTGGTTGATATGTGTCTTAAGGTGTTATTCTAGTACGAACTCTTGAATAGATCGATCCGAAAGAATAACTTTGAGGTGGTTTCGTACCCTACAATAATCTCTTCGTTTGTTCTCCATTATTAGTGACTTTGGAGTGACTCTTTATTGCAGGTTGAGGGATAGTTATATGATCCAATTATGTTATTATTGTTGAGAGAACTTACACTAGTGAAAGTATGAACCCTAGGCCTTGTTTCAACGCATTGCAATACCATTTGTGCTCACTTTTATAGCTTGATACCTTGCTGTTTTCATATTTTCAGATTACAAAAACCTATATCTACCATCCATATTGCACTTGTATCACCATCTCTTCGCCGAACAAGTGCACCTATACAATTACCATTGTATTGGGTGTGTTGCGGACACAAGAGACTCTTTGTTATTTGGTTGCAGGGTTGTTTGAGAGAGACCATCTTCATCCTACGCCTCCCACAGATGGGTAAACCTTAGGTCATCCACTTGAGGGAAATTTGCTACTGTCCTACAAACCTCTGCACTTGGAGGCCCAACAACGTCTACAAGAAGAAGGTTGCGTAGTAGACATCAAGCTCTTTTCTGGCGCCGTTGCCGGGGAGGTGAGTGCTTGAAGGTATATCTTTAGATCTTGCAATCGAATCTTTTAGTTTCTTGTTTTATCACTAGTTTAGTTCATAAAATAAAACTACAAAAAAATGAAATTGAGTTTGCCTCATACGCTTCATCTTTTTAATATCTTTTGTGAGTATGATGGAAAGGAAAATTGTGCCAAAGTGTTAGAATAAGAATGCATTAAAATGTTTGGCACTAAATCTTTGAATGATGAGCATGATTGTAATGTTGTTAGTATGAACTCCTTGAATATCCATGGTACTAATGATGATTGCACTAGTCATGATGAAAATATTTCTTATAAGCATGTCAATTTTTGTGGAGTGCATAGAGTTTGCAAATACATACCAAAAATGGAAGATATATTTTGTAAGAGGCACAAGTACTTAGAAACTAAATGGTTGCAAGAGAGGCTAAATGTTAGTGCTGAAAATTTAAAATATCTTAGCCATACTTGTGAACTTTCCAATGAACATGGTCATTTAAATATCAAATGCAAATTGTTTCATGATCGAATCGTGTCCAAAAATTGTGATGACTTGATTTCCCTTGCACATCATAATGAACTTAGTATGCTTTTGGGTTATGAAGAATTGAAACGTCAAACTAAGTTTATTCCAGCATATAACCTCGAGAAATTCCTCGATATTGATCTAGAAGAAATTTATATGTATTGTGCGGTGAATTGCATTGAAAATCCTTATATTTCCAACTACATAAAGAAAATAAAACAAATAGAAGATGAAGAGAATACTAATGAAAGGGAAGAGACTTCCCAATATTCTCCTATTATTTCTTATGATGAATCAGGTAACGAGGAGGAGCCTTCTATTCAACCAATCTCATTAATAAGGAGCTCCAAAAAGAGGATTGAACCCACACATGATGTGAAGAAGAAAAAGAAAAAAACGGAGAAGCAAAGGTAGAAAGGTATATCTCCCAAATGATGTTGCTCCTATTACTCATTGTGATCATGATAATTGCTATACTATTGTTGCTATCCATACTAGTAATGATGAGAGTGATTATGCTTATGATATGAAAAGGCCCAAGCTTGGGGATGCTATGTTTGATGAAGATGATGTTTTTGAGAATATATTTGCTGAAATTAATGTTTTTCCCAAGCTTGGGGATGCTATGTTTAATGAAGATGAAATTTTTAGCCTCCCAAGTTTTGATATGCAAAGCTGTTATGATGATAGCATGCCTTCTACCTATGATGATTATATTGATGAAAGTGGGTTTGGAAGAGTGTCAACTTCAGGAAGTAATGATCCCACTATTTTGGAGGATGTTGAATCTTATAATATTTATGAAAGTGGATTTGGAGAGGTCGTGACTTTATTTAGTAATGATTCCACTATCTTGGAAGAGGTTTCAATCGATTATGATGAGAACAAAGTTGCTACTTATGATGATTATTGTGATGAAACTTATGCTATAAAAAGTAGTGATGATTATATTTATAAAATTTGTCATGATTATGATTACCCTTTTTCTGAACATTAATCTTTTAATGTGGAAATAATTTATAGTATTCAAGTCTCTTATGATACTCCCACTATTCCGAATGATAAGAATTTTGCTTATGTGGAGAGTAGTAAATTTTCTATGCAAGTAGATCATGAAAAGAATGCTTTATGTGCTGGTTATATTGTTGAATTCATTCATTATTCTACTGAAAATTATTATGAGGGAGTAATATATGATTGTAGGAATTGCAATAATATCAAGTTTCCTCTCTATGTGCTTAAAATCTTGAAGTTATGCTTGTTTTACCTTCCTATGCAAATTGATTCTTGTTCCCATAAGTTGTTTGCTCACAAAATCCCTATGCATAGGAAGTGGGTTAGACTTAAATGTGCTAGCCATATTCTTCATGATGCTCTCTTTGTGTTTCAATTCTTATCTTTTATGCGAGCATCATTGAAATCATCATGCCTAGCTAGGGGCGTTAAAACGTTAGCGCTTGTTGGGAGGCAACCCAACTTTATTTTAGTTTCTTGTTTTTTGGTTCTGTTTAGGAATAAATAATCTATATAGCCTCTGGTTAGATGTGGTTTTAAGTTTTAATTAGTGTTTGTGCCAAGTAAGACCTATAGGATCTTCTTGGATGATAGTTATTTGATCTTGCTGAAAATTCCAGAAACTTTCTCACGAAAAAATTGTTAAAAATCACCAGAACGTGATAAAATACTTATTCCAATTGCAGTAGATCAAGAAACAAATTATATAGGTCGTCCTATTTTGGTAGATTTTTCTGAGTTCCAGAAGTTTGCGTTAGTTACAGATTAGTACAGACTGTTCTGTTTTTGACAGATTCGGTTTTCTATGTGTTGTTTGCTTATTTTAATGAATCTATGAGTAGTATCGGAGGGTATGAACCATAGAGAAGTTGGAATACAGTAGATATTACACCAATATAAATAAAGAATGAGTTCATTACAGTACCTTGAAGTGGTGTTTTGTTTTCTTTCGTTAACGGAGCTCACGAGTTTTCTGTTGAGTTTTGTGTTGTGAAGTTTTCAAGTTTTGGGTAAAGATTCGATGGACTATGGAATGAAGAGTGGCAAAAGCCTAAGCTTGGGGATGCCCAAGGCACCCCAAGGTAATATTCAAGGACAACCAAGAGTCTAAGCTTGGGGATGCCCCGGATGGCATCCCCTCTTTTGTCTTCGTTCATCAGTAACTTTACTTAGAGCTATATTTTTATTCATCACATGATATGTGTTTTGCTTGGAGCGTAATTTTATTTTATTTGCTTTGCTTGCTGTTTGAATAAAATACCTAGATCTGAAATTCTTAAATGAGAGAGAGTCTTCACATAGCTACATAATTATTTAACTACTCATTGATCTTCACTTATATCTTTTTGGAGTAGTTTGTCATTTACTCGTGTGCTTCACTTATATCCTATGAGTAAATGGTTGAATGATTTGAATGTCATAAATCTGAAATTGTATATGTTTCATATGCCTTTCCCATGGGTAGTAATGCCTTCACATATAAGAAGTAGAGGTGGTAGATTTATTGAAGGTTAGAGAACATTGTATTGGTCACTTGAACAATTCATGAAAGAATATTGAAGGAAGAGAGATTTCACATATAAATATACTATCTTGGACATATTCTATGATAGTGAGCCCCATTAATTATTCTCAAACCTGAGCAAATTAGTTGAAGTTGGACAAGGAAAACAACATAATGAGTTATGCTTGGGTATATTTGTATAGAAGTTATATTGTTATGGATCCTCTAACATGTGGTGCTTGCTATTTAGAATCCTTTGCTAGCCAAACATCTGTACTAAGTGGGAATACTGCTTGTGCATCCAAATTCCTTGAACCAAGTTTCTTCCATGAGTGTCCATCATATCTACCTATATGCGGTATTTACCTGCCGTTCCAAGTAAATTTGCATGTGCCAAACTCTAAACCTTCAAATAATAATCTGTTTTGTATGCCCGAATCGCTCATGTAGCGACTAGGGGCTGTCAGTATCTTCCATGCTAGGTGGGTTATTATCATGATGAGTGAACTCCGCTCGTCATTCACGAGAAAATGGCTGGTTACTGGGATGCCCAGTCCTATGATCAAAAGATCAAAAACAAAATTCGTAAATAATTTAAACAAAACTACCCCAGGAATGTTGATAGTTGGACGGCGCCCGTTGTTTCGGACAAGCTGTGGAGTGTGAATGTTGGTGGAGGGGGAGTAAAAACTTTACCTTTCTGCGTGGGAACCGCCTATAATGTATCTAGTATCAAAGATATTGGGAACTCTTGGTTGTTATGTTGACAATGAAAGCATACCTCTCAAAATTATTTTCATCTCTATTTTTGCTTCGAGCTCTGGCACCTCTGCAAATCCCTGCTTTCCTCTGCGAAGGGCCTATCTTTTACTTTTATGCAAGAGTCAGTAGTATTCCTTCTCATTCCAACCCACTCTTTAGTTGGCAAGCATCATGTGATGGAAAGATCTAAGCATATATGGCCATTCAAATATATTTGAGCATGAATTATTACTGTTGACATTACCCTTGAGGTAACATGTTGGGAGGCGAGACATTAAGCCCCTATCTTTCTCTGTGTTCGATGAATACTATTTGTTCTAAAAATATGCTTTGAGTGGTAGCAATCATGGAAGACTAAATAATAGTTGAGTATGTGAAGTTTGTTGAATCAAAACTCTGACATAGACTCTTACTGAAAATAAGATGAATTGTAATTGTTTGATGACTAATAACACGGTTTGTTAGTTTTCAAGAAAGTTTATGATCTATACTTTAACATGTGAATAGTTTGTTACTTCATCATGAAAAGTTCTATGAGTTGAGCTACTGTTATGACATATAATGATGCTAGAAAAGATGATTGAAATTATCATTGATCAAACTTGTGCACCTGCTAGCATTCACACTTCATAAATTCTTTCTTTTATCATTTACCTACTCGAGGACGAGCAGGAATTAAGCTTGGGGATGTTGATACGTCTCCAACGTATCTATAATTTATGAAGTATTCATGCTATTATATTATCTGTTTTGGATGTTTATGGGCTTTATTAAACACTTTTATATTATTTTTGGGACTAACCTATTAACCCAGAGCCCAGTGCCAGTTCTGTTTTTCCCTTGTTTCAGTGTTTCGCAGAAAAGGAATATCAAACGGAGTCCAAACGGAATGAAACCTTCGGGAGAGTTATTTTTGGAACGGAAGCAACCCAGAAGACTTGGAGTGTACGTAAGGGAAGCAACAAGGAAGGCACGGGGAAGGGGGGCGCGCCGTCCATCCTCGTGGGCCCCTCGTGGCTCCCCTGACCGACTTCTTTCGCCTATATATATCCATATACCCTAAAAACTTCGAGGAACATAAGAGATCAGGAGTTCCGTCGCCGCAAGCCTCTGTAGCCACCAAAAACTAACCGGGACCCTGTTTCGGTACCCTGCCGGAGGGGGGATCCATCACCGGTGGCCATCTTCATCATACCGACGCTCTCCATGACGAGGAGGGAGTAGTTCACCCTCGGGGCTGAGGGTATGTACCAGTAGCTATGTGTTTGATCTCTCTCTCTCTCTCTCTCTCTCTCTCTCTCTCGTGTTCTTGAGATGATACGATCTTGATGTATCACGAGCTTTGCTATTATAGTTGGATCTTATGATGTTTCTTCCCCTCTCCTCTCTTGTAATGGATTAAGTTTTCCCTTTGAAGTTATCTTATTGGATTGAGTCTTTAAGGATTTGAGAACACTTGATGTATGTCTCGCATGTGCTTATCTGTGGTGACAATGGGATATTCACGTGATCTACTTGATGTATGTTTTGGTGATCAACTTGCGGGTTCCGTAACATTGTGAACTTATGCATAGGGGTTGGCACACGTTTTCGTCTTGACTCTCCGGTAGAAACTTTGGGGCACTCTTTGAAGTTCTTTATGTTGGTTGAATAGATGAATATGAGATTGTGTGATGCATATCGTATAATCATACCCACGGATACTTGAGGTGACATTGGAGTATCTAGGTGACATTAGGGTTTTGGTTGATATGTGTCTTAAGGTGTTGTTCTAGTACGAACTCTTCAATAGATCGATCCGAAAGAATAACTTTGAGGTGGTTTCACCCTACAATAATCTCTTCGTTTGTTCTCCGCTATTAGTGACTTTGGAGTGACTCTTTATTACATGTTGAGGGATAGTTATATGATCCAATTATGTTATTATTGTTGAGATAACTTGCACTAGTGAAAGTATGAATCCCAGGCCTTGTTTCAACGCATTGCAATACCGTCTGTGGTCACTTTTATCGCTTGCTACCTTGTTGTTTTTATATTTTCTGATTACAAAAACCTATATCTACCATCCATATTGCACTTGTATCACCATCTCCTCGCCGAACTAGTGCACATATACAATTTACCATTGTATTGGGTGTGTTGGGGACACAGGAGACTCTTTGTTATTTGGTTGCAGGGTTGTTTGAGAAAGACCATCTTCATCCTATGCCTCCCACGGATTGATAAACCTTTGGTCATCCACTTGAGGGAAATTTGCTACTGTCCTACAAACCTCTGCACTTGGAGGCCCAACAACGTCTACAAGAAGAAGGTTGCGTAGTAGACATCAGTAGTACCATTTCTTGGCTAGCTCTGTCCATGGAGAAGGAGCGCGGCGCTGAAGAAAGGACGATGAAGCAGAGCAAGCCGCCGCTGAGGCGTGGCGGAGTCATGAGGAGCATCGCCAAACTCCTCTGCTTTTGTGGCACTCCTGCAGAAGGTTAGAAGACCTTGGAGCTGCTTAAGCTGGCGCGTATAACATAATGGTTCTCTGTGTGTGTGTGTGTGTGTGTGTGTGTGTGTGTGTGTGTGTGTGTGTGTGTGTGTGTGTGTTTCAGGGTATGTGTATGTCTGTATGTGGGCTTCTTTTCTGTCGAAACTTGTGTGTGCATCAGTTATTGTTTTCGGGGTACCTTAAGCAAAGTTATTCTTGTCGGGGACTGTGGATTACATTTGGTGATGCTACTGTTATGATGGGCTTCCCCTTTAAAAAAATTTGTTACGTTGGGTTGTCACTGCGTTCGAATATGAAGGATTGGAGTATCACCAAAGAAATAGCTATGGACAGAGGTGCGTGGAAGCTTATTCATGTGTCAGAACCATGAGTTGGTCGCGAGATCTTATGAGTGTCACCTCTAGTCTACCCCAACTTGTTTGGGACTAAAGGATTTGTTGTTGTTGTTGTTGTTGTTGTTGTTGTTGTTGTTGTTGTTGTTGTTGTTGTTGTTGTTGTTTGTTGCTCTTTGTTTCTTTATTCTTTGTTCTGTTGCTTTATTCTTTGTTCTTTGTTGTTGTTGTTCGTGTCACACATGTAAACCGAAAAACATTGGTAATGTATATTTTTCGTAACCTATAGTTGTGCTTATGTTGTTGTTCACTCTATTTAGCAAACAATTGATCTGAACTGGTCAGTTGCAACGATAATGATACAAGAGCATGGTACTAATAGATCACCTGTGGAGGCTTTGATCAGTGAAATTAAACGTTTGCTCCAAGGTGATAGAGAGTTTAAAATTGTTGCTATTTCTCGTGATTGAAACATTGTTAGCCATATACTTGCCCAGTTGGGGCGTACTTCTCTACATGCAACTGTCTGGTTGCGCTCAGGTCCTGATGAGATTGTAAGAGCAACTCCAACGAGGCGACCCAAACGGACGACGCTTTTGTCCGCTTTTTGTCCGTTTGGGTCGACCGCCCGCCCGGCGTTCGCACTGTTTTAGATTTGGATCGGCAGTGCGCCCAACGCACCGACCCATATGTGCCGGCGTGGCCGGCTGGCTGCCTTATTTTAACAAATAGCTCATTTTTACATTATTTCACACACAACTTTTACATTCAAACATATAGTCGAATAACATAGTTTCAACCGCAAAAATAGCATAGTTTTACAAGCCGGATAAAAATAAAAATGTCTCTCATAGTTTTGCAAGCCGAATAAAGAAGATACATCTATTAGTTGCCAACATGAGCCCACATATGCTCAAACAAATCATTTTGCAGTTGTACGTGAGTTTCCCAATCACTCATGTCATGATGAAATTGGGTGAACTGTTCAAACGTTGCCGCTCCTCCATGCTCAGGCACAACATTCTCACCTTGAAACTGAAACCCTTGATCGTACAGACATTTCGGGCGCTCATCTTCTATGATCATATTGTGCATGATCACACAAGCAGCCATCACCTCCCACAGTTTTTGCATGCTCCAAGTATTAGCAGGATACCGAGCGATGCCCCATCGAGATTGCAAAACACCAAAGGCACGCTCGACGTCCTTCCTAGCACTCTCTTGCTCTTGGGAAAATCTTTTCCTCTTCTCTCCGATAGGTTTGGGGATTGTCTTCACAATAGTGGTCCATTGAGGATAGATACCGTCACCCAGGTAGTATCATTTGTCGTAGTTGTGGCCGTTGATAGTAAAGTTCACCGGTGGGCTTTTGCCTTCGGCAAGCCTAGCAAACATCGGCGAGCGCTGAAGCACGTTGATATCATTGTGTGATCCGGCCATGCCAAAGAAAGAGTGCCAGATCCAGAGATCTTGAGACGCCACAACCTCTAGTATGACAATGCAAACCCTGACATGGCCCTTATACTGCCCTTGCCAAGCAGCAGGGCAGTTCTTTCACTCCCAGTGCATGCAGCCTATGCTGCCAAGCATCCCTGGGAAGCCCCTGCTAGCATTCATCGCCAACAAACGGGTTGTATCTTCAGATGTCGGCTCTCTCAATTACCCAGGGCCAAACACAGCAATAACAGCCTTGCAGAACTTATACAAGGAGTCTAGGCATGTAGACTCGCTCATGCGGACGTACTCGTCAATGAGATCACTGGGCACTCTGTATACAAGCATTCGGATGGCGGCAGTGCATTCCTGATAAGAGGAGAAACCAATCTTTTCAACGGCATTCTCTTTGCACTCGAAATAGTCATCATAGTCGACCACCCCCTCTCTAATACGGTTGAAAAGATGCCTACTCATACGGAAACGGCGGCGTAATTTCGGATGTTTGAACAACGGATTTGTTGTATCAAAGTAGTCATTCCAAAGAAGAAAATGCCCGCTCTCTCGATTGCGATTCAACGCCCGAAGGTGGCCCTGAATGGAGCCACGGAACAACGGCTGCTGGCTATTGAGGTGGTGATGGACCAACACGACAGCCAATATCTCCTCCTCGTTATCGGACGATGAATCATCGGAGTCGCAAAGGAAATTGTGAAAAAAGAACTCGTCGGCGGAGTCCATTTTGTACCTTGGCAAACTGCCGAGCAGCTTGCGGGCGTCGAGAAGGAGACGGCCGGCGAAGGGAGTCGCGGCGCGCACGGACCACCTAGCTGCCCTGCCGGCATCCGACGAGCGTGCCGGTAAGGATCTGGCCGGGGCGGTGAGGCGGCTTCTTGGTCGCGGTCGCGGCTATGTCGGGGGGGAGCGGGGGTGGGAAGCTATCGGTTCCCCGGCGGCAAGACGGCGGTGGCGGGCGACGTGGGAGGTGGCGGCGTTGCAGAGCGGATGTTGCGGCGCCGGCAGCTGGCAGAGTCACTGGAAAAAATGGGCGGCGGCGGCGAAAGAGGCGGGGCTAGGGTTTGCTGTTGGATGGGGGGAGGCCAATGTGCCACTGACCAGTGGGTCCGGGGGAAGGAGAAGGCGAGCGCGCGCGTCCGTCTCGTGTCCGCGCCGATGCAAATTCGGCTGAAAAATGGCCGGGAATGGGTCGCCCGCGGACGAAAAGCGGAAGCGCGTCCGTTTGAGTCGACGCGTTGGACCGACTTTTGTGTCCGCGCCGACCCAAACGGACGTCGGCGGACGAAATGGGTCACTCCGTTGGAGTTGCTCTAAACTTCTGTGGCCAAATCATTTATTAACATAATTTATTTTACCCGCAAAAAATTTTGATCTGAGCTGGCCCAAAATCAGGCTACTAGATTCAGGCTTTTTAGTTAAACGAATGAATTATGAGCCAGTCGACCAGTCTATAGCCATGGCACCTGTAACCCAACATTTCCAGGTAAGACGTTGACCAATCGTGTCCATCCATGGTCAACCGCCATCCCTGATTCGACCTATTTTTGTTGCCAGACGGACATGAAAAGATAAAAAAGAGCAAGAGAAACTTTCCGTATATATTCCACTCTCCGGTCTCAAGGACCCTAAATGCCTGTGCGTCGATGTCGACCACGTGAGCAGTATGGGGTTGTTTGGTTAGTGCCCAGGGCAACCGTGCCAAATCAGGTTTGCGGCCGCAGGCGAGCCAACGCATGGGCATAAAGACTGAATAGGTTGTAAACTAGTGATCAAAAAATTGACATCGGAAAGAAAAGCCGACACCAATCCAAACCCCTTCAAAGTTTGGTGGTCAGCTACAAAATTTTGCATGGTAGCTCCCATCGCACATCCGAACAGACCCTAACATGATTAGTGGAGCCCAATCATCAGTTATCATAGGTTGTACTCTTTATACTCCCTCCGTCCCAAAATAAGTGTCAACTTTTTATTAACTCTAGTACCAAGTTGTACTAAGTTTGAGACATTTATTTTAAAACGGAGGAAGTAATATGTTACACTCGCCCGTTTTCAGAATCTAATCAAATCATATGGGTGTCACTTGTTGCCCTGTTCAACTCCTCTCGGTCAATCTAGCCCTTTGTTTCAGTGATATTGAATTATTGATAGCCTCTTCATGAAGAAAGGGAGCCCCTACAACGACTAGAAGACGAAGAAACCTAGCAAGTCGCTAAGGCGCAACGGAGTTCTCGGGAGCATCATGAAACTCCTCTGCTTCTGCAGTGCTTTTGTGGAAGGTTTGCTCTATTTTTATTCTCCTTTGACGAAACAATCATTATATGGTAATTTTCAGTTAATAAAGATAAAACATGTAGAAACAAGCTACAAGATTACAAAAGGAGAAATAAAAGATCTATCTGATTCCTATTTTCCTGACATGATAAAAGTTAACAGGGTTATGTAAAGCGAGACTACCTCCCCTTAAATCAAGGAATCTGTTGATCATGCATGTATCTTGATGATTTTTCGTTATCTACCTATAGCTTAGTGATTATCCATTTATTCAAAGAGTCAGCTTTACTCTGCTTTAATCTGTATGTCACTATTGTGTGGGCTTCTTGAAAATTGTACCTTCTGCTTTGAACATAAGTTGGTGTGTTTATAAATATCTTGTCTACTTTTTATATCCAAGTATTCCAGCATCCCGTTATGATGATATCCATAGAAACGTCCTTAGGTAGCAACTGAATAAAACTCCATCAGAAAAGGAAATACATCTTCTTTAAGTGGTACTACTGAGTGCCAGCATTGAATAGCAAATGAATCCCATGATAGACGAAGAAATGTTTCTTAAGCTTCATCTGAACATAAGGAGCAATATGCTCATGCGGAAGGTCATCTAGCTCCTTGTAGTTCTCCTTTAAGGATTGTTTGATTCACAGAATTGTAAAAACAAAACAATAAGAACAAACAAATTAATTAATGGCACTTCAACTTGATTTATACATGATTAAAAATATTCAGAAGCACAACCACTAGCTCGGTGGTGGCAGCCCTCGCATCAAATCTTGTCGGGGCTTCACTTACGGCGTTGGATGGTTGTCGGGCCATTGCTTAAGCTGGGTGAGCGGATCTAGGGGCTGTTTGGATCACGCCCCAGTCCGCCCCGCCAATAGTGGGCTCACCAAAAAATTGGCGAAGGAATCCGTTCCCACGGTTTTACCAACTCGCGGGCGCAAAAATTAAACGAAGCTGCCAAAATTTTGGCGTGGTCGCGAAACGTTGGTTTCAATCCAAACGGTCGCCCGGGGTGCTAGTCAACGCTGAAAATTGGTAGGGCGCTCGTCGGCTGTATTCCAAACAGCCCCCTAGCACCCATATGAGCAGATATGGCCCCTCGTGGGAGTGGAAATGACAGAAACTATTGAAAATATGCCCTAGAGGCAATAATATTATACTTCTTCCGTTTCTTTTTAGTCTCCATATAAGATTTGATCAAAGTCAAACTTTACAAAGTTTGACTAACTTTATACCAAAAAAATATCATCATCTACAATACTAAAGTCATATGTTATGAAAATTAATTTCATCATTCATCTAATAATGTTAATTTCATAGTGTGAATGTTGATATATTTTCCTACAAAGCTAGTCAACCTTTGTAAAGTTTGACTTTGACCAATTCTTATATGCGAACTAAAAAGAAACGGAGGGAGTATTATTATATTGGGACATTTACATTTATGCCCCTAATTTGCGCCCACTCTTAGATTTACCCCTAATTTCAAAGCCTGCTCAAATTTGCCCCTCCGCAGTTAGGTGCACTTACAGAAATGCCCTTATGTGCCGTTACCGTCCGGTCAAAGCAGGTCAAAGCCGGTCAAAGGGCTTTGACCATCCTGAAAAAAATAGCAAAAAAAATCTGAAAAATCTGAAAATTTGTGGGATCAAAGATACTCAGATTCGCAAGGTGCGTGCAAATTTTCGTGCTGTTTGAACATTCCAGGAGCTCGTGTCAAAGGAAAAAACAATAAATATGTAAGCATGTGAACAGTAAATTCAAAAAAAATAGCAAGAAAATTCAAAAAAATATGATTTTTTTGGCATCAAAGAGGCTCGGGTCTGCAAGCTGCGTGCAAATTTTGTTGTGTTTGGACATTGGAGGGGCTTGTGGAGAAAAAGACAAAAATTGGCTTGGGAAAAAATGACTATTTTGTTTTTTCTTACTAGAGCACCTCGCATGTCATATTTTTGAGAGAAATTTCCAATCTATTCATCAATCATGGCGGTACAGAGAGCACAACAGGTAATAAAAATTACAACTAGGTCTATGGACTACCTAGCGACGGCTACAAGCACTGGAGCGAGCCGAAGGCGCGCCGCCGTCATCGCCCCTCCATCACCAGAGTCGGGCAAACCTTGTTGTAGTAGACAGTCGGGAAATCGTCGTGCAAAGGCCCCAAAGGACCAACACACCAGCGCAGCAACCATCGCCAATGAAAAGAGTTGTAGATTGGAAAGACTAAACCTGGAACCACACGAACGAAGACGGACAGAAACTGGATCCAAAGAGATCTGCCGAAGACCAGCACCGATCGAATCCCATGAGATCCGACGGAGACACACCTCCACACATCCTCCGACAACGCTATTCGCACCATCGGGGCGGAGATAGGACGTTGGAGACATTATTACTACGGAGAGACATCGCCGCCGCCACACAGCCCCAACCAAGACGTTCAACCTAGCAAAAACAAGAACGGGGTCCCTCCCACCGGTGGGGGGCCGAGATCCTTCGCACCTCCATAGGACAAAGGCCATCGGAGGCGGGGCGGATCCGCGGCGGCGCCGACGGGAGGAGGAAGGAGCCGTTTCTTGTGGAGGAGGAAAGGGTCCTCAATCAGTGTTGACACCTCGCATGTCATTTGATCACAAAAACTTGCAAGCACCTTGTGCACTCAAGCCTCTTTGATGCCAAAAAAATCATATTGTTTTTGAATTTTCTTGCTATTTTATTTCAAATTTACTGTTCACAAGCGTGCAGATTAACTATTTTTCCTCGCCACGAGCTCCTGGAATGTCCAAATAGCACGAAAATTTACACACGCCTTACGCACATGAGTATCTTCGATCTCACAAAATTTTAGATTTTTTAGATTTTTTTGTTGGAGAACGTTGCAGAAAATTAAAATTTTTCCTACGGTTTCACCAAGATCCATCTATGAGTTCGTCTAAGCAACGAGTCAAGGGAGTGAGTTTGCATCTACATACCACTTGTAGATCACGTGCGGAAGCTTTCGAGGGGATGGTGATGATGGAGTCGTACTCGGATCACCGATGACCAAGTGCTGAGCGGACAGCACCTCCGCGTTCAACACACGTGCAGTGACGGGCGCGTCTCCTCCGTCTTGATCCAGCAAGGAGGAAGGAGAGGTTGAGGAAGACAGCTCCACCGGCAGCACGACGGCGTGATGATGGTGGAGTGACAGTTTCTCCGGCAGGCTTCGCCAAGCACACGCGGAGGAGGAGAGGTGTTGGGAGGGAGGGCTGCGCCTTCAAGTTGTGTATACAGCCTCCCTCACCCCTCTATTTATAGGGGAAGGGAGGAGGGGCGGCCCTCTAGATGCATCTAGAGGGGGGCGGCCAAGGGAGGGGCTTGCCCCCAAGCAAGGCGCCCCTTAGGGTTCCCCCTCAACCCTAGGCGCATGGGCCCAAGGGGAGGGGGTGCGCCCAGCCCACCAGGGGCTGGCTGCCTCCCACGCAGCCCAAGTGGCCCCCCGGGAGGGGTGGCCCCTCCCGTTGGTCCTCCGGAACCTTTCCGGTGGCCCTGGTACAATACCGATATGCCCCGAAACTCTTCCGGTGTCCGTTTGACAACTTCCCATATATAAATCTTTACCTCCGGACCATTCCAGAACTCCTCGTGACGTCCGGGATCTCATCCGGACTCGAACAACATTCGGTAATCACATACAAGTCTTCCTAATAACCCTAAGCGTCACCGAACCTTAAGTGTAGACCCTACGGGTTCGGAGACATCTTGAACATGACCGGGACGCTCTCGGTCAATAACAAACAGCGGATCTGGATACCCATGTTGGCTCCTACATGCTCCTCGATGATGTCAGCAGATGAACCACGATGTCGAGGATTCAAGCAACCCGTATATTATTCCCTTTGTCGACGGTATGTTACTTGCGGGACTCGATCGTCGGTATCCCAATACCTCGTTCGGTCTCGTTACCGGCAAGTCACTTTACTCGCACCGTAATGCATGATCCCGTGACCGGACACTTGGTCACTTTGAGCTCATTATGATGATGCACTACCGAGTGGGCCCAAGTGATACCTCTCCGCAATACGGAGTGACAAATCCTGTCTCGATCCGTGTCAACCCAGCAGACACTTTCGGAGATACCGTAATGCACCTTTATAGTCACCCGATTCGTTGTGACGTTTGGTACACCAAAGCATTCCTACGGTATCCGGAGTTACACGATCTCATGGTCTAAGAAAGAGATACTTGACATTGGAAAAGCTCTAGCAAAAGCGAACTACGATCTTGTGCTATGCTTAGGATTGGGTCTTGTCCATCACGTCATTCTCCTAATGGCGTGATCCCGTTATCAATGACATCGATGTCCATAGTCGAAACCATGACTATCTCGTCGACCAACGAGCTAGTCAACTAGAGGCTCACTAGGGACGTATTGTGGTCTATGTATTCACACGTGTATCACGATTTCCGGATGATACAGCTTATAGCATGAATAAAAGACAATTATCATGAACAAGGAAATATAATAATAATGCTTTTATTATTGCCTCTAGGGCATATTTCCAACAGTCTCCCACTTGCACTAGAGTCAATAATCTAGTTACATTGTGATGAATCGAACACCCATAGAGTTACGGTGTTGATCATGTTTTGCCCACGGAAGAGGTTTAGTCAGCGGATCTGCGACATTCAGATCCGTATGCACTGCAAATTTCTATGTCTCCATCTTGAACATTTTCACGGATGGAGTTGAAGCGACGCTGATGTGCCTGGTCTTCTTGTGAAACCTGGGCTCCTTGGCAAGTGCAATAGCTCCGGTGTTGTCACGAGAAGAGTTTGATCAGCCCGACGCATTGGGTATGACTCCTAGGTCGGTGATGAACTCCTTCACCCAAATTGCTTCATGCGCTGCCTCCGAGGCTGCCATGTACTCCGCTTCACATGTAGATCCCGCCACGACGCTCGCTTGCAGCTGCACCAGCTTATTGCTCCACCATTCAACATATACACGTATCCGGTTTGTGACTTAGAGTCATCGGATCGTGTCAAGCTAGCGTCGAAGTAACCCTTCTGACGAGCTCTTCGTCACCTCCATAAACGAAACATGTCCTTTGTCCTTTTCGGTACTTTAGGATATTCTTGACCGTTGTCCGGTGTTCCTTGCGGGATTACTTTGGTATCTTCCTACCAAACTTACGGCAAGGTTTACATCAGGTCAGTACACAGCATGGCATACATAATAGATCCTATGGCTGAAGCATAGGGATGACACTCATCTCTTCTTTATCTTTTGCCGTGGTCGGGCATTGAGCTGAGCTCAATCTCACACCTTGCAATACAGGCAAGAACCCCTTCTTGGACTGATCCATTTTGAACTTCTTCAAAATCTTATCAAGGTATGTGCTTTGTGAAAGACCTATGAGGCGTCTCGATCTATCTCTATAGATCTTGATGCCTAATATATAAGCAGCTTCTCCAAGGTCCTTCATTGAAAAACACTTATTCAAGTAGGCCTTAATGCTGTCCAAGAATTCTATATCATTTCCCATCAAAAGTATGTCATCTACATATAATATGAGAAATGCTCTGAGCTCCCACTCACTTTCCTGTAAACGCAGGCTTCTCCATAAGTCTGCATAAACCCAAACGCTTTGATCATCTCATCAAATCGAATGTTCCAACTCCGAGATGCTTGCACCAGCCCATAAATGGATCGCTGGAGCTTGCATACTTTGTTAGCGTTTTGAGGATCGACAAAACCTTCCGGCTGCATCATATACAGCTCTTCCTTAAGATAACCGTTAAGGAACGCTGTTTTGACGTCCATCTGCCATATCTCATAATCATAGTATGCGGCAATTGCTAACATGATTCGGACGGACTTAAGCTTCGCTACGGGAGAGAAAGTCTCATCGTAGTCAATCCCTTGAACTTGCCGATAACCCTTAGCGACAAGTCGAGCTTTATAGATGGTGACATTACCATCCGCGTCCGTCTTCTTCTTAAAGATCCATTTGTTTTCTATCGCTCGCCGATCATCGGGCAAGTCAGTCAAAGTCCATACTTTGTTTTCATACATGGATTCTATCTCGGATTTCATGGCTTCTAGCCATTTGTTGGAATCTGGGCCCGCCATCGCTTCTTCATAGTTCGAAGGTTCACCGTTGTCTAACAACATGATTTCCAGGACAGGGTTGCCGTACCACTCTGGTGCGGAACGTGTCCTTGTGGACCTACAAAGTTCAGTAGCAACTTGATCCGAAGTACCTTGATCATCATCATTATTTTCCTCTTCAGTTGGTGTAGGCATCACAGGAACATTTTCTGAGCTGCACTACTATCCCGTTCAAGAGGTAGTACTTCATCGAGTTCTACTTTCCTCCCACTTATTTCTTTCGAGAGAAACTCTTTTCCGTAAAGGATCCGTTCTTGGCAACAAAGATCTTGCCCTCGGATCTTAAGTAGAAGGTATACCCAATGGTTTCTTTAGGGTATCCTATGAAGACACTTTTTTCCGACTTGGGTTCGAGCTTTTCAGGTTGAAGTTTCTTGACATAAGCATCACATCCCCAAACTTTTAGAAACGACAGCTTAGGTTTCTTCCCAAACCATAATTCATACGGTGTCGTCTCAACGGATTTAGACGGTGCCCTATTTAAAGTGAATGTAGCTGTCTCTAGAGCGTATCCCCAAAATGATAGCGGTAAATCGGTAAGAGACATCATAGATCGCACCATATCCAATAGAGTGCGATTCGACGTTCGGACACACCGTTACGCTGAGGTGTTCCAGGCGGCGTGAGTTGTGAAAGGATTCCACATTTTCTTAAGTGTGTACCAAATTCGTGACTCAAATATTCTCCTCCACGATCCGATCGTAAGAATTTTATCTTTCGGTCACGTTGATTCTCTACTTCATTCTGAAATTCCTTGAACCTTTCAAAGGTCTCGGACTTGTGTTTCATCAAGTAGACATACCCATATCTACTCAAGTCATCGTGAGAGTGAGAACATAACGATATCCTCCATGAGCCTCAACGCTCATTGGACCGCACACATCGGTATGTATGATTTCCAACAAGTTGGTTGCTCGCTCCATTGTTCCGGAGAACGGAGTCTTGGTCATCTTGCCCATGAGGCATGGTTCGCATGTGTCAAATGATTCATAATCAAGAGACTCCAAGAGTCCATCAGCATGGAGCTTCTTCATGTGCTTGACACCAATGTGACCAAGGCGGCAGTGCCACAAGTATGTGGGACTATCGTTATCAACTTTACATCTTTTGGTATTCACGCTATGAATATGTGTAACACTACGCTCGAGATTCATTAAGAATAAACCATTGACCATTGGAGCATGACCATAAAACAAATCTCTCATATAAATAGAACAACCATTATTCTTGGATTTAAATGAGTAGCCATCTCGCATTAAACGAGATCCGGATACAATGTTCATGCTCAAACTTGGCACCAAATAAAAATTATTAAGGTTCAAAACTAATCCCGTAGGTAAATGAAGAGGTAGCGTGCCGACGGCGATCACATCGACCCTGGAACCATTCCCGACGCGCATCGTCACTTCGTCCTTCGCCAGTCTCCGCTTATTCCGCAGCTCCTGCGTGAGTTACAAATATGAACAACGGCACGGTATCAAATACCCGGGAGTTACTACGAGTCTTGGTAAGGTACACATCAATTACATGTATATCAAATATACCTTTGGTGTTGCCGGCCTTCTTATCCGCTAAGTATTTGGGGCAGTTCCGCTTCAAATGACCCTTCCCTTGCAATAAAAGCACTCGGTCTCGGGCTTGGGTCCATTCTTTGACTTCTTCCGGCAACTTGCTTGCAGGTGCGGCAACCTCCTTGCCGTCCTTCTTGAAGTTCTTCTTGCCCTTGCCCTTCTTGAACTTAGTGGTCTTATTGACCATCAACACTTGATGTTCTTTCTTGATTTCAACCTCTGCTGACTTGACATAGAGAATACTTCAGAATGGTCTTTACCATCCCCGCATATTGTAGTTCATCACAAAGCTCTTGTAGCTTGGTGGGAGCAATGAAGGATTCTGCCAATGACCGCCTCATCAGGGAGGTTAATATTCAGCTGGGTCATACGGTTGTGCAACCCAGACATCTTGAGTATGTGCTCACTAACAGAACTATTTTCCTCCATCTTACAACTATAGAACTTGTCGGAGATGTCATATCTCTCGACCCGGGCGTGAGCTTGGAAAACCAGTTTCAGCTCCTCGAACATCTCATATGCTCCGTGATGCTCAAAACGCTTTTGGAGCCCGGTTCTAAGCTGTAAAGCATGCCGCCTTGAGCGAGGGAGTAATCATCAGCGCGAGACTGCCAAGCATTCATAATGTCTTGGTTCTGCAGGATGGGGCGTCACCTAGCGGTCCTTCTAGGACATATTGTTTCTGGCAGCTATGAGGATGATCCTCAAGTTCGGACCCAGTCCGTATAGTTGCTGCCGTCATCTTTCAGCTTGGTTTTCTCTAGGAAGCGTTGAAGTTCAAGTTGACATGAGCGTTGGCCATTTGATCTACAAGACATATTATGCAAAAGTTTTAGACTAAGTTCATGATAATTGAGTTCATCTAATCAAATTATTTCAATGAACTCCCACTCAGATTAGACATCCTCTAGTCATCTAAGTGTTACACGATCCGAGTCGACTAGGCCGTGTCCGATCATCACGTGAGACGGACTAGTCATCGTCGGTGAACATTCTCATGTTGATCGTATCTTCCATACGATTCGTGTTCGACCTTCGGTCTCCGTGTTCGAGGCCATGTCTGTACATGCTAGGCTCGTCAAGTTAACCCTAAGTGTTTTGCGTGTGTAAATATGTCTTACACCCGTTGTATGTGAGCGTAAGAATCCATCACACCCGATCATCACGTGGTGCTTAGAAGCGACGAACTTTAGCAGCGGTGCACAGTTAGGGAGAACACTTCTTGAAATTGTTGTAAGGGTCATCTTATTTACTACCGTCGTTCTAAGTAAACAAGATGCATAAACATAATAAACATCACATGCAATTATATAGTAGTGACATGATATGGCCAATATCATATAGCTCCATTGATCTCCATCTTCGGGGCTCCATGATCATCTTGTCACCGGCATGACACCATGATCTCCATCATCATGATCTCCATCATTGTGCCTCCATGAAGTTGTCACGCCAACGACTACTTCTACTTCTATGGCTAATGCGTTTAGCAATAAAGTAAAGTAATTTACATGGCGTTCTTCAATGACACGCAGGTCATACAAAATAAAGACAACTCCTATGGCTCCTGCCGGTTGTCATACTCATCGGCATGCAAGTCGTGATTCCTATTACAAGAACATGATCTCATACATCACAATATGTCATTCATCATTCATCACAACTTGGCCATATCACATCACATGACAATTGCTGCAAAAACAAGTTAGACGTCCTCTAATTGTTGTTGCATCTTTTACGTGGCTGCAATTGGGTTCTAGCAAGAACGTTTTATTACCTACGAATAACCACAACGTGATTTTGTCAACTTCTATTTACCCTTCATAAGGACCCTTTTCATCGAATCCGCTCCAACTAAAGTGGGAGAGACAGACACCCGCTAGCCACCTTATGCAACTAGTGCATGTTAGTCGGTGGAACCGGACTCACGTAAGCGTACGTGTAAGGTTGGTCCGGGCCGCTTCATCCCACAATACCGCGGAAGCAAGATAAGACTAGTAGCTGCAAGTAAGTTGACAAGATCCACGCCCACAACAAAATTGTGTTCTACTCGTGCAATAAAGAACTACGCATAGACCTAGCTCATGATGCCACTGTTGGAGAACGTTGCAGAAAATTAAAATTTTTCCTACGGTTTCACCAAGATCCATCTATGAGTTCATCTAAGCAATGAGTCAAGGGAGTGAGTTTGCATCTACATACCACTTGTAGATCACGTGCAGAAGCTTTCGAGGGGATGGTGATGATGGAGTCGTACTCGGATCACCGATGACCAAGTGCTGAACGGACAACACCTCCGCGTTCAACACACGTACGGTACGGGCAACGTCTCCTCCGTCTTGATCCAGCAAGGAGGAAGGAGAGGTTGAGGAATACAGATCCACCGGCAGCACGATGGCGTGATGATGGTGGAGTGACAGTTCTCCGGCAGGGCTTCGCCAAGCACACGCGGAGGAGGAGAGGTGTTGGGGAGGGGAGGGGCTGCGCCTTCAAGTTGTGTATGCAGCCTCCCTCACCCCTCTATTTATAGGGGAAGGGAGGGAGGGGCGGCCCTCTAGATGCATCTAGAGGGGGGCCAAGGGAGGGGCTTGCCCCCAAGCAAGGGGGGCGCCCCCCTTAGGGTTCCCCCTCAACCCTAGGCGCATGGGCCCAAGGGGAGGGTGCGCCCAGCCCACCAGGGCTGGCTGCCTCCCACGCAGCCAAGTGGCCCCCGGGAGGTGGCCCCTCCCGTGGTCCTCCGGAACCTTTTCGGTGGCCCAGTACAATACCGATATGCCCGAAACTCTTCCGGTGTCCGTTTGACAACTTCCCATATATAAATCTTTACCTCCGGACCATTAGGAACTCCTCGTGACGTCAGGGATCTCATCCGGGACTCGAACAACATTCGGTAATCACATACAAGTCTTCCTAATAACCCTAGCGCCACCGAACCTTAATGTGTAGACCCTACGGGTTCGGGAGACATGCGACATGACCGGGGCGCTCTCGGGTCAATAACCAACATCGGGATCTGGATACCCATGTTGGCTCCCACATGCTCCTTGATGATGTCATCGGATGAACCACGATGTCGAGGATTCAAGCAACCCCGTATACTATTCCCTTTGTCAAACGGTATGTTACTTGCCCGAGACTCGGTCGTCGGTATCCCAATACCTCGTTCAGTCTCGTTACCGGCAAGTCACTTTACTCGTACCGTAATGCATGATCCCGTGACCAGACACTTGGTCACTTTGAGCTCATTATGATGATGCACTACCGAGTGGGCCCAGTGATACCTCTCCGCAATACGGAGTGACAAATCCCTGTCTCGATCCGTGTCAACCCAACAGACACTTTCGGAGATACCTGTAATGCACCTTTATAGTCACCCGATTCGTTGTGACGTTTGGTACACCCAAAGCATTCCTACGGTATCCGGGAGTTACACGATCTCATGGTCTAAGGAAGAGATACTTGACATTGGAAAAGCTCTAGCAAAACGAACTACACGATCTTGTGCTATTCTTAGGATTGGGTCTTGTCCATCACGTCATTCTCCTAATGGCGTGATCCCGTTGTCAATGACATCGATGTCCATAGTCGAAACCATGACTATCGTCGACCAACGAGCTAGTCAACTAGAGGCTCACTAGGGACGTATTGTGGTCTATGTATTCACGTGTATCACGATTTCCGGATAATCTGATTATAGCATGAATAAAAGACAATTATCATGAACAAGGAAATATAATAATAATGCTTTTATTATTGCCTCTAGGGCATATTTCCAACATTTTTTGCTATTTTTTTAGGAGAGTCAAAGCTGTTTGACCGGACGGTAACGGCGCAGAAGGGCATTTCTGTAAGGGCACCTAACGGCGGAGGTGCAAATTTGAGCAGGCTTTCGAATTAGGGGTATATCTGATTAGGTGGTTCGAGTTAGGGATAGAAATGCAAATGGCCCTATTATATTTTCATGTCATAATTAAGTGTTTATATTTCATGTTATAACTGCTATGATCCTGAAATATGTGATTCAGTGGAAAACTCGGATGCACGTGTGAAATGATAAACGGATATAATAAAGGTCCCTAGTCTCGCCTCTAATACTAGCTCAAGTGTTGTTGATAATCACGTTTTCCGGATCTTAAGATATCATTAAATCTAATGATAGTCCTAAATAACATTGAGATTATGACATTGGAAGAATGATCATATTGAATCCACCCAAACTTGTCTGTTATGAATTGAGATAATATCGTCTGTAATCAATTGTAATAACACAGAGTGTTAACATGTGATTTTGCTCCTTAGACCATGAGAGTATCGTAGTCACTTCTTACCGTATGGTGGACTTTGGGGTTGCTCAAATGTCACTTATAACACAGTGATTATAATGACAACTTACAGGCTCATCGGAAAGTTTGAAAAGGGACTAGATAACTCAAGAGTGCAATTTGCTCCTCCAACAATGGAGAGATATACTTAGGGCCCTCTTAGTGTGACGACATTCATCATCGTCTGGCCAGACATAGGTGACAACGTCACAGGGATGCCGGAACACAATAACGAGAAAGAAGAACAAAATCGATAACGAGGATTTCGGTATAGTAAGCATGTGATGACTTATGAGGATACCAATCCATCCCGGGTTTTCTAAAGTATCACAAAGCAAAGAGAACATCACATGTGATGCGAACTGGGGACCCGATCTTTCGATGAGAGAGGATAACTACGATTTTGGGTGGGACTTGACCCTCACGATCCGGCTACAAACCGCACAGGGAGAACCGTACACGACTGATATCCACGGGAATCGCTGAACCAACTCCACGGCGTTATCGACCGAGCCAACGGCGCGATTGACCTATCCACGAAGGATTTTTCCTGCAAGCAAATCGAAGAACATGCAAGAAAATAATAGCCAAAGCAATCTCAAAATTGTGAATATGCTAGATGGGATTAATCTCACAAGATGGGGTTCCGATAGGATGTCTTGACGGTCGCACTAGCCGCTACGAGCGAAGACAAATAAAAATAGCAATAGCGCTAAACTTCTCTAAACAAAACCTGAGTCTAAAACATAATCTAGGGTAGTTATTTATAAGAGGCAGACGTGTGGTCGAGTCAGTTCGCTGTGTCCCATCCGGACTCTGCTTCGAGCGTATGTGCACGGGCCGACGTGTAGAGGCCGCAGCGTTCCAGGGCCAGACTGCGAGTCCACGTTCTGATTCCTAATTCAAGTGCTTCGGTCCTGGTGCCTTATGTCCTTGTGCACGTAACATCAAATGATGGTTGTGATGGATCTTGGATGGTTTGATGGTGCATGCATGGCATGTACATGCATGTGTATGTGTTCCATGCATATGAACTGCTCCCCATTTTCACACGGCTCTTGTAAAAATATTCTGGTATTCTGCATACAATAAAAGAACATGTTGTATTTCTACTCCAAGTAACAAAATTATAATTTATACAATTATTAATAGAAATCACTTGATTATTGTACATGAGGATAATATTTTTGGTCTCATCGGTGGAGGCTATGTCCACATCATCCTCCCTTTCTTGAAAACAAAGCCGTCCTCGGCTTTCATTTATCTGAAACACATCATAGAGCAACCCAAAATAGAAGCAACATATATAGGCCGTTCGAAGGCATTAACTCATGAGGATGAAATAAATTTGCTATAGCATCATTAGGAATATCATGAAAAGTTTGATCCCACACAAAGTTTATGTATGAATTATGGGGATGCAAACTAACTATATGGGTACACTGTATATCCGAATCACAAGTTGGGACACTCAACGGAAACATTTCAGAATTGATCGCAAGCATAGTGTGCATAGCACGATCCGTTGATTTAGATTTCCCATCATTTACTATTTCAATATGGGTCATAGGAAGCAAGTTGATGGTTTTTCCTTCAAACACAAGAGTATACGAATTTGTTCTACCATGATGAGTAACACTATTATCATATTGCCAAGGTCGACCTAACAATAAAGAACAAGCTTGCATAGATACAGCATCACAGTCAACGTAATCACGATATGAACCAAGTGTAAATTGTACTCGCACACGACGTGTTACCTTCAACTTACCACAGTCGTTGAACCACTGGATGTAATATGGATGGGGGTGTCTCGTAGTGGTGAGGCAAAGTTTCTCGACCATCCCTATACTCGCCAAATTATTGCAGCTTCCACCATCAATGATCACACGAATGGAATGTCCTTTGACAACAAACTTAGTTTGAAAAAGATTATGGCGTTGAGGCATCTCAGCATGCCCCACCTGGGCACTAAGTACCCGCATGGTTACAAGGCTTGGGTATTGATCGGCCTTGTCAGCATTTGTGTGTATCTCCTCCGTGTCATTCTCCTTGGTGTCACCTGCATTATTAGTGGCAAGCATAGCACACGTATCTTCATCCAAATCACTAGAAGAGGAGTACTCACCATCTTCCCGCATAATGAATGCACGTTTATTTGGGCAGTCCTTCATCAAGTGCCCGCCACCTTTGCATATATGACACTTCATGTCTCTTGTGCGTCCAGATGAAGTGGTGGGTGCTAGAGACATTGCTTTCGAAGCCTCAGATGATTGTGGAGCTGATTTTGAACTTGATGGGTGTGCATCATTGTTCAAGATAGGTGGTGTAGACTCAGTAGTGGATGAAACAGTAGGAGAGGTTGTCCATGATGAGCGGCGACCTGCAGAAAAGTTACTTCGTCCCTTGTTGTGTCGTCCCTGTACTTCCCTTTCAGCTCTACAAGAGAAATGAAACAAACGAGTAATAGAATTGTACTTCTTATAGTCCAATATATCTTGAATATCATGATTCAAACCACCTAAAAATATAGCCATCATAGCATCTTCTGTTTCAACTAATCCACATCGCACTAAGCCAATTTGCAATTCTTGGTAATAATCCTCTACAGAACTGCTACCTTGTTTTAAACGTTGCAATTCATCCAGTTTATCACGAGCATAATAGGAAGGAACATAACGTTGTCCCATAGCTCATTTTAAAGCATCCCAAGTAGCAGGTATATTGTTTGCATTAATACGACAATATTCACTCCACCACATAGAAGCAAAGTTTGTAAATTCACTAGTAGTTGCCCTAACTCTTTGGTTCTCACGAATATCATGACATGCAAATTTTTGTTCAACGGAAAGTTCCCAGTCAAGATAAACATCTGGATTATATTTACCATTGAAAGCAGGTGATACGTCTCCAACATATCTATAATTTTTGATTGCTCCATGCTATATTATCTACTGTTTTGTGCAATATTGGTCTTTATTATCCACTTTTATATTATTTTTGGGACTAACCTATTAACAGGAGGCCCAACCCAGATTTGTTGTTTTATGCTTATTTCAGTGTTTCGAGGAAAAGGAATATCAGACGGAGTCGAAACGGAACGAAATCAACTGGAGAAGTTAATTTTGGAAGGAAAGCCACCCAATGGACTTGGAGTGCACGTAAGGAAATAAGGGAGGTGCTCACAAGGGTGGGGGGCGCGCCCAACCCCCTGGGGCGCGCCCCCTGCCTCGCCCCCCCGTTCGGACCACCGACGTACTTCTTTCACCCACATATACCTACGTATCGTAAAACTTCCAGAACAGAAGATAGATCGGGAGTTCCGCCGCCGCAAGCCTCTGAGCCACCAAAACCTCTCGAGGAGCCCGTTCGGCACCTGCGGGGAGGAACCCATCACCGTGGCCATCTTCATCATCCGGCGCTCTCCATGACGAGGAGAGAGTAGTTCACCTTGGGGCTGCGGGTATGTACCAAAGTAGCTATGTGTTTGATCTCTCTCTCTCTCTCGTGTTCTCTCTCGTGTTCCCTCTATGGCACGATCTTGATGTATCGAGCTTTGCTATTGTAGTTGGATCTTATGATGTTTCTCCCCCTCTACTCTCTTGTGATGAATTGAGTTTCCCCTTTGAAGTTATCTTATCGGATTGAGTCTTTTATGAGAACACTTGATGTATGTCTTGCCGTGTTTATCTGTGGTGACAATGGGATATCACGTGCCACTTGATGTATGTTTTGGTGATCAACTTGCGGGTTCCACCCATGAACCTTTATAGGGGTTGGCACACGTTCTTGACTCTCCGATAGATACTTTGGGACACTCTTTGAAGTACTTTTATGTTGGTTGGATGAATCTGAGATTGTGTGATGCATATCGTATAATCATGCCCACGGATACTTGAGGTGACAATGGAGTATCTAGGTGACATTAGGGTTTTGGTTGATTTGTGTCTTAAGGTGTTATTCTAGTACGAACTCTTTTATAGATTGATCCGAAAGAATAGCTTTGAGGTGGTTTCAGTACCTACCATAATCTCTCGTTTGTTCTCCGCTATTAGTGGCTTTGGAGTGACTCTTTGTTGCATGTTGAGGGATTGTTATGTGATCTATCTATGTTATTATTGTTGAGAGAACTTGCACTAGTGAAAGTATGAACCCTAGCCCTTGTTTCCTATCATTGCAATACCATTTGTGCTCTATCATTAGTTACCTTGCTGTTTTTATTATTTCAGATTACAAATACCTATATCTACCAGCTAATTTTTTTTTAAAATAATACATTTTTTAATTAATTTGCACAAATATTACGCCGATATTTTTATTTTCAAAATAATATCCAATCAGCCAGCAGCAGGTCGATTGGCCCTAGTCGGCCAACCGCAGGCTGATTGGCCTCTGTCGACCTACAGATGGCTGATAGGCGGTCGGCCAGAGGTGATGAGCGTGTCGACCAACTGTGGGCTGATTGGGTCCTGTCGGCCAACTGTGAGCTGATTGAATTTTTTATTTGTCCAATTAATATTCCGTAATAATTGCAGTACTATATGTGGATGTGAAATATTTAGGTGTGTCAGTATTTGAAGTTGCTCCGGCAATATTCGAAATATATGTAGATGTCAACATTTAAATCTGTCAATATTTGTAGTTGCTCCCCTAAATATTCATAATATATTTGTACGTGTGTGAATTTTTTTAGTTGCTCCGTCAATATTTCGTAATAATCCGTACTATATGTGGATGTGAAATATTTAGGTGTGTCAGTATTTGAAATTACTCCGGCAATATTCAAAATATATGTAGATGTCAAACATTTAAATCTATCAATATTTGTAGTTGCTCCCACAAATATTCGTAATATATTTGTACGTGTGTGAATTTTTTTAGTTGCTCCATCAATATTTTATAATAATCCGTACTATATGTGGATGTGAAATATTTATGTGTGTCAGTATTTGTAGTTGCTCCCGCAAATATTCGTAATATTTTTGCAGGCATGTGAATTTTTGTAGACCGTTAATATTCCGTATATATATATATATATATATATATATATATATATATATATATATATATATATATATATATATATATATATATATATATATATGTCGAATATTTAGTAGTGCGGATATTTTAAGTTGCTGCTTAATACTTGCCTGTCGTTGTTGAAAAAAAATTATGTGAGCCAAGACGTCGACAGGACCCAATCAGCCCACAGCTGGCCGACAGGGTTGGCCTACTGGCCTATCGGCCATCTGTAGACCGATATGAAGCCAATCAGCCTGCTGCTGGCTGACTAGGCTAATCGGCCTGCTGCTGGCTGATAGGATTTTATTTTTGAAAATAAAAATATCAGCGTAATATTTGTGTAAATTAATAAAAAAAATGTATTATTTTAAAAAATTAGCTATCTACCATCCATATTGCACTTGTATCACCATCTCTTCGCCGAACTAGTGCACCTATACAAATTACCATTGTATTGGGTGTGTTGGGGACACAAGAGACTCTTTGTTATTTGGTTGCAGGGTTGCTTGAGAGAGACAATCTTCATCCTACGCTTCCTACGGATTGATAAACATTAGGTCATCCACTTGAGGGAAATTTGCTACTGTCCTACAAACATGTGCACTTGCAGGCCCAACAACGTCTACAAGAAAAAGGTTGCGTAGTAGACATCAGCAGGCATAGTAAATTTAGTTATAGCACTTGAGTGGTCGTAATCTCAAACATCATACCTATGCGGACCTCGTGCCATACCTTGACGGTTAAAATGCAGTTGCTGATGAGCACGGTCATTGTGGTGGTCGTCCTTGGTGTCAACAGAATAATCCTTGTAATTGTCCCCGTGTTGGTCGGTGACGCAGGGAGGAATTTGTTGGTGCTGGTTTATGGTGGCAGCATCCGTGGCAGTAGCTGGGTGTTGTGGATGACCCATGGGCACACGCCGAGCGCACGAAATAGCGGCAACTCCCGTGGAGTTGCGAGGATCAACGTTGTTGTTGACGGGGGGTGCAGTACGCAACTCGTCCAGACGTGACAAGATGTCCTTTAGTTGTGTGTCCGCAACACCCTGTGCATCCTTGATGGCCTTGAACCTCTCTTCGGCCACAATCTGAGCATCCTCAAGTTGGGCGAGACGCTCGTTGGTGACTTTCACATCCGCGGTGAGGCCCTCAAGTGTGGGTTGTTCCTGTGCCATTGTTAGCGAAAGAGAAAAAAACACACACAGTGTATAATCCTTATCAACTAATAGGACGTGGTGGAGAAAAAAATCGCTCACACTCGAGCTTAGTATCAAATTCTTACTTGTTCTTACCAATGCAACAGGTGGTGATCGGCGCATTGGTGTTGGCTTCAAACGACCGATGAAAATTGGATGGAGCAATAACCAGGAATCAGTAGAACCGGGACCTGTATTTATTGTTAGGAAAGAGTGTGGCTTGGCAAAGGCTTCTCAACTCACAATATCAGTGGTACAATTAAGCAAAAACCAATGCAAGTTGAATAATTGTTCAAACCCCTACCTAGTGCTGGCAATCGACTAGAAAGAGAGAAAACAATCTAAACCCAGATACTGAATCAAATGAGTGTAAAAAGCGATGTAAATATGTATCAGAGCACACGCTGACCGTAGGATCGTAACCCCTAGGATCGGAAAGCCATAAGCAGAGACCATTTACTTTGAACCCCTCTTTCATTCTATATTTCTTCCCTGATCTATTCTGACTCTTCTCCCTTTGCAACATTCTAGATGGCCGTCGAGTTCACCCCAGTTTGCTACGGAGTTCTGCCAGCCCGATGAGGCGATGCCCTTTGGAAGGAAGCTGGTCCAGATGGTGAAGCTGCTGAAGATTGCTCGCCCTCGATCCTTGGAAACCCACTAATGCACTTCCGGCGGACACCCTTCTGGATTGAGGTGCATATCCTGGGGAGGACCTTTGGAGGACGACGGAGCCTATCAACTTTGAGTTCACGAGTTCAACTGGATCATCGGAAGAGGCGTGGCGATCTACGAGCACTTGGACATCTCCGAGAGAGTACAGACCGAGCTCGATCACTCGAGACCTCGCCATGGTTTCTCGCGGGGCAAGGAATGGAGATATCATCCGCACCATCGAGGGCGATTCCACTCTCTTACATCCGGGACTTGGAGTGTCTTCTCGGGACACGGGAGATTCGAGCTCGCCGTAACTCGAAGACACACGGAAGCTTTTGTTCCATGAACTGGGCTGGAGGAGAAGGCTCGCGCAGACTTCCTTGGCCATGAGGAAGAAATCACGGACTTCATGGAGATAGTCGACGACCTGAAGATGAAGCTTGCCGCGATTGAGGAAAAGATGGACTTGGGAGAGGACCTTTACCCGAGTGGAGATGAAGCACCCCTCGTGAGCAATGATCAGGATTTCGAGGGGAGTACCACTGAAGGAAACCCCAAGAGGAGGCGCCACTGATGCAGACTTTTAGTCGACCACCATGTTATCTTTTACTTTTCGTCGATCAGTTAGGCCGATGTTTTCCTTCGATTAGTCATGAGCTTTTGTAATCGAGTTTGAACCATGTCTGAGTGGAATGAATAAATGATTGGTGTGTTATGATTGTGCATTCATATGGGTAGTGTTATTTCTCATAGACCCTTGTTCTATTCTAAATTTCTCATCCACTCCAAAACACCGGATGCCTCCAGACGCGACTTTGGTTTCCCGCGGAGCTCACCCAGCTGCTCCAACAGCGAGAATACTGCGATGCAGCTCTGATTGAGAATCGAACAACCCGCCAACAATCCACCGCCACCACCACCACCCTTGTGGACAATTTGACTCGATTTACGAGGTTGAATCCATGATGTTCTCTAGTAGCTTGAGCGATTGTGGTGACGGCGGCTCCGCAAGATTGGAAGAGAGCTAGTCACCGTTGGATGCACCGATCTTTGAGAAGGTGCGCTTTGCGCGCATCAAGCTGGATGGACCTGCAGCTTCTTGGTGGGAAAATTACACCGCCACTTTTCCTTGGGTGGCATCACTTGGGATCAATTCAGCGAGGCCTTCGACTTTGCTCATGTCTCATCTGGAGCCATGAGTGCGAAGAAGCGTGAGTTCGAAACTTGCGCTAGGGAATCGTCTTGTGCACGATCGTGGAGGAATTCAGCAAACTTGCCCGCTATGCCCCTGATGATGTGGCCACTGATGCCGCCAAGCAGGAGAAGTTCCTGGAGGGACTCAATGATGAATTAAGCATGCAGCTTATTGTGGCTACCTTCAACAACTACCAGGAGCTGGTAGACAAGGCCACGATTCTGGAAGGCAAGCAGCAGCAGATAGAGAGCCGCAAGAGGAAGTACAGCCAGGGGAAGCACAATTCAGGAGCTCAGCAGAAGCCCCGCTACGCACCGTACTCAGGAGGGCACATCCATCACAACCATGGAGGTCATAACCATGGTGGAAATGGAAACAACCGCAGCCAGGACAACAAGTCAGGCCATGGCAATGGCAATGGCAATGGTAATGGCAATCAGC
The DNA here is from genome assembly GCA_021605205.1 of Aegilops longissima. Classification (NCBI taxonomy): domain Eukaryota; kingdom Viridiplantae; phylum Streptophyta; class Magnoliopsida; order Poales; family Poaceae; genus Aegilops; species Aegilops longissima. Next base: position 573,747,090 of record CM038681.1, read on the forward strand.
ACCGTTCTGCCCGGCTCAGAAGGATCTGAGCCACATCACCGCTTCAAGTGCGGAAGGCGGGGCACTCGCCACCGACTGCCGGAGGCCAAGCGGAGGAACGGAATGGCAATGGAGGCTCACGAAGAAGCCCAATCCCTTCCCTCGTGCTTAAGTGAATCACATCGGCGTGAGAAGCGTCTATGATCAACCGGAACAATCGTGGTTGGTAAGTTTTATTGAATTCACGTTCAGTTTTGGTTCTGTTTGATTACGGTGCAACGCATTCATTCATATCAAGGGTAGTTGTGGATAAATACGGATTACGACTAGAACCCTTAGAAGCCCCTCCGCGTCGATTCGCGGGAGGAGAAATGATGGCAGGTTTAAGCTGTCCGCAAACCTCAACATCGGGAACCACAAATTTCCGTAGAACTCATAGTGTTGGAAACACAGACCTTGGATGTAATCCTAGGCATGGATTGGTTGTCAAAGTATGAAGGAAACATTGGTGTGCGGCAAGTCTATTCGCTCACCACCGGGCGTAAGAGGATCAAGTACGTGGCGAGCACAGCCGGATGAAGAATCGGTACATTCCCTCACGGGAGTTGTTAGGGAGGAAGTGCCGATGGTGCAAGAATTTCTGATGTGTTCCGGAGGAATTACGAGAATGCCACGGACGAGACATTGAGTTTCGATCGAGTTATTGCCAGCACAGCCCCAATATCCAAGAGACCTTATCGGATGCCACCAAATGAGTTGAAAGAGATCAAGGAACAAATAAATGAGTTATTGGAGAAAGGATATATTCGTCCAAGCTCATCACCTTGGGAGCCCCAGTCCTTTTGGTAGAGAAGAAGGATGGAAGCTTGAGGATGGTTGTGGATTATCGTGCATTGAGCGAGGTAACCATCAAGAACAAGTACCCTCTGCCCATGATCAATGACTTGTTTGATCAGCTTGTTGGAGCCAAGGTATTCTCTAAGATCGATCTTGATCCGGGTATCACCATTGAAAATTCGTGAGAAGGATATACCCAAAACAGCATTCACCACGGTATGGTTTATCTGAGTATACCGTCATGTCATTTGGATTGACTAATGCTCCTGCATACTTCATGAATTTGATGAACAAGGTGTTCATGGAGTACTTGGACAAGTTTGTCGTGGTGTTCATCGATGACATATTGATATTCTCCAAGAGCGAGGAAGAGCATAAGGAACATCTGCGTCTAGTTCTGGAGAAACTTCGAGAACATCAGCTGTATGCCAAATTCAGCAAATGTGAATTTTGGTTGAAGGAAGTTGGATTCCTCGGACATGTTATTTCAGGAGAAGGGATAGCAGTTGATCCCGCCAAGGTTGAATCAGTCACCGAATGGCAGTCACCCACCTCAGTCAAGGAGATCCGCAGTTTTCTCGGACTTGCGGGATATTATCGGAGGTTCATTGAGAACTTCTCGAAGATTGCCAAGCCCATGACTGAGCTGTTGAAGAAGGAAGCCAAGTATGTTTGGACCGAGGAATGTGAGGCCAGTTTTCGGAATTGAAGAAAGCGGTTGGTCACAGCTCCAGTGTTGATATTGCCGGACATACATAAGGAATACCAGGTCTATTGTGACGCTTCTCGTCAAGGACTCGGAGGAGTATTGATGCAGGAAGGCAAGGTTGTAGCTTATGCCTCCAGACAGCTACGACCTCATGAGATGAATTATGCCACGCATGATTTGGAGTTAGCAGCTGTAGTGCATGCACTCAAGACTTGGAGACACTTCCTCATTGGAAATCGTTGTGATGTCTATACGGATCACAAGAGTCTGAAATATATCTTCACGCAGAAGGAATTGAACCTCGAAGAGAGGAGATGGCTAGAGTTGATAAAGGACTATGACATGAGGCTACATTACCACCCCGGTAAAGCCAATGTTGTAGCAGATGCTTTGAGCCGTAAGAGTTATGTGAATACTCTTACCGCAGGAGGATTACCCCAGGAGTTGGTCGATGACCTCAGAGATCTCCGACTGGAGATAGTTCCGAAAGGATTTGTCGCAACTCTGGAAGTTCAGTCCACCTTGACCGAAAGGATTCGTGAAGCCCAGAAGTCGGACAAGGAAATCGATGAGATTAAGCAAAAGATGGAGGAAGGAAAAGCTAAAGGATTCCGAAAGGATGAACATGGAACTATATGGTTTGAGGATCGTATTTATGTGCCCAATGACCCCGAGCTCAGGAAGCTAATTCTTTAGGAAGCTCATGATTCCCCGTACTCAATTCACCCCGGCAACACCAAGATGTACCTGGATTTGAAGCAAAGTTTCTGGTGGACAGGTATGAAGAAGGACATTGCCGAGTACGTAGCCGTATCGATGTTTGCCAGCGTAAAGGCGGAACATCGAAGCCAGCAGGTTACTTCAACCTTTGCCGATTCCCGATTGGAAATGGGAGAAACTTGGTATGGATTTCATCACAGGATTACCGGGACCCGTTCAGGTTATGATTCTATCTGGGTGGTAGTTGATCGTTTGACTAAGGTAGCTCACTTCATTCCGTGAAGACTACCTATACCGATTGCCAAGTTGGCCAAGATATACATGACCAGGATCGTGTATGCGCATGGAGTTCCGAGGAAAATCGTGTCGATAGAGGAACGCAGTTTACCTCAAAGTTTTGGAAGCAATTGCATGAAACTTTGGAGTGCGAGGCTGGAATTGAGACAGCCTTTCATCCATGAGCAGATGGACAGACCGAGAGAGTCAATCAGATTACGGAGGACATGTTGAGAGCTTGTGTGCTAGACTATGGGTCTAGCTGGGATGATAATTTGCCCTCGCAGAGTTTTCGTACAACAACAGTTATCAATCCGGTTTGAAGATGGCACCTTCGAAGCTCTATACGGAAGGAGGTGTAGAACACCATTCTTTGTGGGATAGCGTTGGAGATCGATCACTTTTGGTTCCGATCTTATCAAGGATTCGAAGAAAAGTCAAGCTGATTCGAGACCGGCTCAAGATAGCGCGATCCTGACGTAAGAGTTATGCCGAAGAAGCGCAAGGAGGTGACTTACGAAGTGGGAGACCGAGCATATCTTCGTGTATCTCACTTCGTGGAATCAAGAGGTTTGGAGTCAAGGAAAGTTAGCACCCGATTCATTGGCCCTACAAAATCCTCGAGCGTCGTGGAGAAGTTGCATACAAGTTGGAATTGCGGAAGGATTGTCAGGAGTTCATGATGTCTTTCACGTTTCTCAGTTAAAGAAGTGCCATGCAGACATGGCCGATGTTCCGTTGAGAGACACACGGTGCCCTAGAGGCCATACAGCTTGCAAAGTGATTTGACTTACAAGGAGAAACCCATCAAAATTCTCGAGACTGCAAGCAGAGTCACCCGACAAAGTCATCAAGTTTTGCAAGGTTTGTGGAGTCACCACACCGAGGAAGAAGCCACACAGGAACGCGAAGAAGATCTTCGTCGAGACCATCCGCACCTATTGCTAGTTAACCCGAATCTCGAGGGCGAGATTCATCTTAAGGTGGTAGGTTTGTAACATCCCAAATTTTCCTATTTGGAATGTTTTACAATTATAGATAAGCATCCTATGCATCCTGTTTGAATTTGAATACCATTTGAAGTTTGGAGAGTTTTGAATTTGAAATTTGAATTCCAAACTTTGGCATGTGGGAAACAATTCCAAAACCAAGCACGATAAATACTTGATCAAAAGTATGAGAGGAGCAAACATGACACTCCAAAATATCAGAGGAAACAATGCCAAAAGAATTGGATTCAAATCTGAAATTTTATTTGAATTTGAAAAAATGGATTTTCATAAAGTTTGGATTTTGACTTTGGAAAAATGTTCAAATGAAAGGAATATTCCTGATCATTTTGGTATATATATACCCTATATAAAATATTTATAGTTTAGGTTTTATTTTTTGTTTTGTTTTATTAAAAAAATAAAGGAAAAACTTTCAGGCGCCAGACCAGCCACCCAGCCCAGCCAAGCCACCGCGCCCTCGGCCACCCGCGCACCCGGGCCCAAAGCCCGGCCCACTAGGCCAACAGCCAGCCACCGAGCCGCCGCGCCACCCCTCGCCCGATTCCCTAAGATTGGTCGACCGACCGAACCTCCCCTCTCTCCTCGTGACCAGTGGGACCCCCTCTCTTCTTCCCCTCGCCCACGAACGAACCTCATGGGAGATCCGCGGATCCCAAGAATCCGGGATCCCGATCGCCCGATGCCCTTCCGCCTCGCCGAGGCCCGCTATAAAGCCAGACCCTCCGCACCCCATTTCCCCCCTTAGCCCCACCGGAGCCCCTCCCTCTCTCTCCCGAAGCACGCCGGAGCCCGAGCTCACCTCCGCCGCCAAAACCCTCGCCGTCGCCGCTCTGGTGCACCCCGACCCACCCCAACTCCACCGAACCCTCCCCCGAGCTCC